>CM070873.1:37321806-38521806 GCA_036365515.1 Torymus aiolomorphi | reverse complement strand
TGATTTACGCGCTTGTTGCGAATGATATTAGAACTCGTACATATAATTTTATCCCCGTTTTCAATAAATACCAATAATAGAACACCTACGTTTTAAAAACGTTTAAAAGAGGTGAATTGAATAATAAAGACATTTTGTTAATGTTAAAAAATCGTTGAATATGCCCGCTTTAGTAGCAATGAAATTGATTTAGCTTTTATTTTAACGTTTTGAAAATTTTTTTAAAACCCTATAGATGTATAATTTATTTTCATTTGGTTTTCGGCTAACGTTGTTCAAACGTTTTAAATACATTTCACCAGTATGTTTCGCCAGACCGATAGGTTGCGCGTCATAACACTGAAGTAAAAATATCTGCCTCAATTTATAAAGTAAAGTTCGAGACTAAGATTATATTGGCGGAAGTAGCAGATGGTTTGGTGCCTTAATTTCAAATTCTTTTTATTAGAAATTAGTCAAAAAGAGGTGTATATAACGTTTGAAAAATGTTAGAAGAAAAAAAAATTTGTACAACTAATAAAGCGGACATCTTCAACAATTTTTTAACGTTAATAAAACGTCTTTTCCGCCCTTTAACCTCAAAATGCCATCTTAAATGTCATTTTGCGGCCTCGGACGGAAAAATACGTTACTGAAACGTGGACGTAAGAGAATTTTTACCTCATGCGACTTTTCGACCTCGCTTCGCTCGGCCGAAAAACGTCGCATGAGGTAAATAATCCTCTTCCGCCCGCGTTAGTAATATACTATTATTACTATTTTATAAAAAGTTTCAGAGTTTTACTTTTCACCTCTTTTAAACGTTTCAAAAACGTAGGTGTTCTATCAGGAACTATCTATACTTTCAACGACTTCTGTTACCATTTTTCCCATCAACCTTCACTACTCGAATACAAAAATTAAAGAACAAAGTGTAATTAGTATCCTTCTCCCAAAGACAAACAATCCAGTACGTTTTCTACGTCAGTCCAGCCTTCCATTTTCCCTTCGCACATATCACAACCATCCGCATAAGCAAACCTTTCTTCTCCACTGCGCCAACACTCGTGTCGTCGTCGATGAAATCTGAGTATCGATTGACAGCTGCGCGTAGACGGCGGGTATCCGATTCCTCCATCGGCCAACTAGCCTCTTAATTAGAGATTTTCTCGTATTTCCAAAATAAGGGCCGCAAGTCCCTCGTTTCAATTATGCCCTAAGCACTTCATTAAGCCCTCGGGGGGGAAAAGGCGGCGTATTGGCCGAGTATCGGATTCGCTGCTGCTATTGTTCGCTGGAGGGTAAAGAAAAGACTATTTCGTTACCACGCGGGTGTGTGCGTGTAGGTGCTTTTTTCCTACGCCGACTATTCGACCTCAAAAACAGCGCCCTAAAGAAAGCCGAGAAAGAGAATGAGAGAGAAAGACACCTAACTCACCGTCCCGGAAAATTCCCGCCGTCCTTCCCATAAAATACGTCACTTTCTCGCGCGTTTTTTCAAATTTTCAACCGACCGATTCAGCGCTCTCTTCCCACAGACCCACACACACACGTCCTCCCGAATCTCTTCGCCTTCCTGTTTTTCCCTCGCCCTCCACGTGCAAAGTCCGAGAGCGTCGTCGCCGTCGACGAAAACTTCTTGGCGGGCACTCAGCTCACGTCCTGTCCTCTCCCTCCCTCCTCTCCTTTCACTCCTCCGCGCGCGCGCGCGCGCGGACCACAATTATTTTCGGCTTAGAATCCGAGATCTTTTCTCACGTCCGGGATTGCGGACGCCCGGATTATACTTTCTTTTCTCTCGCGCTCTCGAAAATCCTTATCCGAGAGAGGAGGGAAAGCTTCATTCGGAATGCCGGCAACGTGCGCGAAGAGGGGAAGAGGTATTAGAAGTTTCGCGGCCTCGCACGATAAATGATTTCTAAACATTAGAGCGCACGCCCGACGTCGACGTCTTATCCGATCTGGAAGAGGATTTTACCGTCGCGCGCGGCTGCGGAAGGGTTGAATTAAAGTTGGCGCGGACGAGGTATATTCTTCTCTTTTTTTTTTGTTGGATCTGTATCGCGATTTTTATCTGTCTTATTGAAGCAGCGTCGCTGTATTTTACGGGTCTTTCTTTCGCAGCGATATATGTCTGTGAGGGCGCGGTGTGAACGGAATTCGAAATTGTAAAATCAAGCTTTTCAAATATCTCGCTTTATTGCGTCTTGGAAATTAAATGAAATATCGAAGTTATATAGGTATAGTATAAGTTATAATATATATTGAGGTGAATATTCTGAAAAAGTGTTACGATATTTAATAATAGCGAGGAGAAAAGGTGTCAATTACAAAAACGGTTACGTAATTCGTCAAATATAAATTCACTCCTCTATCAGTGGATTAAAAATTAACGCAGACTAAACCAGAGCACTTCATAAAATCAAACCACTCGTCGACACAGGCCGAGCTCTCTCTCTATCCCTCTCTTCATTGAAATTGCGATCAGTCACCTCGCCGACCCTCAAAACCAATAACTCCAGCGTAAAAAACGAGCGGCCGTTCTTCACATGAATTCGCTCGTCATAAAGTTTCTCATTAAAATCACGCCTGGCCGGACGTATTTTTTTTCCCCCAAAAATTTAACACCCCTGCCATCGGCGCTGTGCGCTGCACGGCCAAGAAAATCGCTAAAATACGCGCCTCTCCTCGTATTTCGCGAGCGTTTTCATTCCAGGCCCCGGAATCGAACGAGCGCGTAATAACGAATGGCCCGTTCGTCACGCGGATGCGCCAAATTTTTCGTCGATGCGTGCAAGCGGCCGGTGTGACGTGACACTGCGTATAGCGCGCTCACACGGAGCGTGGAAAGGTGAGCTTCCGGTTACGAGGCGGGCGACGCCTTTTTAAGCACCGAGGGAGGGAGAGTGAAAAAGTGATAATTTTGGAGGAATATCGATCTGCATGTTTGGTGGGTGGAATGCAAAATGTGGATATTTTACGTTACCGTTGTTGGTGATCGTCTGTGTTTGTCACTGGTGTTTTGCTTACCTGAAACGAAAAGAAAATTACTATTTAGATGTTTATTGTGCAGAATTTTGGTACTAATTGTTTACTAAATTACGCGTGCAGATGGCGTTCTGAAGTTGGTTTTGCTAAACCAATGATATTTTTTATAACGCTATATGAAGTTGACTTCAAAAGCTTTAATTTGATACTAATCGCCATATGCCTTTTACAAGAAGATGAGCATATTTATACAAGACATTTAATGTTATGTGGGTAAAATTACATTTTACGCAATGATTCGTGTGCGTGAAATTCTATTTTACAAATGGTTTGTGTGCGTGAAATTCTATTTTACAAATGGTTTGTGTGCGTAAAGTATAATTTAATGTACATCACTATGTAAAAATGGCATTTGTGATAAGGGCGTGAAATTAAATTTTACGCACTAAATTATGAAATTTAATTTCACGCACATGCTGCAAAAATTATTTTTTCAATCGGACCTTATTGACCAAAGTTATTTTCTATAGTGCCTTTACATTTTCAGGAAGCAAATATGGAAAGTATTTTTTGCAAAAAGTCATTTCAATAAGTGTTTTTCTAACAATAACATTTCTCGATCTAGCAAGACACAAATATTTTCGTTGGTGATCGTCAAATTGAAAATTCCTCGCGAATATCCTTGACTATTAAAAAAAGCGACACGGAACAACGGATTTCAACTGCCTCTCTCTTTCTCTCTCTCCCTCTCCCTCTCCAACATCATTTCGAAACAAAGGAACTATTAAAAGAAAGTGCGAAAGAGCGAAACATAGTAGCGCGCGCAGAACCAGTTCTGCAGAAAAATTCCTCCAAGCTTCCCGTAGTTCGCGCCGTTGCTGGTAAACAGTGCGAAGGTGTCGCTTGCTCGCTCGAGAGAGTGAGAGAGTGAGGGAGAGAGTAAACCCCGGCAGCGAAGTTACGTAAGTCGCGTTCTTCCTCCTTTCCTCCCCTTATCTCCCATCTGGAAATTGCCGTCGGGGCGGTTTTACAAACGAACGGTGCGCGCGCGCAGGGCGACTTTTATCTCTTCCCCCCCCCCTCTTTTTCTCTCTCTCGCTTTCTCGATTGCGGGTCAATTTAGAGTCGCGAGGATTAAAGGAAGGCGACACAAAGGGGGCCCGGGAGATAAAGCCGACGGGGAAAAGACGCGAGCGAAAAAAGCCGGGCATCGATCATGGATTTTTAGGCGGAATTGATGATACCGGGGGCGACACAATGCGGCCGCCGGATAGTCATTTTTCATGTAAGAGCGCGCGCACACGGCAAATTTTTTCGGCGGTTATGTAGAGCTAATTTTTACATTTATCACGATGACGATGACGATAATGTTGCGTGCGAGCGATAATAATGGCGCGCGCGCACGTGTGTGTGTGTGTGTGTGTGTGTGTGTGTGTGTGTGTGTTTTTATTCCGGGGAGGGGTTCGGTGAGGAATTCTTTTGTTCGGAGGCGCTTTAGCGTTCGGTGAGCTCTTGAGTTATGTGGGTAATGGAGACTGTTTAGGTAATGAATTTATGAACTCTATCTCGAATGTTTTTTTTTCGGTATTTATGACGGTATTATTACGTTTTTATTGTTGGAGTCTCTAAATCCAATATAACGTAATTAATGAGGTGAAATGTGACATGTTTTACGATGTGAGTTGTAAAATGAAAATGTTTTCAATGGTTATAAAACTTTGTAGTATTGGCAATCGTATATGTGTGGTTGTGTAAAATGAATGTGAAGTTAACATCGCTGAAACGCGCGATAGAATAATTTTTCACAATTGACTAAATTAGCATTTTCCTTTACCGTATATGAGGCGTTTCACGTCAGCTCTCCAGGCACGGCGCGCGAGCGCGAAATCATGCTGTTTTCAGCTTGTGTTTGAAGGGCTAAGATGTATCTAAAAAAAATAATCCCCAAGTAATTTCGATGTATTTTTTTCTCAGCTTTCCGACGGTGCTATTAGTTTCTCAAAATTTTTCAATTCTAACCTCAAAAAAACATAAAACGTGTTATATCTCAAAAACTATATTTTTAATATTTTTTTTTACCTGCTAGATCGAAAGAGGAGGAAATTTTACATGGATATAGCCTTTTTCTACATAGGGATTTTTTGATTTTTTCGAGATATTATTCAAGAAATACTTAGAATTGAAAAATTTTGAGAAACTAATAGCACCATCGGAAAGCTGAGGAAAAAATACATCGAAATCACTTGGGGATTATTTTTTTTAGATACATCTTAGCCCTTCAAACACAAGCTGAAAACAGCATGATTTCGCGCTCGCGCGCCGCGCCTGGAGAGCTGACGTGAAACGCCTCATATTGCATTAAAAAATATTTATTTTATGTGCAAATAAAAACGTATTCCACGAAGGACCCCTTATCTCCATAAAATTCAAAGATTAAACGAACCCGTTCCAGCGAAATCCCGTAAATCCTTAATGAAATCCACCGAAATTCACGTACACATTATGCAAAGTACACGCACACACACATGTCGCGCGCGATTACGAAACCTCTCTCATTTACCCTCCGTACCTACACGACCGAGGGGCCCGCGCAATCACCGCGACGATTAAAAATGCAAACGCACTGTGCGGCTCCCGAAGACAGCTGATTGCGCGAAATTGAAATTCGAAAAAAAGCGCTGGCGCTCATTAGTCGTATCGCTCTTGCAATCCTTCTTTTTTTTTTTCTTTTTTCCCTTACCCCCCGTCGCGTGTACACGACCCTCGCTGGCGTGCAAAAAATCGTCGGTTTTTTGTTTCCCGCGTAAGTTTCCGGGCGCCTTGCGATATTTAACGTGACGGATTATGTGGATTCGCTGGCGCGGCGGCGTGCGAATGAGGGGAGGAAGGATAAAAGAGCGCGTGTGTATAGTTCGCGCGCGCCGCGGGAATTCACTTTGGTGTGTGAATGAAATTTATTAAACCCGATACCGAGCCAAAAGGAATTCCCGCGGCCGTTTGCGTATATACGCACGTATGTTTCGTATTTTTTTTTTTTAATTGTGACAAATGACTGGCGGTGGGGTGTTGCATTTGGGGTGCGGAAAAAATGGATCATACTGTGTACTAGCAGTGGGAGCTCTGGATAGAAATAGTATACAATTTATCTTGTAAGATATGTCAAAGAATAAACATAATGAGATTTAGATTGCTTTAATGAATAAATTTAAATCATATTAAATTTTTTGGTCGAGAAACAAGTGAAGCTATTGATTATATCAATTAGTTGACTTTGGGATTTTCTATAGAAATCGCATCATGCAAAAGTTATACTTTTTGTGCAAAAGTCAAGTGTAAAATAAAGTATAAATTAATAAATTGTTTGTCGGTTTGATTTTAATTCTCTTCGTACGTAATTCTGGTTTGTCCAGGTAATAACTTTATAGTAAAATTACTACCGAATTTACGTTTTAATAACAACGATAAAATTGTATTCTTTTACAGAACTAGAAATTAATATGTACCGGATTATGCAATTTCATTTTTCATTGAAAAAATAAAAACAACTTGGCTTTTAACGTTTCATACCTATATGTACAAAGAATAACTGAACGCATAAATTTCCCAGGAGAAACAAAAAACTGTTTTTTCCATAACAACGCACTTCTCTTTAAAATCTGTCGCGTGTACTTAAATTTTCCTGTTTATTCGCCATTGTAAAGACCCAAAATGAAACAATACACGCGCAGATATTTCATTACACCCAAATGAATTGAATTTCTACGAAATCGTTTTAAAATATATTCATTTCGAAATTACGAAGAGAACAGCCATATAATATAAATCCGCTGAAAATTCGACAACGCAACATTATACGGGGGGAGGGAGGGTGAAATTCGCATCGCTGCAGAAATGTTCATTGACCTCGGCCTCCTCCCACCCCCGCGCCGGTTAATCGCCTCTCCACGGTCCTCGAATTACAGAATTTATTTGCAAATCGCGCGCGAACAAAGAAATCACTTCCGCACGACTGAAGCTGCTGCTGCTGCGCTCGCTCGCGGACGTCGTCGCCAAGTCGAACGGAAAAAAGCCCCTTCCTCTCTCTCTCTGTCGCGTAATTTTGATTTCTAGGCGGATTAACGCGCTAATTAGTTTATCGTCGGCTGGGCTGACACTCGCGCACCGGGAGAGAAAAAGAGAGCCCTTTCTCTCCATTGGCTAATTAGATCAATACCTTAATTAACTCCTGCGCGATCCTGCAGGGGGTTAACAAAGCCGAGGGAGCTGGATTTTCCGCGACAATGCGCGAAACGCGAGATGCGCGACGACGACGACGACGGCGTTTCGTTTGGGAGGCTGCGCAAGAAATGTAGTAATTAAGAGTGGAGTGAGGGCGGAGAGGCGAACGGAGCGGAGCTTCGCGATTTTGATAGTGTAATTAAAGTATTTAATGTTAGCGTTTAGGTATGACGATGCGTTTTGTCGTGTATTCGGTTCATGGGCGGTTGGAATTGTGTGGAAGTTAAAGGTGGGGGGTATATTGGGGAGGGGGTTCAGCGTGTATTGTCAAGAATTGAGTCGTAATGGTTCTGCCGGGTTATGTTGAGAATAGTTTCTTCTTTAAAAAAGTCGTTTATATTCTCATGCATGGGACTATTACCATAACTGGACACTAAAGATAAGACTAGTTATTTAATTTCTACTCATGTAATCATTCTAATATGTATAATATATAAGAAAAACTTGAGTGTAGCCGGTCACATAAAAGTGCCATGAAATACATTTGTAGAATTTGGAGAGCATATTGCAAACATCGTCATTAATAACATATCAATTTTTTTTTCAAGTTATAAGAAAACTTTTCGAGTTATTGACAGAAACGTTCATATTTTTGTGCGCGTCCCATGAGATTTAAGACTACGTGTTAAATCTTGTAACTTTGAAAGCTGATATCTCCAATACGGTGTCGCTAGGGTTTTTCAGTTTTGAGTATGCTATGTATCATTATAATATCTATCATTGAGAATTTTTTCAGAATTTTCGTAAGAAACTCGAAAAAGGTGATCGCGTGATTTTTACTATACAGACTATAAAAAAAAATTGCTATACCTTTTATGAAATTTTAATACACTTATACCAATAATTGCTAAAAATATACTAAATAATCTCTATAATACGAGTTTGTCACCCCATTCGTAGAGAATATAGTAATTTTTACATCAAAATTTCTCTCCGTGTACGAGCATCTACGCGGAAATCCTTCTTCCCCCAAAACACAGTTTAGACACGCAGCTCGCAAAACTACGCAAAACTCCCACTGCTCGTCCCTTTGTTTTTGGAACCACACCTAATTGTTTCTCGTGTCCCTCGAGTGGCTACACACCTGAGAGCCTCCGCGAGTCACGCGGGGATTTTCCCGCTGCTTCCTGTCGAACGAAATGTATATAACGACCAAGTTGACGCTGCGCGCTTTCGCTGCCTCGAGCGTCCGCACGCGAGGGTTCGAGCGCTATTATATGTGTGGTATATAGTTGAGAGGAGAGGAGAGCTTCATGGGTTGATGTGTAGTCAGAGAAGTCTTTTTTTATTTTGAGGGAGCCGTTTGGAGTTGGTATGTGTAATCTAAGGTTGTTTGTAAGGAATCAAGAATTTCAAGCGTGTTTAGAAAAAAATTTGAAGTATCGTAATGTCTTTTAATCGACATTGAGATAAATTGTACGATACAATGATTTTCGTGAAAATTAATAAATAAACAAGAATTGTACCATTATAAAACCAAGGAGAAAACAAAAAATTTCCATTCAAAAGTACGTCGGTACCTCATTAGTTTATGATGAACTGAGCTTTTAATGCACGAATTATAATGAAAAGTCCCATAAAACGATGAAAAATACAAATTTTATTAGAATACGCAGCATAAACGTTGCTGTCGCTACAGAACATAAATTATTATATTTTAATGTTGAAATTTTAATTAACAACAGTAATAACGGTAACAATTATATCCTTTGTTTTAACTTTGTGATGAAATTTCGCCGACAATATTCAATAAAGTTACGTAGCTTAAGTAACATCTTAAAAAACGCTCGACTTAATCGCTTCACGATCTCTCGACCAAAGTAAATGCTGAATACGGAAGTAGTTTGCTCGGTAAACGCTGTTTTATTACGCGGGTCAAAATAGGGGCGAGCTGTTATCACTGCGAGTAAAATGTTGATTGCTTCATCAAAAAATTATAAAACATAAAGCTTCGTTGTAATCGAAGCTTTTTTTTTATTAGTTATTAAAATTCGATATAAATTTTTATCTCGAAAAATATAATAAATCGTAAAAAATACGCCAAAAGGCAAATCCAATTAATGGAACAAAATTAATCTTTTGTTTTCATTTCGAAAGCAACTCGATATTTTTTACAATGGATTAAAAATATTTTTTAACTACCTACACCAATATAATTGAACCATAACAGCTCGTATATTCGATATTTCATGTACCTATACTCGACAGCCAATTTCTTTCCATCTCAAAAACCTCGTTAAAAAAAGGGGCCAGAAGAATGGCTCTCGCCTCGGCGAACGGGTTAAGAGCGTGTCATATCCCCGCGGAAGACGCATTTCCCTATCGGCTTCAACCTCACCCCTCCATAAATCACCGCGCGTCATTAATCCGGCTTAAGCCCGCGACTCTTCTTTTTTTTCCCCTTTCATAAAACTTTTCGCGAGACGCGCCGGCGTAATTGTTTCGTTATGCGCCGCATGAGAGATTTATCTCCTTCGGGGCTTCGATTCTCGTGCGCGCGGACGTTTATTACGTGGGCGGGGCGGAAGAAATTTTTCCTAGTCTTCGGCACGTCGCATAATTTCATGAGCAGAGTAATGTGTTTTAGATCGAAGCCGATTGTCGAAGGAGAGAATCGGATGAATGAATCCCGCGTTGAGAGGAAAGAGTTAAATCGTTCGGTTGAGATTGATGTAGGTTATGGTTATTTCTTGATAAAGCTTCTATCAGAGTCTTTCGTTTTCTTTATTTTACATTATTTATATTCCTCGTCCTTGTATACTTTCAATATATCGATCTATCATGCAAAATTTGTATCGGTATTATGCCCTCGACTTTGATACTTTTCAATTTCATAAATAATAAATAAATTCAAGGATAAAATTTACCGTAGTTTACGCAATGGACAGAATTTTTCAAATTAACCCATCCCTACGTTGCAGCCACTCGCGCAAGATTAGACCCCAAGGAAGAAGTTCTCACATGCACATACACACTCGCACGTACCCTCGACGCATCGGACAAATTTTTCTTCGCCCATCCACGCGAGAAAGCTCACTCTTTCTCTCACACTCTCGAAACTCGCTGAAAAAGCTTCGAAATTATTCATCGCCCGGGCAAGTTGGCGACCGGCGAAACGAGCGCTACGTGTCCGCACCCCTGAAAGACAAAAAATAAAAAGACGCTTTCTCGTCCCGTATAAACTCGTCTCCCCGTGGAGTGTGGCGTGTGCAGCGCGTACGCGAGACAGAGACGAAAGACGAGAAACAGAGAAGCGTAAACCTGCTTAATTAAGTTCCGCGCGTGGAGATATGACTTCCACTCTCTCTCTCTCCCTCTAGCTTTTCGGTCCCGTGGGTAGAGGGTGCGCCGATCGAGCGCCGTCGCCGCCGCGCGTAATTAGGCCACATTATGGCTCGCTCCCGGAAGTTCATCCGCCAGGGGACTCTTCAGCCACTCCTCTGTGTGTGCGCACGTGGGAGAGAGGGGGGGGGGGGAGGAGAAAGTTTCCTAGGGAGAGGTGCGTGAAACGAGGCGAATTTGTTTGGTAATTGATAATTAGAGGATGGCCGGCGAGCGAAAGTTACCGGCGGACGTGGTACGCGATGCCGTGGAGAGTACTGGAGGATAGGAGAGCGTTTTGTAGTCTTCTTCTTTCTTGGTTTATCCTTGATGTTGTCCTTTGTTTATAATCGTATGGTCTATAGTTTTCTCTTTGGCGATCGTTGTTCTCGTTCTTGTATTTGTGTACTATCCGAATTTGTTCAATCTTCAATATTTAAATAGTACATTGTGCAACTAGGGAGGAAAGTTGACTTTTTCTAGCGAGGATGATGATCGAGCACGAGTGGCTCACGAGGGCGCCCAAGTGATACAGTGATACACGTAGAGAAAAATTCAGTAAATATATCCTTATTTTCATCCGTCAAGGTTAGTGCATGTAGCCAAGCGCCAAAATCGGTCACCCTGGACACCTAGACGATGCATTCGATGAGATCCAACACCTACAGCTAAAAACCTACGGTGCGCACCACCTAGACTCCGTAATCGGCTACCCTGAACACTTGGATAATATATTCGATGAGATCCAACACCTACAGCCAAAAACCTACGGTGCGTACCACCTAGACTCCGTAATCGGCTACCCCAAAGACCTAGACCACGCATTCGATGTATTCCAACACCTAGATGCAAAAGCTAAGGAGCGCACCACCTAGATATCGTTTTCGGCTACCCCGAACACCTAGACTACGCATTCGATAAGTTCCAACACCTAGAGCCACAAACCTCCGGTGCGCACCACTTAGACTCCGTTATCGGCTACCCAGACAACTTAGACCACACATGGAATGCATTCCAACACCTACATGCAAAAAACTGCGGAGTGCACCACCTAGACATCGTCATCGGCTACCCCGAACACCTGGGCCACGTCTTAGATTCACCCTGAGATCTTAACGCATAAAACTACGGAGCGCACCACCTAGAGTCCATCATCGGCCACCCCAAAGACCTAGTCCACGCATTCGATGCTTTTAATTATTGATAGTTCACCATCCACTGGCCAACCGTTCGTCAATATTTTCGTTATTCGTTGGCCAAAAAGATTGGCCAACCGTTGCAGTTAAGCCATTTTGTTTGGGTTATTTTCTACCAGGGTAGGGACACTCCTATACGTGTAAGTAACTTTTTTTAATTTTTAAGAATTTTTGGACGATATTGCATAACCTTACAGCAATATTGTTCATAATATTGCAGCAATATGGTATAATGTTACAAAAAATAATTCGCACTAAAAACTGAATTTGAAAAAATAAGGAAAAAACGGAAACAACGTCTTGTGACAATATTGTCCAAGAGTTTTGTAGAGTTGTAATCCTTATACAATATTAATAAATCTATCAAATCTTACAAAATAATATTTTCACAATATTGTGTAAAGAGTGGGTGTTATAGGTATGTGCTTCAATTGTTGTAAACAGCCAAGTTTTTAAAATTTCGAACCCTGTTCTTCGCGTGTAAAAAGAAAAAAAAATATATTAATTCCTGCTTGGTTCTTCTCCCACATGCTTATATCAATTAAAAATCATCCTCTTTTCATCGCGCGCAAGCCGGCGGCGCACACGCCATTCCTTTATCCTTCCGCAAACGGGAGCTCATCCACCTTACCTACCCCTATCATCATACTTCTCTCTTTCTCTCTCTCTCCCTCTCTTCTCCCTTCCGTACGTCTACGAAACGCTACACCGCCTTAACTCGCTCCCGTCCGCTCTTACGAGCACGCGTCCCTTGCTTTCTCTCTCTCTCTCAAGACACCCTCGGCCGCGCCACGATAGTGGCAGGGTCTCGACGCGCGAGGCGTGAAAAGACGAGGCGAACTCTCGAGAGTTGTCGCATACACGTGCGTCTCCAGTTGTGATATACCTCGAATTTAAAGGATGTAATTCAAGGAGCCGTGAAGTTGTGCGCAAGAGAGAGAGAGAGAGAGAGAGGACTGGTCTTAGTTTCGGCAGCGGCGTCGGCGGAGTCTGCGAAACTTGTCATGCTGGAAAATTGGGTTGCGCGAGTGCTGAGGCGGAATTGAAATGCTCCCGTGTGGGTGCGTCGATGTGGATTCGTGAATGCGTTTTTTGAAGGGAGTGTCTGTCTGCACGTCGAAGTGTAAAAGTGAGTGCTCATTAGGGATGCTGGAAATCGAATTTTTTAACGCCGAAGTCTGCAATTAAAATCGAATTTGGGCTCGTGGGTTGAGTAAAAGCTGGCATTAGTCTGAAAGATTTTATACTTTCATGCGATCGCGATGTAATTTCTCTTTGAAACCAGATTTTCGTGGTAAAAAGTATATCATTTTCAGTACTTACTTATAGACATAATTGTTCCAATACACCAGCAAAATTCAAACGCGCGTCACGCGTACTATTCTGTTTTTCGGGTTATGAAAACTATTTTTCACTATGATTTAGTTTTAATTAGTTTGAATGATAAGATACATCATATACATTTTTTAAGCAAAAAATCAATAGTTTTTATTCTATTTTAATTATTTAGTAGTTCTATAAATACTTGAGTTTCAAAATTAAAATCTAGCACATTTTCAATCTAAAAACATTCAAATATTTACGCTTTTTTCAAATAACCAATCACATCGAGTCTTTAAATGAGCCACTACTTCCGACCATCATTTATTTTAAGAGTGGAATAATCAAATTATCGAATGGCGGTCTAAACTGTGTAATAGTACCTATATCTTATATTGCTTGTAAACTTCTGTTTAAACTATTTTTAATTCAATTGACCTTTATAAAGACGACACATGTCATTTTCTTTAAAGAGTAACAATAGTTACAAGAATACACAAGCTTACAAATCCAATTTCCCTACCCTAGATGGCGCACCCTATTCGAAACTCACATCGACTTTCGTTCCATTACTCCTTCTCAACCGTCACTTCGACGTTACACAAACGTTACATTCTATGCCGAAAAAGCTCCCGTCCCACCACCCAACGAATCCCTACGGCTGTTTCAGCTCCCATCCGCCGTTCATTTCCATCGATCTTCTTTCTTCATCCCCCACCCCGCCTCAACATTAAATAAATTAAATTACACGGCAGCGACTTATACACAACGCGCGCAGTGGAAGAATGGCATTCTTTCAACCCCTTCAGCTAGGGATTTCCATGCACTCTCGGAGCCACGGGGTAAAATGTCATTTTAATTAGAGATAACGCGAGCGAGCGAACCAAAGCCGACCACTTTGTTTATTTGACACGTCGAGCGACATAAAGCGTCAAGGTGTGTGTGTGTTTATAAATATAAATGACTGCTGCTGCTGCTGCTCTCTCGCAAATGAAAAGCGAGCTTTCGATCTTTGTTACGCGATGCTCGCTGTGTGTGTGTCTGTTTCTGGAGCTGCCGCTGTGGAAAATGTTGATAAATGCCTGGATTGCGGTCGGAGGAGACCGGGGATGGGTAATTTTTGGGTAACGAGGTGTGACTGGGAGCGCAGGTTGGATAGTTTGTGGAATATTGCGGTAGGGTTAATGTGACGCGTTATAAGCAGGAAATTAAATATTCTTCTGTAAAATATGATTCATTCGTATAATTAGAACAATGCCCTAGTGAAAACTGACTTCATTATTTGCCTAATAAATAGCTAGTTTTAGTGGAGTATAGCCAAAAACTATAGCTACTTTTCTTGGATATTTCTATCTATCGATGAAACGATTTTTCCAACATTATTCGACCATTTAATAGATTGAAAATAGAAAGACTTTTTTTTAAAGATTTATCTAATCTTGTTCTTAACTATTTCAAAGGTATTAAAATTGGAGAGAAAAAGAAACTGTTGATCAATTCTTTTAGTTGGAAAATGGCTAGTAGAAGACTTGTTCTTGTGATGAGGAGTGAGAGAGACAAAATCTAATACAAAAATGTGGGTTTTAGTTAATATCTAAGAAAGGAGTACTGTAAATCATTTTTTAGTCTGTACTTATTGTTGACATTTTTGTAAGCTATCTATTACAATTGAATGCTCTTAAATGTAACGTCAAGTCTATGAGTAAATTTAAACTGAATATTTTGAGGTAATGCCATTCTATTTCCAATCTATTAAATGGGCGAATAATAGGGGAAAAAGCGTTTCAACATGGCCATTAACTAGCTATTTATTCCAGCTATTTACTAACTTTCTGACCTTTCATAATAGACAAATTTCTACCAGGGTGGTGAACCTCGTTTAGAAAAAATGTATAAAATCTGTACTTTAATATGTACATACATTGATACTTAATACAAAGACATAAAGAGATTATAATCAATTAATTTTCACTTTTTTCTAATGCCAAAGTCAGTATGAAACCCCCATTTTTCCATTCTATTTTCTAACCACCACCACCTCCGAATCTGAAATATTTCACGTCGCCTGCATAATAAACTATGCATAGAATCTTCGCATGAGGCAGCAGCATTTTCCCTTAATAAATCATAACACCAAAGGCATACATAACGGAACCGCGTTAATTTTTCCATTTGCAAATGTATATATGCATGAATTGTAAAAACGAGCCTGGCGGTATAGCGTAGGTATGCTGGAGGAGCGGGGGGACAGATTAATTCATTGTTACTCGTGTCCGATGCAAAATAACGTTTAAATACCAAATGAATTCACGGCGTTCTTACCTCCGCCGGCGGGTTCGCGCGCCGGCGAGCGCGAATTTGAATTTCAAAATCAGCGTAAAAAGCCAAAGCTCGCCCCACCCACACCCCAAGGAATTCATGACTACTCGCGGCGGCGAGCCACTCGTTCCTGATGAAAAACTAACGACATCATTGTCTCCGACATCATTCACCTCGCTTAGGTCGCGTTTATATCGTCAATCTTTTAAATTCATATTAAATTAGAACAACCGTGTGTGTGTGTGTGTGTGTGTACGGAATACCTCTCGTCTCCACGTCGACACGCTCTCAATCGTCGGCGAGGACAAAAGAACTCTCTCTCTCTCTCTCTCTTTACCCCTCATTCGCAAATAAAAAGCTAATTAAATGCGCTCGCGCTCGCGCTGAGAGATGGAGCGAAAGCGGCTCACAGGGGGCCCCAATCGAAAGCAAACGTCACCGCGTGTAGACATCTCCATTCAGTGGAAGTGCCCGGGAATAGTCAGACGACGAGAGACATATTCAAAGCCTATCTCCTCCCTCTTCCCTTCCTTCACGTCGCCCTCCCCTCTTGTCCTCGCGATCGATTCTTCCACGCTCCAGATACCCTTATTTCATAACTTGCTAACCGCGTGTCGCGCGACATAAATCAGCCAATTATCGTTAGTCCGACGGTTCACGCTCGCACATGTGCGCGTGTAAAGGGGAGCCGAGTGGGTAATTTAAATGCACGTTTATAGAAGATGCAGTGTCAGTATACATGAAGCCGTTCTTTCTGTGGTTGTTGGTTTTGTTTGTTAATCTGATGAGTGTGATAAGCGTTCTATGATTTTTGTTTGCATTGATTTTCTTTTTTGCACTTCAAATGAATCTTTTTGATTATTGTATAATGTAATGGTCTGATATTATATATCGATGAAGTGAAATTTAATGAATCATAAATTCAATTAAATAACTGTCATTGTAGGAAAGAGAACAGTATTAAAATGTAGGTTATGGATATCATTAATTAAAATAAATGCTTTACTGGGGAATAAAATGAAAATGTTAATAATAACATTAAAATTAAATTTGTATTTTCGAGTGCAAATACACCTTACTGTTTTCATTTGTGATTCAAATATACTCCCTTTTAATAATTCACGCACTTTAGGCCATTAATTTGTACATCAATGAATATCATATTCTTAGCTTATTCCTAACTTTATCCTGAACATATAAAAAATAATACAAGTATATGGCCAAAGCCGGTATGTAATAATATACTTGCGATAGTTTCTAATTTTGATGAATCGTAGTACACTAACTATACATAATTGCTACCTCACCCACCCACATCCAAACGCAACCTGATCTCTTCCTTATCGATCGACCACCCCAAACTCTGCGTACCGAGAGAAAAATCGTGACCCGCCCCCGATCAATTAGTCTCCCCACCCTCTCGCAAATGCAACAACTCGAACTAAGGTGATCTACGCGCCGTAACAAGTGGCCGAATCCGTCACTGTCGGCGCGCCGTCCGAGAGATAGAGAGTAACGATAGATCGGCCTGTCACTTTTGAACTTTTTCCCTGCGAAAGGAATCTTCGCCTGGTGGATTTTGATATCGTTGCTTTTGGATGTATTTTTTTCGGGACAAAGTTTTTTGTTTTACTAACGAAACTGTATATTTTTTTTTTCGTACCGGTGATATTCCCCCAGCGTTATTCGCTTTTCTTTCAAGTAACAAATTCTGGAAAAATAAATGGTATTTTTCAGAACTCGAGAGTAAAAATATAAAAATTCTCTCGACATCGAAAATTTAGAATCACAGGTACTATTCGATATATCCGATACACGATGAAATCAACCTACAGCTGCCACCGTTTTCCAAGTTCTTGATTACAGAGTCGCGGCTAGCCCCATTAGCATTGAAACGAAAACAAATAGGCTCGCTTGTATATATACAGACACACACGCGCGCGTGAGTTAACTCTCCGCGTGGTCGATGCACTCGCGCGCAGACACGTATCGCCGCCGCTTGATGAAGACGAACGACCGCAATAAAAGCCAGCGCTATATACGCGATGAGGGTAAAAAACAGCTCGCCGACGCGACGCGATATTTTCGCGCGCGCGCGCGGGTGTAATAAAGATTATTGCGAGCGTTAGCTGCCGCTGGCAGTAGTCGACGCGTCCATTGTCGGGCTTAGGGCCTGGAGCCGAAGGGACACAAACACACACCCATGCCGGACACAATGCGAGTTTTTAGCGATAAGTGCGCCGCGCGCACTGAGCGACCTTTTGTGTGAGTGAAGAGGGCCGAGGTGCTGACGGGGGTTTTAGCCCCAACTGTTTGGTGTAATTAAGGGACTCCCCCCGCGCGCGCGAGCGAAGGAGAGGAAGAAAGAAAGGGTGTTGTTTGTTTTTCTTTTTTTTTCTTTTACGCTCGCCCGAGTCGTTAATCAACATAGTGCTGCTAAAGTACACCGGGAGAAAAGTGTTTTAGCTTAAGTCAGAAACAGTGTTGAAATGAATATACATGCGTATTACGTATTATATCAGTTGAAAAGGTGGAATCGAACTGACAAGACTTTTTAAATTGCTCTGCTTGAGATATTTCAATACACGTAGCTATTTTTTAATTAATATTTTTATCAAGTGCTCTGCCCTTAGATAGAAGCATAATGGCACGCGAGAAAGGTAGTAATACACGAGGCCCAAATATACGAGAAAACCAATAAAACACGAAACCCGGCAATATCGGTAACCAGAGGTACCTCACAAATCACACGACATGTCACATCCCCTCGAAACAGTTCTCGACGTACAATCGTAGACCTAACGAAGCGGAATAATAAATTTCGAGCGTCTTCCGGAGCCTTCCTATACCTCGCAGAACGTCTGCGCACCGTCACATAAAACGCAACGCTGTACCCATTCGCTCCACTTCCCCCGCATATCTCCCTCTCTTGAACTATACCTCGGCTCGATCAATCCTCAACCCTATATACCGCTGACCGCGCGCGTAATTGGCGTATGCGCGTGTCACGTACACTTTGCTCACTCGCCATCTCCACGACAATGGCGTTGCCGCGTGGGGGATAATACGACGGATGCGGAATTCCAGCCGCGAGTGGTCCATTGTGTGTGGTGTCCTTTGCATGAGAGAGGCCGCAGCCGCGAGGTTAAAAGTCGCGTCTCCTGTCGTCGCTCTGTGTCCCTCGCGGCCTTTGTTCGGTGTATGGGTGTACGGCTACTGTCTCGATTGCCGGGCTGTCGGAGATCTCGCCTGGTACGTGGAAATGTCGGCGAGGTGGGGGAATGCAAGTGACGAAATATTTTTGATAAAATCTAAAATGTTTCTCTTTTGACAATGTTATTGCTAGAGTATCGGTAACGAAAGGATATTTGCCACTGGTTTTCCATCTTCCAAGCATATCACAGATTTACAAATACAATTTTTCGTCACGTTGGGCATTGTTGTTTCTTTTTTTTTTGTATATTATGCAATAAATGAAACACGAATGAGTACCAAAGATAATAAGTTGCAATTAAAAATTATAAAAATTATAAAAAAAAAGTATGAAAACGTTGTGTAAATCATGTAACTTCATGAAAAAGGGAAAAAAATTCATAATCTCCTGCGAATAAAAGTAATTAGCTTTTCAAGTAACCTCTTCAGCTTTCGTTCTCATCGTGAAATTCTTGTAATTGGATAGAACAACCAGACACGTTCAATTTTTTTAATATCGCAACTTAACCGCAGCACTGCAACTAATCAAGAAAAGTAGCCAAATGGTTTTCCCGCGGTCAGGCAGGTTTGCTTAATTTTCTTATAATTAGGCGGCTTAAATTATCGCGCGGGACTTATCTCGGATTAAAAACCGCGTGCAGCCCTTGCTCGGGTGGCGCGGAGGCGGGAGGGAGGGTAAAAAGCCGCGCGCGCGCACGCACGTAGTGCAATTATGCGCGCAACTCCGGATAAGTGCGCGGGATGTATGTGGCATGTACCTCGTGAGTCATGTGGTTATGCTGCGAAAAAGAAACGGGAATTACACCGTAAATACGCGGTTAAATAAACGTTTGCCGTTGTTATTGGAAATATTCTATTAATATTTTGTTTATTCTGTATTACAGAATAATAAATTGCTGCTTTCGTTACGCATTAAATTTGCTCGCAGTACAGAAACTTAATTCAATACATCAGCTTGAACTACAGTTTGAACAAAACAATTATGGAATTGAAAATAATTTTCCTCGCATCAGAGACACTTTGACGGAGAAGTGCAACGGTAGTCGAGAGTCCCTCGGCTCAGTCCGACAGACTCTTGCAGTATTTAGAGCGCAATTAGAAAGTTGATAACACGCATACTCGCGCAGACAATTTTACAAGTCGGCTTAATATCCGCGCGGAAACAGAAAGGCTCTCTCGGTTAAGTACCTTCATAATAAATTTCCGAAGCTGCCGTGTCTGCCTCCCCCAAAGAAGCAGTAGGGATACTTAATGCACTTCCAGCGTCTCTTCCTCTGCTCGGCTTTAATCTCGCCTACTTCCAGTCATTCGCAGGAGGCGGCGGAGTTGCTTTTCTTCCGCCGCGCGCGTCTTCTCTTCCAAAACTCATCCATTTCGGGGATACGCGCGCTCTTTTGATCTCTCTGTGGGTATCGAAGACACGAGGCGCCACGTGAAAGGAGATGTATTCGCCTAAGCTCGCTTTTCACGTTACTTAGGAAATGCGCGCGCGCTGGCGCGAGAACCTTCTCGCTTCAATCTGTTTCTAAACAGCGACGGAGAAAAGATTCCGCGGGTCTTTGTGGAGCTGCGCGGGTGTAGTATTAGCGGGGTAAGCCGCTTCCGGGCTCTCTCTCTCTCTCTCTCTCTCTCTCTCTCTCTCTCTCTCTCTCTCTCACTGCTGTATGCAAATGCGCGTACAGAGCTTACTTTTTCCGTAGTTGGGAATCGTTACAAGAGTAGTGCTTTTACGACTGGTCGAATGCGGACTCTCGTATTGAACGCGAAAGTCGTTTTGAAAATATGTGTTATTTACTGTTCTTTGAAAGGACGTCTGCGTTTAATAAAGTATTTTTTTTCCTTCGATCTATTTGGGTCACTAAGAATTTTATGCGTGCGCGTGAGGCAGAATAAGCATTTTGTAAATATATATTTTAATAATAAATAAAAATGTATACAATTGCGACACAATTTTCTTTTTCATAAGAAAGCCCTCGCAAAGCTAATTATCCGAACCTTAATTATTTCAATCAAACGAACCGGATATGAAAAAGACAATAACGAGGTCGATTCGTTCATTTGCAAATCAAATAACTCGTTTTATTACCATGGCGTATATGATCACTCGGGGCGAACGGAGCTGCTCTCTCGCAGCTTTTAGCGATATGAAATCCTCATAAATGAAAATATTGGCCAGGCGGGTATAGTTGCGCGAGCGAGCAAGCAAGCTCGCGCTAATGGAGAATAGATAAAGCAATTAAAGTTCTTCATCAATAAAATGAAAGTGAATGCCGCGAGAAAGCGAGCAGCAATGCGCGACGTGTACCCCTTTGAAAAGAGCCCACTGCGCACTGCGCGTTCTATTGCCACACTCCCGCGACGAAAGGCTCGCCGTAAAAAAACCAAACTCTCCGCTCGTACCCTCCAGCGGTGGTATCGAAAATCAATCCGCTATTCAAGCACGTGGAGCACGCTGCCCATTTTTTTTCTACGCCATATAGTACGGCGCGCGCAATAAAAAAATCACGAGTGTCCGCGAGCGTGAACAAAAATTACGAGGGAGTGTGAGAGAGAGAGAGAGAGAGAGAGAGAGAGAGAGAGAGAGAAAGAGGAGAGAAGAAAACAACGCGAGGGGTGAAGAGTGGGAACTTTCACTCGTCGTCGCCGAAATATTGAAGAGCGATTTTCATCGCTTCGCGAAAGATATCGCACAAGATATACACGAAAAGATTGCTTTCTCCGCTTCCCCGCGCATGGGCGTGTAGTATTGTATACATACATATATACGAGGAATCGTAAAGCGATGAGCTATTTCGCTCGCATGCCGCGCAGCGCCACCTGGCGTCCGGCAGCTTTTATTTCCCACGTCTTTTTAGAGCTCTACTGCGCGTTACGCTCCGCCTTCGCTCTCTCTCTCTCTCTCTCTCTCTTGCTTTTTCCAGGCACAGCGGAACCGCATGAGAAACGGCTCGCTTCTGGCGAAACGAGCCGGAAATGGAGCGCGTCGCGTCTCCCATTCTTGAGCGAACCGGCGCTCAGAGAGAGAGAAAGAGAGAGAGAGAACTCGGCCGAGGAAGAGCTTTTAAATCTTGCAGGGTAGCCCGCGCGGGAGCAGCGTCCTATTAAAATTGCATGAAATAGTATAAAGCTTTATTCGGTTTTCCGAGCGCGTATATGCGAGCTGCAAAATAATTGAGGCGTGCGCGTGTAGCATATGCTCGGCTGACCGATTCGTAAGGGCCTGCTAGCGAATGGCTGGCTTGGTTTGAAGGCTAATGCGTAGCTATTTGCATAATTTTCAGGATATTAACTATGTGGAGTGTTCATCTATAATGTCTTTATCAAATTGAGTAATTCAGTAAATTAATTAATTAACAAAATTCCTTACCGGATATATATATATATATATATATATATATATGTATATATATATATATATATATATATATAAATTTAAGATATTATGTAATAAGAAGTTTTAGCCACGTCAGTTGTAGGATGTGATGCGACATAATTAATTATTATTTGTAATTGGGCGTTTCCATCGAGTAAATTAAATAATTTTATTTATAACTATCTTGGTACAAGTAGGAGAAAATTAGCTATACTATAATATTTACTACCAGAAATAGTACAATTATCAAAAATATAATGTCTTTGTTTTAAGTTTTGTCCAGAAATATTCTAAAAACGAAATAATTAATACTATTTTCTGTATTAAGTTTCTCAGAATTACGTCAAATCAATTTATATTTAATTATAATCACAACATTTCGATTTGTCACGAATTATATCCTATACTTATAACTTGAATCATTCCAATGCCACCTTGTTATATCTTGTCGCAAAGCAGATAAAGCTCTCATATAAAAATAATGCACGCTAAAAGCTTAGCTTTTAATAATGCGAAGTTCTCGTCGTGAGGAGGAGGAAAAAGGAATTCTCGAGATAATGGTTTTTCATTATCCGAAAAAAGAAGCTTGCGCAGAAGGAGGGACGAAAGAAGACGCGACAAGGATGGCTTTCGTAAGATGATTTCAAGATGGGAAGAGGGGTAAAAAGAAGGACTTGAGAATACTCTCAATCGCGATTCTAGTTATAACGCAGTGTATCTCAATCAGCTATACGTTTTTAATAATTTAGTGGTAAAGTAGTGTTATTTAATACTTCATCGAGATTTTGTATTCGGAAACAAAGGTGATTAAAATTACATTATTTCGGATATTAATCTTTCAGTGTTCAGAAACATCATTTCGCAAAACTAATGATTGTGGAAGTATTGCTTCCTCACAGTAAGCTTTCTGAAGTTGGAAAAATTTGATAAGAAAATATGTTAGACAAATGTAAGTATATGCATGTGCATGATTACTATAATTTTTCTGATTGAAGAATTTTGATAGCATTTGGAGAAAAAAGATGCAGTCTAGCCGTATAGCTGTCGAGTTATTGTAATTTAAAGTTGTCATGTTAGCACTTGAAACAAGGATAATACATAGGTGGCCAACGTCAAATATTAGATGTCGCTCCCTCAAAAAACAAAGTGGAAAAGATAGATTTTAACTTGAACAGTAACCATTCTTTACTTTAGTCCTAGAAAATTGTGGAAAGAGGTGCCAATCGACGATATTTGCAGAAGATTGAAGGCTGGCATAGCGTCATTAATTATAAACAAATAATTACAATCGGAGTTTCTTCGTCAACCAAAACGGAAAACATTTACCTTGAGTCGGAAAGTAACTGTGCTCAATTTAGACCCTAGGAAATTCAATCAACGGCTTTTCCAGGGAGGTGAAGGTTCAAGAAGTGTAACAAGTGATAAATAATTACAATCTGGGCTTCGTCAACAAATAAATCGAAAAATATTCAACATGACTCAGTAACCATGCTTAATTTGGACACTAGGAAATTGTGCAAAGGGGGGAAATCAATGATATTAAATCGTCAATTCATTTGCACCCCTTTGCCAAATTTCCAGGGTCCAAATTGAGCATGGTTACTCACTGAGTCAAGTGGAATGTTTTCCGTGTTGTTTGCTCAAGAAGCTTGATTGTAATTATATCTATTTATCACTAATTACGCTACTTGAGCCTTAAACCCACTTCAAAAGTCGTTGATTGGCACCCCTCTTCACTATTTCCTGTGGTGTAAATTGAGCATGGTTACCATCTGAGTGAAGTTATATGTTTTCAGTACTATTTGCTGAAAGAACCGATTTTAGATATCTATTTATAACTAATTGCGCTACTTCAGACTTAACCCCCCCCCCTCTAGAAAAGTTGTGGATTTCCCGCCTTTACACAATTTTTCAATGTTGAAATTGAGCATAGTTACTCTCTTATTTAAGGTAAATGTTTTCCGCTCTGGTTTATGAAGGGGCTTCTATCGTAATTATTTATTTATAACTAATTACACTACGCGAGCCTTCAACTTCATGAAAAATTCGTTCATTTCTCCCCCATTGCGCAATTTTCCATGGTCTAAATTTAAATTTCCGCTTTGTTTGCTGAAGATGCACTGATTCTAATCATTTGTTATAACTAATTATGCTACATGAGTCTTTAACCCCTTAGAAATGTCTTTTCTAATTATATTGTCAGTTAGATTTATTTGTCAGAATTTAATCATTTGAATATCTTTTTGATTAAAGCAATACAGATAAATTGGAAAAATAACTAGCACAAGAAAATCTTCAATTCAATATATTATAGAAGATATTACCAATACTATATGATTAAGGCCATGTTAAATACCGACATAATTTTCAAAAGAGTATAACTCATGAAAATACCAATAGAATCATCCACAAAAAATTCTGAGTATAGTATTTAAGTATACGGAGCGCCTGACAAGCGTGTTTTTCCAAAAAAATGATGAGAATTTATTTAATTAAATAAAAACCGTACTGTCGGTAAGTAGGAATCTGCAATTAACCTACTTTTTAAACGAGCACAGCTAACGAAAATACTAATAGAATCACTCAAAAAATTTTCTGAGTATAGTAGTTGCGAGTACGGAGCGCCTGACAATCGTCTTTTTCCAAATAAACGTTTCAATATTGATATAAAATATATTGAAATCATGGTTTCACATCACCTTAACATTTATACAAAACGTTCCAATATTCTTGGTTTGCGTCAAAGCTATAATTCCTGACAGAGATGTCTTTATGAATGTAAAGGAAGTCTGCTTTTCAGAAAAAAGATTCAATAAATGTTTCTGAGGCTCTCTCCAGTTTAGCAAGTGCTCTTGGTGTCGCTTGTCTTTCTGCTTGCGTTGTTTTTATAACATGTACCATCCTTGAAAAAATGAATGGCTCTTTAGAAATGTTTAAGATCTTGTAAAAATTATATTTTCTTTGTAAATGCAAATATTATAAATTAAAAATTATCTTATATTTATTTATCAAATAATCTTCCAATAATTTTGAAACAGTTGGAAAAAAATACATTTTATTAGATTGCAATGTAACAAACTTTTTTTAAGTTCCAAAGAAGAAAATTTTTTAAATAAACAAACAAAAAATTATTTCACATCAAAATTATAGAATATAATAATATAACTTACTTCATTCGCGTCAAATTGCCCATAATTTATAACAAAAGTGATTTTTTTATTTCAAAATTAAAAAAAAATCAAACATACAGATTATGTCAGCAAATCATATATCATATGTTTAAATAAAAGCATAAGGCACAATCCGCATAACTTACCTTCTTTTCACAGTTGACGTTTGAGTGGTGCGATCTCTATACTTTTGATAGAACTATATACTATCGATTCTTTCATCGATGGCAGACGTTGAGACGTCTAATCGATCAGTAGACTGTTTGGCGTTTGCCCCTTCAGAACATAATCACAACAGCAGACAACAAAAATCTTTATTTCGTAATCGGTGACAGCTGACGTTTTTTATTCGCGATTAATTGTTTTGTGTTTTACAAGTAATTTATTAACACTAGAATGGAGACAGTGATGGATAAAAGACGAGAAGAAAGGAAAAAACGTTTAAAAATGGTGTATATGAATTCACCAACATTCAAGCCTGATTGTAACTTCAAAAAAACAGCTTAAGAGAACTTCATAAATATTACATCAGATATGTATAATTTTGTTATGTTACATGGTTTTATTAATGTAGAAGTAAATTAAAGAGTGATACTTTGTACCCTTTTCTTTTAATGTTTCAAGATTTAGAAGATGGGTTAAAGTTCGCTCGATATGCCAAAATCATAACATGATCAAGCTATCATTTCAATAATTATTTTTAATGGGATTGTGGATATTAAGGACTAATTAATGAATATATTTATTGTACATTATAAACTATGTCATATTTTAACAAATGAAAATGTTTTAAGGTTTGTTTACAGGAATAAAAGCAAGGATTAGCCGTCAAATGAGTGATTTAAGGTGAAAAAATCACTTAATATTTAAATAATTCAAGCTCTTATAACTTTAAATAATGAAGACGTTAGGGTCTATGACTGTACAACCTTTCATAATTATATATAAGAAAGCATATCCTACGACCCTGGGCGAATCCATGATTCGGATCTGAGAGACACTCCTTGTCAGTACTTAAAGTGCCACGAGCTGCATTGGAATTTTGATGCGAAACAAAAAGCTTTCAACTGATAATAAAGATAATGACAAAGTCAATCAAAAATCTACTGATTATAAAAGATAAAAAAGTTTTAAAAAAAGCGCCTTGAATTTTTTTCCCATATCAACTGTTTAAATTGCCATATTTTGGAACACATACTGTACGTATATACTTTAAATTTATGAGGGTCACCAACTACGCGGATTGTCTGCCCGTTACAACTGGTAAATTATGTGAATTGTTTTGTTAGCATTAATAAGACAGTAATTATCTGCAGGTCTCCTCTAACGAGTTTAATACGTTTCTGACTAAGGTCATATAGAAACTTTGGTACTTCGGTCCTTTTCTCACGTAACTGTAATATATATTTTGAATTCCGTTGAAATACGTATCTATATTTTAAATTCATTGTATACTTTATATATTTTAAATTGATTAGTTAAATTAAATTCCGACCTTTATACTCATACAACAAATTAAGGTAAATTATTATGTAACTGTAAAAACGTATTCTCAAACTACAACACATATTATATGAGTGTTCAAATGTATCTCTGCATGATATCATGAATTCTCAGCTAGATCTGTACATAAATAGCTTAGTTTACGCTGAAAAAAATTTGGCACCTCTGCCGCTCTGACGAATACGTTACAACATGGGATAGAGCTTGTCGACGAGGTTAGGTATGTCCATGCTGTGCTGTAGGCAGGGAGCCCCCCCCCCCTTTTTCAGCGTGTTTCAGCATGTGGAAGAGTCCCGTGTCTCAGCGTGTGGAAGAGTGTTGGTTTGCATGCGCAGGTGCGTGTTCAGGCTCGAACATTGCACAACTCGATAGGAAATAGTATATTACGATACTCATACGCTGCGTAGGTTATCCCGCACTCTTTTGTCAAACTTCGCTCGTGCGGGACTCGCCTACTTTGCGCACTCGTATCGTAATGTACTATTCCCGCACTAGTGTCATAATGTGCTATTCCCGCACGCCCTGTGAAAAAATAGTGTACGTAACTCGTGCGGGAAGTAGGTGATTCCTGCACTACGAGTAGTTAAGTAATGTACTATTCTTGCCTAGTAAAGAAAATTAAATACCAAAAATACCTGTATGATTATATAAGATACGTGGGTTCTCTCTATACCTAAGCCTTACCCATTTTGCTTTTTCCTTTGCTCCGAAATCGACCCAACCATCCCTGAATTTTCCCGCACCACCATATACGAACGTGCGCGAGAATCACTGCATTCCCCTCGGCGAAAATCGGACGGATAAAGTAGCGACGAGTCTCCACCGTTGCCACCTCGGACGAACGCGCCGCACATATATTAAACACAATAAATTTAAACATAATGCACGAGCCGTCGAGGACGATAATAACGCGACTTTAATAATAGACCTCATTAAGGCAACGAGCGAGCAGAGCGGCGCGTGCTCTAATCAAAGCCCCCGACGAGGGGCAAAGTTGACACGACGCTACACACCACTCCGATATTAATTTGCAGCACTTAACTTCAAAGTGAGAGAGAGAGAGAGAGAGGAGCTTTCGCGCAAGAAGGCTCTTGCGGTGTAATTAAATCAGTGTCGTTACAACCGCCTGGTCGATCGCGCGCGCGTGCGCGCCCCCTGTAGTATCTGGTTCTGCGACTGTCGAAGACTGAGACCCGTAAGAGGATGATGCGGTAGAGTCGTAATAATGCCCGGGATGGCTCTCGCGATAGTTTAAGCGTTTGTGAAATGCCTTTGAGAGTATATACTGCCGATGCAGACTGGTCGTTCCACTGCGTGGGTGCGGAATGGACTGATTAGTGTTTACTGCGGTGAAATCGTCAGTTGTGCTTGAACTCGGATATGGTGGGTAGCGTTGTATTTTAAGGCGAGTTGTGGTGATTATATGTTTTACGAGATATCAGTGATAGATTAGAATTATTAATTACGCGTTAGTGGAAAGGAATATACCGAATCTGAAAAAGGAAAGTTATTAGATCTGCAGTATGTCGGGAAAAAGGTTGGCATTACAGAGGTATACTCGTAAGTATCGAGCAGCGCCACCGAAGTTTGGCACGTCTGTTCTGCCGTCCTTTTTCGGGATAAGGAGACCTGTCGCAATGCATGCACTGGGAATCGATGTAGTAGCAGTATCCCATATTTAGCGTACCAATCAGAGCAGCTGAAATGCCAAATTTGTTTCGGTGAACTTTTTATTCAATAAGTTTTGTTCTAAAATTCTATTCCGTCTCGGCAGATTTATATTCATGCGGATCCGAGATGTCCATCTATCGGCTAACGGATGAACTAATGAAAAGCTATAGTTTCTTACCGTACATGACATATAAAACGTCTAAATACTGAAAATTTTTCTACAATAATATTTTACGGCAATATGTATAAAATAAAAACGCTTCCGATCTGGAGACTTCTACAAATACTATTTTTAGGTTTTTTTCGCGAGTTTATTTAAAAACAAACAAATTGATTATCAGAGTTTCGATCCACCGCTCGTCGGGAAACCTTTAACACTACTACCTCGCTCTCTATTTCCCGATAAAATTGGAACTACTGCGCCAGTTCCAAGCGAAACTCGATCCACCGCCAATTTCCGTCGGCTATCAAAAAATTTTTTTTTAATGAAACGCCATCACCATACAGCGGTACATCAGAGTGAATTGCCCGTGCCGCGCTTCGTTTAATCATTGATCAGCGACGTACGCGCCCAATTGCCGTCGTCGTGTCGCTTTTTCGCGAGTTTACGAGGTGCGCTAGAAAAAAGGCCGGTTTTTCGGGGCCGTAAACTTCGCACGAGAGCTGCGACCCTTTTCCGACGATTTTATTTCGTGACGCTTTTGCGCGAGCTCGAGAGCGCGACCTTTTTGAGGCGATGGACGGTCGTTGTGAAATGTGATTCGATTGGAATGGTCGAAAGGTCCTGTGTTTTTTTGGCCTCTTTAATTGTTGGCGAATTCGGTGCTTATAGAGGATTGATGGATTAACGTTCACGAGTATTTGAAAATATATTTACTTGTAAAACAAATAAATTCATGTAGCGGAATATCAAAATATCGAAGATGGTATCTGAATAGAAATCTTGTATAGAAATCTGTACTGGAGATATTACTATATTTTACATTAGATTAATTTTTCTTTCTTAGGATACCCTGTAATAAACATTCAATAATTTGTTTTACTTTCGTTGTACGTACACATGTGTAAAGGGCGTAAAGTTGAACTTCGCGTACTAGTGAGCGAAGTTATATGCACGTGTAGTGTACCAATACGTAAACTCCTCTCCTACGCGGTTGTTGACAGCTAAAACTATTTAAACTCTAAATGTTTTCTTTTTCACGAACTTTTAATTGAAATGAAACTTACAGCTATTGCAAACGATACTACCTACACTTTATCTCATTCCTCAAAATATTTCTTAACCAGCATCGAACGATCACTTCCCCACGGACGTTTCAAGACAATTTTCTATTCACCGCCCTTACAAACGCTCACACGTCCAGCCCCCGCTCGCTCAAGGGCCTGGCTCAACTGTGAAAAATTCATGTCATCGGACTTGAAATTCATCCCACGGCGTTTTTTCAGCGGGGTAGGAATGCCGTCACTTGTCTCTCTCTCACTCTCTTGTCGGGAACAAAGCGACGGTAGGTGCATAAAAATAGTGGGGATTGAACGAGTAAGAAAAACACGCGAGGGAGAGATCTCGAAGGAGAGGGCAGCAATTGCATGACGCGCGTACGTGCGAGATGCGCCGCGGGCTTTTTTCCTCCTCAGGTTCTCCGTGTGCGCCTGTCAACTAGCGTCTGTGATTATTCTGTCCAGGTTGAGTTTTGTGAAGCTGAATTATCTTGGATTGATGTATGATAATTTCTTTGCTTCATTGCAGTTATGAAGACGCGGAGAGAAATTATGTAGGGAAAATTGGGAATTCCTGAAGGGAAAATTACAATTTTTTTTATCGTAGTATTGGAATATCGCAGCAAGGATATCGCGGATCAATGGGAAGTGAGTTTCCGCATCCGGATTCGAAAAATGTGGAAATTTTACTGGTGCTACGTGTGGAGGTTCTCAACTTTTCTACAAAAAGTGGTGGCTGATGAGATTTTGATCGGGGATCCCGCAGTTAGAAAACTGGCACTTTGTCCAGTGAGTAACCGAATGACATTAGATAGCTTGTTTCTGTTATTTCATTTTATTTATTTATTTTTGTTATAAATAACTGAATAGGGTACTAAGTAAATTTGTTTGCCATAAGTAGTAGTAGAGAATCGATCATCACAATAAAACATCATCATAATTGTAGTGAAAAATATAAGCGTATTATCTTTAATAAAATTAATAATAAACTTTCCAATTAAATATTTTTTCGTACCCTTTTATATACAGATATACATTTGATCTGCAACTCAAATTCAAGTTAAAAATAAAGAAAAGATTTGATAAAAAGAAATAGAATATTTCACAAATACAATTCCAGTAACAATTACCAAGGCATTATCTAACGATTGAATGATTCCGCCCAACAAAAGCGAGCCAATTTGCGATAAAACTCGATTGGCCAACCCGCATGCACTGTACACCCGCGGGATATCGCGCGGAGACGACTATTTAATCCTTGACACGAAAATTCACGCTCCACTTCGATCCTAAACACGCGCACGCATGCGCGCAGCGCATTTTTGAAAACATGGTATATAACCGCGCGGCAAATCGCCGGCAAAAATTGCGCGTAATTGCGCACTCAAATCGCTCCGCTGCCATTCATCAGAAAAATTGCGCATGCGGCTTTTCGTCTCGCTAGCGGTAGAAGGAAAAAACGTTCGCAGCTCAGTAGCGCTTCCGCCGACGCGCGTTCATCGAGGAAACGTCGGGCGGTGAGTTTTCGCGCTGAAAAGTTCTTAATTCGACTTTTAAAGTATACATTTCAGTTTCTAAAATGTATGTGTGATAAATTGAGTGTCTGTAAACTTTTTTGCCAATAAGAAATATAAATCTGAAGATTCAATTTGATTTGTTTGCTCGATGTTTTCATGTATTTACGTAAACTTTTATTGGTTTTCTATTCTTAATATACATCAAAGATTTTTTTTGTATTTAAACTATATGATATGAAAATATATAAACTACATTTTAGATTATTTTTCCATAAGAATTGTTTAAATTCATTAAATCGAGTAAACTGTTTCCAGAAGTCGATTGATAACTTTTTAAATTCAGTTATTTTTGTATCAGTATTTTTGTAATACCATCAACAGACATTCTTTTGATTGGATTAATTTCGCAGAGAAACACAAGTGCGTCGGTGTATCCATGTAACCCGATTCGTCGAGTGAATCGCACCGTATGTATAATGTCCCTGCTCTCGAAAAATTGCATCTGCCTCTCCATCGGCATTATCTGCTTTGTGACACAGGTATAAAGTTATTAATGAACGCATCTACAAACGATTGCGTTCTATATGGATCCGGAAAAAATACGCGTTCAATTGACGTTCAAGCTGATGATCGATGGTACAATCGACGGCTGAATTTAATTTCAATAAATATTACGCTAACTGACGAATTGTTGATGCATATGGTGCATAATTGAAGCTTTGTGTTTGATGACTTCGACACTAGTTTGTTTAAAAATTAATGTGTTTTTATTTTTCTAACTAAATTAAGTATTTTCATATTTTCCAGATATAGATTTCTTCAATGTACTCAAAAAATATGTTCCTGTTGTAACTAATTACGTAATGAAAAATTTTGTGATATAATTTATTACATGAATTGTATTGTATAGCAGGAAAAATTATGAATTACATAAATTTTTTGAGTCTTTTAACTATAATTACCCAAGTTATTTTTTAATGCCTATACTTATCAAATGTGCATCAATTCAATTTTTATATTTTAATAGTAACAAACGACTATAAAATCGCTAGGAAACAGTAAGGCTTTTTTTATTAGAAAATACAGAATGAAAAGTAAAACGGCTTTTATCGAAATACCAGCCTTTCTTCACATTTATTTACTAATTCCAAAACTTCATTAAACTGCATTATTATCCATTCATCGTAAATAACTGTGAACACACAGGTCCTGTCCCGGCCGCAATCGCAGATCGGCGAGAAGGCCGACCAGATCTTCGACACGGCTCGCCAGACGGTCACGGACGCGGTGAGCATAGCCCAGGGCGTGCTGGGCTTGGCTCTAGGCGCAGCCACGACCGGCGTCATCGGCAATATCAATATCGCGCAGAACGTGGCGAAGCTCGGCGTTGGCATCGGCCGCACCGTCATTGAATTCGGCGAGCAGACCCTTCTTGACGCCATACCCAATCTCAACGCTACGCTCGGCATCAAAAAGAAGTGATCTGTTATCGAAATGGAGATGTAGCGGCGCTGATTTCATTAAGTTCTTTCACGCAATGTTGTTTCTTTTAAATACGCCGCGCTTTTTGATTAATTTAATGGTTTACAGTGTACTTTTTGTTATGCTAAAATCACTTTCTCGCATTACTATTGAAATTTACTACTCTCGCACTATTATCAAAATGTACTATTTGCGTACTTGGTTTAGAAAAAGTGTCGTACGAAACACCTGTCTACGATTTAACATACCGGTGGTTATGAGCTAACGCTCGTGCGTGAAATTATTTTTTACCCACTCATTAAATAATATCCTACTTCTCGACAAAATTGCATCATATAATATATAAAAAGTAAGTACAACTCACTCCTGTTACGTCTCTTCACTAGAACCTATTACTGTAACATGAAAACCCAATGCTCCAATTAAAAACCTATTCCCCTGGTATTGTGACACCTTCCTACTTATACATCACCATCTCCGCCTCGTATTTCAAAATAACTAACAATCACAAGACGCAGACACGTCACCCCGAATGATTGAAATCGGGCGGCAGCCCACCGGAGGCTTTGTCATTGCACGCTAATGAACCTGCCGTAGTGCGCAGCTGCTCCGGTCCGATAACCTATCCGCAGCCTCGCAGACGACGCCGACAAAGACCGACGTATACAGAGAACGAGAGACAGAGGGAGAAAGCACAGGCGTGAACGAGGGGAAAGAAGAGAGAAGCGAGCGTAAAAACTGTCCCGAGAACGCATGGCGACTAATGGTTTACAAACAAGAGCAGGTGCGCGCGCACAAAGAAACTGGGGCCAGAGGAGAGGCGAGAATCGCGTAATTTTTGTTTGCTGCGATTCACGCGTGCGCGCTTGGAAATTCTCGAGGGCGCGCGTGCGCGGCGTTCGGTATCGTTTCGGAATTGCGCGGTGTAATTGCCGCTATTGTCGAGCGGTGTGGCGCAGGGCTTCGCGCGCGCGATAAAAGGCATTAGGAGAGCTTTGTGCGAGGGGGGCTTCATATCCAGCGGTAGCTGCAGGTCGCGCGATGATGATTCCACTCGGGTACAGCGTGAGGGCAGCGCCTGCGAAATTGATAAAGGCTAATTGGCTGCGTTGGTGTCTTGTGCGCAGTGGTTTCTTTAGGTTCGAACATGTTCATGAATTGGTTATACTGGCTTGAAAGGTTAATGCTTAAATGATGTGTAAGGGAAGTTGATCACTTTTGCAATGCTATTGTTAGTTATTCATGTTGTATAATTTACTTGCAAGATATTTTAGCTGAGGTTAAAATTATACTCAGTTTAATAAAAATAGTTGAATTAGAAATAATATTGTAGAGAGTCAAGATAGCCAGACATGAGTATCTTCTTTGAAAACTGGAATATTTTCGTTCATTCATTTCAAATACTTGAAAACCGCTAATGTTAGTTTTTTAATTTATCAAGCAATAATGGTGCTGTATTATATTACTGCAAACCCATTTATTTGTCATAAATTAATAATTATTGATCAATTAATAAATAAATATATTGAACTTTTTCAACCTCGGCAATGTAAATGGAATTTACTCGGATGAAGGAGAAACTGAGACTCACGCTTTAAACTCGCACCGTGAGATAACATTTTTTTACTACACTCGGACGCAGACTAACGGCGAAATAATGACGTCGAACGTTAATGGAAGTGAAAGATTCATTTGTCTGTTTCTCATTGTATTGGTGGTAATTTCGCACAACAACCCGGAGGACCAAATTAGTTTTCTATGACCTGTGTATATGCGACAGATTGAAGATTTGACGCACAAGGCTGATAACGATAAACATTTGGGAAACAACGATGTAGGCTAAGAATTATGAAAAGTTCAGTAAGAAAAATTAAATATTTCTTCTATAGTAAATAATATGAAGTGTAAATTTTTGCGAAAGTCCTGACATTACTCTATTTTTCGTCCGTAGGAAATATAGACTGAAATAATTTTCCGGATGGTTTCCACATTATTGTGTAGAAAAATTAAATATTTCTATAGTAAATAATATGAAGTGTAAATTTTTGCGAAAGTCCTGACATTACTCTATTTTTCGTCCGTAGGAAATATAGACTCAAATAATTTTCCGGATGGTTTCCACATTATTGTGTGGAAACCATCCGGAAAATTATTTCAGTCTATATTTCCTACGGACGAAAAATAGAGTGATGTCAGGACTTTCGCAAAAATTTACACTTCATATTATTTACTATAGAAGAAATATTTAATTTTTCTCACTGAACTCTTCATAATTCTTAGCCTACATCGTTGTTTCCCAAATGTTTATCGTTATCAGCCATGTGCGTCAAATCTTCAATCTGTCGCATATACACAGGTCATAGAAAACTAATTTGGTCCTCCGGGTTGTTGTGCGAAATTACCACCAATACAATGAGAAACAGACAAATGAATCTTTCACTTCCATTAACGTTCGACGTCATTATTTCGCCGTTAGTCTGCGTCCGAGTGTAGTAAAAAAATGTTATCTCACGGTGCGAGTTTAAAGCGTGAGTCTCAGTTTCTCCTTCATCCGAGTAAATTCCATTTACATTGCCGAGGTTGAAAAAGTTCAATATATTTATTTATTAATTGATCAATAATTATTAATTTATGACAAATAAATGGGTTTGCAGTAATATAATACAGCACCATTATTGCTTGGTAAATTAAAAAACTAACATTAGCGGTTTTCAAGTATTTGAAATGAATGAACGAAAATATTCACACCTGGGGAGTAAAAGTAAAGAATTAAACATTAACATTAACAGTATTAAACATTAAAAATACATCACAAATCACGATACTTAAATCCGAAGATGTCAGTTAAATTCCAAATATTTTTTAAATTCAGTACGGGGAACACGATTATGTCATTTTCGCAACCACAGATGTGCTTAAATAAGGCTTCCCTTTCAAATTAGAAGGTGATCTTGGCAGAAATTATTCAAAACGACCGAAACATTTATAAATTCTCAAATTACAGACTTAAAAACGGAATTCCTTAATAGCATGGAAACTGAAGTTCCAATACAAACAATAATAAACACTGATCGCTCTCTCGAAATCCCAAGCAACACTTACGCCTCGACAACAAATCCAAATTTCTTTTCACCGGTAACAAGCTCGCTTATAGTTAAATCTGATCTCCCCCCAACTATTCATAACAATTCCGTAGCAAACTTACACACTAAGGAAAACAAAAAACCCTCTGAGAATTAAGCTCGAATAAATCCCAGATAGAAACACCTCTACAGATGGTTTATTTAAAGTCAACACTAGAATAAACAAAAAAGGTAAGACAGAAACTGAAAACCTTAATGACCAAGATACGGATGACGAATCAGTAATAAAACTAATACCTATTCGCAACTATCTTGAACAACCTAATATGCGGAACAAAAGATGCTAACTTCAAATTCTTTCACAATGAACAACGAAGCCCGTAGTTTTCAATAACAACACTTCCGAGAGAAACTATTATCGTCAATATCAATCGCATTAGAGCAAATCATTACAATTTAGTTGCATCTTTAGCTCATATTGGCATAATTTCAGATGATTTTTATAAATGAAGAACGCAAAATAATCAACCACGTGCTGTGGTAATGTAAACTTTATAATACTTAAAGACTAAAACTCATAACCGCATTGAATAAAGCGAAGCTACAATTATCTCAATGTATAAAATGACAGAGCCATCGGTAACCGATCCCAATTTTAACGCCATCAAATGCATACTAATGTTTATTAAAGAATGTAATTTAGCAATCTAAATTTATGAACTAAGTGACTTTGTATAAAATTATTTTTGTACATATTCTTTGTATGTAACATATTGTTTCTATTTTCAAATTAAGCACTTTCTTCAAATATGAATGTATGACATATGTACAAAATAAATTGAAAGCAAAAAGAATTAAATCCGCTCTCATAAGGTTACACTGAAAAAAAATCCGCGAAATCAGCCAGGGAGCTCGGCAGTTTTAGCCGGAGTCGCATGACAGATACGATTCAACTATGCGAGAGCGGCACTGTTTTATTTAACTCGCTACCATTTTCTTCCCATTGATTTTTTCGTTTTGAAATTTTATGATACCTTTTCGAAGGCCTTCCGCAATTTATGAAACATAAGAAGTCTGTAAAAATGTACAGAAATGAGGGAGAATTGGTTAAAAATGACATAACCTCCGAATCTCGAAGTATTATTTTCAACGAGAAAAGTTGTGTTATGAATTTTCGATTTATCCAATTTTAACTATTAAGTATTAAAATTTAATAGTTAAAGAAGGTTTTTGCAAAGTTTTAGCACTCTAGGTGTCGAGGATGCTGAGAAATCTTCAAGTTTATTAACAGATGGACGCGGTGGACGGTGCGGCAGACGGCGCCGCCCGATTATTAGCAGTTACACAAATTTTTATTACTCAGAATCCTTGACACCTAGAAGGCTAAAACATTGCAGAAACTTTCTTTAACTATTAAATTTTAATACTTAATAGTTAAAATTGGATAAATCGAAAATTCATAACACAACTTTTCTCGTTGAAAATAATATCTCGTGATTCGGAGGTTATGTCATTTTTAAACAATTCTTTTTCATTTCTGTACATGTTTACAGACTTCTTATTAGTTGTATAAGTTGTGAAAGGCCTTCAAGAAGATGTCATAAAAATTTCAAAACGAAAAAATCAATGGGAAGGAAATGGTAGCGAGATAAATAAAACAGCGCCGCTCTCGCATAGCTGAATCGTATCTGCCATGCGACTCCGGCTAAAACTGCCGGCTCCCTGGCTGATTTGGCGGATTTTTTTTTCAGTGTAGTAAAGTTCTGAGATATGAGTGAGCCTATACACATGCTCACATTTATTCTAGGAGCGAACGTTTCAAATAACAACAACTCTTTGACCTTGAGAGAGAGAGGGAGAGAGAGAGTGAGGAGGTGATTGCATTTCCTTTGGTATGGTCAATTGACCATATGGCAAATAACTGAATACACATAACATGTAACAATATTGATTTTTAACATAATATCAATTTACAATGGGTATAAAGTAGCAAACAGTATAAAGCAAGTTTATACAATATTTTCATAACAACTAAATAATTAAACAAATAAATACAAATTTACATATGTGGTTCTCAAATACATTTTTCTCGTATCGACTTTCCAATAGCTGCCGGTACAGTGCTGAAACACATTGACAGAAAACACACAACAGCGGACCATGCAATTCGTTCCTTTGTTACACGAAGTTAACTCACGATTATGTTCATGCGCGCCGGGCCGCTCGCGCATATATAAGTACGCACGTCGTTCAGTTCGAATACTTACACCCAGCTGTGCTGTCTTCTCTTGCTTTACCGACTGTGTTCCGAACACGCTATACTTACAGAATGAACGTTAGTGCGGATGCGCGGCCGCAAGAGGCAGCAGTGTTCCGCTTTGTTTTTTTGTGTAGCACTGGTAATCTCTCCATTCATCTTTGTTTCACAGCTCTTTAGAGAAGCGTAGTGTATTAAAATCTACTGCGGAGATAGGCGGAGAAATCTCCGGGCAAAACGTTACGTCGGTTATCGTCATCGTAGCATCGCTGCGCTGAGGATTTTCTTCACGGTAAGGCACCTTTGTAATTTCCATACTAGTGTGTCGAAAAACAGTTACGCCAGTCTCGGCTTCGAAGCACAGCAAACGCCGAAAATCCGAACCTTTGTCACGAAAAATATAGTGTGCGCCAAAGATTAGCAGGCTTTCTTGACTTCGTGTGTTTGCTGTAATAATTTCATACTTAATCTCAAATAGCCCACTTTATGCTCTATATGTATACAATATACTTTTGTTTTTATCAATAAGCTTAATTCGTTAGAGTTACTCGAACCTGTAGATGAACGAGCTCCAATAGATGGACGATTCAGACTTTAATATTAATTTGCTAGTTAACTTTAACGCAAATATAAATACATTTTTTTATGAATATAAAATACTCATCTATTTTTCTTCCAAACATTATACTGTCATTGAAAAAAAAATAATATGCTGTCGCTCAGAGAGAGCACGTATGTACGTGCCCATTTCTCGTTTGTTACTAAACAACGCATAATGTGAGTGAATTTTCAATAAAAAAAAAAAAAATAGTTCTCGAGTGGTAATCTGAGGAAAAAATTTTGACTCTCTTGCTTGTCGCACGTGTTTTGTTTATCTTTAGATACATAACAACGCTGAGTGGACGGAATAACCTTACCCCGTATACTCTCTCTCTCTCTCTCTCTCTCTCTCTCTCTCTCTCTCTCTCTCTCTCTCTCTCTCTCTCTCTCTCTCTCTCTCTCTCTCTCTCTCTCTCTCTCTCTCCTCTCTCTCTCGCTCCTGCTCACCCGTGCTCTCCATAGAGTTACTATAGATATAGTAGGGATGCTGCAGACGATCCTGTAAGTAGAAGCGTCCTGTCGTTAGAGAAAAAGAGAAAATATGAGTTTGGTGAAGCTCTCTACTAGCTCATGTGCGGTACATGAATGTGCAACATTGGTTATATACATGCATTTTCGATACACGCAAAAAAGTACAAGTTTTATTAACAAAATTTTTTTTTGTGAAAACAATGCGTATGAAAACCAATCCGGACGTTTCTTATAAAATAAATAATTTTACTTTGCGTGCTAAACTTTTTGAAATAGAATTAATTTTAGACTAAAAAGAGAGGTTTTTTAATCATATAAAAAAAATACATAAATGGTTCTAATGTACAAAAAATAATTATTTTTTAGATATTTTAAACACTATAAAAAGTTGAGTTACAATATAATATAAAAACATACATTTTTTCGATTTTACTAGTGAGTTCCCTTCAATAATTTAATAAAATTAATAAGATATCATACAAAATTAGAAAAAATTATACATAAGATTTATATCACGATAAAATAGTACATTTCGATACTAGTGCGAGGATTTGATTTTCCCCTCGTGTGACTGTTTGCACCCGAGCGAAGCGAGGGTGAAAAGGTCACACGAGGAGAAAATCAACTTCTCACACAAGTGTCGAACCGTATTTTTTGACACGACGTGCGAGAAGTGAGATTTTTGCACGCATCGTTTAACGCAGCGTGCGAGAAATCGAACTTCTCGCACGGAGTTTCAAAAAAACATTATATGTTATAATACTATATTATTAGTAATTATATTTCTATATTATTTCTCCTTTGAAATAACGGTATCACAACTTTTGTAAAGATAATTGTTATAACAGGATTCATTGTCCTTTAAAAATTGTTAATTCATTATAGTACATTCGGACTCTAAATTTGAGATCATTTAGTTTTGGATAATTAGATTATTAAAGTTATGTGCATAATAAATATGTGCACAATTGCTACCTTCATTTTTTAAAATTAAATTAAAAATTTTGTGTAAAACTAAAAATATTATGTGTACAACATTTAAGGTCTAATTTTAAGTGCACGATAATTACGTGTACAATCGTTATGTGCATAAACAAGAACATGTCAAGTGTTGGCGGTGGTCTTATAATGGTTCTTGTTCGAAAACATGTTCCCCGTCATCTAATATACCCGGAAGTAATATTTTCATGTTTCCCTGACAATCTTAAAATATATATTATTATAGGGTTTTGAACATAAATGATCGCCACGAGCCAGACACTTTCTTTATCCAAACACTTTATTTGTCGACGTTTCGGCTCTCGCAGAGAAGCCCTTTTCAAGAGTTATAAAAATCTTCGGTTAGATACACATTCGCAGTCACAAAAGTTAAGACAGAGATATTCTGCATTGACAAACTAAAAAAATACAATATTATTATATAATAATATATTTTTGTTTTGTCTTAAGACTCTCTCCACTAAATGACATATTAAATTAACGTCGTATTAAGCAAATATCAATACAACCATGATTTTACATAATTGACATATTTTTACATTTTTCACAATGTACTTTTTCATTATAAAATGAAGCACTGCACCTGCTGTATGATCATCTAAATATTCGGAAACAATCCATGCATCATTCTTGTAATAATCGTGGTCTGCAATTTTATAATTATAATACTCATTTATTGGGAAAGATATCTTATTTGCTCGTGCAGTTTTGAATCTTTTATTTTTTTTCCATTCGACCAATCGATTCCTTCTCATCAACATTAAAATATAATTGCTGTCATTCATCTCATCAATTATCCTCCTTTTCTTTTTTTGTTTTTCTACTTTATTAATCGCTCTAGTATTATGTTCAATGTCACTACTGTATTTAGATTTTTCATTTAATTGACCGATATTTATATCATTTGCATCTGAGACCATCAAAGTATTATCTTGCGGAGAACAATTTGCACTATAGCATGTATAGCTACATTCAGATTATTTAATAATAATTTTTTGTACGCCGACTGAAATTGCACAGTTGTTGGATTATTTGTAAATCCATTCATCCATCTTATTAATGCAAAAAACATTTCAACGTGATCTTGAGTAGATGGTATGTATTTGTAATCTCAATCCAATAGATAGACGGCTCATAATTTTGTTTTATTATGTCGTTCTTCAGTTAATGAATTATTTATTACGTTTGCAAAAATAATGTATTTGTGATTAATTAGTGATTACGTAATTTGTTTACTAAGTATAAGTTAATAAAACGTGCTTTTATCATAAACATATTTTATTTATTTAAGAAGTCAAATGAAAAAAGAAAGTATCAACTACAGTATCATCACACAGAAAACGAGAGAAATAAACAAAAAAAAAATTTGAAAAGGAAAGTTGCAATAAATAGTAATATATCTCTAAAACGAAAAGCTCTAAAGAGAAAATCTCTAAAACGAAAAGCTCTAAATATTTTATCGCTCTCGTTTATCTGATAGTTATTGAAAATGAACCGCTTAATTAGATAAATTTAATAAAATAAACAATAATAATTATTAATAAAATTGTGCTTTTCTACATCATAATAATTAAATACGTTATAAATAAATACATTAAAAATCTTGAATTTGATTATTCAATTATTAGAAACATGCGCTTAACCTTATTTTGAACCCGTCTATCTATTGTCATCATGCTGTTTATCTACTGGTTGTTCTATCGTCCATCTACTGATTCAGCTATCTTGGTACTTTTTATTATTTTCTTATGATATTCTTAAATTTTCTAAAGTTAAAAGGTCCTTGTTGTTTGAATATTTTTAAACACAAAACTGTAAATAATTTTTTTCTAAAAAGAAAATTGCTCTTTAAAAGTTTATATTAACACGTATATGAGAATCTTATTAATCGTCCATCTACTGGCTTGGTTTTTTTTCTCTGTGAATAATAACCGGAATTGATTGAAATTTCGAGAAAAACTGCACGGACATATCTTAAAGTTGAAAAAAATTGATTTAACTGTACAAGATGTTCAACATTTTCTTTACGATTATATTGGCTCTGCTTAAATTTTGAGAAATAACATATCAAATGCTAAAAAAGATGCAAAAAAATGAGAGCTCTTTAATTTATTTAATAAAAAGACGAATATAGTGGCGTCCTTCCTTTATACATTTCTAATGACTATTTATAGTTTCCATTTTTGTATATTTATAATGACTCAAAAACATTTTTCAGTTTTCTAAAGAATCAACTAAAAGTGAAGTAGAGACAATTGTAAAATGGCAGAATACAATAGAGTACAGCAGCAGATCAATTATCTACAAGATCAACTTGAAATTGTTTCAAGGATCATGGCTTCACAAAAGCACTCTGAAGACGTGGTTGTATTTATTGGACCCTCGAAAAACGGAAAAAGCACATTAATTAACTACTTTTTGGGTAACGAACTTGAAGCTGAATTTGATAAGGAGTTGTTTATAACTAGTGTCAAAAAGGTATTCGAAGAAGAGGTTGGTCCAGACATAGGCGTTGGCATTGAATCCGAGACAACTGTACCTTCTAGATGGGAGGGCGCACCTTATCTACCTGAGTTAGTACTTTGGGATGCTCCAGGTTTTGGAGATAATCGCGGTCCTATACAGAACATCATTAATGCCTGTTTCATTTACAAGATCTTTCAAACAGCAAAGACATTGAAAATCGTTCTCGTGATCGATTTTTCAGAACTATTTACTAATGGGATGAATCCGTTTCTATCGCTGCTCAGTAACGTGGAGAAACTGTTATCATCGGCGATGCCCAGCTGCTACGCGAGTACAGTTGTCGCAATTAATAAAGTGCCGAAAACGTACGAGAACAATCCAGTCGATGTTGCATTAATCTGTCAGATACTAAAGGCGAGGATTCTAAAGAGTAAATTAATCAGCATATCACAAGTGTGTCGAGACTTTGTGCAATATCTAATAGAAAACCAGCAGCAGATCGGGCTATTTAGAATGGCAAATATTGGGCCCCTCCCTACCGATATCGATCTGGGTGTAGCCCGAAGCATCCTTAGTGTCAAGAGCATCAGTTCGGATGCCGTGCAAGGCCTTGTACGCCCCGGCCTTGATGACAAATCGCGGGTCTTCCTATTTGAGGCCCAAGAACATGTCCTGCCCGTAGAGTCTTTCCAAGATCTTTGCGAACTTGCCAAGGGTGTTTGTGAAGAAAAATTAGAAAGTTGCAAGAACAATGGATCGAATAAGTCTCAGTTGAAAAAAAGCACAAATAAATTAGCCGCTCTCTCAAATGACATAAACAAAATTTTACTAGAGGACAACGACATCCAGCAAATGATTGTTTTACTTACGTACGTCGACAAACGGATCGAGGATAAAATTATACAAGACAATTTGATGGAAAAACCAAAGCTGATGGTACTAATCGACCGATTGCTAGATACGGAGTACAGTATGGGGTATAAAGCTATGATGCAAATAGTAACAAAGGAATTTCTCTTGAAGGTTGAGAAAGAGATGATCACTGTGGATCGAAAACTAGAGAAAATATACGAGACTGAGTACCAACAGAAAATACAGAAGTTGGTTACTGATCGTGAAAAAGAGATTGAAAGATTGAAGAAAAAATTGGAAGAAATCAAGGAAGAAAAGAAAAAATTAAATAGTGATATAAAAAAATTACGTGACAGATGTCCTATACTCTAAATAAATTTCTTGAATTAATACTGAAATTCGCTTCGTTATAGAATTTATATATATTGATTCTTTTCGTTCAGAGGATAATAAAATCTTTACATATAATATATAAAATAATTGTGTAAGTTTGTATCAAATCAAATAAAGTTTTTTATTTTAAATTAAATTAAGAAAAAAATGGTGGTTTCCACGCAGTCTACTGGCCTAGCACGTATCCTTCCACCCCTTTATTTTTCAATTTCCTATTTTTACACATAACCTATAAATTTTTAATGTGGAGTGTGGACCTTCCTATAAACTGTTTTGCCAACACAGAGAAAAAAGATTACTTATAGATAAGAATCGTGACTTAATAATTAATGCACGAAATGAAAATGATTAAAAATAGGGTGATATTATTAATATTATAAATACATAAAATTCAATGAATTATCGAATGTTGAAATGTCGACGCAATTTTTTATGAATTTTTCATTGCTAAGTAACCTTTGATTCAACAAATAATGTGCATACCTTACCTAAACTTATTATGTAGTGTATACAAATGAACGTATACGGAGTTTATATTGTTAGGGTTTATCGCCGAGAGAATAGTACATTACGGTACAAGTGGCCGAGGACGCCATATCACGCAGTGGCGGAACTTCAACTTTCGTCACTTGTACCGTAATGTACTATTTCTTGATGTCCGGTGGAAAGTACGTTTGCCACTGACAATGATAACGCACCCGACGGGCTCGAGAGCATTGAGTTCGATGCCCGCCCCCGACATTTGCGGCACGAGCGCAGCGAGTGCTGCTGGTCGGGGGGGGGGGGCATCTAAAACATCACGTGCATAATTTTAATAAGTGAATTTTACTGAAGATCATGTAAAATATTTTTATTTAACATGCAATTGTTACAATTGTTACACGTACAATTATTAAATATGCGGTACTTTTGCTCCATTTGCAGCAACAAAGTCAACTACTTTATTTGTATCTGAAAAAATAAATGATCACTTAAGAAGAAATTCTCACAAAAAGTGCGACATTATTAACGAACAATCTTTTATCCATTTCACAAATTAAAGCAATATAAATCACTTGTATACCCGATGGGCCGCATTGATTCTGACAATGCATACCCCATTAGTGACTGTCACACATAATATTTAAATCGTTAACATACCTCGAAAATGATATGAACATTCAAAAGGTTATGTGTGAGTGCCACTAACGGGACATGCATTGCTAGAATCAATGTCAATGATCAGAAGTGATAGTTTTTGTTGTAAATATAGGTTAATGACTTTGAATATGTTGACAAAACCTCTAAAACAATCTATTAATAAAGTCTACAGTTGCCTAGTTACCAACTCACAATCAATGATTAAATGTCCTTCTTTCGCCATCGAAAACAATGGCGAAACCACGTACTTTCCACCAGGGCATCAAGAAAAATAATAAATTGTATTGACTCTGAAAGTCTTTGCTCCAACCCACTCGAAAGTAAAATTGGAAGCAAAAGGAATAAGAACGCTACGCGCGTTCGAGTAAAATAGGCAAGCAATACGCAAGGTATATGCAATAGGCAAACTGGTAATACGAGAGCCTCGCGTAATATCAGCAAAGCAAAAAAATAGCAATTGGGTAATAAAGTAAAGCAAGGGGTAAATATAAGTAAGGCAAATAATGTCGTAATAACGGATCGGTAAATAAGCAGTAAAGCAATAATGCGGGAGGGTGGCGAGCGTGAGAGTGCGTGGCGCAGGCCCCTACTTAAGCACGCGGGGTTGCACGCTTGGCGCTTGCCATCTAGCGGTCACTTCGGGTACTACAATTCCGAACATATAGTATTAAACAATTTAATACGTATAAACAATACTAGAAACAGTAAAAATATTTGCGTAGACACTTAAACTTCATATTCACCATTAATCCTTATTTATTTATTAATATTATCATCATATGTTTAATATTTTAAATATTAAACATATTGGAATAATTCAGTTTGGATGTCTAGGTCACATTCTGTAGGCTTAGAAACCGAAACTGTATTAATCCACACCTTTCTCCTAATTTGTCAGAAGGCAATTCACACCTAACCGATTACACGAGGTAGTCCCAGAAAAAAATCGCGGTCCTGTAGTACTATAGTTCAACTATAGTTCAAACTATATTCAGTATTATACATAAGACTATAATTATTTTCTGTAAGGGCATGATCTAGATACGCATAAATCAGATACTGGCAACTACAAGAGAGTGCGTCGGAGGAGAGAGTCATGCGATTTTATTATGCTGGCTGACTTTGGTGTTTCTTCATCGTATGACTCACGTCGTTGACTGTGATAAAGGTCCGATTTACGCCCGAACTTTACGATCAGTTTGGATCTCCATTACCCCTGGCAAAGTTAGGCTACTTTTTCAACCTCGTCAATTCAGCCACTTTCGACTCTGCGTTACGGCAGTTTTGACATCATTATTTGACAATAAAATTACGGTTCACTATTGTTAATTACACCGTTCAATGATAGAATATGACATATTTAATTCTTAATTGTGAAATAAATTGCTCTACTTTTTATTGATATTATAATATGTATACGCATGAAAATTTTCACATTCGTGAATATAAATATCCATTTATGATTCAAAAATAAAATAACTTAATTTGATTAATTACATTTTTATGTCTTATCTGAAATCGATACAGCTTTTTTCAATATTATATAATACATTTTTTGTTTATTGTTTCTTATAGGTTACATACACGGAAAAAATTTAGGATCTCCAGACCTCCGGTATATATGGGCTCCGTGCAATACCATCGATCGTCTTAATTTATGACGAATTTGGAATTAAGGCGCATCCAAAGTTGAACCTGTAAGAATCCAATATCTTCGGAGTCTTCACGATTCAAAAACGTATGTTCTGAACTCCAATTCGGTCATCCCCAGACTCCGAGATTTTCGGTATTGTAGCGATTCCACTTTGGACGTCTGAGGCCCCCATCTCTGGTATCGTGGCGCGACAGCGTTGAGAGAAGGGGAATGGTCCGCATTTGCGCGCGTTTTTCTTATATATATATATGCGTTTCATCATTATATATCAAAGTATTATTATAGTATAATATAGCACACACGTTTTGAACCATTTATATATATTATATTAGTATATTTATGAAGCGGCGCGCGTGAAATACGTCCGAATGTATAGCCGACCCGCCGAGATACCAAGAATGGGGGCCTGAGGACTCCATCGGGCGTATCCCGACGGTACCGAAAGTCTCGGAGTCCCCGCCATTCCAACATGGCATACACATAATCCCATTTTGAGATCCGTACACAACCGAAATTGTTGAAGTCCACGCAATTCAATTTGGAAGTGACTACATTCAATTTTTGACGCGTACAGATACGGTATTTTTTGGATTTCTGTTAATTCCATACCTCCGACATCCCAGGCTTCCAAATTTTTTTCCGTGCAGCCTCGTCTAGAAAAAAATCAATAGACCTTGTCAAAAATAAGTACAAAGAGAAATAAAACATTTTCCTTATAGAAATCAGAAATAAAAAGGTTACATTTTTCATAAAAGAAACCAAAACGTAAGTACACTGAGAAAAGGATTTGTTTACTGTTAACATGGCATTGTAACTGTTAACATGCGTATATGTTTAAATATGATGAAATATAGGCATTGTAACAGTTATAATGCCATGTCAACAGTTAAGTTACCATGTTCTTATAAACAATTTCAATATGTTACTTGAGAACATTGATATTGTAATAGTTACAATGTGCTTATTATAGTAGTTTTTGAATCTAATGGCCAATTTTTTACCAGGATGATGTTGTTTTATAACAAAAACGTTTGAAATAAAAATATCATTTATTTTTTATTCCAACGGTTCGGACATTTTTATTGTTTATCCTGATGAGAGACATAATAAAAATGTCCGAAACGTTGGAGTAAAAAACTAAATAGAGTTTTTATTTCAAATCTTTTTGTTATATAACAACATCATTCTGGTAGAAAATTGGCTATTAGATTCAAAAACTACAATTTACAAGAATTTCTACCATCAGCTACTTTCAAATCTGAATATGTCTATTAATTAATATAGATATTGTAACTATTACAATATCACATTTTATCCTTAAACATGTCAAATAGTTGAATTTCAAATAGATAAATGTTAACAGTAACAATATTTTTCTCTCAGTGTACTTTTAACTTTTGAATGTTAAAATACATTTTTATTTAGTATATATGATATGATTTCGTATAAAATAAAAACTCTAAAAGTAAGCTACTCCCGCAAAGTATAGTCGCTGCACAGTCCACTCATCATTATGTAGGGTAAGTTTCCTCAATATGACTCGCATCTGATATCGACCATCGCGATATTTCGAAACCACCTACTCGGCCCTATGCATTAGTAACATGTTCGTAGATGTATTTCGAATCCAAATAAGTTGGTCAACGTTCTTATTGTCATTGTATGCATTTTCGAATTAGGGGAGGTGATTATTAAAAAAAATGAGCGCTGCTTATTAAAGGTGAATGTAATTCCCTATATCATACATAAGTATTACTCTAGTATCAGACCAAAGCATTTTGTATCCATTTGTTTTGAGTAAAATATATTTTTATTTATTATATGATAAAAAGTACTTCTTAGTATGAATTCTTAGTATGAACAATGGATAGATTTTATATTTTTTCATATTTCTAGTTTCCATTGCTGAAATAGCATTGTTTATGAATTTACGTATATTTATTGTGGTAGAAAAATCATTTATACAGATATTTACATAAAATCATCGTGTAAGTATATGTCTTGGATATCTATGATGGAAAATCATAGAATATACAGATCTTTCGTTTTCTTAATTAAATAAATATGTTTGAATACTAAAATTTATGTTTTTTAAAACAACTTGTATAATTTTTTAAAGCGGAACCCATTTTTCGAAACTGCGAAATTTTCGGTTTTTTTCGATTTTAGTTTATATTTTTTTCATTTTTTGTTTCATTTGCCTGGAGATTGATCACTTCGAAACCTCAAAATAATATTTTGTTTCATTTTTATAGTCCTTTAAATTTCTGTGTGCCATATTGAGAACCTTTAGCCCACCACTCAGTTTTGTGAGTTTTGTAAACACTGGGACATTTCGTCATTGGAAACAAATCGCCTGTAAAAAAGGATACCCTCCTCTCCCAGCCGATCAAGTACCCCTTGACAAAAGCACACATTGAGTACTAGGAATGAGAGGGATAAGGAGATACAGCAAGATAGAGAGCTAAAAATGCATCGGTCCCCGAGATCTAAATCACTTTTTATTCCGCTCCTGTTCGCCGTCGTTCCTCCGCTCACTCACTCGCCCTCCTTTTTTTGCCCGCAGCATACCGCAAAGATCTCCCGCGGAAATCTCATTGTCCTAAAGATCATAAAACTCCGTGTTGCGCGAGTTGGTGAGAGGGAAAAAGGCATAAAAATTTTACGGTTTCGGTTGGATTTTAAATTTCGTTTTATCGCCGCTTGTTTCGTTTTCCCCGCGGACGTGTTTGACTCGGCCGCGCCGCGCGAGAATCAAACGCGGTTAAATCTGGTTTTCAAAATCAAATGCCCGATGCGTCCAGAGATGTATATAATACTACCTCTCCGCGAGTTATTCGCACCCCCTTTTATCCGGAGTGAAGTTTATCCGAACCTAACGATTCGCCAAGTCTACCTTCGTCCTTGTTAATAATAAGTGGGATTGCTTCTGGCCATCTTTCCCAGCGCATTTGATTCATTTGATTTTTATTTTGTGTTACTAAACTATTTTACGATGATTAATTTTGTTTACTGAAACTTGATGCACTGTAATTTGTGTTTTTATGATTTATGTTCAATGTTATTATGTGTGATTTCAAATATGCATTTAAAGCTAGAACTCAACATGTTTCCAAGTCATTAAAGAACTGTATATGCGAACGATAGCTGTGTTTGTCGATGGCCTGAGTCACCAGCAATATTGGAAAAATATATGGTTATACGTTAAAGATAACATCCGACATAAAAATTTACGAACAATCCCATATTGGACTACTATTTATTGCGTTGGCTCGATACTATCGTGCCGGTATTAACTCAGTTGTGGAACCTAGGTCACATAAAAAAAAAAAAAAAAAACAGAATTATAAAAAGAAAAAATTATTGAATTATTGAAAATTTAATATTTTGAAATAACACTTAATTATCTTAAATTACATATTTCATTGTAATAAATAATTAACTAATAATGATCATATCAGTAAGAAAAAAAAAATTATTTTCGTCATAATTTCATAAAATAAGGCAGCTAAGTAAAAATTAAAAAATAAGAAAATTTCATTAAATCCATCTATAATAGTATATTACGATACGTGTGACTTAAGTGGCCCATTATTGCACGGCGTGAGGCTAAACGAGCCACTTAAGTCACGAGTATCGTATACTATTTTATAGCTCGTGTGACATAAATCCGCCATATTCTTATTTTATTTATTTGTGCTTATTTATAATGATAGTTGGAACTTGGAAGTGGGGTGGGAGAAGTGTGGGGCGGGGGGCGGGGGGTTCGGGGGGCGCAGCCCCCCCGCCCTGAAAAAAATTAATAAAACGTTATTTAAATAATAGAATACCTGATATAGAATATGGTTATTATTGAATCTAGAATATTGAATATATACATAAAAAAATCATAAAACTAGATTCTTGGTAATTTGATTTGTATCTTTAACAATAAGTTGAAGTTTATGAAAGTAAAAGATTTGTATACGTTATATCATTAAAGAGAAAGACTTTTAAAACTAAAATCCATACAGTTTGATATTGAATATTTAAAAAGCGCGCGGTCTGCTATCCCATAGCAGATGAAACTAACCTACAATATAGACAAGCCTTATTATCATCATTTTTATTTATTCTTTGTGGTTTGTCAACTATTAACGAAGTTTTACTTCTTTTCCTGTTCATTCTTATATGTAAAATCGTATTTTTGAATAGTTTTGGTAGATAATTGGCGTTAATTACGTGTCTGTGACTTAAGTAAATTCATTATTTCACAGTGTAATAATGGGCTACTTAAGTCACAACTGGCCGTGACTTAAGTGCGGATTTAGGTCCCACAGTGCTATAAAATTAATTAACAAACAGAATCCCACTCATTCAAACTGAAAAAAGAAATTTCATTAACTTTTTAAATATTCGCTTCAGCTCAACGAAACCTGTATTGCGAGATACAATTTTCATTCTACATAATTATTGTCTCGGAACAAGCTGCCACTCAGCTGAAAATATTTTCACTTACGTTATCAAATTCTATCGGATAAAATTCATTTTCGAAAGGTCCACCTACTCTCGAAACTATCAGCCTGCGTCAAAGCGTGTCGCGAGCATTCCGACGCGCTGTATTTCCATAACACAAACACACCTCGGAACAACAGAACCACCAACAGCAGCAGTAACAACAACGCTATGACACGTCCGGCGCTTTGTCTCGCACTCGCCCACATCGATCCATCCTGCTCTTGGTTTTTGTAGCCGAGCCCGCACAACAACAAAGGAAAATCCCTGCTGTTTCCCTTGGAAAAAGGTTCGCGGTGGCGTAATGAGAGGCTCTCCGCGCGCGTGCAAAAAAATTGGGTCGCCGGTCCATCGGTCCGCGTGCATGTTTATACGCGCGACCCTAGCGAGCGAGCCTCCGGCCATTATTCTTCCATCGGTCCGTCGCTCATTATACACTAGTGTCTATATTTTCCGAGCATTGGGGTCGGCAATTGGAACGATTGCACAGAAAAGTTACGTAATTGACACGTGATGCATCACATTTGTGATATTTCGGCAATTTGGCGAAACGGTCTCGCCCAATGGATTAATTCCTAAAGGGGGTGGGGGTATTTTATATAGAGATTTGTCTAATTAATGAATGTAAAGTTCTTCGTGCAAGTCAGTTTTGGATTTCTATGGCGCGGACAGAATTTTTCCTGAAAATTGATGTGAAATTTGTGAGAATGAGACCTGCTGAAAGTTATCGTAAAATTTTCAGTAGCAGATAAATACATGTAAAAAGTTTTAAAATCGCGAATATTGAGCGATAATTACCAAAAATTTCGATTCCTAGAACTTTTTCGGTGTTTGAAGGTGTCAAATTTAAGACGTTACAAATTAGTGAAAGGTATCCCTGCAGTCCGCGAGCATAACTCTCATACACTCGGCGCAGAGTATAGCTCATCGGCTTCATCTTCGCGCGCCGATGGGCAATTTCGGGGCGGGCCGTGTCAAATCAGCGGCCAACAAACTTCCAATTTAAAAAATAAATCGCTACCCCCCCCCCCCCCCCGCTACGTGAGCTACGCCGTTTGAATCCCTGCCAGGATCTGTGTCCATTACGTCTTAACGCCGCTGCCAAGAGTTCGTAATTTCGATGCGCGAAGGCTGTAGTCGTCATTTCGCTGGCCGACGGCAAACTTATAGGGGCAGGTGGCCGTATTTATATAACGTCATCCACGAGGTCGCAGGATCATTGAGTTCAGGTTTCGGAATATCTTCTGTTGTTTAGGTTCGCGTTTTGTCAATACGTTTTGTTGATAGTCATAATCGATGAAAACGTAACATTGTAACAATTCTGTGTTTATGATTTTTTATAGTCTATTTGGGAATATTTAGATGGGCCCTTGAATATGAATAAATTTATTTGAAAAATCTGGTAAATAAAATATGCATTAATGCTGTATAAGATCGCGATTATCTTTTTAAATTAATACTTAAATTCTTTTTGTTATAGATTTTATGTACGCATTGATTGCTTAATTTTCGAAGAATAATAAAATCTTTATTATGTAAAACAGTTTTTATCAAATCAAATAAAGTTTTTTATTTAAAAATAAATATAGGAATTATTTTTTCTCTACTACTCTTTAACCCTCGGTATTATTTAAAATATTAGAGAATACATTTATCTCGTGATCATTTTCTTTTAACCTTCAAGAAGAAGGTAATGTATAAAAAAAAATTCTTATCGTGATAAAGTAAGGAATTCATTTATACCAGAATCAATATTGAGTTCGCGTTTTACGTCCAATATTTACCTTCAATTACTACTTCAGGAAGTTTTCAACACTTATTGTTTCCATATACGCATAATCTCGATACACATAAATCACATACTAGCAGTTGCGGTAGAGTGCGTAGGAGGACAAACTCGTGCAATCATATTACGCCGGCTGATTTTGATGTTTCTTCATTGTATGACTCGCGTAGCCCAATGTGATAAAGACCCGATCGATTTACGTCCGGACTTTACGATCAATTCGGATCTCCATTATCCCTAGCAAAGTTTGGCTAGTTTTTCAACCTCTTCGATTGAGCCACTTACGGCAGTTTTGACACCATTATTTGGCAATCAAATTGCCGTTCACTATCGTTAATTACACAGTTTAATTATAGAATGTGACATATTTCACTTTTAATTAACAAATAAAATGTTTTTTCAATACAGAATTTTCCTATGAAAAATATTTAATATTTGAAAATAATGTGATGAACAGTATATTCAGGAGTTTTTTTGAAAATGTTTTTCACAAATGTGCGCAAAAATGCCGGTTTAGAATATGATGTTTCAAATAACGAAATATTATGAATTATACAAAAATATGTTGCTTATTTAATTAAAATATTCGTTATTTTAATTAACAACAAGTGTAGTATGTGTGGATTTCTAATTCATTGCTTGATAAAAAAAAAAGTAAATAATTCGAATTAAATTACATTAACATATTTTTTAAAGAATTATTCGTATCGAATACAACTTTTAATTTGATTTAATTATGAAAAATTCATTTCCCAGTTAATACCATTCCATTAATCCTGAAAAGAGCATAAGCTCGCACAATAAGTGTCTGCCCATACTGATTAGATCAGGAATTGAACATGAAAGCTGCATTGTTATTTTTAAATTTAATTTCAAATATCATTTGTGAAATTAAAGTGCAAAGTATGGGCGCGCGAGCACGGGTTTTGCCGCCTCTTTTAACCGCCCCCTCCCCTCCCCCTTCCCTTGTAATTAACTTTTCCGTAATTACAGAGACAACAGGTTTTCTCGTAATTTCACGCGGTCACTTTGCGATTTTGCACGAGAGCAACGCGCGTTGTAATACAACAGTTCCCGCCTCGTCCAATTACTTTCTAGTTAAAAGATCGATTAAAAAGAACTTTAATTAAAGACGGGAGGGGGAGTGGAAAAACTTCGAGAGAGGGAGAGAGAGAGAGAGAGTCGCGAGCGTGCGCGGCTATACTTGCTGGGAGAATTTTATATTAAATCCATGTCGAGGGAAAATGGAGCCGAGAACCCGTAGTGCTACTCGTTATTTGCATGAACATTGTTGAAAGTTTGACGTTATTGTGCCTAAGAAAATTACTTGATTCACCTTGCGGTTCATAAGTTTGTAATTTTTCTCTTGCCTCGTTGTTCCCTTATTTCACAAAAGTTCTTTTGTGTGCAAAATGTCGCTAGAAACTTTAATACTTTATTAAGTATAAATTGTGTCGTCTACAAATATCAAAATACCACTTTGTGTTCCATTTAGTTGAAACATACGATGTCAGTGTTTTTGCATGTAGATGTATTATACTGGTCGATACGTTTCTGCACATATCCCGCGTGAAAAAAGTTGAGATCACAAAAAGATCGCTTTAAGATATGTCTCGATTATGGCCGTTTTTGTTACTTTTTAAGATGACAAATCTCAACGAATAATCAAGATGATTTTAATATTTTTTTAATCATCGCTACATTCGGCCTTTTAAAGCAATTTTAAGATGGTTTTCAGACATACGAAATTCATTATTTAATATCATTTTAAGATAAATTTGAGATGCTTTTGAAATGAATTTGAGACCAATTCGAGACGAGCTTTCGTACTGAATTTAAGATGATTTTTAGATTTTTTAAGATGATGATAAGATTAATTTGAGACAAACTTTTATGACAACTTTAAGATGTCTGAAAAATAAATTGATTCCAAAATTAAAAAAAAAATTTTTGTAATCACTTCTTTAAACCCGATTAAGGGGTTTATACCAAAAGCAAGGCAAGCCTTGAAGTTTAGACTCTTGTTAAAGAGTGATTTAAAGACTGAATCTCTCGGACTTATATACTCTCGGCGTTTCAATGTGTTTAGGGGTGCCCCGATCGATGCGCCGCATAGCGTCTAACGACGGTAAGAACCGATCGGAAGTAACCGAACTCCTGATTGTCGTTTGCCGCCGCTACGCGGCGCATCGATCGGGGCACCCCTAAACGCATTGAAACGCCGAAAGTATATAAGTCCGAGAGATTCAGCCTTTAAATCACTCTTTAACAAGAGTCTAAACTTCAAGGCTTGCCTTGCTTTTGGTATAAACCCCTGAATCGGGTTTAAAGAACCGGTTAAAAAAATTTTTTAATAAATTTATAATTATCGAATCAATTCATTTATCAGACATCTTAAAGTTGTCATAAAAGTTTGTCTCAAGTTAATCTTATCATTATCTTAAAAAATCTAAAAATCATCTTAAATTCAGTGCGAAAGCTCGTCTCGAATACTCGAATTCGTCTCAAATTCATTTCAAAAGCATCTCAAATTTATCTTAAAATGATATTAAATAATGAATTTCGTATGTCTGAAAATCGTCTTAAAAATATTTCAAAGGCGATGATTAATAAGATATTAAAATCATCTAGATTATTCGTTGAGATTTGTCATCTTAAAAAGTAACAAAAACGGCCATAATCGAGACGTATCTTTAAGCGATCTTTTAATCATCTCAATTTTTTTTACGCGGGATGGTCATCACTATGAGGCGTTTCACGTCAACTCTCCCAGCGCGGCGCGCGAGCTCGAAATCTTGTTATTTCCAACTCATGTTTATGATACTTAAATGTACTTTAAAAAATTGTTTGATAAGCGTTTCCAACGTATTTTTTCCTCAGCTTTCTAATGATGTAGGCAGTTTTTCCGAAATTTTCCATTTTCACCTTCAAAAACTACAAAACATCTTATATCTCAAAAAGTATATTTTTAATATTTTTTTACCACTTAAATCGAAAACTGAGCATTTTTTACATAGGAAATGATTTTTTTCAAAATTTGCTCAAGATGTTTTCTTCGAGAAATTGAGCCCAAAAGAGTAGATGCAACGTCTTTCCTGCGCTCTGTACCGCGCGGCACGTCGCGTGGACTAGGTCTTCCGCGTAAAAAAAGTTGAGATCACAAAAAGATCGCTTTAAGATATGTCTCGATTATGGCACTATTTAATACTTTTTAAGATGAAAAGTCTCAACGAATAATCAAGATGATTTTAATATTTTTTTAATTATCGCTAGATTCGGCCTTCTAAAGCATTTTTAAGATGGTTTTCAGACATACGAAATTCATTATTTAATATTATTTTAAGATAAATTTGAAATGCTTTTGAAATGAATTTAAGACGAATTCGAGGAATTTAAGATGATTTTTAGATTTTTTAAGATGGTGATAAGATTAACTTGAGACAAACTTTTATGACAACTTTAAGATGTCTGATAAATGAATTGATTCAAAAATTTTTAAATTTATGAAATAATATTTTTAATCAATTCTTTAAACCCGATTAAGGGGTTTATATGAAAAGCAAGGCAAGCCTTTAAATCACTCTTTAAACTTTAATTTTTCTTTGTTTTTTCTAACAGTTATTCTAAGGAAGATTTGATATTCAGAACTTAAAAATGGTTTTTTGAACTTTAATGTACACTAAAAAAAAATATAGTATATTTTCACATAAAAGTACTATCAAATATAGTGGTATTTAGCTACATATATATTTTATAGCCATATCAGGCACGTTACAATACAATGCTATTATTCTAATAGATGAAAGTACGCTGAGGAAAAAGGCGCTTGTACTGTGAACTGTATTGCATAGTAAAACTGAATATTATTGTCTTTACTATATATTTTTTTAAATCAACTACAATATGTTAATAATAAATATATTCATATAATTCGAACAACTAAACAGTTATAATAACTCAATTATTGTCATATCCATATAATTCAAACAACTATACAGTTATAGTAACTCAATTACTGTTATTTAACTAAATTTCCATTAAAGTTTACTATATTTATTTAGTATAATATAATATTTTCATTCGAAATCTTTAGGTATTTTAAATTTTACTATATAATATAATACCCAATAACGAATTTTTAGATATCTTTACCATAATTTTGTTGTTTTTATCACTATAAAATGTATATGTAGCCAAATACCACTATACTTTATAGTACTTTTATATGAAAATATACTATATTTTGTTCTCAGTGTACATTAAAATTCAAAAAACCATTTTTAAGTTCTGAATATCATATCTTCCCGAAAATAACTGTTAGAAAAAACAAAAATTATCTGCACTGAGAAAGAAGCGTTGGTATAATTACTATATTGCTGTTAGTTGTGAAACTCTATTTTGTTTATAAAATAACCAATAAAATATTATTAATGCATTACAAAGAATTCGAAAGAATAGGTAAAGATTATGATTAAAGGTTATTAAGTAGCGAGACAGGCCTAGTCCACGCGACGTACTGCGCAGTACTGGGCGCAGGAAAGACTTTGCGTCTACTCTTTTGGGTTTTATTTCTCGAAGAAAACATTTTGAGCAAGAAAGCATCTTTTTGAGATATAAGATGTTTTGTAGTTTTTGAAGGTGAAAATGGAAAATTTCGGAAAAACTGCCTATATCATTAGAAAGCTGAGGAAAAAATACGTTGGAAACGCTTATCAAACAAATTTTTAAAGTACATTTAAGTATCATAAACATGAATTGGAAATAACAAGATTTCGAGCTCGCGCGCCGCGCTGGGAGAGTTGACATGAAACGCCTCCTATATTAAATGTAAATACTACTGAGCGAAGCAAAACAAAAGCGTCGCTTGATTTGACTGTAGAACGATCAATTAACATCAGTATGCGATACCCTACAATCTATGGTATGCGATATGCGATACTTAACCATACTATCTATACTGATTGTAATTTGCGACTTTGAACTCGTCAGTGCGATGTTTGGAGTTCCTGGAAATTTTTGTGTGTAGCTTATTTTACATAAAGGTCGATTTCTCTCAACTTTGTTTTAGTGGATGTGATTGAATTCGTATTTTTAAAAAATGCAGATAAAATATTTGTCGTCCTTTTTTAGAATAAAAAAACACAGTTTTATCTCATTTTTTTTTCTTGTAGCAACAAATGTTTTATCTCATTTTTTTTTTCTTGTAGCAACAAATACTTCAGAAATTATACATAATAGATAAATTGCAATTTCATGTGACTCTACGAAGTGTTATGTTAGTAACACCAAACAATCTGAGATAAAATTTATGAATAACGTAAAAGATATATATTCTGTTTAATTTTCTCCTTGCCACAGGTGCTCGAAGTATGTTTTATATTTTTTACCGATTAAAAATGTAATGTAAAAGAAACAATAAATCGTCATTAATGACTATTAGCTGTATAATGTTACGTGTCAATACAATGTTTGAACAAAGAATATTAAAAGATGTTACGATTTCAATGTTAAGTTCTTTTCAAAATAACAATTCGTCAAAACTTTTTCATTACAGTACATTTACGTTAAGTGTATACCTACTATTACAGAACGTAAAGTAAGAAACGACAGAAAAACAGAGGCTATTTGTCTTTTAAGTCACGCCGAGTCGAGTGAAACGTTAGAGAGCGGATAGAAGTCGAGTTCGATTGACAGAAGAAGTGTGCGCGGGAGATGACTTAAAATGCGAATTTCAAATGAACATCGGGAGAAAAGGGAAGTGGTGGCGGAATAATGGAAAGTGTCAAGTCTTAACGGGATTTTAAACGGTGAAATGAGAAAGAGGTGGGAGGGGAGGAGCGACGGATGTTTAAGTCGCGTACGTGCGCGCCGTGTCGAAGGGGAACAAAAGTGGATATACACAAAGGAGCCGAAGAGTGCGCAACGTTGCACGGTATTAACCAAATTGAATATATCTCGACGCCGAAGGAAAGGCGATGGCTCGCGTCGAGGGATCCTGCCGTAGCATTCCGGGCCGTTGAAATTGTACTCGCCGTGTCTCTTAGAATGATTTCCAATTCTGTAATAAACTTTTTAGATGTTTTTTTCTTAAAAAATTCGTAATATTAAATTTGTGAGTAAACATTTCATGTATTTTAGCTTTTTCAGGGGCGCAGTGAATCTAGTTAAACACCAATTTTTCCCACTTAAATTGTTTATAACAATTGAAAAATTAATATTTTTGCAAAAAAAAATTACTAAAATTTGTTAAATAATTATCCTAAAGTCTGAAAAGCCAAAAAATGCAACTCTAATTGCTTTATTTGCAAAAATAATAAGAAAAAGCGTCAAAAAACGAAATGGCAACATATAAATGCCACTGCCCCTGAAAGGGTTAATGAAATATATAAACGTTTTTAAATAAAATCCGTGTAGTAATTGCAAGTAACAATTTATTCGTAAAACTATGGGAAAAGCTATTAATTGGTTAAAAATAGTATATTACGATACGGGTGACTTAAGTGGCCCATTATTGCACGGCGTGAGGTTAGCGCCCGAGCGCAGCGAGGGCGCTAAACGCCGTGTAATAATGAGCCACTTAAGTCACGAGTATCTTATACTATTTTATAGCTCGTGTGACATAAATCCGCCATATTCTTATTTTATTTATTTGTGCTTATTTATAATGATAGTTGGAACTTGGAAGTGGGGTGGGAGAAGTGTGGGGCGGGGGGGGGGGCTCAGCCCCCCGCCCTGAAAAAAATTAATAAAACGTTATTTAAATAATAGAATACCTGATATAGAATATGGTTATCATTGAATCTAAAATATTGAATATATACATAAAAAAATCATAAAACTAGATTCTTGGCAATTTGATTTGTATCTTTAACAATAAGTTGAAGTTTATGAAAGTGAAAGATTTGTATACGTTATATCATTAAAGAGAAAGACTTTTAAAACTAAAATCCATACAGTTTAATATTGAATATTTAAAAAGCGCGCGGTCTGCTATCCCATAGCAGATGAAACTAACCTATAATATAGACAAGCCTTATTATCATCATTTTTATTTATTCTTTGTGGTTTGTCAACTATTAACGAAGTTTTACTTTTTTTCCTGTTCATTCTTATATGTAAAATCGTATTTTTGAATAGTTTTGGTAGATAATTGGCGTTAATTACGTGCCTGTGACTTAAGTAAATTCATTATTTCACAGTGTAATAATGGGCTACTTAAGTCACAGCTAGCCGTGACTTAAGTGCGGATTTAGGTCACACAGTGCTATAAAAATTGTTAATACCTGTAGCCATTGATAAAGTGAATTCGAAGACCTTACTTGTAAAAGAAAAAGGTCATTGTTAGATTGTTGTTACTATAACATAATATTATTAGATAAATATATACCAATATATGTTGCTCACACATATAGCTATTGTCCCAATATCCAACAGCGCTACCCGACGACCCTATGATCCTTTCTTACTAAGACACATCCCGCTCTCCAACACCGATTATTCACCGCTACATTAACCTTATACTCGCTCACGTCTCTACTCCCGCGAATCTCGAAACCGTCCGATATAGCCGACGAAGAAAAACGAAGAGAAACGGCAAGAGTGCGAGAGAGAAAAAGCGCCAAAAATCGTGCGTCATCCATCTTCGTCGGAGGACCCCACGCGCCCGGCTCGGAAAAATTTCCCGCGGGATATTTTGCAATTTAACGGGGCTTGGGAGACGCGGAATGCGAATCGCTGATGAGTTGTGACGATAATTTGTTTTGGTGTCACGAGCTCATTTTTTAACGCCGGCGTGGCTGTCGCTCTGTCGGTTTGTCCTCGCGAATACGTGCGGTGTACGTATACCGGAAAAGTGTTCTTTGTTCGTGAAAAATGATGCGTGTTAATTCGCAGGGATGTAGGTAAGGATTGCTGGTTGACTTCGTGGAAGAAGATTTTGTTTTCTTGCGGAATGGGTTGCAAGCTTTCATTGTAGATAACAGATAAATTGGTGGCTTGGTCTGATGTGGATATTGGTACCTGTAATTTCGTTAAATATTGAATATTTGCATTCTGCTTGTTATAAAACTGTCAGTTGCACTTTTAATAGATTATAAGTTTCTGTTTTATATATTTCTTATTTTTATAACAAATCTATCGGTCTCTAGGAAATAGTTACATCATTGAATTATCTCATATTTTATCATATTTAATCACTTACTTTGTTACCCTGATTACTATCTTAAATATTTATACGACCCGATGTAGGATACAATTCAGACAATGTAACCTAAACCATCTTTTACCAAAATTCAAATAATATGGCGAACTTTCAGGCGATTTAATCACCTGATCTTTTCAACAGGGCGGACACACCTACGACAACTTTTTCACGGAACATCTTTTCGTAAACACACAGTTCCGAGAAACTTCGCTCATTCCCTTTCGACTTTGTATTGCGCAACTTCCTGGAGTCGTTTATGTGTTTCGTCGATTCGGCGAACTACTTCACGCGCAATAACCGCTCCCGCCTTTTCCTGGATCTTTGCCATCCGCATCTGCATTGGCCGGCCTCCCCATTTTGTCGTTGAGATATGGCATGCTAATGGCGCGCATCGCTGAATCGGAGATTGTTTTAAAGAATTTGTCGAATGATAATGAAGCTGTTTATTTTGTCCGGAAAATTGTGTGTTCACGCTTTTGCTGCTCATGTTTTAATACATTCAATTAGTTTTAATAAAAATATTGTAAGAAAGTAAAGAAAAACTGTAAATATTACAGAGCCAAAGATCGGAATCAAGACGTAAATAACAGTTACATAGTTATTTAAATTGACTGCGGTTTATAGTTAAATAAGTGAAGAGCAGTAAACAAACTGAATAAATCGGTTTCAAATGACATCAAGAATTCACAATTAAAAAATCCCCCAGTGGAAAAAGTAAATTTTGCAATAATTTCCGTACAGTTTGGGAAAGCTACCGTATATTATACGAGCCTTAAATGTACATACAGCACCCCAATACTATATAAAATACGGTATTATTTATTTTTATAAAACGTTTTCACCCAGTGACTTATATATACATAGATAGTATCATCTATATCAAAATCTCGACGACGAACGCAACCCCCAACGAGAGCTCCTTCACTCTCGTCCCAATGAACCTCCTCAAGCCGGCTCGAGAAAAAGTCTCGCGAAAACTCGCATCTCCTCCATTACAAAACGTGTTGGCGTGGACAATGCGGCGCCGGACGCGCGAAAACTCTCTCTCTCTCTCTCTCTCTCTCTCTCTCTCTCTCTCTCTCTCTCTCTCTCTCTCTCTCTCTCTCTCTCTCTCTCTCTCGCCACGGACGAAGACGGCGGCGGCCCTATTGACTCTTCTCGCCCTCGCAGGAAATTTCGAGCCATTCAAAACGCGCACTCGCGCGGCCTCGGACTTTCATTCAGCGGCTGTAAATCAGCGCCGTGCTGGTGTGCCGCTGACAGACTCCGCACGACGGAAACCGTCGTCGTCGTGGTCGAGCTATTCAGCGATTTTTCCGCCTTTCGTTTGTATAATTGATTCGCTTGGTTTTTCTCTTTAACGGGAGGAGAGAAGCTCGAGCCGCGCCGAAAAATGAAGTTCTCATTATGTGTTTCCCAGCGGGAGGACGGTTTAAGTCGGTGCGCGGGTTCAATGTGAACCGGGGCGACGGAGTTATTTCGTCGACGGGTAAATGAAGAGACTTTTTTGACTGTGGTGTGATACTTTTTTTTTACGAGCTTTCAGTGTATCGGATGACGCTGAAGGTCTTGGAATTAATGGAAATTGTATTTTTTTTTAGAGTTGGTCGAGGAAAATGTCGCCGCTCTAAATTTCCATGGAGAAAAACTTTATAGTTTTTTTTTATTGTAAATGGTGGGTAGACCCATATTCTCGTGAAAATTATCACAATTTGCAATGAAAATTGATATAAATATTGTAAAAATTACTAAAATAATAGCAATTTTTACTCTAAATTGTAGTAATTTTCATGAGTATGTGATATAGTCCCACATATACAATCAAATATATAATAATGCAAACTTCTTCTCCGTTTATATACTTAGGAATGAATATAACATTTTTCTCTTGCAATTAAACGCATCAAATAAAATAAGAGAAATGGTATTAATTATTATCGTTTAGTTGCATACGGAAAAAAATTTTTAATGAGGCGTTTCACCTCAAGTGTCCTAGCCCATAAATCAACCATGCAAATGACTTGTTTTTGCAGTATACTTTATTTAAAAGCGCAGTAATTAAAAAAAAAATCGGGCACCTATTTCAAAGAATGAATAACACGGTCGACTCCTAGGCTTCTTCTATACTTGCCTTCGGAGCGCTCCCGCGCTCCTTGATAGGAAATTACATATTTATTGATATCTTCGAGTTTTCCGATTTTCTTCTTGAAATTTTAACTAATTGGTACTTAAGTGCTTATAATTATTTTCCTCATCCATTGTTATTAAACTTATTACAAAAATAAGATAATTGCAATTCTATCTTTAAAAAAATGATGGATTTATTATGATATCAATTTATTCGTGATTTGGTTGGTGGGAGTAATGGGTTGCTAGGTTACAAAAATAAAAGTGTCGCGAAGGCTTGGGAAAAGTACGGCGCGCGAAGCGCGCTTAGAGATGGCTAGTGCTTTAAAGAAGATAAACACAAATTTAAATAAGGAATATCTCAATGGAAAAATCCGTAATGGTTTCGGCATTTCGTTTTAATGAAAATAATAGAAAGTATCTTTTTAATATATTTTTACATGAGTTTTCAACCGGTAAAAACTATTTTTGGAAATTTTCAAGATTTCCCTGTTATAATGTATACTGTTTGCATAATTATGTCTATAGTAGTCAGCTTAGTCAGCTATTCTCAAGAAAATATTCTGCGTCGATAACAATTACGATCACTTTAAATGAGTATTATTGAAAGTGTCGCTTATTTCGTTAAAAAAAAATAGAAATTTTTCAATTCGTTGCTTCCAACACATTTAAAAAAACAGGCTCTCTATTCTTTTAACATTCGTTAAAAAAAAAAATAGAAATTTATGTATTCATTGCTCCCAACTTATCTAAAAAAACACAGGCTCTTCATTCTTCCAATATTCATCGCCCTTTTTACAGAACAACAAAGATGCACCACTCGAACCAGGCCACTACTACCCCGTGCAATCGAGAACCCAAACCCAATCCTCCTTGCAATTCGCCTCGTCATTCATAACCCCCGTCGTCCCTCGTTAATAATGTAACGTAATAAACGAAGCGCTACGTCAAAATAGTCATATCCCCAAACATGTGGCGATCCATATTCATCGGCAAATCGAGGTCACGCTGCGCTGCGCTGTGCTGCTACTGCGTCGTCCGCGACCTTCGTAATTGAACAAATAATTCAGGCGGCGATGCCGTCGTCGGCTCATCTGGATTATCCAGACGCGATTGGCGAAAGCGAGAGGACACCGCCAGGACCTTAAGAATTATTCATCCCCTGGATTTACAACTTCTAATTCCCGCTGTAGAGAGAAACAGAGAGAGAGAAAAGGTTGACTAATTTATACCCATTTAACGGCTGTTGTCACCGTGTTCGCGCGCGCGCGTGTGTGTATATACGCACAGAGTCCGAATTTGCGATTATCTCGGCTGATTGGCGAATCGATCGTGTGTTTGCCGGCGTGTTGACGCGGTATGTAAACGGTTGTTGTTTGAACAGGAGACGAAATCTTTTTTTATTTTTCTTTTTCGTTCGAAAGTTTTGTTTGGTAATGATGCTGTGCGGTTAGATAATTATGATTATGATTAGGGGAGACTGGGGTAAAACCGGATACTGGGGAAAAACCGAAATTCTTAATTTCTCGGTTACTACTAGTGCGATCAATATAATAGCTATGATATTTCTTTGAGAATGTTCCTATAACTCGCAAGACCGTGTTATCGTAAGATTTGTTGCAGGCGTGTCGCTCGGGCTAAAGAGCGGAACAGCGCACGGAGGTCGACAGAGCGCCAACTGTGAGCTTGCCTTACTTCAAGGATAACTCAGAGCGTAAGGAGGTGCTGCAGAGCGCGGGGCGAGCTGTACTTAGCCCGCTAAGATGATGCTTACTCGAAGCGGAGTCGTCGAGAAGCGTAAAGCACTAGGAGGTGCTGGAACACGCTCGGTGGTAGTCGTAGTGCCGAGTTTGTGGGCGCTTGTAATGCTCAGTCGCAAGTAATGGGAAGCGCTTGCTCGCTGCAAGCTGCTCCTCTTGAGCGATGATGCGGTGAGTCGATCGTCGACACTCTAAGAGAATGTGCGTGGGGACCAGCGGAGCGGCGAGCGCTCTAACGCCGGTCGAAGCAGAGGTGCAAGCAGTGCTTGCTCGCTAGGAGCTGCTACCCTTAAGCGGTGATACGACAAATCCAGCGTCGACACTCTAAGAGAGTGTGCGTGGGGACTAGCGGAGCGGCGAGCGCTCTAACGTACGGAAGCCCGGTCACGACATGAGCGCGCAAGCGCACAAGCGAGCAGCTTCACGCACTAGCAAGCAGGTTTACATGTTAGCTAGCAAGCAAGTTGTGAACGTCATTGCAAGAAATTTTATTTGCTTCGTTAAAGTACGGTTTCCATTTTCTTCGTTACTTGATCATGTATCATGTATAAGTTTGCGCGCGTATATGCGTGAACGTTTGGTGAGTTGGTGTGCTGTCCTGTGCGAAACGAAATTCACTCGACTCACTCGATGCTCGACAGTTTAACACGTTACTTAAATAGTGCGCAGGAAGCGCGTACTTATCACCTTCGATAGATAGTTTTTCAGTGTGCACAGTTCCATAAAGAAACCCCTTTGCTCTAAGCTTTTACTCTCAATCGTGCTCTCAACCCTTGTGTGTGTGTATTTATATATTCACGGTGATTTGCTATATTTAAATACGAGCTCCCGTCCCGATACTACCCAGTTTCTTCGGAAGGAAAAAGCATTTATTCACGGCGACTCTATTTTATTTTTTCGAAATACTCGTCACCTCGCGGACAGAAGCCGGGAGTGCTAAAAGGATTTTTGAAAATACTGGCTCTGAAATTACAATAAATCAGCTGGTGCTTATTTGTCTGTGGTATTTCTGTATTATCGGATCCTAGTTTTATAAATTATGGGATAATAGATCTGGTGTTGCAAGGTATAATGTTTTATTGAGTAGTTATTTTAGAAGTTTATTTAGTAAATATTTGATTTAAAAAATTTTTAGATGGAAAAAATAACGGTTATCTTCAAAGGGGAGAAAATTGTATTCCCGATGAATAAACACCAGTCTCTGAGTCTGCAATGTTTAAAGGAGTACTTCCGAACCGCCAATGAACTCATTGAGGTCGAAGGAGTAGCGCAAAGTTTAATTATTCAAAATGGAGAACTGCTGATAAATGAAAAGGTTGATACTTACACAGTACATTGTGCAAATGGTATGTGTGTGTGTGTGTGTGTGTGTACACACACAAACATATATACATTATACACACACACACACACACACACACACACACACACACACACACACACACACACACACACACACACACACACACACACACACACACACACACACACACACACACACACACACACACACACACACCCACACACAGACCCGCCAAAAGCGTCTCATGGTCTGAGTCGCGGCATCCACCCACCCTACTCGTTGGAGGTGCTCTCCTAGAGCGGCGAAAAGTTCATTGAGGCTACCACAGCTGAGAGCGCAGAGCAGAAAGCGCCCACAGAGGCGAAGTCCCACGTTAACGGTCGCTGAGACCGTTATCCACCCGATATGGGCTTCTACGTTGCGTACCCCAGTGGAAATTATAAAATGTATCAAAATGTACCAAAATGTATCAAAATGTATTAAAAGGTATTAAAAGGTATCAAAAGGTATCAAAAGGTATTAAAGTGTATCAAAGTGTATGTAGAGGTTGCATTTCGTAACTTTTGTAGAACACTTTGATACCTTTTGATACCTTTTGATACATTTTGATACATTTTGATACATTTATATACAAAATCATTTTTTGGTAAAAGAAAAAATTTATTGATGAAAGAAACATTTAGACACGCTCTGGTACACTTATATACATTTTAATACATTTTCATACATTTTGATACCTTTTGATACCTTTTGATACCTTTTGATACCTTTTGATACATTTTGACATATTTATGTACATTTTGATACCTTTTAATACCTTTTGACACCTTTTCATACATTTATGAAAAAAATATTTTTTTACATTAAATGGTTTTTAATTTAAAAAATTTATTTATTAAATTATTAAATTTAGACGATTTAAAAAAATATAAAAATTTAGACGATTTTTCTAAAGTAATGTGAAGAAGGGGGTAATAAAATAAGGTATGTAAATGAAATATTTATTGCTTATTTTAATTTAAAAATTTTCCCATCATCCCTTTGGTGATGGGGCTTAAAAAATATTTATTGGCACACTTCATAAGAATACATGGTTTTACAATCCTATCGGAATAAATAACATTCAACTTATTATCGAAGTTAGGTTTACAAGAAATTATGTGTTCAATTTGTACATTATTAGTTGATACAATAGGTGTATTTTTCAGTATTATTTCGTACATAAAAATAATAACTTTGTAAGTATTATTATATTTTATTTTACATATCTTCGAAATAACTCCAAATTTTCCATCAGTTGTTAAAAAAGTAGAATCATTATTTTTTCTATTTTTACTATACACTAATGGTGTGTATCGACAACCATTATGTATCATTCTATTGTATTTCAGATATTCATTTACTTTACTTAAATCTACGAGGGTGCTAAGGCATTTGCTTTCTTCTTCTTTTGGTGTAAATTTTTTTCCTGCACCAAGTAACACACAAGTATCAACATAGGATACTTTTTTAAGTCGATTACTTGCTAAATTGAGATAGAAATCTTTAACTTTATCCGATATAAAATCCTCATTGGATAACAAAGGTGCTTGAATGGTTAGTAATAGTCGATTAATAATTTGTTGCGCTATTCGGTAATTGCATTTTTTCATTTGAAGAAGTTGTTTGTTCTGAGTTTCAAATGGAAAGGTACTTTCCGACCACAAAGGGCCCCAATTTTCCACAGTTTCTGTTAAATGAAGAAGAAGATGTACATTGTAATGCATATACTCGGCGCCGAATAAGTCTTGAAATTCGCAAACAAATTTAATCAACAGTATTCTTGCATGCTCCAACATAACTGGTGTAATTGACTCTTCCAGTAGAATGTGCATTGCTGCTACATATAAGGCGAAATTATTATAATACTTTTTTTTTAAAATTCCTTTCATACATATCAAAGAATAATAAATAAGCCAACTAAGCCAATCAGAAGCTTTCCACATATGCCTTTCATTTATACTTCTTGGCATTTTGGCAATGCATGATGGAGGTTTAATAGTCAAAAGTCGATGGTTAATAATTTTTCGATTCGCAGGATCGCCGATGTAGTATTCTGTTTTCGAATTCTTGAGTAAATTATTGGTATATAATTGTGTTACACCTAGCAAGCATGAGTGCATAAAATCGACAATCATACCTTTAACTAAATCAAAATGTTTCATATTCATTAAAGGTGACGGTCCCCAAACACCTTGAACATCAACACGTTTTTCACTTTCCTGAGCTTCCAACATTTGCCTTTTAATTGACTTGTCGATTCGGTTAGCAGGAACTTCCGTTTGCATAGGGTATTTACATACGTTATTAACTAATTCTGACGGATGTTCACAATATGTACAGCCATTATAGCCATTAAATTTTTTCATATTGAGCATCGCGCATCTTGCTGGCGAGTCAACACAACATCCTAGTGGAAATAATTTGCTTGTAGTTTCATATCCATTATTCATCCATTTTATACCTTCAGACGATAGTTTATTACTTTGATTCACTAGAGAATCTAAGAAAATGTTCATATCTGGTTCAGTTTTCGATACCCACAGCCCAGCTAATAACATGTGTTTTCTGCGAAGATGATCAGGAAGTTCATGAAGCATGAAATAAATTGGCCATACTGTTACTTTTGAATGAAAAGATGTTTGGCAACCATCAGTGTTAAAGGTATAAGAGAAATTCCACGGATTTCCAAGTAAATTATAATCTTTAGTGTATCCCTTATAAATCTTTCCATCGTATATGTCTTCTAACCCGTTGATATTTTTTTTCTTTCTGTGTAATCTGTCTTGTAAACTGTTTATAATTTGTTGGTCCGATAACAACTTTATTAATTGATCCTTTACATCAACTTCGATGAAAAAAGAACCTATTCTTGACGATTCTAAGTTATATCCGCATGTGCACTTAATACCATTTTTAAAATCAGTAAAAGTTCCGAAATATTTATTACATTTATTGCACAAAATATGATAAAAAATACTATCAGAATTTACGTTCATCAGTTTATTCAACATGTATTTACTTATTGGCATAATTTCATTATTAAAAATGGTATTAATCATGTGAAAGATATCCATCAGACAAAGTAATGATAATGAATGCTTAATCATTACTTGCAAACTCATCAGTAATATTTCACCTACATTTACTGTTTTACACTGGCAAAGATTACTTTTTAAAACTCGTTCTCTCTTGACACCAGAAGAGGCCTAAAAAATAGATTTTAATTAGAAAGTCAATATCTAATTCAATTATTTCATCAATAAATTATTATGTAACCATAACATATTATTAAAAAAAATTATGTATCGGCGCAACACACAGGTAGAAGTTTAAGCTTGAAGTTTTATTAAAAAAGAAAATGTAATTTTATGATAAAATTTGAGGTACGAGTAAAAATTTGTTTAAATATAATTATCTCCAACTTACAGTACATAGTAATTTTGTTACCGAGCCGAAATTATAGTTCATTCATCACTTTTTAAAGAGAGGATGCAACTTCTTAAGGGGTTAAAATAATGAAAAAATCGAAATTTTGTTGTATTAATAATTAATACAAATTGCTTAATTATTTATTATATTATATTTAATAATTATAACTCAAAACTTTAATGCGTTAAATAAACTCTGAGCAAAACATATGGATATTATATTTGAATATGGGTATTAAATATTTAAAACATGAAAGACTTATATTTAAATGTGGTCACGGCATGTTTAGTCGTAGACTAGAATCAGCTGTTGCGGTTAAATGCATATAAAGAATACATGGCAATGTATCAAAATTTTAATTTAGAAGTAGTAAGTGATGATAGAATAAAATATTTATGAAGCAGACTTTTACAAAACAAATTAATTCTGAATACAAATAATTAAAAATAAACAAATTTTTTTAATTTACTCTAAAATAGATTCTTTAATTTTTTTGTTCGTAATTTTAAATTTATCGCAAATTTTGAAAAAAGGGCAACTAGAGTTTGTTCTTTGAGAAATTTCTTATGAAAACAACGCATAATTAATTGACAGTTTTATACTCAACTTTAGCTTTCTTTATTTTGAGGTAAAAGTAAAAAGAAATCACAAAGTTTCATGAAGATGTTAAACAGCCAAAGTTCATGGATTTTGATTCTTTAAAGATACATGTATAACCTCTTCATTACTTTTATAATTTTGGCCAATGAAGATATAATGAACACTGTAACAAATATATTAGAAATAAACTCACCCTAGCTGTACGACTCTTTTGTAACATCGATTGAAAACAAACTTCTGGTGTTTCAATAATTTCATCATTCGCTTTGGTATTCTCATGCTGTATTTCAGCTTCTTCTATTTCTATTAAATTAAACTTCGGATAAGGTACTTGCGTGTCACTATTATCTGATTTACTATCTATACAACATTCTTCGAATAAAAGATTACTGTTTGGATCTGGAACTATTTCATCTTCAGTATTTTGCTGTAAATTAAAAATTAACAAAATATTTCATTTTTAAATATATGTGTATGTAATGTACATATTTGAAATATGTATGTAATATACTTATGTGTTTCACACACAAAATTTATTCACCTCTAAATCTGATTTCCTTCGTTTGGCAGCATATCGTTGTGAATAAATAGTACTAGGAGGAATAGGCTTTGTAGGATACCGGTCTAAATAATCTTTATATGGACCTCGTTTGGACATGTTTGCTGTAATAAAGATTGAGAATTAGGACAAGTATCAATAATTAACTATTCTTTTATTATTATTAACTCAATAATTAACTCAATAATTAAAAGTATCAATGTAGTACAAAAACAACTTTCATTAATAACTCAAAAGAATGTTTTGTTTTTTTAAGGTTAAGGTTATGTGTACTGTATAAATAATATTACCTGAATTGTATCCAAATTGTCATTAATTGTACTAGATAAATTCTTACTACGTAAACTTGAATCGGTTAACCAATAAGAATTATGATGTCCACGCCTCAAAGAACTAAAGTATAAAATAATACAGTAACTTATGCTATGTACCATAAATATTCCTTTCAATACTCCTTTCAATTTCCTTTCAATATCCTTTCAATAATCCTTTCAATAAATATTGTAAAAAGACTTTTTAGATTATTAATTCGCAGCTAACAAGTCAAGGGACGCTGTGAGTAAGGCTGCCGGCACATGCGATCTGAAAAATTCAACGGTTACTTATTCGTTGGTACCTACTTGGTTTAAGCTGATTTGAACTTAACAGTTTTGCGTCGCGTCAGGTTGTCAGTGCGCATGTGCATTTCGGTTAGATGAATCTCTTTAACTTCATGCGAAATTATAATAGCAAATTAAGTGTTTATTCGTATTAGTAAATAGTAATTAATATTTGTTTGTTTGTTTATTTTCCATTACGTTTATAGTGAATCCACATTGCATGCCGTATGCCGTATGCTCTATGTGCTATGCTGTCAGAAAAAAAGTTGTTGTCTGAAATCTATAGGATTTATAACTCTATGGTTATAAATCCTATAGGAATTGTAACCATAGAGTTATAAATATTATAGATTTCGGACAACAACTATTTTTCTGACGGCATAGCGCATAGAGCATACGGCATACGGCATGCAATGTGGATTCACTGTTATATTCTTAAGATTTTTCACATTTACTTACCACAAAACTCAACACAAATAACCATAAAAAATGTAGTGTGTTCGTTTTGTTAAGCGATGGGTATATTACCGTCATCCTGCGGCCTTTACTCGAATCCGCGAGCTGTTTATCTATAGGTATCTTGTTTTCTTATTGGTTCTTTCTATTGCTACTTAGGGTGCAGTAGCTCTGATTGGCTGTCTCCATGACGTGTCCTCTATGTTGCAGCTATGCCCCATCATGTGATGTCAGCCTCACGGAAAAACTTCTCTCGCACTTAAACGGTTCCGTTCAATTTTTTGGAACACATGGGAGCGCACCCTTTGTATTGCAAGTGTAATATCGGTAGTATGTATGCTAAATTATAATATTATATAATTATATAAAGCGATAACTTTGCAAGGTGTTACTTATTCGTCTGTATTTTAATTACACAAATAAGAATACAAATATGGAAGAACCGTATGTGTATGTACACGTTTTTATTAATAGCACAGATGCTTCTGCTTTTAATAGGGAAGTAATTCCTGCCAGCGTCATAAGAAAATTTGATTATGCCGCCTATAAAAAAAGTAAGAAAACTTTCAAAAATAAGTGTTTTAAGTTTCGAAGAAGTGAAGGAGGTGAAAAAATGAAGTGCTGTATTTTATATGCTGCAGGTATGTGTGTGTTAATGTTAATTTTAATAAGTACACTAATTTCTGTTGTCACTTGAAAATAACTATTTGAAATATATTTTACAGGTTCATTTCATGAAGTCAATGAGTATATTAAGACAGCCCTTGAAAAAAACAAAAGGTGGCCAATACCTAACCTAAAAGCTACAACTGATGTTACAGGAATTGATGATACCACAGTTGTTGACGTTGATGAGGATATTCAAAATGAAGAGGCCAATTCGGATGAAGCTAATATGGAAGAGGCCAATTTCGAAGCGGCCAAATCTAAAGTAAACCTACTAAATATATAATAACAATGTGCATGGTTAATTCTTTAATTTTATATTTATTGCAAATATTTATAGTCGATGAAAGCAGATAGCAGATACAATAAGCGTAACCAAGCACAGAAGTTAGTTGACAAATATATTGCCACCAGACATGATTTAGACGAGAACCAGGTAATTTTTAACAAAATTCAGTTTAAAATAATTTACTCTAGTAATGTTGAAAAATATGTACATACATTTATAAATATATTTATCATTAGATTCCTGCAAGCAATAATGATTATCTGGACATGAATGATGATATTATGAATTTACCACCATCATCAACTCCTTTAAACATATCTAGAATAAATAGTATTGGTAATATTCAGGCTGGCGTTCGAGGTTACCAAGAGCAACTGCATTACTTTAAAAAAGAAGCAGAGAAATGGAAATCTCTATATGAAACGGCGCAAAAAAATCAACCTAATAAATCTGCTACTTCTTCTGACAGAAATGTCCAAGGTGAGCAATATATAATCATTTTAATTAATCAAATATATACTAATTTCTACAAAAATAATATTTCAAGTTTATTTCCTTAATTCTACATGTCAAATTTATTTTCTTAATTGTTACGTACATCAGATAATTTCAGATAATAATTTCTCTAGTCAGATGCCAAAACAAAACAAACATCACATTGAAATGTATTGAAACTTATTCTCTGAATCAATGTAGTTTACATCTGATGTACGAATAGCAAGAGCCATATTGAAAATGTTTGAACTATAAGTTAAAACAATTTAATATATCAGGCTCTTACAGCCTCAGGAATATTTATCTATTTAAAGTAACAGGCATCCTAGTCCTAATATATTAATTTATAATATCTATTTACAGAAACAGAATCATTTAAACATTATGATAAAGTGTTTAATTACAAGTGGACAGCAGAAAATCAAGCACAAATTAATTTTTCTGAAACCGAAGATACGGTTACACTAAGAAGGGGTGTTATTTGTAACTCACTAGCTTATAAAAACGCGTATAAAGTGTCAAATCCTTCAGAATTTATTACCATACTTTCAGTCGGTATTTATGGTAAGGAAAACTTCAGCACTCGATGCGTGAGACTACAAAAAAATACAACTGGCCAGTTAAAATTGGATACTGTGAAGACTGAAGTAATTGAAGAAGAATTTTACAATTTTTTAAGAGTTAAAAGATTTACTCTTGAACAGATAGAATTGCAGTTAGCAAAACTAAATAGGCTTCACCACAACGCAATAAGTACTACGAGAAAACGTATTGAAAGAGAAAAAGCTGAAGAAACACGTGTTGAAGCTCAGTTAAATATTTTAAGAAATCAACAAAGACAAGGTCAACAAATCCTGCAAAGGTGCAATAATGAACTACCAGGTGTTCCAGATCTTGAAGAACAACAACAAGTTCTACAACCGAATAATGATAAACAAAGAGAAATGGATTCTTTATAACTGTATTTCATTAGAATGAAAAGAATGTTTATACAGTTGATGTGCCTTTGTAATTTTTATATTTAAATTCAGTTCTATAATTTTAAGACAAGTATTCATCCGAGTTGTTTGGACTACATAAACTATAATATATAAGTAACCATGTTTGTAAGGACTATATTCCCCTCGATATTGGGATCAAAGGAAAATGTAAAATTTTTTATAAAAAATTTGGTTCGTTATATATATATATAACGAACCATCTTTGTTAGGACTATATTCCCCTCGATACTGGGGTCAAAGAAAATGTAACATTTTTGTCTCTCGTTGACAATTAAAGTTTATTTTTATCAATTCTTCTCAAGAATTGTATCAAAAAATGAATGTTTTTGTTGTTAACCAGAGGCAAAAATTCTACTTTCTTGAGATTGTAGTATCAAAGGGAAATATAACCTTTACAAAGATCTGGATATATATTTTAAATCAATCCGATGAATACTTGTCTTGAAATTATAGAATTGCATTTTGGTATAAAAAATACTCGTTGAGTGATATTGTTTAGTACAAGAAGACATAATTTATGCAACTAGAAAGTAATTTAACAGTGATTTAAAGTTCTCTATTATATAATAAGATGTTACGAATAAAAAATATATATTGTTATGTATTTTACATATGCTAATAAATAAGCCCCATTAAAAAGGACTGAAGGGCAAAAATGAAAATAATAATTCATGAATATTTTATTTAAGTTTCCTACATTAATACGCCTCAAATTACTTTACCACTATTAATATTATTAACAACTAAATTTATTCAACGAAAAAAAAAAAAAAATTATCAAAATGTTTCAAAATATACAAAAATATATCAGAAGGTATCAAAATGTATGAAAAAGTTTTTAATATAATGATAAATGAATTAATATTTCATTTTTTAATTTTTTTGAAAATGTGTCAAAATGTATCAAAAGGTATCAAAAGGTATCAATAGGTATCAAAAGGCATTAATGAATATTTGTTTGTATAAATGTATGGAAATGTATCAAAATGTATCAAAATGTATCAAAATGTACCAAAATGTACACAAATATATGAAAAGGTATCAAAATGTATGAAAAGGTTTTAAGATGTACCAAAAGGTGTTAATGTGTTTAATAGAATGATAAATAAATTCATAATACATTTTTCAATTTTTTCGAAAAGGTATCAAAATGTATCAAAAGGTATCAATAGGTATCAAAAGGTATTAAAGTGTGCTGCAAAATTTACGAAATGCAACCTCTATATACACTTAGGTACACTCTGATACCTTTTGATACAGTTTGATACCTTTTCATACATTTAAAATTTCCACTGGGGTAGAGGGAGGACACAGCATTGACCCCTCTACGTCGTCTCTTGAGAGCGAGTGCGGACGGGAGAAAGTCCGCGCAGCTTAGTGTAGGCTACGTCACCTACAGTTGTGGTGATTGGAGAGGGCGAAATGGTGAGCGGAGAAGGAAAGTGGGGGTCGAGGATGATCCCCACACAAAAACGAGGCAAACACCTTGCACCTCGTGGGTGTAGTCAATAAATACAAGTATTAACCTTTAGACTGCCGGGATTTGAGGTGTCAAAACGTCAAAACTATCATGTATCAACTATATACAAAGTTTATATCATGGGTTGAGCCAATATATTGGCTTTCCGGCAGTCTATTAAAGGTTAATTGACAAAAATAGAAAAAGGAACTTTATTCTCCAGTCAAACTTAGCATTATGCCGAGACTATCTGGGGTCTGATTCACTAAGTGTGTCGAGCGCGACACGCACCAAGCGACGACACACTGGTATGTCGGCTGAAATTATGCTATGCGCATGCGCAAACTCCGATGTTTTTTACTTTTTTAGTAAGTCTTAACGACAAGAATCGTGTCTTGTCGCTAGGTTACCCATTTGTCACATCGAGTTAGGTATTTCAAATCAAAATTTATGTAACGACTTAAATTGCATCGTAGACTTATATTTGAAATATCTAAGTCGATGTGACAAATAACGATGAGCCAAGTCGTTTCATAGATAGAAGTATTGTATACACTCCTTAAAAAATGGTATGTGTTATTATTGAGTAACTTGTGTACACTTATTATACTTGTTTGAATAATTGAATCAATACAAATAAAAAAAAAAAACAATAATTTGCCGTGAATAATTATTATACCGTACGCCATTATTGTAACTTTTTAATATTTTTTTATTTATACCACATAACCTAGTATAGTTCGTATTATTAAGTGGTGTCATTTTGTGTACATCTACTTATGGCATTATCAAATACATCAAAGTAAGAAAGGCTACAAGTTATTGATTAAACCAAGAAGCTGTAATAAAAGAGCTTAATCCAATAATAATCTATGTAAGCACAAACTTATAGGTAAATAGGTATGTGTGAAAATAATCTATTCAATCTATTAATTACAAAATTATGTTATGTATTATTAATTATGTTATGTATTATTAATGTAGTAATGGCTGCTCAAGTAATTTTTGAACATCTGCTGCACATTTTTGATGATGAAGAAGAAGAGCGTATTGCAACAAATGAAAGATTTAATGCCCTCCGATTAGAAAGGAGTCACCTTAGAGATACATCTGACCCTTTTACTTTGCCACTTTCATACTTCAAAAAATATTACAATTTTTGCAATATTTGCTTATTAATACATTCAGTAACAAACCATTTATAAGCAAATGTTTTGTAGAATGACACCTGAAGTAACACGGAAACTTGTTGACTTGATAAAAAATGAAATCATTGCAGAAAGAAATTCTATGATTCCAATCCATATTCAAGTACTCATAACTCTGAGATTTTTGGCCAAAGGGTCACTTCAGAAAGGTTTTAGTCAGGATTTCCAACATCCTGTAAGTCAAGCTACAGCTAGTAGATGCATCAATCGAGTGACCAATGCAATCAACAGATTTTCAGAACATTTTGTTCAATTTCCTGCAACCGAAGACAAAAGGGAACTTATTCAAAATGGGTAATAAATTTAACATCAATAAAAAATTATATCAAATCATAATTTTTTAATTTTACTGTACATTTTTGTAGTTTTCAAAGAACAATCCGAATTCCTGGTATAATTGGTATTGTTGATGGCTTTATAGTTAAATTTAAAAAGCCAAAAGAAAACGAAGAGGCTTTTTTCAACTATCGTCATGGTACCTCCATGAATGTACAAATAGTGAGTATTTTTTTGTCAAATTTACTGGTTTTGACACATTCATATTATGTTTGTTACGTATCAAATTTATTGATTAATATAATTTAATCAAAATATTGTATTCCAGATTGTTGATTCTAACTACAACATATTGAATATTCGCGTTTGCCCTGGGAGTTGCAACGACAGCTTTTGTTTGGCAATTATCTGAAGCCAAGGAGTTCATGGAATATCTCAGAGAAGATGAAAATATTGTGCGTCAGTATTATATATTAGGTGATAGTGGTTATACTCCTTCTCCAATATTGTTGACACCCATACTAGATGCACCTGAGGGATCTGCAGCTTTCCATTATACATCAGATTTTTTAAGAACTCGTTGCAAGGTGGAACAGACAATCGGTATACTTACAAGTGTCTGGAGAGTAATTAACAGATCAAGGACATTGATGTACTCTCCAGAAAAAGTAGCTCAGTTTATTAATAGTGTTGCTATTTTACACAATTTCAGAATAAAACATGGGTATGTTAAATAGTATAAAATAAGTCTTATTTAGTTACAATTGTTAATATTTTAATTTTATTTTCAGTATTTTTGCTAACATTGATGATCAGTTAAATGATCAATATGATAATAACAATGATGAAATAAGAGGTGGAAATTATGTAGCAGGAATAGCCGAGCGAAACGGCCTTATTCGTCAACATTACATGTAATTTAAGATACTCAAGTATTTTTGTAAGTGATACGTTTTATTGTAAGCGCTGTAATCTGAATCTTTTCATCATAATTTTAAATAATCTTAACGTTTATTGAGTATTATTAATTGTAATTCTTGATTAGATTATGACTTTTCTATGAAAGTGACATAAAGTTACTTCACTATTACTTTTGAACTATGATTGCGACTTAATATTATGTTTAATAAAAAAAAAACTTTAGAAAGCTATCTTATGTTTGATAAATTATTTTTAATTTGAGTAAAAGTGTAATAATATTAAATGATCTCTTGCTATGGAACGATTACTCTAATACTTACGAAAAATTATAATTTAATAGTATTATATTTTTATAAGTGATGCGTTTTATTGTAAGGGTTATCTGAATTTTTCATTCTTAATATTAAATAATCTTAACTTTTGTACTTGATAACTATTGAGTATTATTACTTGTAATTATTAGATTATGACTTGCCCATGAAATAGACAATATCTTTAATTAAGAAAAGGCTATATTAATATAACTTCACTACTACTTTCTAATTATGATTGTGATTTAAAATAATGTTGAATAAAAAAAAACAGTAGAAAACTATTTTATCTTTGATAAATTCTTTATTAAATAAATGTACAATAATTTGAGTAAAAGTACAATAATATTTTTAATTACTCAAATACTTACGAAAACTATTACTACTATTTACTGTAATTGTGATTTCATATTGTTTAATAAAAAAAAAAACTGTAGAAAAGTAATGTTTGATAAATTGTTTATTGAATAAAAGTACAATAATATTACTGATTTGTATTTTTTTTTCATAGTATATATACCCATAATTTTTAATTTACTAAGATTTTTAATAAACTTATAAGAAAATTTAGTTGAAACGTTAATAATTTTACTATTTAAAACATTACGTTTGAATTACGCCGTCAAAGTCGGAACTAAAAACATTAGCGCATGCATTCATTGGTCGACCGAACAGTAGCGACATAGCAAGTCAGCGACTTGTATTGTATGTCGGAATTCCTCGATTTGCGACATACTAGCACCCGACATGCTTAGAGAATCAGACCCCTGTAACGAGATATACGTGAAGAGGAAAGCCGTCGAGGCCTCGCCGCGCGCGCTTTATATCTCCGCGGCCGGCCCGGCGGACCGTGGGAGTCGCGCGGAATGGGGTCGCGCCGCGTAGCAGCAGTGCGCGAACTAGACTCGCCGGCGCCACGTGCGAGGCGGGAGATTCAAATTCGAACTTGACGCGTAGTTACAGTTTATATTTAAAACTGCGCGGAGAGTCTTTACAAATGAAATTAATATAAATAATTATTGATTTACATTTATTATGCATATATTAGATTCGTACTGCGTATAATCTTCCTGTAAGCAACGTATTCTTTCAATAAACCATAACCTTATTACTTATGTTATACTGAATATGTAGGAGTAATTCCGTACCTCAACTTTACTTTTAATTGAAAAAAATTTATAATTACTTCTTTTTTAACTTTGGGGTAATAAATAATGAAAGTATCCGGTTTTACCCCGACAATTTTTTTATAAAAATGGGGTAAAATGGGATATTATTGTAAATTTCTAATAACATTTTTTACAAATATTTTTTTGGCTAACCAAGTCGCTTTTCAGTTATCTGAATGTAAACTAAAAACAATTCTATAGTGTTAAATATTGTTATTATTTTGTTATCTTTTTTTTAATAAACAATTTCTAAAAAGTATCCAATTTTACCTCAGTCTCCTCTATAATTGTAGAGAATCTATACGCAGTGGTGTTTCTATATGAAAGCTGTAATAATATAGCGATAAAAATATAGCGATAAAATCCCGGCGGCACGATGCTATCGGTATTCCGTTCGCATAGTGCATGCATTTAAATTACTTTTCCATAAATAATCATTTAATTATTTCCCAACTTAGCCCGGCGACGAATTCAATTTATTCATGCATTAAGTACGCCCGGTGATTAAAATATCCCTGTGCAAAATGATAATCATTAACATTATTCATATAAATATAACATTTTCCATTGCCACTTCGTTTGGGATGGTATTTGTAGTAGGCAAGTCAGAGATTTAAATTATTTTTCATATGCAGTACATTATAATTATACAATAATTAAATTAAAATAATAATAATTAATAATAATTATAATTACAATAACTATACATTATATTATACTCTCATTATCATCGCTCATTGCTATTTTATTCGTTGTTATAAAATTAATACAACTTGTTGTAAATGAAAACCGCGGACGTAGAAGAATTCAAGTATGTTTTTGAAATTTCGTGCGAATAAACAGAAAAGTACGCTTACGTATAACAGTAACGTGATATGATATAATGAGATGAAATAAGATGAGATACGGTAGCGAAGAACGATTTGAAATTCATTCCCTGCGCGAAAAAATGGGCGATTAACCGCATTTTTCACGCGCACCCGCGTATTTCGCGCGAATTTTCCATCGCTCCTGCTCCTTGTCTCGTGTTCTCCTCCTTTGTAATCGCCGGTAACTCTCGCTATTTCGCTATAACTTTGTAATTCGTTTCGTTTTCCCTCTTTCTCTTCCCGTTCTGCCCGACGCGCACGAGCGCAATTCCTCGGCCCGTTCTCTTATTTCCCTATTTTCCCCTCGCGCTACTCTCAGTTTAAATTACTTTAATCCTCCGGCATTTTTCCCCGCCCTCCTCTTTCTTCGTCTCATCGAAAAAAGAGTGCAGTAGAAAGAGAGAGAGAGAGAGAGAGAGAGAGAGAGAGAGAGAGAGAGAGAGAGAGAGAGAGAGAGAGAGAGAGAGAGAGAGAGAGAGAGAGAGAGAGAGAGAGAGAGAGAGAGAGAGAGAGAGAGAGAGAGAGAGAGAGAGAAGGAACAGAAGTGGTGGTAAACTTCTCGGAGGAAGACGAAGCAACGGAAACTTTTGCCTCCTTTCTTGCTTTTCTTTTTTATTTTTTTCAACTGCGACCGACAGTTCGATGCGCTTTATTATCAACGTTCCCGCGCGCATTCACAATTTTCAGATGAATAGTAGCCCCAACGCTAATTTAAACTTTTCTCGAAGAACTAGTGCCGCGGCTGTTCGCCACAGATTAAAGAGTAGTCTCTCTTTTTATTGATGGCCCGGATTTATAAAGTGTATCTGTAATTATATTCCGTGCCGCATTGACTGTAGCTCGCAGTCACGTGGAAAGTACTTCCGATGCCCAGGTATATACTTCGGGCTAATTAGAGGTATGACAAGTTTGTGCTCCCATTTTCTCCATAATTGAATTACTTTTAATAAGCGAACGTGTAAATTAACAAATGCTTTGTTTCGAATTAACTTTCGAGTGATCACTCAAGGAGATGCGAAATATTTGTACCTTATCAAATAATTACTTTATTGTTATATATTTATTATCATTTCCTAATTAAACTGCTTTTTTTTACATTTTTCAACGTTAAAATCCTATTAAGTAAATAAGAAAATGTAGAAAATGATTAATTTCTTCAGAAAAAAGTAGAAATCGTGTCTGCATCGGCACATGTTCTTCAAAATTTCTATTAGCAAATTATAAGTAATTCATCGCGAATTTCGTTAGCAGCATTATCCTATCTCTCAACACCGCGGCCCCTCGTGAAAATGTTGTAAACGTTCGTTTACTCGGCAATAAACACGGCTTATTTATCACGGTGACAAAATACGTATACACTATACAGTTCTTCGGGCAAATGGGCCGAAGACGACCTCATGAATGAATCATTCGGCAGCATCGGTCCGGTGAGCATGTACCTGAATTAGCGCATTTCTTACGTCGCCTCGTGTCCGTTTCTCTTCTTTTAGAAAACGACGACGACGACGACGATTAATTATTCGCCCACGCGGACAAATCTATCCCCGCGTTCCCCGAAACGAGACGCATTGTTCGCGCGTGTTTACGGAAATTTCGTCCATCTTCGCGCATAAATATTTATCCCCGGGGCGATTTGTTTCTCGCTTCTTCGGTTGCGCCTCTCGTGTAATAAATTGATCGCGCGTATGCGGGGAGCGTTGATTAATAACCGAGGACTGTCGTTTAGGCGCGCTGCCGAGCGATATGTCGCACGCGCGTCCGCGTGGAAACGTTTGAAACCGAGGCTAATCAAATAGGAAGTAATTTTGATGAGGAGGTTCGTTGAGTGCTGCTGATCAATCGTCTCGGTTTGGGTGGGTATTTTTGCTTATGGGCGAATCCATCTCAAATCAAGTGGTCCGCGTATGCCTATGTCACCTATCATTTTGAAATTAAAATATTTATGTTCTTCTCCAAAAATTATTTGACACGCATTTTTTAATGTTTTGTTTCATCAAAATTTCATGCGTTCAGCAATGCCGAAAAATTCCGAGAAAATTCTTACTTAGAACAAAATTTTTTTCAATGTAATTTTCAAACTGTTTCACTAGTTTTTTAAGCTTTTAAGCGCGAAACACATACTTAATTTCACTCAGTTTTGAGCTCTCTTTCACATCCTTTATGTTATTTTCAAAAAAAAAAAAAATGCACGAGCTATGCACTTTTTACTGAAAAATGCACTTTTTAGAAAAATGCATTTTTCAGTAAAATGTGCATAGCTCGTGCATTTTTTTTTTTTTTAAATAACATAAAGGACGTGAAAGAGGGCTCAAAACTGAGTAAAATTAAGTATGTGTTTCACTCTTAAAAGCCTAAAAAACTAGTGAAACAGTAGCAGTTTGAAAATTACATTGAAAAGAATTTTTTTCTAAGTAAGAATTTTCTGGGAATTTTTCGGCATCGCTGAACGCATGAAATTTTGATGAAACAACAAAATTCAAAAATATCTGTCAAATAATTTTTGGAGAAAAACATAAATATTTTAATTTCAAAATGATAGGTGACATAGGCATATGCGGAACACCTGATTTGAGATGAATTCGGCCTTATTTTGTATACCGGTGGATTATTTCTGAGTGATAATATTGTGTGTTTATTAAATCGTCTACGTAGCCCTAATAGCATCTAAACGTTTAAAAAACGTAGATAATGTCCGCTTTGTAACGCATGTTATCAGGGGCGCTTCGCGCGGCCTTAGCAACTTCATGTGTCTTCCCGCCACGTTGCGCGCTTCTCAATCTCCTTTTTAACAAAAAAGTCTTAAAAACATTTTTAAACGTTTATTTAATGTTGCTAAAAAAGTGAATCATGTTCGCTTTTTAAAGCATTCGCGACGTTTTAAAAACGTTTGTAGAATATTTTAAATACGTTTTAAAAACATTTTTCAATATACAAGGTATGTTGAAAGAAATTTTTACGTTGTTAAACCTTTTTAAAAACGTGGTATGATTATTCAAAACACGTATTTTGTAATATAACTATTATCGATAGGTGTCGCATGACAATACACGAGTCTTAATTTTTGGTTCAGGTTATAAGTCAAAGTCAGGCAATAAGGATGGGTGGGGTCAGGGTTTCGGGGTTTGATTCTCTTATTTTCAAGTTCTTTTTTTATACTGAAAATGTCTTAATAAGCGGATTTTTAAAATGTTTTTGTAAAAACGTTACAAAGTGTTTCAAAGCACGTTTTAAAAACGTTTTTTAAACGTTACGTTCTATTAGGGAGATTATGTTTATGTTTTTATTATCCTTCCTTCGATTAATCGAGGTCATATTTTTATTCAGGGTGATAATTCTATTGACATTGAGTAATAAAAATAATTATAAAATCTGCGGGACTTGTACTAGGAGCGCGCCCCATTTCAAATTTTACGGTAATTTTCACTCTATGCAATCCTACCCGCGCAGGATGCAAAAATCGAATTAAAATTTGAAAACAATTATAATGCTAGTATGCAAGCTTTAAATCGCATTCAGTAACGAAAAAATGATTTTTCAAATGCAACGAAGTCCTTCTTTATGACTTTTCCATTCGACGCATATTTTTGTTGATTTTCCCTCGAAACTCATAAAGCCGAAATGGCTTTTTTTTCAACAGTTTAATTTACATACAGAGTACGAATTTTTACGTTCCCGGTGAAATTTAAAAAAAGGGAGAAAATATGAGTTATTTAAATTACTTTTCAGCAATAAAGCAGACTTTTTATAAAATTTTCATTCGCATGTATTACACGAGAGAGCTTTTCTCTCTTGCGACATTCGTATTATACGCGCTCTCCCCGAAAAATAAAAGCGCCCGTGTCGCGCGTATGCTTTTTAAAGAGGAAATCAAAAATTTCGCGCGCCACGTAGTAATAACTCCGACGCTCGGGGAGAGAGGCTGAGCTGAGCTCGTTGAATGGCAACACAGCAGCGCGGCGCGGTTAGTCGGCTGCGCGTGTCAATACTCAGTGTTCGAGTGCACTTGGCCTGACTTTTTCTCGCGGTATAAGTAACGTTTTTTTTCTCTCTCTTTCTCTCGTGGCTCGCCTCTTTCGCATTCGAGCCCTCTTTGATATTACATTGCATTTCGTGCGCGCTGAATTTTTGTGCGGCCTCGCATCTAAATTACTGAAACGAAACAGATTTAAATGAGAAATAAAGATCCTTTTTATTTCATTTGCTACCGTTGTATATGGTATTTATGAAATAACTTTTATGACGTTGAACTTGTTCGTTTTTCGGTTTAATTTTAAATTTTGCTTTTCAAAAATGTTTGTAACATTCGATGAAACATCGATTCCATGTACTTTATTCGTCTTTTGTACAAACATACTTTTTTACATCAAACGCATTCGTATGTATAAATACAGAGATTGCCTGCAGATAACGAGATAAAAGTGAAAATTTTATCACCAGCAGAACTTTAGTTGATATTCTGACGTTAATAATAAAATATTAATATTTCATTTTATTACATTCTGATAATGTCAAAAAACCATATCTATATGATTCACGAGAGCTTCACAAAATTTCGTAAAAGGGCTATGAAAAAATTTCTTTTGCGCAATTATAAAAAAACTTACTCGTTCTTTTTTTCGTTCTAAACAGCAACCATCAAAAATCCAACCATTAAATAAACGAAATATGACATCACACGTCAGTTTTAATTATTTCAATCATCGCGAAAGCCTCACTCGAAAGCGCACGTCAGCGTAGTCGCGCAGGCAGCGGGGCGGTGGCAAAAGTCGCGTAGAAGAAGGGTCAAGCACGTCGTCCTGGCTCTAATTTTTTCGTCATTACGCGCGCGGCGTCAGACGAATTTTCCCTCGGAAAAATCCGAGAAAAGCCCGACTCTTTTCCTCCTCCCCATCGTGCACGGTAATTGAATATCTCGGCCGCGCGCGTGCGAGCTCACGCTCTGATTATAATTTCGAAACACGCACGTAAGGAGTAAGTTTTTTCCACCCTTCCTCCTTCTCGCTTTTCCCCCCCAAGTGTGTGCGCCGAATCAATCCAATTATTTCCGTGCAGATGGACCGTATAATTAAGTCGCGGCCACCGGCACGATATTTTTCACCGATGCGCCGGGCGATTAATCCCAGGCCGAAGCCCGATTTTAAATGTTTTTTTGGCCGCTCTAGGAGACTAATAACTGATGGCTTATTATTACGTTGAGCTTGGAAAAGAAATAAAGCAGGAGTGTTCTATCTCGATCCATAGTCGACATGAATTCGTCGAAAAACACATGAGACGATCGATGGCCTATAGACTGCAAGCACATAATGCTCGTGAAATCGTAATTAGCCGTTCTGCTTGCTGATGATTAAGTAATTAACGCGACACGCATACGCGCGTTTGTACTATGATTTCTGATCATAAATGCTAAATTAATTTGTAATTTATCTAATATATGCGCGTTTCGACCTCTCCGCCATCATAGTTGTTTGGAATACTGAAACTTTGCTATAAGATAATCTTCTCTTACAGAGAAAAATTTCAAGTGATGACTCAATTTCGCAATGTCTGCACTTGCAAAGTCTGCATTTATATTTTGTTCGCAAAGTGATGCGCGATTCAGCACGCGTTTTTCATTTACACCTGAATGCGACAAAATGTCTCTCGCTCATTCACGATTCAAAATAACCTGGAACGTTTTTTTCAAAATATTCCCTTTCAACCGTACACATATACGCGCGCGGCCTCAACCATCGACTTACATAATTCAAACTGAAGAGTCTTCACACATCCTGAAATGTAAAAAACATGTACAGAGAGCCCTCCATACCTCCACATTAAAACCCACGACCAGGACGCCGTTTTCCTTATTTACACCCGCGCTGGAAAATCCAACGGCCCGTTAAAAACAAAAGCGCGAGCGTTGAAAAGGAAAAGAAGCCGCTGCCGTAGCGTCGTAAAAATTCAAAGCAGCCCTGGAGTAACGCGATTTTATATTCCCTCGCGTATCCCCGGCGGGACGCCGTTGGAGAGGAAATCACGGAGGAGGAGAGGAGAAGAAGGGAAGGTGTAATTGTGATCTTTATCTCCGGAGGGAAGGAAAGGGTTGGGATTAATTTTTAATCGCGCCGCGGCCGTGTGTCTTTTCTCCGCGTGGTGCGATTGTCTCTTGGACCTCCGAGTGGATGGATTTAGTGATCCTGCTGATTGTATCCGAGAGCTGAGCTTTGGAAATCCCGGTGCTTCTTTCGAATTAATTAATTTCTTTTTCTTCTGTCTTGGGGTTTCAAGTATCTTAACTTTTCACGTTACTTAACGGTTCACGTGATTCACGTGCTTTCTGATAAATCTCGGGAATATATATTTACCAAATTTCTAGTCAGTCTCCATGCAAAAAATATTGACAGTGATTCGAGAACGCAACGGAAACTCTATAATATTACAGCATAGGCTTACTTAGTTTACGCAAATTGTGAAAATGAAATGGAATTATTCGTAAGTAGATCTATGAATTCGAAATCATTGCATATTTGCTTATATCGTCGCGCGGTACGAAGAAAAGCCAACTTGGAAGTTACAGGCAAAGAAAAGCCAAAAATATGTCTAAGGCGAAAAAAAGCTAGTTTGCACCCTCCCAGATGAAGAAAAGCCAGTTTGACTTGTCTCAGACGAAAAAAAGCCAGTTTGCCGCATCCCTGGACGAAAAATTGCAACCGACGACATTTCGCGCGAGAAAAAAATCCAATTCTGTTAGTGAAAATACTTTTACCTACACGTATTGATAAATAATGCTGTATATTATGCTCGTAAATTTTAATTATCACAATAAAATTACTATTGATACTATTAATAAGCAGTTCTAGGATTCCCGAATCAGTGTACTGATAATTCCACTTTTTGTTATCATTGTTTCTGAACATTTGTGAAAAGCACTGCAATAAGTCGTTCATAAATGATTGTGTACGCATAATTGCACATTTATTATGCTCTAATTACACAGAAAAACTCTTAGGAACGCCGAACGCAGTAGCCCCGGCCGGCGACACTACTGCGTCAAACGCTTGGAAGGCTGCGCTCCTGCGCGTCTGCAGCTCGGAGCCGTTGCTCTTTTTTCAGATATATCTGAAAGCGCAATAAACCTGTAATTGCGAGTACCTTATAATTCATGAACGGCGTTGCAGTGCTTTTGACATATGTTCAAAGCCAATGACAAACCAGGAACTGACTGAATCTTGAATCAATGTACTGACTGTCAGTACATTAATTCAAGATTCCTAGTACCGCTTATTAATAGTATTAAGAGTAATTTTATTATGATAATTAAAATTTACAAGCATAATACAACATTATTTATCAATACGCGTACGTAATAGTATATTGTGTGCCAAGGGCATAAAGTGGGTCTTTTTAGACCGATTGTGGGATTGCAGTACGAGTCGAAGGTGAGCTAGCACGACCCGAAGGCGAGTGCGTTTGCAAACCAAAGACGAGTACTGCAACCACACGAGGTCAGAAACCCACTTAGCCCTTGGTGCACACCATATTTTTTGTACCGCAAGTATAGATTTTTGCCTTTTTTCAAAATATCGATGATTTTCTTAAACAATCTTGAAAACTCCATTCAAAAACGACAGCTGGTGCTTTTCGATTTTTACCGCCCGCTACTGCGAGCAGCGGGCGCTTTTCGAGTTTTACCGCCTACTACGGCGAGCAGCGGGCGCTTTTGAATTTTTACCGCCCGCGACTGCGAGTATAGCGGGCGCTTTTCGATTTTTACCGCTCACTACGGCGAGCGAGCAGCGGGCGTTTTTCAGTTTTTACTGCCCGCTGGTCGACAACCGGTCGCTTTCGGCTCTATTAATAGGTTCAAAAAACGCGAAAATCGTTCTTGCGGTACAAAAAAGTATTTTTGCTAACAGAATTGAATTTTTTTCTCGCGCGAAATGTCGGCAGTTGGGATTTTTTGTCCAAACTGGCATTTTTCGTCTGAGACAAGTCAAACTGGCTTTTCTTCGTCTGGGAGGACGCAAACTGGCTTTTCTTCGCCTGTAACTTTCAAGTTGGCTTTTCTTTGTACCGCGCGATGATATCTTCAAACAGCATTAGTAGTAAAATTCAAGTACGTACACTGTGCGTATGAAATTACATCCAACGCAATATTAATATTTAATTTCATTAAATAACAGTTTGCGGTAAACTTTATCTTCATTTAATTTCGCGATTGATGTGAAATGAGGAAACCTGTATTTTGTATAATAACAATTATTGAATAGTATATACGCATATATATAAACGCTCGATATTAATTCCAATTATGCACATATGAATTGAAGCTACTAATCTACATTTAGTATTTATGCATTAAATACATTTCGAAGAAAGCCACAACTTGATTTTACTACCCAGATTCTAGATACTAAATACCATTTCTACCCTAATCAATCGAGAACTAATTATCTACATAAACCTTATCTTTATTGCTAAACCTTAATCAACTATCCCTCAGTAAAGAAGCGATACATCTAAAGAATAATAATAAAAAAAGAGTCTCTTTTTCTCCAGCTCTCCTCCTAAAAAACACCATCACCTCGTACACTCAACGCGTCCTAAACAATCATCTAAACTCTCATTCTCACTCTCCCTCTGCCTCTACCTCTCTCTCTCGAGAGAGAGAAAAAGGTCGCATTATCCTCGCCACGGTCCTTTATTAAAACCCAAAGCTCGCGACACCTGGAAATCGTTAGGCGGAGAGAGAAAGAAAGAGAAAAAACGAGAGACACTGCGAATTGAATGCAACGCGAGCTCGCAGGCTAATAACCATTCGCGACAATGGCCGCGGCCCTTTCTTCGCGCGTAAAAGAGCTCGTGAAAGCCGCTGCGGGGTGAGAGAGAAAATGGCTACAGTGGCGCGAGCTCGCGGGGTAATGCACTTAGCCTCTCCTGCTCTGAAATTCACTGTCTTTCCCCTGTGTCGTTCCTCGTTCCTCGTTTTTCTCCTCTCTCTCTCCCTCCTTAATCTCGCCGTATTTGCCGCGCGCGCCGTCAAGTAAAAATAATCGTTCGTGAAAGACACCACCTGTGCTGTTTGCGTTAGCGCGAGAGTTTCCCGTCCAGTGGGCGCGCGACGATTACGAGTTGTTCGCTCGTGCCCGTAGAGATTCATGATCTCAATGCAGAGGCTCGATCGGACCTGGAGTGGTCGATATATATCAGGAAAAATTTATGTTGTGTTCTTGCGTGTAAAGTAGACGATGAATTTTGCAACAAATGATGTTTACCACATTGTGGAAAAGAAACAGTATAAAAAGTATCTATGATAATATTGAAATATTGCAAATAAAATTATGCCAGATTAGAAAAATGTATTTAAAAAAATAAGTTTTGAAGCAAGTATTATTAGTAGAATGTATGTTTTCTTCTGCTAAAGCCTTGTAGATTAGAGAAGCTATGTTCTAAGAATGCTTCTAGATACTTCGAAAATGGGACACTCGTTGTTTATAAAATTTGTTTTATTATTTTAATTTTAACTTAAAAAAACCAAAAGTTAACAGTAACTTTGAATCGTTAAGTAAAAAGTCACCCATTAACTACTAAAAGTATTGCTCTTAATTCATTTTAAAGTATTAAAAATAATAAAGGAGTGTCTCACAATCCTCAACTGTATATATATATATGTACAGGATCACCTACCTTAATCTATTTAACTTCTTGCAACGAACAAAATAAACGATATAAAAGTTTGATAAAGCTTAATTTTATGAATTAAATTCAATGTTTGGAAAAAGAGAAGTATTTTAATTCTCAAAGTGTTGTTTATACTTGTACTTTATTGAGACACTTTTTATATTTCTTTTTGAATATAATTATACAATCGTGTCTAGAGTGTTTACTTTATGTAAAAATATTTATGATACAGCAAGCAGTATAGATTAAGGCTCGTTCTTCTCTGTTCACTATATTTTATAGGTACTCGTTTCTTTTTCTGAAACGCCCTTAATGTTTATGCTAATCTGGCTATTTACATTTCCTTCTAGTACGCATTCATCGTACTCATTATCTAAATTATAATATCAGAATATCTGCAGTCCCGTAAATCATATTAGATTAATGCACAGTAAGCAGATTATATATACGCACGTGATTACATGCAATGCATAATTAGGATTCGGGATTGAGTAAAAAGTTTTCAAACACAGAGTAAGCTTTAACTTGACTAAATAATTACCTTAAAACTCTATCTGAATAATGCATGATTGAAAAAGGAACGAGGGTAACATATTCATTTATTTGTCAAGGAAGTACAATTAGATTGCGATGGGCTCGCTCGTATTTTGAGCTGCAACTGAGGATATTATAATAATAATTTAATTTTTTCAGTTCAATCAAATGAATAAATATGCTATGTTTAATTAAAATTGTACAATATAAATCTTAAATGATTGATTGAAAGCATTGATTTCACTGCTAATTAAAATCTGTCGAATGATTCATTTGTGTCAGATAATTATAAAAATGTTAGAGTACCGTATTTATGTCAATGCATCAAAAGAGACTTATAACTAAATTGGACAATATACTGAAATTTTAATGTATTAATATAGGAATAATCAGTATTATTTTTGTGAAATAATAAATATTTTTTATTTCCGGTGATAATAAAATATTTATTTTCATATTCACTAATATGAATTTATGAAAGAAAATTTAATATTTCCAAAAGCATGGGATTCTGAAAAATGACAAGAACATGAGTAAAAAGTGATGGTTCTAACAGTTTATTGAATGCCGAATTCTGACTCTTCAAATTGATGACTGTGAATAGCAAAGTGGAATCTCTTCAAAGTGTTTGAATTATTAGAAAGGTATTGATTAAAGTATCGGCTCGTTATATGCTCATGGGAATTAAAACAAATCCGCCTGTTGCCTCAAAGTAAAGGTAAGCAATTTACTATGTACTACATGCTATTAATATATCAATCATTTAACCATATAACAGCTCAATCGACATCGCCTCCATTCCCAATAACATACCAAGCCTCTGTCCCTATAACATACAGCCAAACCTCAGAAACCTTCCCAGATCAAAGTACACCAAAAAAAATAAACTCCGTGAAAAACTTTTCCAAACACATCCCACCCTTTTCGACGCATCCTCTGGCCGGTCCTTTCCTCCACACCTGAAAATCACCAATACAACACGTCGCAGCGACAGGGGAGTGCAAATCACAGAGTAACCCGGCCGTAATAGCGCGCGGTGGTGGTGGCGGTGGTCGAAAGTCCACGTCGCTCCTGCGGGAAATGACGCGCGTCGTGGCCGCGCGTATAATCACAGCGGCGGTCGCTCCCGTCGCGATCGTGCGCGATGCGTTTGCGGCGTACGCGCGTGTGTAGCACTTGACGATAACATGGTAGGGGGAAAAAAGTAGTGGGTTTTGGCTGCGAGGGGAGGAATTCGTTGTTATGGATTGACTAGACGGTGATTGGATGGAAAGATACGTTGAGGTGCGCATGTAAAAGCTTCGCGAGGAGTTGGAGAAATTTTATACTTTTGGTGTGAATTTTGAAATTATTTTTGGATTGTTTATGCCTTAATGCAAGTAAATGAATAATTTTGAATAGATAAACTGATAGAATGTTTCAGTAAAAATTACCGTGACAATCCGATCTCTCTCTTTCTCCAAATTGCGTACTCAGTATTTTCCTTCATCTCTCTCTCTCTCTCTCTCTCTCTCTCTCTCTCTCTCTCTCTCTCTCTCTCTCTCTCTCTCTCTCTCTCTCTCTCTCTCTCTCGCGCGCGCGCTCTCTCTCCCTCCCTCCCTCCCTCCCTCCCTCGCAGGTCTACCTATTTCTGTATCCTTCTAATAAGTGTCGCCTCCTGCTAGTCGCGTGTCGCTTGCGTGAGCGCGCGGCTCCTGCCACCTTTATTCGTTTTATATCAATTAAATAATAGGCTAATGTTTTTCTACTCGGCATAGGTTATGCATAGACAATGTATGCAGATTGTGTATGGACTATGCATAGATTATGCATTCTTAATTCTATACATAGTCTATGGACAGCGTATTATGCATAATTTATGTATAGTCCATACATATTTTTTTTTACATGGGTTATCAAGTTTTGTACGAATCTGGTATGAATTCCAATAGACAAATTTCACAATTCATGAATAAAAATGTATCGATCGCTGCTAGCATTGTGGTGGTTTCCGTTATCGATGCCAAACATTTTTTAATAAGAACGGTAGTTTTTTTTAAATAACTTTGTTATCAAAAGAAATAAAGATAATCTCAAAATTTAACTAAATATTGTAATAAATAATTGTAATAATCTGTTAAAATTTCAAATTCATCAAATTTCTCTTAGATATCAGTATTAAAAAACATAAAAAAAAAATGATTAATTTCAAATATCTGGTAGTGATGATCATTTTTTTGTGTTTTTTGTGGGTAATGAATTTTTTTTTCGTAAATTATAAAGTTGTATAATAATAATTGCTTTTTAATGATAACAAATAGAAAGAGTAAAAATAAAAAGTCACAAACCATTTCACATAGTCTCACCGTACAAAATAAAGTATTAAATTGTAAATATTGGAATTAAAAATTAAGGGATCAGTAAATTAAGTTTGAGGAAGCTACGTGCCAATGAATTGGCAGCGTTTTTTTTTTTTTTTTAAACAGGATTGCCAGGCGCTGCGTATATGTAAATACTATACTCTAAATTTTTTTGAGTAATTCTATTAGTATTTGCATAAGATGTACACGTTCGAAAATTATGTCGGTATTCAAATCACCTTAAATAAATTTGTTTAAGATGACTGACAGTTAAGTTTTCAATGTTAGTTTGGAAATGACTGGTCGCACTGTCCACTTAAGAGAGGTGTCATCTTCCTTATAAAAAGTGGACAGTGCGACCACTCATTTAAACAACAACATTAAAACGGCACTGTCAATTATCTCAAACAAATTTACTTGGCAAAAAAAATCACATGTATTTGAATGTTTTATTTGTTGCCATCTTCCTTTATAATAAGTGGACAGTGCGACCAGTCATTTAAAAAATAACATTACTATGTAGTATTAAAAGATATAAATTATATTAATACAAAAGTTACAGAAGTCATCCTTAAAAGGCCCATTTTATTCACGCAGCTAACCGATATACATATTCATTCAATCCCAATAAAAAAAAAAAAAAAAATTAATTGCATTCAAAGCCCACAGCGCGCACTACATCACAATCACAACCAGGCAGCAGCTCAACCCTTCGCACATCTGAAAACCGCAAGTCACCCCATTCGCAGCCGTCCTTTCTCCCCCCTTTCAACACCCAGCCCTATCTCTTTCCGACGCCTCCGTTGAAAGGGTCGCAAAGTTTCTATCCCCCTCCCCGTCCCTCGTAAAACGCGCAAAGTCGAGTTGCATTTGACGCGCTTAACGAGCTAATTAATTAACCGCGATGCTCGAGACACACACGCACGCGGCCGGAGATAATGAGCGCGCGTGCGCGATGCGCCCAAATGGACGGGGGGCTCCGATAACGAGGTCGCGTGCCGCCGCGTCGGATCGTTCGCGGGCCGAGGTGTTACACGAGAGAAGCTAAATAGTGCTGTAACGACTGCCGGGGAGTGCGTGTATGGTGTGCTGCTGATAACAGTGATGAGATAATTGGCTGGTTTATGGTTTTTTAGGGTTGTTATCCTGTCTGCGCTGCCTAGTAGCGTGCGGTAATGAGATAAAAGAGTACTGTATAAGTGGTAGGATTGTTGGTAGCGGAATGATTAATTTCTTTTTGTGAATCTTTGAAATGATAAAGTGAAATAATTCTAATTTGTTTGGATAGCAGATAAGTATTCGAGGAGTTACACAATTCTTATCATCAAAGTTTAATTGGAGACAATATTGTTACGTTATCCGGGAGGTATAAGCGCGTCTTATCAGCAGCAAACTAGCTTTTGGTATTCAAAACGTTTCAAGTCTCATATAACTGGTAATTAAAAAGTTAATCTATTATAAATGATTTGATAATAGCATAAAAACAACTAATCTGTACTTCACGTTCGAAGATTATCAAATATCACAGGGAAAAAGATTATAGTTATGATTTATTATTCATATTACACTTTTTTTTCTGTAAAGTAATAAAGCAAAGTTCAGATAATCAACTTACTGTAGTAATAAGTGTTAAACTATGAAAATTGGATACTAAATCTTTTTGTAAAAGTTACTTCTCTTGTTATTGATCTAAAACCAAAAATACCGAATTCATAATGATATTAAGCATAAATAGATTTGCGAGTAGAGAAAACAATGAATACATCAGGTATATATCCTGCCTAATATCGTTCCAAGCCATTCCGTACAACCGTAAATAATCTTCTTACTCGACGCAGCATAATTCACCCTTAAACAACCTAAACCAGCCGATAAAAGAGTAAGACTTTTCAGCAACACAAACCGCCCCGCAATCCCTGTACCAAATCCCATTTCCCCGAAATTCCAAAACACGTCCGCTTCGGACCGCGCAACACTTCTCCCAGTGCACACGCGCACTTTCAATAGAGCCGGTAGGGCGGCTCGATCAAACCGCTAATCGCGCTGGCGGCACGCATTATATTCGCTAATATCCCGGCGCGTGCGGAACAAGAGAGAGAGAGAGGGGGGGGAGGAGAGAAGGACGGCCTAATTGCCCGGCCACTCATCGTCCGTTATCGCGCGCGACGCGTCGATTACGCGCTGCGGCTAATCTGCAGCCCCCGCGCGCGAGCGTCGTATTATGCGCGGGATTCCCGATGCTAGACGATAATAATGCGCTGCTGTATACGGTGTTTTTAAGTTTTGTTGGATATTACGTATACTGTGTGTTAAATTCAGTTTCATGCACGTTTTTTTGTGCGTAAAGTGCTATTTCTATTGAGTACAGGATTTGATGAAAAGTGTGGAATTCCATTTTGCGTACACTGTGAAGATAAGATATGCAATCAGAGCGTAAAATCTTATTTTACGCATGATAACTGTTATGCATAATTTTTCGATATGTAGTTCGAAATTAGCGTCATGTGAACATATGTTGATACGTTATTTTTCAAGAATGTACGTAAAATAGTAATTTTCTGCATAAAAGGAAAATGACAACGGGATGTAAATTTTATTATTTTTCAAAAGTCAACCTGTAAAATCTGTACTATCGCGTTGAAAATAAAAAACTATGAGATGTAGAAAGAAATTGAAAAAAATTGAAAGTTGCGAAACGGAAAAATTATAAAAATGAAAAGCTGTCCAATCTCGGGTCATACTACTTCTATGTATTTAGTATAGGAACAAATTTTAATTAATCATTTTAATAACTTTTTCAGTTACTAAACTGTTGAATTTGTTCTCAATGTCATATTTTTATATTCTCTTACATGCATAAAAGGACAGGTCTTACAAATTGATGTTTTAAGGATGCTCTTGCACGACAATACAGTTTGTGCGTTCAGCGAGAGCACAAACTATACCATGCACGTCGTTCTGTCTCTCTCGCTCTCGTGCAGGTCGTCTGCTATTTGTGTTCATAGTCATGAATTAAAGAAAATATCTCGAAATTTCCCACGGCTACGTATAATTTACAAGGTGTGGTTTGAAAGGGGAAGCCTCAATCTTTAAAGCCATATGTTTTTACTGGTCAAAAATTTGATCCCTTTTCAGAAATACTCGATATAACCTATTTTTTCTCGCCGTCCCATAAGAGTACATGTAAAAAATGATAATTTCAAACGTTAATTTCTCAATATTTTCCACGGTTATAGGGTAAAATAAACATACCACAAGATTCGGTACATCGTGAACTATTGAAAATGTTATATCCCAGTTTGCAAATTTTCATGCAGGAGCGTCCTTAAAATTAAATAAGTTTGTTCATTTTCCTTTCATATTTCTCTGCAACAGTTACAGGACACTCGATGCGCAAATAGTACATTAAGCAACTAGTGCGTAAAGTAGGCGTTTTGGTCACGGGTATAGATACATTACCCCTGCACGACACGCCTACTTTGGGTACGTGTTGCGTTTACTATTTTTTATAACTGAGCGCGTGAAACTCTACGTTAGATGCCTGTTCAGTGTGCGTAAAGTACCCGGATTTTTTCACGAGTGCATAAAGTTATAAAAATTGAATTTCACGCTTTTCTGACAAGAATTATTATTTTCTATCAATCAAAAACGAGGAACTCGTGTTATTTTGTACAATATAGTGAAAATGAATATGTCAACAAACATTGAAAAGTCGGAATACAATGAAATTTTTCAATTACGTTTCGAGGTTAATTTAACTAAACGATAGATTATGACATAAAGAAGCTAACCTTTTAGTATTGCTACTTATTAACCGTCCTATTTTTTTACAACATCAATTTCTACGTAGACCCATATCATTACATTATTATCAAAGTAGTTTCCTTTTTTAAACGACCATTACACTCTTGAATCCCGTCTTCACTCCAACCCGCACTACGCCAACTGCTTGAACGACGCATAAAAGCCACATTTTCCAGCGCTAGCCAAAGGTCCGTTAATAAAACCTTATCGCTATTTTCTACGAGCACAATCTCAAGCTTGTAATAGCGAGCCATCCCCTCGTCTCTCGGCGCGCATGCACACGCTCAATAGCGTCTTGCGCGTCTTATCAGGTGTCTCGTGCGCGCCTTCTAGCCGCCGACACCTTGGGGCGCTAATAGCCTCGCGAGATAACCGCGTAATTAGATCCCGCAATAATGCAGCCCTGCTGCTCTTTGCGCGGCTGCCTGCGAAGACAGCGATACGTCACTCTGAGCACGCACCGCGGCTTTGCCATGCAAATTCCACCCTCCCCGCGCAAATCCTACCACTTGACGGCTCTTCATACGGCGCGTGACGTCTCTTTCTCCCTCTCTCTCTGTGCAGCGGCGCGCGTTTGTTTGTTTACAAAGAAGATAGCGCGAGAGCCTGGGCGTGGCGTGACTGGCTGTTTAGCTCTGAAAAGGAGGAGGAGGCGAGTGTGGGCGCTGCAGCAAGGGCGTCGAGTGGTAATTTAATTAAGCTGAATTGGAGGCAGTTGCCGGCTTCTGTTATTCCACAAGGTAGCTGCGAGTATCGCCTCTTGTGGTCATGATTTAACGAGGTGGGCTATAGTTCGCTTATTTATTTATAAGCTGCGACGAGTCCTTTATCTTTGTGGGCTGATAGATTTGAAATTTATAATTTTATACATGATGCAAGATTAAAGAATGCCTAAATTATTATTGAAAATGATACTGATAATTTTTGCAATCTTCTTTTATTTAGTAATATTAAAGTTGGATAAATTAGCTTAAAATTTGAAAATATTAAGAAACGATGGTGAGGGTCAACCCAGGATGTAAAAAATCACAACTCAAAGTTTCATTCTAAAATCACAACGTTTCGCTAGTCTGCTTTTCTAGCCTCTTCAGGTGAACATTTATTACAATTACATAACTCGTTAACAGATATTTTAAGAGCCGAAGCTCTGTGTCAGAACCTCTATACAGACTACGTTGTCGTCGGCGGCGACGTAGTCTGTATAGAGGTTCTGACACAGAGCTTCGGCTCTTAAAATATCTGTTAACGAGTTATGTAATTGTAATAAATGTTCACCTGAAGAGGCTAGAAAAGCAGACTAGCGAAACGTTGTGATTTTAGAATGAAACTTTGAGTTGTGATTTTTTACATCCTGGGTTGACCCTCACCATCGTTTCTTAATATTTTCAATGTACTATGGAGGGTGGATACTACAAAAATTAGCTTAAAATTTTGTTATGGTTATCCAATGTTTTCTACGACAAGTCGTGATCATATTCATATCATAAATTTTTCTTTAGTATTAAATAGTTCTTTATTCTCAGAATTAGTTTTCTATTCGCTATTTTCCATACATTTAAAATATTTACATTATTACATTATTCAAAATTTCCTTAATTTAATGCTTTGCATCCTAATTAATTATTTTTCCTTCCAAGAAATACAAGTGAATTACATAAAACTATTAAAAGATCCTCTAATTCTTTTTATAACAGAAAAACAAAATTTTAACCGTTACCCATCGGTACTTCAACTCCACCCCGAAAAATTACCTCCAAGCGGCTGATTTTCGAAAATTTACTATCCGCGCATTTCCCATAACTCCTGCCTCGCCTGCGCTCATCAAATAACCGCAATTTTGCAAACAGCTCGCAAACAAGCGCCGCACTCGCAACAACTCCCGCCCCTTATACCGAGCGAATTCTTCCCCTGCGATGAACCACTTAACCTACAAACTTGCCCATAATCTCCGTCGCGCAAGTGCCCCCGAGGGGTAGGGGCACACGGAAAATACTTCTTGCCAATAACTAAATTGCAAAAGTTAACCGACCGACTCCGGCCCGCCTCTAATTTATGCATGAAGACAGGGATACACGAGGCGCTGGCTGCGCGCCTATAATAATAATAAACGTCTACTGCAACGGCCTCGTTTATTCTTCATTCTCGCTATCATTAGCCCCCCGCGATTTATCACAATTTTACAGAAAGCGAGAGAGAGAGGGAATAATTTTCGGTCACACGGCGTCTCGGACGATTAGACGGAGTGTCGCTGCGCAGCCGCAACGTAATGGAAATTGATTTCGAAGATTCACGGTGCGCCGTTTTCTATTAGTCGCGAGGTTTGGTTTGTGATTTATGGTTTGAGCCTTGGGATTGTTTCGCGTTTAATCGTGGAATTTGTATGAAAATATCTCGCTTAATTGTTTTCTTACGTGACTTGCATTTACTAGCTTTATGTATGTTGAATCACGCAATTGCACGGAAAAATAGGAAGTATGCAGGGTGTGAACACTTTGGCGAATTTTACTAGAAACTTTAAAGCTAGGCTGGTTTACCGTAATTTACTCAAGTTACTCTGGTAAAGTTTACTGAAGTGCCAAAGTAAATATTTGAAATTAAATTCTTGTATTTGTGAGTTTCCGCTCGATAATTAAAGTTTTTCTATATTGATATATAAGGAAACTAATTGAATGTAAATTAGGATACAATTAATTTACATATGCAATATGTTAAGTTTCATTTAGAGTGGTTAAGTCAAATTAACTTAGATATTTTAGCCAATTTTGCTTAATTTGATTTCAGGATATTTTACTTTTTACGTTTACTGATGAAAAATGGAAAGTAATATGCTAAAATATTTTTAAATTAATTCATACATGTAGTAACTCTGACAATTTTGTATTAATAATGAAGAATTGATAAATAATGTTTCAACAGAAAAAATTTATTGGCGACGAAATAATTAACGAAGAAAATATAATTTTATCAAAATAAAATAAATTATAGACTCGAATAAATTAAATATTACTGAAAAGAACACATCTGTTGTTTTCTGTACGTAATGTGTTTTGTCAGGATTATATTAAATTAGTAAATTTAATTCTAGAATACTTTCTTCTTCTGTTGATATATATTTTATACGTCTGCTATATTTAATATAATTAATATTATCTTTATAATGTTGGCTGTATTAATAAAATTAGCGATATTTCCATATTTAATGACAGCTATATTTTAGTTCACACATGAGAAAATTTATTTATGCACGCTATTCCACATTACCCGTTAATTCCGTACACTTTGAAGCGAATCGTTGCGCTGCATTACGTTTGAGTGCAGGAAAGTCAAAAGCACAAAATCAAGTCGATTTCAGCGTTATTGAATTAAATTTTAATTAACTATGTCAGGAAGAAATTGCTTATTTCGAATCGGTTTCAGCTCTTAAGCGACAGGTATAATTACATTACTTTCGATTCAAAAGGACTTTTAATATTTTTAGAATAAATGCATTTAAATTAAAATATTTAAATTAAACGCCAGCAAAATAAACTTTACAACGGGTATTTGTAATTTAAAAGAGGGTTGGGGAATGCCAGCACCATATATAAATATTCATAAAACCTCAAACTTATTTACCCTTTCTTTGTACAGAATTCTGAAAATCATTGAAGTCTCGTGTACAGAGCTGTAATTAACTTGCACTCCGCGCTGCAACAATGCTCTCTCGCCGTTATATCCGCACTTGTCCATCACCAGCGGCGCTTAATGGCACAGAAGCCACGAAGAAGCGTATCGCGATAATCATCGCTGCGGCTCGTCTTCTTTCCTTTCTCGTTATCTCTCTTTTCTGAGACGCGCGCGGCTTTGTTCTTTTTCGGGTTTTTTTTTGTTTCAACGCCACCCGTCGCGAACCTTTGATCCTGATGCAGTTTATGGCGAAGGTTTTGAGCATCATGGCAAGAATAAAAGTCTGGCGAGTAGGGGATGATCTCAGACTTCCTACTGCCGGTGTAATAAGCTCGAGTCTATCTCACTTTGGATCAGGCTTTATCGTTAATGGAAAAAATCTGCGAGGAAATCTCGAGCTTATTGATTGTCTTAGATTCTCCCAGAATGTTTCGTCTCTGTTTGCTGAAAATTTAGACGGAAAGGTCGAATTCTTAAGTGAGTAGATGAACAATTTAAACTTTTATCCTCGAAAATGCTAACTCAAAAATGTCTGGAAAAAATGTCATGTTAGCTTTTTCACAGAATTTTTCTTTGTGGTCAAATGTGTGTAGCTAACACACATTTCACGGTTATTATAACTACAGTTGAAACTTGGAGACTAGATCTGGTTAAGGTCTGAAGAGGAAAGTTACTTCTAGTCTGATACAAATGAGACGATCCCAAACTTGTTATTCTCTTTAAAATACGTCTAAAAGTCCAAGGCTCTATTTTTGTACTCATAACGTGAGCTGATTGGTCATTGGTGAAAAAATCTGGAAAAGTATTTATTTATGTCTAAACTAATGATTCAGAATTAATATTATATTCAGAAAGCAGCCTTAGCAACTTATGTTTCTTCCCACATTTTTTACCAGCTTTTGTACGTTGTTAAGGAAAAAGTATGAGAACAATATATTGCTTTGAGTCTAAGTGAATGTCGTTATTTTTTCTACGTCCTCCTAGATCTTTACCCAGCACGTTGAAAGTCCAGGGAAAAGTCTCGGATCACATCAGCCACAGCGGTACACCGCACTTCCGCTACCAGAGTTACCCCCTAAAAAAAGAGCTCGAATAGATTTACATCCTCACTCTTGGCGCGTGTTTTTTTTTCTTGCATTAAATCCCGACCGCTTCTTAATAGACACGTACAATAAAGCCACTACATACGTCTACACTTAGCTCATTCATCTCGGGGCAATTCGTACCCGCCAGTCTTTGTTATCCCCGGTCGTGCATGCATACACACACACACTATACCACGTGCGATGAAAGCCAGAGACGATGGTATAAATAAATCCAGCCATCCATCTTTCCCTCCTTTCTTCTCTCCCTCGCGCTCGCGCACTCGCGTCTTTTTACTTGCTCGCGTCTCTCTTGATTTCGATCTTTCGTCGTGATGATTTATACAGGGTGGAATATCAACAGTGTGCGAAATTTAACACCGCGGGGAGTATGGCTTTTAATTTTTTGGTGAATTATTGTAATCTTGGGGTCGGAATGATGTATGTTTATTTTTATTGGAAACTTTTTGAAATTGCGGATACTCGAGAATACTAGTCTGAATGAATAATTTAATCGTTATTGTAATAGAAATATTTCCACTACATGATTAATACATAAAATAAACGGTCGAATCCATCTCAAATAAGGTGGTCCGCGTATGCCTATGTCACCTATCATTTTGAAATTAAATATTTATATTCTTCTCCAAAAATTATTTGACACGTACTTTTTAATTTTTTTGTTTCATCAAAATTTCGTGCATTCAGCGATGGCAAAAAATTCCGAGAAAATTCTTACTTAGAACAAAATTTTTTCAATGTAATTTTCAAACTTTTTCTCGAATTTTTTTCGAAAATCCCAGTTTTCTTTTGCTCAATTTTCTTTTGTCGTGATAGAAGACGTAAATACCTATCTAGACGTATTGTGAGATTCAGGGGATTTGCGCTGGGATAGTGATCATTAATGAGATAACACACAAACAAATTTTTTTACGCTTAACGCTTATATATATATAGTGTTATAACAATGATATAACAGTCAATATATAGTATATTACGATACTAGTGCCTTAAGTGGCCCATTATTGCACAACGTGAAATTAGCGCGCGCAGTAATGGAATTACGTTTCATGTTCTAAAACTGCAAGATATAGAAGGCACAGAAGAAATTCCATATGCTTTGTGGGATAATGGAAACTTGATTAAAAAGAGAGTGTCAATTTCTGTTTTTAAAGATAAACTTTTGGTTTGGACCATGAAGGTTAGTACTCACATGTATGTAAAAAATATACAACGCAAAACTATAAAAGCAGAAAGAGAATCATTTATTTCTTCAAATAGTTCTTCAAATAAACATTATCGAGTATATTACGTTGTGCAATAACCTATATTACTTTGAAGCGCTGTATCGTCATTAACGACGATTAAACGTACTCAGCGCAGCAATACAACAAATTTTCATAATATCCTCCCACTCATCCGTATTACCCAAAGTATCCATTCATCTCGAACTTTTCCACAACAAATTTATCCCTCCCACGCGACTCGCTCACCTTCTATATTTACGCTGAACAACGTTACATTGGCTTAAGCATCCACGTCCAGCCAAATTCAATATCAATTAATCTCCTCTCTCTCTTTCTTTTTTCATTTCGTTATCTCGCCTCCCCATCTCTCATCTCTGCCTCCCTTTCCTCTCCTTCATCTCCGCGCGTGGAGCTGCCCGGCAGAATGACGCCGTGTTCTCCTCCTCCTCCGCCGTAGAACTTCGCGCGGTCTGTCATCCGCGTGCTGAAACCTCCACCCCGAGAGAGAGAGAGAGAGAGAGAGAGAGAGAGAGAGAGAGAGAGAGAGAGAGAGAGAGAGAGAGAGAGAGAGAGAGAGAGAGAGAGAGAGAGAGAGAGAGAGAGAGAGAGAGAGAGAGAGAGAGAGAGAGAGAGAGAGAGAGAGAGAGAGAGAGAGATGTTATGGTACAGTACATCCGCGCAAACGAAGTTACGGCCGCTGCGGCTGCTACTTACGCGCAACGCAACAACGGTTCCGCCTTTTGGGAAGGTGTACGCGCGCGTGTGGAAAGCTTCCGCTGCGCGTTGACTATATTTATGTCGCGGGAATTTTCTTGGAGCGTGTAGTGCAGGTGGTAGCAATGACGACGACGACGACACTGATGGTAGCGTAATTTGGGTTTATTTTCGGTGGGACAGGGCTTTTAGATGGGGGAGAAAATTATTTAATGGCCGGGGTAATGAGTGTTTGTTGCGAGGGGTGGCCCTATGTATAGGTTTAGATGATGGGGAAGTCTGGTATGAATTAGGGAAAGAAACAAATGGAATACCTTTGATTATTTGTAAGGGACTTGTGTGCAACAATGAAAATAACTTATTGCTCTGTAATAGTTTCCTTCAAGTCCTTATCACAAGATTCAGAATTGGACACTCTCGAATCACCGATCAACATTTAATAACAAGAGAAGGAAGAAAAATGCGTGAACAGTGCAGAGTTCCCTATAGCATAGATCACATACTAATTGGTTGCTCTCACTTCGATCATATAAAAAAAAACTTATGTATTTGGACTTATATGTTTAATGTACATATATCTGAAATGTAACAGTTTAAATTGTAAGTTGCTAATACCCATACTGGGGAAGCGACTCAAAATGAATAATTAAAAAAAAAATAGTTTCCTTGTTGGTAGTGGCGTAGTTTAAGGAATAAAGAAACGAATTGCAAAATTTGTTTTATCATGTGCATTATTAAACTGACAAAATGTTTTCCTGAACGTGTCAATCTTTCCTAATTTGGAACTGGCGTTGTTATTTCAAGTGGAAGAATTGTTTATTTTTTATTTGAGAAGCATGATCCGAAGTTGTAGTATTAAAAGAGTTTATTTATTACAAAACGTACAGTCAAATATTTTTCAAATTTAAGAGCAGCTTTTGAGTCATGGATGGTTTTTGGTTTTGACGTTTCGTCAGTTTACTGGCAACCATTTAATTATTAGCCGGAAACATAAGCAACGGATATTTCAGTCTACGTTTTACGTATAATTTTATCAACTGATAACATTGTTCTGATAACCGGTGGACTTGAGTTGTTTACGACGTAGTGGTATATATAAGAAGTGGTTCAAGTGATTCCAAGTCTAATAAGTAAGTCATTTGAGAACTGTAGTAAATAAACAATTTCGTAAAATGTCTAGAGTAACAGCAATTGTTACTTTTATTATTGTTATCGTTTTTGTCGATTTTTCGAATTGTCAGGACTATTGCACAATTTCTTCGTGCAATTCTAGAGGTTCCCATACTCTATGTAAATATACAGTAAGTTTACTTTTCTAATTATTACTTTTATTCTTTTTTTGTATGGTTATTGTTTAGTCTGTAACAAACAATCTTATCGGTTTATTATACAAAAATAACATTTGTACGCAAGAAAATACATTTCTGCCTTTAACATACTTTTTTCCAAACTGTCAGGGTATCCAGATTTTTAACTGTTGCAGAAACTTTAAATTTCCTAAATTTTTTAAATAATGTACTTGACAACAATATCTACTCAATTTTCATTGTTGAAGACTTAGAATTAGATACGCGCATAGTTATTGCACGGGTATCCTTCACAACCTCTTTGAACTAGTTTGCATAGTTGATTGTTGCCGACTTATGTATTTTCTAGATTATAGAAAACAAATATACAACGATACATGCAAAACGTCCTCGTGGATACGTTCAAAACGATATCATTGACCTACATTGCAAAATTTCGAGTTATTATTCCAGAACAGTTACAGATAGCAATAAAATGGGAATTCCATATATCTATACAATTTGATTAATTTCTATGTGTCCATTTCGCGCGGATATTTTGGTCTATCAACATAGAATTTCCAATATATCACGAAGCCCTGATATTTTACATATATCATAAAATTATTTTTCAAAGAACGATGGAATTCCTATACCAATGATACCCTAGTTCATGACCATCGTAAATTTAATCTAACCTAACCTAAAATCTTTGCAACAAACTCGATCTCCAACAACGAGACTCACAAACATTGTCAAACTCACAATGACACATTTTGTCGTGAAACAGTCCGTCTCGCCGCGGTGCACGCAAGGTGGCGACCTGGGCAGTGGCCTAAATGCGACAGAGCGCGCCGAGATCGTCGCCAGGCACAACACCCTGCGTCAGACCGTCGCCTCCGGGAACGAGCGGCGCGGCTCGCCTGGGCCCCAGTACGCCGCCAAGTCCATGCCCAACCTGGAATGGGACAACGAGCTGGCCAGGATAGCCCAGAGGTGGGCAGACCAGTGCACCTCCGGGCACGACAGTTGCAGGAACGTCGGTACGTAGTTTATAAAGTCAGGAGACTCTTGGAAAGTAAGAGGGATACATTTGCAAGGCAGTATGCTTTTTATTGATAAGATGTGAAGTGGATCATGTTTGCTTGAATCGTGGTGAAACTGTATTGTGTTTATATGAACTGATGACTTGATTCAGTTGAAATGTTGATATAGGGAAGGTCGAAGAGGATGATGCTGAATTTGGTAAAGCTTGAATTCTTACAATTCCAACTGATTCGAATCACTGATTCAAATTCTCTGGTATATATTCATCATATATTTGTAAGTGAGATGATTTTCCAATCAGAAAACATTGCAAATATTTCTTCATATCTGGACTAATGAAATCAGATGATATATTTACGGATGTCGGTGAATTTCAGAGCGTTACTCGGTTGGCCAAAACGCCGGCCGCGAGGGAACGAGTGGTGACATCAACAGCATCAGATACCGTTCCATCGTCGACCGTTGGTACAACGAAGTCGCGGGCTTCAATCGTGATACCGTTTCGAGATTCACGTGAGTTACTTCCGATTCCTCCGAATAGCAGAGATCACATAATATAACACGAATTTGCTTTTGATCACAGTGGCACGAGCCAGGGGAACAACGTCGTCGGCCACTACACGCAGTTGGTCTGGGCGAAGACGACGAAAATAGGCTGCGGCGCCAGGAAATTCGCGCAAGGAGGAATGAAGAACGTTGAGCTCATCTGCAACTACGGACCCTCGGGTAACTGGCGCAATGAGCCTGTATACGAGAAGCGTTAAGTACGCATCTAATCGCGGAATAACAGCTAGTCAATTTTCAAATATTTTGTACGGTGGATTTGAAATTATTTGGATTAAGGTTAATATTATTCTATTTATCACGATAAAATTGTTCGTATGAAATAAATAAGGTTACGTACGCGCCAAGAAACTCGTGCTCTACCTTCATTTTTATTCCAGGTAATAAATCATTCCGGAGCGATGTATCCAAAGCGATTTTAAAAGTGTACTTTAGGGAAGCCGGATGAAATGAAAAAATCGAGATTGAAAGTTCACTTTCAGCCAGCTTCTTTGATAACTCTCTTGAGAAAATGAAGTTAAATGTACACGAGGCTCCTTCCCGGAACTCTTCAACTCGGGCGCGCGCCTCTTTTCTGCGTAAAAAATTACACTTTTTTCACGATGTGCCATTCTCGAAAGGAAAGTCTTATAACGTTTAATCACCTTCTATTTTCGTGTTTTCCATCAAACACTTTAAACACTCGAGAATGAGAATTCATTCGCCATTGCAAAGCGACCCTCACCTTTTCCGCCCTCAAATTAGAAACCCATCGTAAGTGAGAATACTCGGACGAGAGGTATCTCGAATTCGAAAAATTCACACCTCCAATTCACGTGAAAAATTCGTCAAATATTTCGCAAGCCGAAAAATACGAGGCACTCGATACCTCCAGCTCTTTTTCCCCGTCGCTCGCGATAACGGCAGCGAAAAAGAGCCACGCGCGCGTCGTCATCGTCGCCTTCCGTGAGCGAGCGAGAGGGAGAACCTCGAAATTCTCACTGAAAAGTTGCGACGACCCTCGGTGATATTCTCCCTCTCGCACATGTATATATATATCGATATCCTGAGCCCCGAGACGAATCATATTCTGAGAACATACGCGAATTTACATACATAGCCTCTTTCTCTCTCTCTTCCGCGCTCTGGCGCGTTATTTGATCCCATCTGATTTTATTCGGGCGAGCGAGTGAGTAACAATATTTTGCTGTTCTCTTATTCAGAGCTCCCGGGGATACATCCCTTTTGAATTTTTCCCAGGCACACACGCGCGCGGGGTGTACCGGACTGTTTTCGACTCCCCCCTTCCGTTCTCCGACTATTATCAAGAATAACATTCGGGATTCTTCGCTCCCCTTTCACGGCGTTGTTTTTTCATTAATGGCCCGAGGGTGGAGGAGAGAAACGAGGTGGCCCCCGACGAGAGGTCGGACGAGCGCACACGAGGAATACAAATTCTTTTTTTCTCGCCGCGCGTGTTATAACCTCAGACAGGTGGATATCTCCTCGTACGTGCGTGCGTGTGCGTTTGTATTTATGAAATACCATTTTTTTTCGCGTGCTCGGGACACGTTGGCCCGGAAATTGTGGATGCGATGAGAGTGGATGGCGGGCGGGTGGGTTATGGTGTGGTGAAAATTTTTATGAGGTAATTTGAATGGGGCAGCCGAAAAAATGACTTGGGGTGTGGGGGTACTTTTTGTTATGATTTTCTCGTTTGTTTCTGATAAGCAGGTTTGAGCCTTTTCTCAATTTACATGTAATTGGTTCACTAGCATTACAATGTATTCCCTGAAAGTTATTTATTTTATTTATAAATTAATGCTGCTCTTTGTACAGCAGATTTGTGTACACAAAATATATGCATATATAATGAGATATAATTTAAATAGTTGAGGACGATCTTTGGAGGCAAAATGAAATGATCTTATTTCTTTATGGCAACGTTTCGTTGGCTTAGTACGCCAACCTCACCAGGAACCTTCAGTCAACCTTCAGTCGAGAATAACATCTGATCGACGTATGATATATACGTTTATAATTTCGGCCTGATGAGGTTGGCGTACTAAGCCAATGAAACGTTGCCATAAAGAAATAAGATCATTTCATTTTGCCTCCAAAGATCGTCCTCAACTATTTAATACAAAAAGGGATATAATTTATCTAGTCAGATATCCACAACAAAACAAACATCACAGCGAGGTGTTTTGGAACTTATAATATTCTGAATTAATACTCTATATTTCTGTTGTACAAATGCCCTGGTAGAAATGTTAACCAGAAACTATAGTTATTTTTCAGTTAGCTTTATGGCTAAAAACGAACATTGCTTGTATTTCATAATTGATACCAATCCGAAATAAATTATGGCATGTACACTTCATAAAATATGTATTTTATTGCTTCTACTTAATTAACACGTTAGCTATAAAATATGCTTAATTTTCTACCAAGGTAGCATCAGCCTTAAAAATATGCTTTGGACCTTAGGTGAATAATTTCAGCTATAAAATTTATTACTATTTATGATTTTTTCGTGTTGGCACAACTCGAAATATTACAAGTAATTACATTAGGCGGGGAATTTCATCCACAATGAAAAATATTACCCTGAACAAAAGTCAATTCGTAATTCAGAAGCAAAAAATTTACTCTCAAAATGATTCCGCGTGACGTATAGTTAAAATTCTTTCCCCGCGCATTCTTTTCTAGAATCCAAAATTATCCCTGAAAAATTTTTATCTCCCCACAGCGGCGTTAATGAAAACGCGAGAACACCCAAACTCAAATTATACCAAAATTAACATCGTACAGCGGCAGCAATTTTTAGAAAAGCAGAAATTCTGCATTGCTTCACTTTTCTACCCCTCTCTCTCTCTCTTTTCTCATAAAAACGCAATTTCACCTACACCCATTGACCCAGTTTCGCGGCGCCGGTGTGCGGGTTCACTGCACTTCCTCTCTCTCTCCCAGTCGCTCCTGCGAATTTAACTTTTTAAAATTCTTAATTACATCTGAATGGGATGGCGCGAAAGTTAGTCTCCGTCAGCTTCCTGACTCTTTCCTGTGCTTCTCCCCTCACGACTGGTATTTCACAAAGGAATTCTTCGATCATTACGGGGCGATTCTTCCCACTCCCCCAGCCGCCGGCGCCGCCGTCGTGTGTTTTATCGAGCGTTGCGACGCAGCGCGACGTGCGAGGGTTACAAGTCGAGCGCGATGACGACGACAACGCGGTGCAGTCAAGTGCCGCGTAGTTTTGTAATTACGCAGTCGACGCGCGTTGGTTGCTAATAGTGCATGCGTCAATGCTAATTTGTCTCATGCGCGTTGTTAAATGAATTTTGGGCTAGTATATATTAAATGAAGCTTTATTTTTTATTCTTTCGTTGTTATAAATCTACTGCAACTATATTTTCCATATTTAGTATTTTCCTTTCTTTTTCGTATTTACAGCCATATACGGGTTTTTCCGTACGAATGTACCAGCAACTTCACATGGTTAAAAAAACGTCAAGGGGTACCGGTTACGAGGCGAATATCATATTTCCAATATAGAGAGTACTCCACAGCAACGAATATAGCTCCGTTTCTTCCTTTACAATTTTCATCAATTCCCGTGTAAAAAAAAAGTCTGGCGAAAGTCTGGTTACGATAATTTTTTTTTTTCTCTTTTTGGCAATGTACAGCTTAAAACCATCCTTGCGCTTAAAGAATCGATTTTTATTTATGAAAAAACGGGCACTATTTAATCACAATGAACTGGCCGCACATACGCGGTGACATTATCATTGCAATGCCAAATACGCCGCGCCGTGGAGACACTGTCAACGACAGTTTCGACCACGCTGGTCATAGTCCGCGGGAGTCAGAGAGGGTTTTCGTGACAGTTTGTGGTCTACGGCTCCTCCAAAGTTTTTTTAATGTATTTTGTCCTCCTGAATCCGAATATTTCAGGCGGAGTGTCGTACGATGGTCAGGTAATTAGTTACAAACGATTGTTTAAACAATTAGAGCAAAATTAACCTTACGAATCTAAAAAAAGTAATTGTATTCTTTGAATCATTTTGAGTAAGAAAGATCCAAATACATTTTAACGTACAGCCAATAGTTTTCAAGTAAAAAATAAATTATTAAATTTTCAGAAATAGACTATTTTTGGGAACATTCCAAGTTTTTACTCGAAAACTATAGGTCGTACGTTGATTTTTTCCTAATTGTTTATGATTACAACTAATTACTTGACAATCTTGCAAAAAAAATATTTTCGTATTCTTTAACCTGTTTTGAGTAAGAAACACTATTACGTGTTTTATTTTATTTTATTTAATAATTTGAGCGGGCATTGATGCCCTTTACAAGAAGTGATTACAAAAACAAAAGCAGTTAATATTGCAATAACAAAACCCTTATGGTTCTTTTAAACACAACAAAAGTCGCAGAATCAAGAATGGTTTGGGGAAGAATATTCCATAAACGCTGTAGTCTATGAATAGAGGAATAAAAACGAGCGTTAAAAGACTGAGTGTCCTCAAATAATGTTCTAAAACGTCGGAGAGAGTAAGTGACTATAAAGATGTAATCGTTTCACAATTTATATAATTATTCTTAAGTTCATATGTTAGTATACAGTATATAATTTTAACGTACGACCCATAGTTTTCGAGTAAAATACAAAGCTTCCTCTTTGAGGAAGCAAAATTGTCAAAATTCCAAAAAATACCCTATTTCTCAAAATATAACAATTATTTACTTGGTATAAGTATTGATATTCCTCTCCATATTAACAAGTAGTGAAATGATAACACAGCAAATGTGGGAGGACAACCCAAGAAACCCAACCTCTTGGGTTGTCCTCCCACATTTGCTGTGTTATCATTTACTTGGTAACTATTGGTCGTGCGTTAAAATGTGTTTGGACCTTTCTTACTCAAAATCACTCCAAAAATTACAATTACTTTTTTTTTTAAATTCACAAGGTTAATTTTTCTTTAATTGTTTAAAAAATCGTTTGTAACTAATTACCTATGACCATCGTTACACAACTCTCCACTCAAGATATTCGGATTCAGGAGGTAAAAATCCATTAAAAAAATTTTTGGTGGTGCCGTGGACCTCAAACTGCTACGAAAACCCTCTTTAGCCTCCGGATTACTATCAGAGAACGCTTTTCATCGCGCATGTGCGCACCAGTTCACTGTGATTGATAGTACCCGTTTTTTCGTGAGTGAACAATCGATTTTTCAAATGCAAGGATGGTTTTAAGCTGTACATTACCAAAAAGAGACAAAAATGGTCCAAACCAGACTTTCGCCAGACTTCCGCCAGACCGCTACCAGACCTTTGCCAGACCTTTTTTTTTACATGGGTTTTTAAACTTTCTATACTCGTATAAAAATTAGCACGCGTCCCCGCCCCAGTAAAATCACCTCCTCCCCTAAAAAGATGCAAACGTACAAAAAAAGCCTCTATCCTCCAAATCCCTGGATTAAAAAGTTTACAAAGAGAGACAGACTAACCCCGAAAACGATAGAGCATATCCGTGTCGTCCTCTCATTTTCCGCTCAAACAGGCCCAATTCGACTTTACAACCCGACCGAGGCGATGGGGCGTAAACGTCGGCTATAAATCCGTCGCTGGGGGCCGATGGCTTAATAAGTTACGGGCTTAATTTCGCGGAATACCATGTGAACAGAAAGAAAACGCCAAATCCGAGTTCGTATGTGACGCGAGCGGAGAGATCATTAGCTCGTCGGGGCGAGCAAACATTATGTGCGCGGCTTCGAGTGCGCGTCTCGAGTGTGTTTGCTGCGGAGGGGGGAGTGAGTGTGTTTGCACTTGCCTAGTTGAAAGAGAGAGAGAGAGAGAGAGAGAGAGAGAGAGAGAGAGAGAGAGAGAGAAATTAGAAGGAAAGAAATTATTTTTGCTACTGCGATTCTTGAGTGATTTCGTTGTCGTTGAAGGGACGGCTGCGATTTTGTTTGTTTGAGCATTGATTTTCTTGTAAAGAAGAGGGATTTCTGCGGAAATTGGCTTGGCAAGGCTTGCCAATTCAGATAATATTGAAAATAATATAGATGGTACAGTATATTATGATTGTTTGTGCTTTTATACTGATCGTATTATTGAAGATAAAAGCGGATAACACAACCCTCACATGATATTAATATCAATGGCAAATTTGAAACATATTCGAACTACGACTCACAATAAAAGTTTTATCAAACTGCAATAACATAAATTAATAAAACCTCTTTTTCAAGCACGCTAAACCCCAACGCAACTCGATCGCCATTTCAATCATCCTCCCCAAAAATACCGCCCATTCCAGCCGCGAAAAAGTCCCGCTATATCGACGCAAAATGTCCACCGCAGAAAGTACGCACGGCAGCAGCAAAAATTCCCAGCAGACCTAACCTCGTTGCCCTTCCCCCTCTCCCTCAACCGTCACATTCTCTCTGAATCCCTCTCTCCAGCGACGCATCGCGCGTTAGTTATAGAGCTTGGCACCCATTTCGTCCGATGAATCAGCTGCTGATCCCGTTGATACGGCTAACGACTGTAGCTTCAATTATTGCCACAATAGCACTTGGCGTACGCGCTAACTGCGCGCCTGCCGGCCGGCCACCCCCCAACCAAATTGGCGCTACACCTACTTTTAATTTAATTACAAGTCTCGCGCAGGCGCACATACTCGCTCTCTCCCGTCGATTTGACGAGGGCTTAATTGCGAAGGAAGGGGCTGTACGTGTGTGTGTGCGTATACCAGCGCTTTGGTTTTCGCCGGTTAGTGTGTGCGGATGATTGAATTTGGATGAGCGAAGGGGGGAGTTCGTTATGTTTGGGTGTGTGCGCACGGACTGGGCTAATATTTTTTTTGGGTGAGGGTGCTGGGTCGAGTTGAAGTTTGATATGTGGCGATATGGATTGACCTATATTATCGGATCAGTATGATGGGTTCAACGAGACGCGATTAACTTGAAAATTAGACCCGAAATAAAGGGGATGAGTTGAACGTTATAGATGTGATGCGGCTTCTGTTTGCTTATTAGTAATCGCAGCCACGGTGTACGATAAATCAATCTAGGAATTTGGTATTAAGTTGTTACGTCCTGAGACGCATTACGGAAATTTAGAATTCTATTTATTTATAATCAATAAAATATAAAGTATATTTTCTCACTGCCGAGACTTAAAAAAGTATATGGATACTGGAGATTCAGTCGAATAACAAAATCCTATTAAATCAGCTGTAAAATAAATCAATAATATAGGTTATTATTAATTAATTATAGGTTCCATGATAATTCTCGTTGTTATTACGTATTAAAGTTTGACAAAGACATTTCATTAGTTCATTTAATTATATAAAATAGCGCAGGTACGGCCGGCCAATTAACTGTCAATTTCACCCTAATAACATTTGTGCTGTGTACGTGGATTAAATCATAGAAGAGAAACCCGTTTTTGCCATGCGCTCGATATCGTAGCTACACTGAAAAAACGTTAGCAGAAAAATTGTACCGAAAAACACAACCGTTGACTATAGAAAAGGTTATTCACTATATTCGGAGTTGGTAGAGACAGTTGTCTGTTTTGGGTGAAATTTTACACCACGAAGTATTGCACCAACCGTAGAGCGCAGCAGCGCTCCTCAAGTTTGGTGTAAATATTCTACCAAAACTCACGGATCGATTGTACGAAAAGAGAGGGGGAACGTGTTCTCTTAAGAAATCAGAACGTTTCAGTCACCGTTTTTCAGTGATATACTAAATATGAAACTAACGATAAGTTATATCGTAGCAGGACAGATAATTTTATCGTACACGGAGACAATATTTCTATGAAAATTACTTTGGCTAGAAAAAAAATTACCTTGACAGTCCAATAAAAATAACAGTGATATCCCCGTACAATCCCTATCTCATCCATTTTTCAAACTCAACCTCATCATCCTCCCTTTGATCCCACCACATCCCACCTCCATCCACCTGACCAAAGAAACGAAAGCATCACAGCCCCACCAGGGACTCTTGCCACCACCCAGCAGACCTGAAAAGACGCGCGTTCCCTAGCCATCCGGCGCGAATTTGCATGGGACACACCCTGGAGTTTCGGCAGCGCTCTGTGTTTCGCATAACCTTATATAGTATACACACCGGCGTGCGGCGCTCGTTCGTTCGTTCCGCGTGCTGGTATTTAATCAAGCGCGTCATTCAATATCGGCAGCCGCCGCCGCCGCCGAGGGCGGGTATGCGGAATGGCTCGCGCCGTGTGTCAAATTGAACGGCACAGGGGAGGGAGAAGGGCCGGAAGTTGGCCGGCAGCGCGCTCTATGTGTGTGTGTGTGCATTGATGCGAAGAAGGGATGGTGGATTGTAAAAAGGGAGAGCGAACGGCGTAATGAAATTTGTTGGTGGTTTTGAAGGGGGTGACGGAGGTGATATGGTTTTTTCTTGAGGAAATAATTGAATCTCGGTTTGGTAAATGTTGTTGTCTCAGGTAATGCAAAGACCTTAGTTTGTCAATGGTATACATTGAAAAAGATATTGAATGAAGATTACGATTTTGTAAAAATTACAATGCAGTTTGGGTAATTCACTACGGAACGCGAAAAGTTTTATAATTTTTCGGTTTGTACAGAAAGTTTAAAGCAAATTTTCTTAGATAATATACTAAACGGAAAAATTAATAGAAAATTTAATTTTCTATTCTTTTATATGATTCATACGTTTATGCATCACAATTGGTTGCATTTTGAAAAATTTTTAATCTTCACTTTGTTTCCATTCTTATTTTATACCGTTCTCTCGTAGTAATAAAAGACATGATATTCTCGCAGAAAATATTTTGAATATGTCACGGCTAGCTTTACAACAAAGGGCTATTAACAATTGAATAGCTTCCCTTAGCTTCTCATTGTTATAAACTTCTCAAACAACTAAAATTTTCATTTTTAATTAAAAACTTAAAACCCTGAAACTCTCCGTCTCGAAAATGTTATCGGTATAATTGAAAAAAGGGCGCACCCGCACACATGTAATTACAATTAAAATGACGTGTATTAAAGTAACAACAACAAGCTTTAATTAAAAGTACGATATAAATCGCAGCGCGTCCTCGGGTGCAACGTCGCGTAATTGCAACAACGTCCGCACGCGCTGCTATCAAAAAGTCGCGGGCATACGCTTTGCTTACTTAATGAGCCTTTCGCCCGTCCTTCTCTCCGCATTGACAAAACTAATTTGTCACGTTTCACCCGCTCCTCTCGTCAATCAGCTTCCCCGTGTGTTTGCGTTACTTCGTTTCGGCTTTCAGTTTGATGAAGAAACGCGGCCGATGTTTCCATTCGGATTATATATCCACTCTGGAACACATCATTCATTATCTCTCTTCTTTCCCCCGTCCCATCGAATATCAGCCACGAAAATCCGCTACTCCCCGCATAATCCTCATAAATCACACAGGCGACCGCCGCGGATAAATCCGACTTCCCGGCTTTTAATTAACTCCCGGGCTCTGCCAGCGACACGCCATCCTCTCTCCTCTCTCTTTTTCTCCCAATCCACTCATTATTCCACTCCATATCCACGCGTGCACGGTGCTGGCATTAAAAAATTCCTCCCTCGGCTAATCCCATCTAAAAATCACGCAATTACCTGGCCCACCTGGCACCAGACGACAAGAAAAAAAAATAACCTTCCCTCCCCCATACCAAAGATCAGCCGCAATATCAGCGGGGGGAGGGGAGGGATTACAGTCCCATTCCGCACGCGCTAGCGAAGTGGATTAACGAAGCTACGACCTTGCAGCGACGTGCGGTGGTAATCCGAGGGCAGTGCGCGCGCGCGCGCGGCAGTTAATAACCAGCCGGCCGCTAAGTAATATAACCGATCGATGCCCCCGCGTAGCAAGGGGTCATTGTTCGTCGAGTCAGAACGGCCGGCGCGCACGTTATGCACTTTGCGTGTGTGTACGTGCGTGCGGTTGCGGTTGCTTACGGTGCAGACGCGCGCGGGGTTGGCTTTATTTATGGCGAGCTCGTGGTGGACCGCTTTTTCGCATGTGTGTGTGCGAAGGCGCGTGTCGTGTGCGGTAGTGTCGCGCGGAACTGCGGGAATAGGGGGAGGGACATTTTCATGCAAACAAAAGTTTCGGGGCAGTCGCTTCGTGGATGTGGGGTGAGGGTGCTGGGCGACGGGGAAGTTTTCTAATGTTTGCTTGGATAATTGATAGGGAGCTTTTTGATTGAGATGTGCCGACCGAGGGATCTGATTATGAATGGTGTATTGGGTATCATATTTATGATGCCCAATAATATGGGAGATACATGGTGGTACATCTTTCATCATTTAACATCATGTACTGTTCATTATATTTACAAAATTGTAACTAGTTATTGATAATAGAAGGTAGGGAATTTTGTGGTGTACATAAATTTGTACATACGATTACTATTTACATTCCATTGCGAAAATTTATTCCTCTCTTAAAAAAACGATGGCCGGATGTTGTGAAGCACTTAAAGAGTGCTTTTGATTGGTCTGTAAGGAATAGGCGCGAAAATCCGCTATTTCCGCTACATTTGAATTTTTGAAATTGAATTTTTATTCTTAACTATTTAAAACTAAACAATTAAGTCAAATTAGAATAAAAAGATTAATTTTGTCATGCTTTAAAAAATGATCTGATTATCCTGTCATTTAAACCAATTAAAATGAAATCATAATGAAAAATTATATATTCATAACCTAAAAAACAAAATAGTACGCGCGCAGCGCATTTGGATTTTGCTAGTGAATCTAAAAATTCGACTTATAATTTTAACTGAGCTTTCTGTATGTGATGTATTCACTGGGCGTGGTATATATCTGAGTCAGGAAAAGAGTGCAGACTGGGGCAAATGAGTGGATAGTTGAACATAGACGAATGTCTATGTTCAACTATCTATACTTTATTAGCCAGCCCCTTCTATCTAAGATCCGTAGCTTACAATGGCGCTTCTCACACATCATGTAAACTCATCGCTCTTCTTCTAACGTGTATCCTCTAACGTGTTTTCTCTAAAGGTACATCATGTTTCCATGATGTTAGATGTACTGATATTGATCATCTAACTTTAAATCTGCGATTCGGGGTATATGCTGTATGTTTTCAAGGGAATTAAAACACTTATAATTTAATGAATAGGAATGGGAAAACAAGGCTGTCGTTGTATTTTTAATCCTCATGTTTGATAAAAGGCATTGGATTCTCCTATTACTTCCTATGTTTGAATACTAGCTTCTAATAATAACTTGTTTCTAGGGTGTAGTATCTTTCGACATTCGTAAAATTGAATAATACTTGCGACTGCATGATAGTGAATTTTACATTACGCACGCGTTACACCACTAAAACTATTTGCATTCCATTCCTATTACAACCACTTCCAAAGATACCACTGTTGATTAAACGAAAACAAATACTTTCCAAATTTTTCCCAAACTGGCGTTCTCACTTCAGCTTCACACACGCTCATTCCACTTCACCGTCGTTCCTATTCGCAATTCAAAACCTTCTCTTCTCTCGCCCACTCCTGTGTAATCCACTTCACGTCCCATCCCAAAAAATACGCGTCGCGTGACTTCTTCCTCGCAATCAAAATGAGCGCACAGTCCCATAACGCTTATCGGCGACGAGCGCACATCTACGTCGAACTCCCTCCTTCCACTTTTAATACGTTGGATGCTTTTTAATAGTACCAAGGCGCTGGAATTCTTCGGGGCTAATGGCGAAGTGAAGCTGTTTAGAATACATGGCGTGGTTGTGACAAAAACAGGGCGATATATAAAAGGGCCGGGAGATATGTCGTGACGCGTAACATTTCTAGACGCCTTATTAATTCATCGCGTTTACTGCCTCTCGTGTGGGAGATATTGTACATTTGGCGTGGAGAAAATTAGACCCGAGGGCAATAACATTTTAAATTCTCTTTTTTCTTCATAAAATTAAGGAATGTTCACTTCTTTGAGTTAATTTGAAAATTCGAAGTTAATCTAAGAAACGCTCCACCATAAAAATCCTAAACAATTATTCACCACTCTTTTAGCAAAAAGTATAAGTACTTTTTAATGTCAAAAAGTCATTCTAAACTCATCGTAACCTTGTTCAGCCCGTAATCCCCATGCTAACCAGAGCCCAACACACAATTCGACCTATAAAATGTTTAACCACTCTACTTTTCCTTCGAATTCCCCTTCCCACTTAACCCGCGCAGCCAAGAGCTGCTAAAGTTTGCCCCCGCGCGGTGGGTCATCCCTGCACCAGCAGCGGCGCGCCAAGTTTTCACGGTTACTTTTCTAACGAACGGAAAGCCATTAGCTCGAATGCAATCAGCTAACGATCTCTCGTATAACCCGCTCGCTGCCCTGGTGTATATGAGCGTTAACGACCTCTAATACCCGCTCCTAACCCCCGCGCAGACATATATAGACAGCCGCAAGAAAGTGTCGGTCGTTGCGGGAACGATACCTGTGCCGTCTGTTGCTCTCTCTCTCTCTCTCTCTCTCTCTCTCTCTCTCTCTCTCTCTCTCTCTCTCTCTCTCTCTCTCTCTCTCTCTCTCTCTCTCTCTCTCTCTCTCTCTCTCTCTCTCTCTCTCTCTCTCTCTCTCTCTCTCTCTCTCTCTCTCTCTCTCTCTCTCTCTCTCTCTCTCTCTCTCTCTCTCTCTCTCTCTCTCTCTCTCTCTACATCGGTGCTTATGAGCAGTTTCAGAAATGGGGGAGAGAAGAAAGGAAAAAGAAGACAATGGGGGGATAGGTCTATCGAGTTGCGGTCGGTGGATTGAGTGCGAAAATATAGAGTACACGATATGTGTATATTTGAATCTTTGGAGGTGGTGTCTAAAAGTAGGAATTTTTGCGATCGCGTGACAGAATTGTATACTTTTCCTGATGTTTCGGAGGAGATGCGGGGCTCTTCAAAAGAATATCAAAGTGTATTGATTATTATCTCTGTAATGATGATGAAATGAATGGGAGTCATTGTGTAGCAAGTCGATGTTATTATTGGTTTTTCGTAGTAAGTTAGTTTTACAAAGATTTTCGAATCTTATAGACTAATATTTTCCAAAATGCAAGCTACATCGAATTGACTTGTAATGATTTATTAATAGTATATTACGATACGTGGGCCGGAAATTGGATTTCCGGGCCGTGCGTGGTATGACGCCCGAGGCGAAGCCGAGGGCGTCATGACGCACGACCAGGGCATCCAATTTCCGGTCCAAGTATTGTATACTATTTTTCTTACTCCCCGGCCGAAAGTACGTTCTGTAATTGTTAAATAATTGATAAAATTGCGTTGTCGTCTGCTAGCTGTGTTTGAGTGTTAGTTTTTCTTTTGGCCCGCTCGATAGTACTGTCGGCCGCTTTGGGTAGCTCGGTCGATATTACCGACTGTTTTTTCTTTCGGCCCGGCGTGGAGAGCTGGTTTTTTGGCCGTCTGCTACTTTCGCTGTTACACAGATGGTTTGATGCCCGCCCGACATTTGCAAGACCGAGGCGAAGCCGAGATTTTGCTGGTCGGGCCGGGCATCAGAAACACATTCATTAAAAAAAGAAAGAAATAAGGTCATGAAATAAGTACAATAAAGTTTGATTTTAATAATTTAAACTTTTTCAATTTATTAACATTAAGTATTAATACAATAATTAATACAAGATTTATATTTAAATTAATCAGCTTTGGTTTTAATAATTTTAACTTTCAATATATTAATCTCAATATAAAATAAATTTTTGTTCGATTTTTTTCTTTACAAATGATTTTCTTTATCAGATTTGTAATTGTTAATATTTACAATGATATTGCCGTTGATAGTACAATTTTTAATTTTAATATATTTGTTTAAAGTTGAATTTATTTGATCATTCAATGAGTTATTCTAATCTTGATTTTGATTTTTATCTCTATTCAGTGATTTATTTTGATTTTGATTTTTATCTTGAATTTGAGGATTTAAATTTTTAAGAATTCTTTTTGATTCATTGGTGCTGGTTTGCGGTTGAAGAGTTGTTGTATTGCTTGTTGTCGTAGTAGGTTTTTGATCTGAAATAAAGTTTGTTACGAATGAAAAGTAGTACAGGTAGCATCGACTCTATACATTAGTATTTTTTATGCTTACCTGAAGTTGAATTGAAGTTGTTCGTAGTGATTTCTTCTTCGAAATCTGACCAATTTAAATTGTAATCAGATTCATCTTTGTTGGGTGTAGTATTTTTCAATGATTTCGAATGAGACATTTCATCTTGAATTTGAGGATTTAAATTTTGAAGAATTCTTATTTTACACGGAGGTGGTTGAGTAGTTACTTTATCTTTGAATCCTACTTTCACTGGTGTTTTTGAAAGAAATTTTTTGCTGTTATGGTTTGTCGAGGGTTGATTTTCATTGTTTTCCGGTGTAAGTATTTTCTTATTGCTGGCTGTGGTAAAGTTGAGTTGTTGGTCTGAAATAAAGTTTGTTAGAAATGAAAGGTAGTACGCAAACTTATCAAGTATATTAATATTTTTTATGCTTACTTGGAATTGGATGATACTGGTTCGTAGTGAATTCCTGATTGGAATGCGACCAATTTGAATGGTAGTCGGAGTCAGCTTCATTGGGTGTAGTACTTGTCGATGGTTTTGGATGAGTGTTTGTCGTAGCTGTACGGATAATACCATTGAAAATAATTTGTCTATTATGTAGTGAATTTTCTATATAGCCTTGTACTATAGCATCCGAACGCCACCTTCCTAGTTGTTTAATCATTTGCATGTTTGCACCGGATTCAGAAAGAAGCGTTGCTGCTGTTCTTCTAAAGCAGTGACCTGTGTACTTTTTTGGATTTTGTAATTTTAAATGAGAAGCAATAGTCTGTGGTACTTCACGTATCTTATTTTTTCCAATGACTTGACGAGTACATTTGCCTTTGTTGTAGTGGATGAAAAATCTGTCTGTAAATTGATCGGTTGGTCTTAAGGAAATGTAATGTTTAGCCTGGTTATAGAAAAGGTTTCCAATAAGAAACTCGCCAGCGTAGTCGTTTTTGTTATGTTGGATCGATACTAGAAAGGCATCACCCAAGTCTTTTAGGTCTTCAAGTTTCATATTAGTTAATTCGTCACAGCGGAGTGCACCACAAATTCCAAATGTAAGTATTACCTGTGAATGTTAAAAGTATAGTGTAAATTAACCAAGTATAAGAGTATTAATTGCGAAGTGAATATATAAATAATGAATTACCTTTATGGCTAAATACACTTGATCATCGGTTGTTGTCATAAAATTCATAATTTCAGTCCAGGTTAAAGTTTTTGATTTTTTAGGTTTGTAACATTTACCACAATTTTTTATCATACTTTTTAAAGCAAAGAACTTAGTAATATCAATATTGTCTTTTGTATTTAAAGTATTTCGAAGCATACTCCATATGCTCCATAGAGTTGGCGGTTTCAATTTTAGTTTTAAGGTGTTAAAGTAAACAATTAAATTGTTTTCTTCGGAGTTTGTTGAAAGTGAATTTTTATTTTCTTCTTTCCATTTTTTGTAAGCGTTGTAGACTAGGAGGTAGCGTTCGGAAGACTTCTTTGGTAATGTCTCTGACTCTATAATTATTTTTGCCTCTTGGTCAAAATTTTTTAAGATTTCTTCTTCGTCTTCAGAACCATCGGATGAGGATTCATCTGTGTTTGTTTCATTGAAAGACATTTTTTTATCTCAATGGAAATTGAGAAATTGCACGTAATTTTATTGCTTTTAATCTTCACTTGTTTGGTTAAGCACGTTTTAGGTTAGAAAGCGGACACTATCACTGCATGTGAACGCAGTATTTATTGCTACATTTCTCGAGAGAATTTGTAGAAAATAGTAATTCAATTTTACATTTCTCGAGAGAATTTCAGTCAGAGCGCGTGTCGAGCTATTCATTTTTCTGTAAGATATCGTGCAGTCAGAGTGTTGGGACTTGTGTAGTGTGTCACTTAATTGTTTCTACACGACTCGAAAGTACGTGTAGAAAACAAGGAAAAATGTAATGACCACGATCAAACAATATCACTTTTTATTTCAACTAACTTTTTTTTTCTCGTCACTCGTGCACTTTCCTCTGTTTATTTCATACGTGTCTAACCTTCACACCGCACAAACATCTTTCCTCGGACATGCGCGCGGGCGCTCAAGCGCCGCGGGTCAGGAAATTTCGGCAGCCAATCAGAGCGCGCGGTTGGTCTAAAATAGGATGCGAAAGTACGTAATTTCGGGTGGGCGAGTAAGAAATAGTATATTACTAACGCGGGCGGAAGAGGATTATTTACCTCATGCGACGTTTTTCGGCCGAGCGAAGCGAGGTCGAAAAGTCGCATGAGGTAAAAATTCTCTTACGTCCACGTTTCAGTAACGTATTTTTCCGTCCGAGGCCGCAAAATGACATTTAAGATGGCATTTTGAGGTTAAAGGGCGGAAAAGCTATATTAATGTGTGTTAGTCATTTTTAATATCGTTTAAGATTATTTTGAAGATAAATAATCATACATCGATAGCGTTAAGTACCATTGAATACATACATTAGTCTACATTATACTCTATGACTGCGCGTACATGTACATCCTTAAGGTTGTATTGTCTATACGATCCAAGTCGCGAGTCAGCATTACTAAAGGTTATCAATAATTAATTATCAAACCGTATTTATCCCCTTTTATTTAAAATGTTTATAAAAATACACCAGACAAAGAGTTTAAGCCCTCAAAATCGAAAATCGGACGAAAATTTTTGAAATACTTCGACTTTTAAAAATCATATGTCTTAATACATTTTCGATTTCATTCAAAATAATGCCGCATCTTCAAATTTTATTCAATTCTTATTTTTTTTGTCTTATATTGTTTGGAGGAGAATTCCCAACAGATCGCGGAACTCAGAACTATAAAATATTTTTTCTGTTTCAAATAATTAAACATTTTCAAAAGTACAGTCAACTTAAAAAGTGAGCTCTTTTTTGGAAAACCTTAGTTTAATAATTAGTCAAGACATATTTTTTTTCTGAGTTCCGCGATCTATTAGGAATTCTTCTCGGAACAAGCTAAGACCAAAATAATAAGAATTGAATAAAATTTGGAGATGCGGCATTATTTTGAATGAAGTAAAAAATGTATTAAGACGTTTCATTTTTAAAAGTCGAAATACTTCAAAAATTTTCGTCCGATTTTCGGTTTTGAGGGCTTAAACTCTTTGTCTGGTGTACCTTGATAAAGCTGTGAACTCCAAAATAAGTAAAAAAGCATTCATAGTAAATTATTGATATTTTAAATAATGGACTAACTTTTGACGTAGACAATATAGCGAATACAACCTTAAGTGTATTTCAAAACGCTTCTCTCGCTATCTCTACTTTCGCACTTCCATGCGCCATCGTCGAGAGTTTGACGTCGCATCAGTATGTCTTCTTCATAACGTTCAAAAGCGGGCTTCTGCACACGGTATTCGTTGAAGCAATTGCGCGTTCTGGGAATTCAATAATTCGTCTTAGCGCACTTTCATCGTTAGAGCTTTAATATGGGATTTCGCGTCTTCGTCAATGAAATAGCAGCGCGTCTCCGTAGGAGCAACTACGAGCCCTATTTGTGAATATAACAACACGAGCTTCCCGACAAACGAACAGCGTAGTTCTACTGAGCAGCACCTTTATTAATAGGAATACGTTTTCTGCACCGAGTAACTTCGCCTAATCACTTCATATAATTCACTTTCTATCGAAATTAGTAACGCATATTATAAATAAAATATTGAGACACGAAATTGAATTAACTCAAATTGAAAATGTCATCTCTGATATAATAATAAGTGTGCGATTAATGCTGAGTGTGGCTGGTAATAGATACTAACAATATCTTCAAATATTTATACAAATTTCGGATCTTAAACAATAACTTATCGATGTATCACGGCGGTCATCGAAACAATCAGTTTTTCTAAGAGCTTTGGCTGTGTAAAATAAAAGATTCTATCATGCTGAAGGAAATAATATAATCATAGTATATTGAAAAAATTATATTTCTTTTCTGGAATTTTTTGTCTCGTGTCTCTCATTTCGATTCAGTATTTTACAGTTAAAATTAGATCACAAATAGAAATTCATGAGTTTTTTCTACCGATTATGATATAATAATATTCTATACCATGAAATTAATTGCGAAGCAAACGCGTAAATGCAAATAGAAGCCTCTCATGATACTGTTTCAAATTCATCGAACCCTAGTGCGCCATATAAACTTTAGAATCACACAATAATTAGTATTATCAAAGGAATTTCCATTTATTCACCATTAACAGTTTCTGAATACTATCGTTGAGTTAGCTTCCTAAATATACATTCCCCTGTGTAATTCATCGTTCGAAAATTCCCTTTTACTTTCACCACTGCACTGAAAAATTCAACTCATTCCTTTATTTTGTCATCCCAACCCTTTGTCCCAGCCGAACCCCATGCCCACTAACAAGTCCAAATAAACGCGGCGCATAATCCAAACGCGCACACACACGCAATTGCCGCACTGCACGAGCCCCGAAAAAAGGGTGCGCGTGCGCGTGAGCATTGCATAACACAGACTAAACAAAAAGCATGCGAGCACGCGAGCGGCGGAAAAGTGAGCACGAGAGAGAGAGAGAGGCGGCGTAAAACAGAGCTGCAATGGAGGAAAAACAACGCGAAACAGACACGAGAGGGGCGCACAAAAAAGAGCATCGGCTAGAGAGAGAGAGAAAACCCGGCGAGCGAAGGGAGGTAAAAAAGAGACGAGAGTAATCTACGCTCTCTCTCTCTCTCTCACACACTCGCGTACGGCTGAAATTTCCGAATGATTTAGCGCTGTTTCAAAACTCGCGCCATGTGGCGGCGGCGGCGCGTGAACGTTCGAAGGGCCATTCCTCCCTTCCCCTTCTGCGATTTTTCGACTGTAGTTTATGAAAAAGTTTCGCTCGCCCGCGCGTGCGTTATGAAATTTTCATTCTCCCGGGCCGAGGCGGCGAAATATTAAAGAGAAATTTATCGCGTCGAGAGAGTGAGAGAGGCGTGAACAACGCCGGAATTTATTGGGAGGAGTGGGGAGGTGTACGTGTCGCGCGTCAAGGAGAGGATTTTCGCGACTCCGCGAGCTGCGCTCTCGTCAATGGCGAAGAGTGAGGAGGTAATGATTTACGGTTCAGTAGGTAGTATGCTATTCGCGCTGAAATCGTGATGAATAATTTATACTAGATTTTTCGTTAGATAAGATTCAATTTTATACTTTAACTACGTGACTATATGAGTTGGTTTGATTTTTTTATTGCCTCCACAAAGAGGAAGCTTCGGAATGGTGAAAAAAGATTTTCAAGAGAAAAAAAAAATGTTTAAAACCTTTTTTCTAAGACATTTGGTATAAAAATCCGCCATTTTTGAGAAAATTTGTTTACATGTGTGTGTGTGTGTGTGTGTGTGTGTGTGTGTGTGTGTGTGCGCGCGCGCGCGTGTGCGTGTTTGTGTCTACACCTCGAATATCTCAATAACTTATTGATCGATATTGCTCAAGTAAAGTTTATTTTTTTTTGTTTATGAGGAATACTTTAAATATCTGAAATTTGTTTTTTAATTAAGTACTACTTGATTTCTTTTATTTTATGGCCAACAATTTTATAAAATTCTTCCTATAAATTAATTAATGAAATTAAGGTGAAATGAATTGAATCCACTGCAATAAGCAATGTTATTTCAACTATGTTTAATAATGATGAAGTATGTATGCAATATTATTTATATATAAAATATACCTTTTATGTGTATAATAGAACTTTTCTCAGAATATCAAAACGAAAAACAAACGAAATATCTTTGCGTGAGAGAACAGTGGGGTTGAAAAATCGCTGAAATTCATTCGTCAAAAAGTTATTTTCCAGCATGAAAATGCATTTTTAGTCAGTAATTGTTTTTTCCAACTGACCGGATTTCGCAAGAAATTGGTAGAGAGTAATTAAAATATGATTGAAAACCGGAAAAATAATAATTGTAGCATTTAACAGGCATTGTTTCCATTGTTGTAGTCTATTGTGATGGCAACGGTAGCGAAAAACTTTATTAATGGAAATATTATTACTGACATGCACAAAAAGAATTCTTTATTAATTTTTCATTTAAAAAATATGAGACAATTAGGGTCACTTAATAACTGGATAATTTTTGTTATCCAGAAGAATTTTTAAAATTTTGTATCAAGATGGCTGTTGTTTCATTGTTCTGGACTCTGTTACGTTATGACGTATACTGAGAAACGAAGAGCTGGTATATAAAATCATTGTTACTTTATAAAATAGTTCAATCGTTATCGTTATTAATTGGAATATAAATTAATAACAGAAAGCTTATACGAGTGGAAATTTGTGAAACTTATGGAATAAAATTTTAAAATATTTAACTTTCCCTTCATTTTGCTCCTGTTATCTTATTTTGTAAAATGATTCCAGACTTTTTTTTTGGAATTTCTAATCATTTATCGCTTAAATATAAATTTACGATTGTAAGAGTTATAGTGATTGATATATGGCTATTTGTCATTTAATGGTGAATCACTACGTCGAAGATAAATTATGTTGACGCTGTATTAAAAAAGGAGTTATTTTTATAACGCGCTTACAAAAAAGCAAAAATTGAACCATTAAAAAAAACTTGAACACGAAGTCCCCGAAAATCTCCCACCCACACTCGACAACTTCCGTCAACTTCAATCTCCCATTATGCCGCAGCAGCCCTCCATTCACCCTCCCACGCCAGTCCAAAACCAACACCCAATAGAGCCGACTTCGCGCATCGATATTTAATTAAACGCCTCAACTCTCCTCGAAAAACCCAAAGTTCACGTCGCGCGACGACGACGTCGCTCCGGAGCGACTTTCGATTAATTCAGCCCATTGTGTGTGCGTCCCTCCTCTGATCCGTCACATTCACGATTCCGCCAGGTATGTGTACTCACGATATCGAATTCCCGTGCGTAATCTTGGCCCGAAGTTTGCCCGGTTGTACTTGAGAATAGTTTGGCGCGGTTATTGTGCGCGGAAGAAAGACGCGAGCGCCGCGTGTTTCCTTATTGTGGCGAGAGAAAGGAACCTTGATTCCACCGCGGCGCGACGGCTGTTTGATTTGAAGTTTGAACGACGACGGAGAGTTAGTTTGTCTTTCGCGTAGGTTTTCGGATGTGTGATGGTTGTTGCGATTAGGCTTGCAGGATGGCAAACTCCCGCCTGCTGGGAATAGGTTTTATTGTGAGAAGTTGGTATTCAGAGTTATAATGCTAACCCTTTTGCTCCCAAATTATTTTTTCTAATATAAAAAGAAAAATTCCTATTGGTATTTTTGGGTTTTCATAGTTTCAAATAACAAAAAACTTCCTATAATGTATAGCAAAATAATGCTTCTATTTTGAGTTATAGATGTGTGCCATATGGCAACATTGTGGATATAACTCAGTATAAGAACTCGGTATAACTTATAAAAATGTCCTATAATGAGTATTTTATTATGTACCTTCTTATTGGGCTAATTTAGTTGTATACCAACATATTTTTTTAAAAACTTAATATGTCTTCATAATTTCCGTTTACGCTTCGAAAAATTCAACTTTCAAGCGTTATATTTTGTTGTTAAAAAATCTATTGTTAAATCTATTAAAGGGGCTGCATTAAAAACAGTTTTTGTTCGAGACTATACCCGGTAATTTATTATATGTTGCATAAAACTTTTATAGGTACAATATGAAGTTTGTGTGCCATAGATGGCTACAACGAGAGCGAAAGAGTTAAATAGGTGGTATTGACAAATTATATTTTAATTTATTAAATATTTCAGTCTTATAGCTAAATAATACTGTAGTTATTTTGTGAGTATATTTCGATCAATCATTCGGCGTTAAATAAACTCATTTTTCGCGCAGTATTTCAAGGTATTTTGTGCACTGAAGTAATTTAAATTGTACAAATTCTTTCCAGTATTCAAAGTGCATCATTTCCTTTTTTAAACAACTTTTCAATTAAATATCTGTTCTTTTAATTTTATCAGTTTTAAATTCAAACTAAGGTTCGCAGAAATATCCGTATATAAAATGAATGTAACACGTACGCTAACTGCTCGTTATCGAATACATTTTTCCTACTGCATGCGCGAAGAGCAAACGCTTTTACACGAAAAGTGAATATAAATAAAATGAAACATTTTTCCAGCTACAAAATCTATAACTGCTTCCATTAATTAGACCATCAATTTTAAAATCCTTTTCGACGAATCGCGAACTTTATAACCAAACGCAGAGCAATCGCTTATTAATAGTAACGCCCGCGAACAAAAGTACTTTGAACCGTCAATGCGTTCACCCAGCTCTCGTCCCCCGTCCCTCTCGTTTTTCCAAGATTAATTCCAACAACGTTTCCCCGGCGCTGCAGACTTCCATTCCCCGCGTCCAACTTCCCGGCGAAATTGCTTAAACGTAAACAGCGCTAAAGAACTCGATGCAACAATTTGGCGTAGAGAAAGAGAGAGAGAGAAAGAGTTTAATTTTTCCGCGGCCTCAGCAATATCAATCTCTCCCTCTGTCTCTCTCTCACTCGCTTTTATCGTGAGCTCGAAAGTCGCGATAGTTTCGCCCGCGCACCGAAAAATCTTCCTACCGTGCGAGTTTCGCTTCTCTTCTCTCTTTTCTTTCGGTTTCTTCCCGGCACGCGGACGACTCGATCGATGCTGCGCTCGCGCGCGCGCGCGCGCGCCTTCAATTATGGGAATTGCATGCAGTAGCGGGACTCCGCTGTAGGAGTCGTTAAAAGAGTTTAACCGCTGCATTTAGTGCGGGGTAAACGCGCACGCGCCGACTAGTTTTTTTCGCGATAAGGTGCAATTTTTCGAGCGCGCGCGCGGTTTTCGATCGAATTTTATACGCCCCGGGCGCGTTGATATGAGGGCAATTTTTTTGACGGTGAAAAATGATTCGCTAAAGAGAAAAGTGGGGAAGGAGTGACGAGCTTTGCGGTTTAGGAAAAAAATTTTTTGGAAATTTTGAATGAAGCTTTTACTAGTTATCAAATTGCAGAATGTGTAGTTTATCATATTAATTGACATGAAATGTAGTAGTAGATGATGATGAATGTTTTATTACGATTAATACTATTATTTAAACTAGACATTAATCTTTTAATGGCTGATAAATTGGTCATATAAATAATTGAAATTAGAAATCGTACTTTACTGGTTTGACGTGATATCTTAAATCAGTATAATTTTTAAGGTTTATGTTAAGGTTATTAAATTAAAGCGTTTTTCTACTCGTAAAAAACGATAGCCGGATATTGTGAAGCATTTCAAGATTGATTTTGATTGGTCTGTAAGGAATAGGCGTGAAAATTCGCTACTTCCGCTATATTTCGATTTTTAAAAATGAATTTTTATTCTTAACTAAATAATTAAATCAAATTGGAATAAAAAGAGTAATTTTTTCATGCTTTGAAAAATTACCTGATTATCCTATCATTTAAACTAATTAAAATGAAATCATAATGAAAAATTATAAATTCATGACCTCAAAACCAAATAATACGGGCGCAGCGCGTTTGGATTTTGCATCTATATGTAAAAATACTATGAGGTGATGGTGACCAAAAAAACAATCCGTTAATCCTGTGGAATTTGAGACAATATAAAATTTTCTTTTCAGTATACATTCCAACAAATAAATTTATTCTTTTTAGATGTAAAACAACTGCATCATCTAAACAAGACATCGACAGAATTCGCAATAAATACAACTCAGTGAAAATTAAAGCTTCTCTGGGTTTATCCAGTTTCCCGACATTTAATTTGTTATTTCGTACCCATATTCACGCCGAATTCCTTTGTTCAATCAACAATCCACTTACGAAATGAAACATTAACGTGTAACATACGTTAACAAAGTACCATTCATTGTTTGCACGTCATCACGCGCACACGAAACAGTCGCCAGGCATATTTCTGTCCTAGAAATTAATCGTCGTATCACCGAACCTGTACGAAACCCTCGCCGGTCAAAAAAAGCCGTTGCCGTCGGCGCGCGTACACATACACGGGCGTCAACCGGAGCGTAAATACCTCGTGTATACGTCGTATTCCCCAGGTTGGGGAATTCGGGAACGGAGGGCAGAGAGAGAGAGAGAGAGAGAGGGAAGTGGCCACTCGGAAGCGAACAAAGCCCGACGTCGACGACTCGCCGAATAACCCGTTCGCAACGACACGGCCCACGAATACCAATCGCGCGGGCGGAAGAGAGAGAAGCGAAGAGTCAGAGACATGTGAAGGCCAGATGAACCCGGGAGCTTCGGTGCACGTTCCGCGGCGACGGGACGACACGTCGAGAGTGGCTTCGCGATGGCTGCTGTGAAATATTCTAAGGATATTTGGGCGATAAGCTGGAAATTTCGTGGTGGCCGGATATGAATGGACTTTTGGGTGAAGTCAATCGATTAATACGAGAGAATTGATAAAGGCGTGAAATAAAAAAATTGATTCTAGGTCGCTATCTTAGAAGATGCAGGAAGAGTACAGAGTTCAGTATTAGCATCGAAATTAAAAATAATACAAAATCATCATAGTCGCTTAGTCGATACAGTAGTAGATATGATATTCTACTGTTACAACTTTATTATTGAAATAGAATTTCAAACCTTTTCACAATCAGAAAGAATTGTCAGCTATTTTCTATACTGGTTTACTTCGTTTTCTAAACGGCAGTGTACTCAAAGGTAAAGGACTCGTTTCTAAGATTTTCAAAGTATTTTATTTTCCAGGACTGAAAGTATTTATCGACTCACTGTCCGGAGTCTATAGTTTTCTTAAACTATATATGAAATTATTATTCTACTTTGTAACTTACTTTAAACTGAAAATATTCATCAATTTACGTTACTTTAACGTTATCTTTTGTTATCTAACGTCAAATCGAGTAAAATGCTTAAAAAATTATTACAACGAGGTAAAATGTAAACTCCCGTAACGGTATCGTAAAAACCCCTTAAACTACCATTGCCATAACGGTAAATAAACCCATTTTCCCTATCACACAATCACCCGATACATCGAGATACCTAATCCATCTGCGGAAATATCTAGATCAATTAACCATGATCCAGATCTCTATCTCTTTCTCTATGTCAATCAAACGGCCTTGCATCGCAATCCCATCTAAGCCTATCCTCTTAGACGCCGGTGTGCGCCGGCATTCAGGCCTCAACCGTCTCAGCGAGCGATAATAATAATACGGGGAAACGAGGCCCTGGAACAATGCGAATCAGGGCGAAGACCCAAAGGCGCCATTACGCGACCGCGATGACGGGGCGGGAAAATCAGAAGGATGTGTGTGTGTCTGGCACAATCGCATTATATATATCTGAGCGCTGGTGTAACGAGTCTTTTCATCATCGCGATCGTCTCGTATACACTTTCGTGGGTGAGACTTGAGACTTTATGTTTGCTTCTTCTGAAATATCAGGTTCGCGGAATAACAAAGAGAATTTATGGAGTTCGAAGTATTCGAGTGTGAGCAGGGGGGAAATATGTATGAGGAGGAATTATGTTACGACGTGAGAGCCGTCGGTACTTCTCGAAATTAAAGTCGTTTTTTACGTCTTACAGGGGCGCGCGTGTTTTTCAATTCCGACGTAAATTATATCGCCCGAGCTTTCCATTCGCTCGAATACACACACACACAGAAGCCTAAACAAAAGGACGCCCATAATCAAACCGCTCACTGACCTGGACCGCCGGACATGGCGAGCGCGGCGCCGGCCTGCATCATCACCGCCAGGACCGCCAGCAGAATCATCGCCGGCCGATGTCCTCGTCGTCGCCTTATCATCACCACGTCACAAGTTTCACCACTGCCACTGTCGTCGTACACTTTCATCGTTGGCTCACACACACTCGGTCTTCTTTTGCTATTCAGTGGTACACACACAGTTTCGACTGGCGCGCCGATATGGAAAATGTAAACACCAGAAATCACAGAGCGGACGTGTATATTGCACACTTTATTCGAATTCGGAACGCGGATTCGAGCGAGTAGTATATATATCACCCGTATACAATCATCGGCGAGCAATTTGTTACGATTACGTCTCTATGTCAACTCTCCGAGTGACACTCTGGATCCTTGTAAGCAGCACTACCGGAGGAATGCTCAACACCGGCGGTAAAGTTTTATATTTGCTCCGCACTCTGCACCGATTTCTCACCACTTAACGATCACACTCTCTTCTCACTCCCTGATCATCCCTCAACCACGATCATCATCACCATCATCATCATGATCATCATCATGAGGATTACCACAAGACACTACCGGACAGCGGCTCCATCGCGGGCGCGCTGGAGGCGCGAAATTGAAAAGAGGCGCGCCGCTGCGGCTAGGGCGTAGACTGCTGTGGAGGAGGGAGCTAGAGGTAGATAGACGGATAGAGATAGACAGAGAGATAGAGAGGAGGAGAAGGAGGAGAGACAGAGAGACAGAAACAGAGGGATAGAGCAGAGCGAATGCACACACGTAGAGACACAGACACGGAGACACACAGACACAGAGCCGTCGTCGTGCGCGCGTGCTGTCGCGTCGAAGCGCCCAGCGCTACTGGCGCGCGCCCGCCGCGCAGCAGCCGTCGCGGGGGTGGCTAGAGAGAGACGAACGCTGCGCCCTCCTGCTGCTACTGCGCGCCCGAGAGAGTCCATGGGGGGAGGGAGGTGGCTGCTGCTGCTGCTGTACTGCGAGGAGAGAGAGAGAGATGGCCGGAGGTGCTGCTGCTGCGTTTTCTTTGCCCTGGAGCTGAAGACGTCGCTCAGGTGGATTCTTTCTCGGTCGCGAGAGTTGTAACCAGGAGGTGGGGTGGGTTGGCGAGTCTTCAAACTTCGTGCTTGAGGTTCCTGGGATACCGTCTCGCATGGGTGTCAAAGAATGCGTAAAAGGGTGGTTCACGCGTACTCTGTTGATCAAATGTCAGGTTAGAATTTTTAATCATCTGTATTGCTGGATAGTTACCCGTGTAAGAAAAAATTAGTCTAGCACTGGTCTGGAAGAGGTCTGGCTAAACTAGTCTGGCTGAAGTATGGCTTTAGTCTGGCTACGGCCACTATGCTAAACTTATAAATTTTTTCTCAAATAAATCTGGCAAAAATACCAGACTTTGTGCCTGACTTTTTTCGGTGATCTTCGTTCCAGAACGATACTCTAGGTTTTGCAGCGTCAGATCAACGTCACCTCGAGATGCGTCATTTCCCAGGCGCGGAGCTCGGCGGACGTGAGGCTCATACCCGCGCTACTCTAACTTGTAACCCAAACTGTGCCGGTGCCGCCAATATCGCAGTCATTGTTCTCATATCTGATAATTTTGCAATTGCTGTTCGCCGAGACCCGATGTAGAACTCAATTCTTCTGTAAGGTGTGCACTCGTGAAGAAATCATAAAGTCAAATTCGTGTAGTGCGTTGAAAATATTTTAAAGTCCATAAACGTCGTGAAGCTAGTTCAGCGTTCTTTGAATTGAATATGTTGCTATGATCACATATTCAGGCTGTCGACGAAACACATGATACGGCAATTTCGTGTTGTTTATAGACTGCAAAATATTTTTTTTTTAATACAGAGAAATTAAAAATTAAAGAAATTGAATTCGATGACGAACCATGGTGAACAGCAATTGTAGAATTATCAGATAAGTTGACGCTTTCTACAAAATATTTTTGTATACCACAAAAATTAGATACTTTGTGATATATATTTTCAGGTTAGCTAGCGTTGCCTTAAAGCTCCGCAGCAGATCCAGACACAAGTAACATCAAATAGCGCTCGATAGTACGGTGGGAACGACGGTGACGGCGGCTACGATGAGGACAATGACTGCGATATCGGCGGCACCGGCACAGTTTGCACTGTTAAAAATATATTGAAGTTTTTTTTGTTAAATTTTAGTTCAATTTAATAAAACTTTTGAAGTTTCAGTTAAATTTAACTGAAATTTAATAAAACTTTTGTAAATTTAACTGAAATTTAATAAAAATTAAGTTTTATTACAGAATTTATCTTAAATTTCAGAAAATTTTTAAAAGTGTGGGTTACACGTTAGAGTAGCGCGGGTATGAGCCTCACGTCTGCCGAGCTCCACGCCTGGGAAATGAGGCATCTCGAGGTGAGATTGATCTGACGCTGCAGGACCTAGAGCATCGTTCTGGAACGAAGATCATCGAAAAAAGTCCGGCACAAAGTCTGGCGTTTTTGCTAGACTTATTTGAGAACGAAATTATAAGTCTGGCAAAATGTCTGGCATTTTTGCCAGACTTATTTGAGAAAAAATTTATAAGTCTGGCATAGTGGCCGTAGCCAAAATAAAGCCATACTTCAGCCAAACTAGTTTAGCCAGACCTCTCCCAGACCCAGTGTCAGACTAATTTTTTTTACACGGGTAGTTCATCCTTAAGGTTTTTGATAGTGTACATTGAATGTACGAGTAGTTTTAGACAAATGGATAGTGGAACTGGGTAGCTTCCATCATGAAGATTTTTTTACGTACCATATGATTTTATTAGCCAAGACTGTTCCTACTGCGCTCCCATATCTCTAAATTGAGCTAGTTCAGTAAGCGATATTCAGTTGAATCAACGTTAGCTTCTCATGTTAAAGTTACTGGAGTCATCAGTAGAAATGTTATTTACATCTCGAGGTCGTGGTCATGACACATTATTTTACTGAACTCTCAAGTAGATTTTACCTAACTCGCCAGTTATGTTTACATGAGTACCGCCAAGTAAAAGCAATACACCTAACCTAAGTTACGGCAAGCTTTTGTTTTCCCGTGTGTAGAGAATTTTAATAAATGCATTTTTCAGATCACAGGAGGAATTTAATGGTATGCTACTTTAGTATAGTTTGATGCACAATAAAAATATAGAATTCATTGTTGTCGTATTATCGGATAGGTTCTCATTTAAAGATGTACAACTCTTTTACAATAATTGTGAATCTAAATCATTGCTATCATTTTATTACGGTGTCTCCCTGAGACAATCCCTGAGCAATGCCATAACAATAAACTTCAATAAACAAAGAGATACCAAGAACAACAAAACCAACCCTTTCACACCCTGCACTATGAAACTCTGCATTATATTTCCAGGAAAAAAAAATCCCCCGACTTACCTCGACGCACCGCCTATGCGCAATTGTTTTTTGTTCCCTCAGCCCTCACCTCTCTCTTACTCTTTCTCTCGGAGCTCCAGTTTTCTTTGCAGCGGCAGGCACTTTTCCTCCTTTTTGGCTTCGACGGGTAAAAGAAGAGAGAGAGAGAGAGGCCAGTGCTACCACTGCCCCGGACTTTTACTGCTGCCCTACGCAGACGGTGTGTATGTATGTACGTGTGTTTTCTCTTCTCTCCCTCTGCACTTCTCTCTCTCTCTCTCTCTCTCTCTCTCTCTCTCTCTCTCTCTCTCTCTCTCTCTCTTTCTCTCTCTCTTTCTCTCTCTCTGTCTCTCTGTCTGCGAAAAGTCTCGGGAGGGGATTCTTAGAGAGCGAGAGATCTTTGCTCTCGACCGTTTCGATTTTAAAATCATGCGGCACCACGGCTCGCTGGCTATGGCTCGCCTTTCGCAGTCCCGCTGATGCTTACGACGCGTTGCGATCCTGCTGACTCCTGCTTTTATCCTGGTCTTTGAAGGGTCGATGTTTTGCAACTTTTAGTCGTCTGATTAAATAAATATTGAGCGGTGAATATTCCAATCTCTTGTAATGGATTGTTAATAATGTGTTTGGTCGAGAAAAAGTAGAGGAGATATTCTGAGATTACAGATATAAGGACCTTTGTAAATTTCATCAAATATATCTGTTAGAAGTGTTTTGATATTTCTGATTTGAGATAATTTTGACAGGTGCTTTTGAAGAAAAGCTAATCTCTATGCTACTCGATATTAAAATCGGTAATTTTTAATCTAAAATTGGTAATAAAAAATGTCTAGAATGTATTTCAATATCTCAGTATCTATGGTACTTTTGCATCTATAGGAATTTATTTACTTTATTGTTTTCGTCGTGTTCGTTCATAGATGTTTCAAATTCTTTCGAAATCACTTTCTAAAAACATACTTCTTCCAAATAGATATGCTTACATGCAAAACATTTATCTTACAATGAACCTTCAGAAAACTTTTCATACACTGAGAGAACAATATTGTTACTGATAACATAATTATCTATTTGAAATAAAACTATTTGACATGTTTAAGGATAAAATGTGATATTATAATAGTTACAATATCTATATTAATTAATAGACATATTCAGATTTGAAAGTAGCTGATGGTAGAAGTTCTTGTAAATTGTAGTTTTTGAATCTAATAGCCAATTTTCTACCGGGATGATGTTGTTATATAACAAAAAGGTTTAAAATAAAAACTCCATTTAGTTTTTTACTCCAACGTTTCGAGCATTATTATTGTTTATGTCTATTATTATTTGTAAATTAATCGTTAAGATAATACTATTTTATAAACTGATTTCCAGAAATCAAAATAACCAACAAATATTTCTCAAAGTACTTTAATTGTTTAAGTTTTTAATTAACAATATAACAAATGTGATATATTCGAATATTCATCTTACATTTTGTTGAACCAAAGAAAACCTCGTTCAAAAATTGTAATGCACAATAAACTAATTTCAACATATTCCGATAAACATAATCTAAAATTTCGACAATAAATATCAATCCAACCATCTTGCGAGTTTTAACGACCCACCGGAAATTTACACCCCCGCACACGCAATTATATCCACGACGCCCGATATAATATCTTCTCTCTTCCTTCTCTTAAAAAATAAAAATAAAAAAAGATGTCGCGCGCGCTATCTTGCCGCTAATTAGCGTCCGCCCACTCGCAAGCTCGCGCGTCCTTCTTTCCGCGCGCGTGGCTTTTCGGTGGGAGGGGCGAGGGCTTTCGACCTTGGGGTCTATAATTCGAATTTCAAATTGAATTTTCGGCTGCGACGACGAGGTCCATGCGGACGTCGATAAACTCTACGAGCGGCCCGTTTTCAGTTTTTTTTTCGGCCCGAAAGTGCCGCGGCAATGATTTCGTTTGCAGTGCTGTTCATGCGCCTGCTCGAGTGTGATTGTCGCCGCGCGGCTAATAATACAAAGTGTGGATTTCGTTGAGGTTATCGTTGCGGATAAAAAAAGTGAGTATTGAAAAGATAGACAGTGGAATCATATTTTGCTTTCTACTTATATTACTTCTGTGTTTCGCTGTTCTTCAATTTATTAGTAATAATGTTGAACGGTTGAAAGTAATTTACACCTGCTTTAAAATTTTCAAGAATTACGTATAAGAGGCATTTTCTCGAAAAGTAAAATTACGCATTTTTTTACGTTGGAGTAAAAAAAAAATTATGTTTTTATTTCAAACGTCTTTGTTATAAAACAACATCATTCTGGTAAAAAATTGGCCATTAGATTAAAAAACTACTATAATAAGCATATTGTAACTATTACAATATCAATGCTATCAGGTAACATATTGAAGTATTTTATGAGAACATGGTAACTTAACTGTTAACATGGTATTATAACTGTTATAATGCCTATATTTAGTCGTATTTAAACATACGCATGTTAACAGTTACAATGCCATATTAACAATAAACAAATCTTTTTCTCAGTGTATCAACTTCTGTGCTCTACTTATCAATCTTCTATCACTGTGCGCTTTTTCAACTGAACTCACGTGCGATTACTCGTTTAAGAGGAGCTTAACGAAGCTCGCAACCCATCTCCGATTACGTATTAAAAAGATATTTCGCATCTTTTGCTCTGGCGTCTCTGATGCTTCCAGCCTTGGGGATAAGTAGATCCCCCAGGCGAGGCGAAGCTGGAGGAGAGAGTCACTTCAGAGGGAATACGTGAGAGGCCACGGCGTAAGGTTGAAATTACATTAAATATTTCGCATCGTCTTTCGATGGAGAAAGGGGAAGGGAGAGAGAGAGAGCGCGAGCGAGCGATCAAGAGCGGAGTTCCCTTCGCTCGCTACGGCGATTTGTCACTGGATCTGCCAGCACTTTGATGACGATCCCGTTGCAGGAAGAGGGTCGATATATACCGGGTAGTCTCGATGTAGCCCCCGTCGAGGGGTGGATTGGCGTGGTGATGAATTGATTTTACGCGTTTAAAAAATGAGTTTGAGCGTTTGTTGCTGCAGGCTCTTGAGTGCGTGTTTATATTGTCTGCCGATAAAATATACTTCCTCTTGCTTGCATATGTGTTTGACTACTAAAATATCTAGGAAAGTCATGGCATTTAAATTTAAGTTTAACGGGGTTTTTCCTGACTTCAAATAAAAACGAATTTAATGCATGTCAATTATCTTTTTATATATTTTTCGTATATTTTCTTAAATTGCACATTAAGGTTATCTCAACTAATTACAGATTTGTACATCAAGTTTTTTTATTTCATAAATTTGCTTTCGCGGTTATATAAAATTATTATTGATAATCAAAACTGATATTATTCGTGTCTTTGCACAAATTTTCGAGTACAAATTAATAATTCTCCTTGCATAAATCGAATGGGTCTGAAGTTTGCATCGTTGGAATAAAACGAAATAATTTTTTACAATTAATTTAAGTTATTAAACAATGGAAATTGTATCTAATCCTTTGTTATAAAGTTATTTTATTCTATAAAACATACTAAATCTACACACAAAATTAATATAAATTTGTATAACAATGAAGCAAAATAATCTTTTTTTCATTTCGTGGCCCTCCAACGTTCCAAACTTCAGATCCATGAATTTTTTTTTTACTTGCATCCTATATAATCGACTGTTTGGAGGTGTTCTAAGGATTCAATTTGGTCGCCAATTTTTTTCTGGTACAGTTTTATCGCCAAAATCCATAAGCAACAATAAAATCGGGGAAAAACCAAAAGCAACTAAAATAGAATTTTTTTTCACTTGCATCCTATATAATCGACTGTTTGGAGGTGTTCTAAGGATTCAATTTGATCGCCAATTTTTTTCTGGTACAGTTTTATCGCCAAAATCCATAAGCAACAATAAAATCGGGGAAAAAACCAAAAGCAACTAAAATAGAATTTTTTTTCTACTTGCACCCCTATATAATCGACTATTTGGGGATGTTCCGGGGATTCAATTTGGTCGCCAATTTTTTTTTGGTATATTTTTAGCAATAATAGAAAGTTTCAAAATAGAATAGAAAGCAATAATAGAAAGTTTCAAAACGAATACAAGGAGAACCTTATAATAGTAAAAAGAAAGGTTAATAACGGTAAAATTTTCAAAAAATTCACTTTTCAAATTTTTTCAAAATTCTTTCAAAAGAATTTTTCGTGAAACGATCTAGTCTTCGACACAATTTGGCTAATCGTGTTAGTCTTTGACGCAAGCACCGAAATGTAGTTAGTACTTTGTAGGAAACTGAATTGTGCTACTTTTCGTTCGAGGCATCGATGTATAATGTGTAGTATAGCATTTTTCTGCATGATGATACTTTTTATTATTAAATAGTAACCGGCATATTCGAATAGGAGAGTTAGTTTCTCTTTTTCAAGTAACTGATATTTCAATTAGCAACGTAAATATGTGGAAACTGGCTTACAATACATTAGCCTCCTTTTGTAAGTATGTCATTTTTATTGTCTAACTCTTTACAGTTGAAGATTCATTTTTTTAAATTATTCGGTATACATTTTTATCCTGGGAATTGAAAAGTTTACCAAAGGTACAGTCAGTAAGTTCTGTTAACTAAATATAAGCTACTAACTAAAATATAGAAGAAAATAATTAAATGAATATTTCACTCAGAAAAAAGTCTAGTAAACATTACTATACTGTCTCGTAAAGCTACCACTGACTGTAAAGATTCAAAAGAATACTTACTTTCGCTATAAATATAGGAAAATTTACTATATTGTACTGTAAAATTTACTATAAAATATGCTATTTTTAAGTGCTCTTCTTGTCTGTGTTAGCTTTACGAGAGAGCGTAGTAACTTTTACAAAATTTGTTCTAAATATAAAACCTTAAATATAAAATCGATAATTAAAATTGTACTTTTTTAATGTCAAAGACCACTGTAGTAACTTATTCTATTTTCCTCAATGCCTAAATTTTATCATTGATGATCACTGATTGGTAAGTCTACAGGATGTATAAAAAGCGCAGACAAATGTATTAGAAAAGTCGAACAGACAATAAAAAAAACCTTGATCATGATAGAAAAGTAACTTGTATTGCAAGTTACTTTTCTAAAACCATTCGAAATATCTCAAGAAGCAAACGTAAACCTCATCTCTTTTTCGCGCAGTCGTTCATATTAGGCGAGCGAGCGTCGGTCCGCGCGTGCACAGCCCATACTCTGCAAACCTTCTTTTTCGCCCCCTGTATATGCGCGTCGGTCGTTTGAAACTTCTCTCACTTTTTCTATGTGTATATGCTTGTGCGCTGCTGCTGCTGCTCGTTTCGCACTGTTTCGCGCTTGCTCGGAGTTTACAGACGAACCCTATAACGCGCTTCGATATCGAAAAAGTGCGAGCGCGCGCATGCGGATTTTAGCCTCTGATGCAAAAAAAAGCGACTGATAGAAAGAAATGAAGGGAAGAGAGAGAGATAGAGATAAAGACGGAATTACTGAGCGCGGGGAGGCGTGCGGTCATCCGGTACGTGTGTGCGCGCTCGCTTTGCAGTCCGTTATTGCTTTCTTTAGTTCGATGTTTGCGTGCTCGTAGCAGTGTGTAACTTTTTCTGCGAGCTATATTACATTCAAATTGTCAGTTTTCGTTGTTATTTTGAATATTCATCTAATGAATTAAATTGTTATTTAAACAATATAGCGCGAATTGCGTCGTTTCAAAATATATTGTTTATTGATTTTTTCAGTATAATTATTGTTTTTAAAAATTAGCCTTAGTTCACAATACCTTGTAATAATTTTGACAACTTTGAAAAGGTATAAACATATGTAACTTCTTCAAAGTAGTCAAATTTTTTTCTTTCTTGGTACATATTCCGCTATTGATTTTTTTATATCTTAAAATAGACCCGAACAAGAGGTCAGATACACGGAGAAAAATGTTTGTTGAAAAATTACTATGTTCGCTAGTAATGGGGTGACAGACTTGTATTCTGAGCCTATTTAGTATACTTTTAATAATTATCAATATAACATTGATGAAAAATTAATAGAAATGACTATAAAATTTACTAAGGTAACATAGTAAAAAATTTGAGAGTGAAAGATTAATATGATATAAAGTAATTTTTAGTACATATTTTGTATAATTTTTGCCAAAAATTTGTCACAAATTTTACTATCCTACATCATAAATTTCAGACATTTTAATAATTGACAGAAGTTATAAGAATTTTTACAAGAAGGTATAAGAATTTTTACAAGCCAACATAGTAAAAATTGAGTTGTCGTCTGCTAATGGCTGTAGTCGGCGAGTCAAAATAACCTCAAGCTGTACCAGATATAGACGAGTCGAAACACCATACCCGTAAGAACACGTTGGCGCAGCGAGTAAGAGCGCGGCTTCTGGGCTAGGGTTTGATTCCCGATCACATCAGGTTTTTTTTTCTTGATGGATTTCCACTTTACTTTTCAGTATTGTAAAATTTAAAACAATTCAAGTTTGTCGCTCTGTTCCCATACAACATAGTAAATTTTCCTAGATAATTTAATAATTTTTCATAAACTATTTTTTCAATGTAGAGGTACTGAACCATGCCAAAAATCACAACCCAGTATATAAACATCTTACAACGCCTTCATCACCGAAAGATCACGTCAGTCGATCCCAGTGCGTCGAAAAGTCCGCGTCCGTTCCAGCCAGCGAGTTTTTCATTCCAGCGCCCCCCGCAACAACCCTCGTCGTGTTACACGCGCCGCGCGCGGTATTCGTGCTCGCCGGGAATAAAGGCGGGGAACTTTATTTAGAGGCAACGGCACCCGGTAATTTCCCACAGGCGAGCGCGCCGTGAGCGTAAATAACGGGGGCGCGCGGTGCGAGCCGCGATGGGACTTGCAAAACTGTCGTCTCTCGCGCTCTCTCGCTCGTGTTAAGACGCGCGGGGAAAAAATGCGCTCGAATTAACCGCTTTCGCCGTACTGTCAGCTCGGGGCTGTTCCTCGTCCGCCAACATTCGTCGACCGCGGTCGTGATGAAATTTAGCGCGAAATATGTCGATACGGGAGGTTTTTTTAACAGGTTCAGTACGGGTAATGTATAAGAAAATAGTACATTATGTAACAAGGGACTAAAGTCGCAGATTATTCCCGTGTAACATATAGTACTTTATTCTCATCACCACTGTGGCCACTTCATAGATTTGAAAAGTTATTTTGAATTTATGTGTTATAATTTTGTTAGTTTTAACCTAATTCACCATAAACGTAAAAAATTAGACTATGTTAGTTTATTCCCGCTAATTTACTTTATTCCTGCATTATTCGGGAATTTTCAAGCTATAAAATGGCCATTATAATAGAGATGGGAATAAAATACATTAATTTTTACAAAGAATAAAAAAGAATCGAAAATATTTTCAGTTTCAATTATTCCTATAAAAGAAGTGTATTTATTATGGCTGATATGAAAAGCGTTATGGACAAAAGTTTTCGAAGTTTTTATGATTTTTTATAGTATTTGATGGAAAATTTTAAAACATTTAATTTTCCGCATACCGTACATGAAGAAATATTTTCATGCCTTAGATTTAGTTTTACACACTTATCGAGTAAGGTATACCGGTTCCATCATTTCCTATCGTTCTTTTAGTACCTAGAATCGTTCTTTTATACTCAATCCCACGTAAAAGAAAATCTAGGTCTTTCTTACCTCGTGCTCTCTTTCTCGCAATCAACGCATTCGAAGAGTTCGCTTCCCACCCCCAGTGTCGAAACATTCCTCTTCCCGCTAAACGTCATGTCAATAAAGCGCTGCGCCGCTGCGGAGAGACGTACAAACTCGCCCGCCGCGAAAACTTTCCTTCCTCCGTGGGTGTCGAATATCCCAAGTTTCCCCTTCTCTCTCTCTCTCTCTCACCAGCGCTCGCGCGGACGAAGAATCGATAATCGTGTCAGCGTGCTAAATCAACTTTTCTCGCCGCCACCGTCGTTGCGGAACGCATGCAAATGCTAGCCAAGCCGCCGGTGAATAGTCGCCCGATGGCGCACGCGCTCGCGGCTAACTTCGCATAATACGTTTCCCGCGCGCGGTGCTGCCTGATTTTTCCTCGTTTTCGTGAGGGGTTTCTCCCCCCCCCCCCACCCCCTCGCTCTGTCGTGCAGATGTTGGTCGCGTATTCGTTGATTCGCTGTGCCCCGGGATTGTATCAACTTTCGCGGACAAAGTTCGGAAGAGTGCAAAATGTGAGCTCTTCATATTTTAGTTTTGTGCGGAGGGGAGAGGGATTGCAGAGCTAGTCGTGAAGGGCGTTCATCGATGGTTTTGGGTGGTATGAAGTTCCTTACGTCGAAAGTGTGGCATTAACTTTATTGCAAAAAGAAAATGTTCAATTAGAAAGATATACTTTTCTCCTCAAAGTATATATGTCGTTTAGGTAATATAATATTTTTGTCCTACTTAGTTTCTAAATATCATTTGTCCTAAGCATTAAGCGCGTAAGAAGTTAATAAATATGTGTACGCGTAACTTGTGCAGCAACTCTATAAGACCGACATTTCACAACAAACTTGCGTAATCAAGATTAATAACTGTGGGAGCACACGCGCGCGGTGCGCTATTTTTTCATTAAAAAGTCAGAAAATTTGTCATGTATTATGCGGCAGGACGTTTTTCACGTCCTAGATATCAAAATTTTTTATTCGTTTATTAGTACACTGAGAGAAGAATATTTTTATTGTTAACATATTTATCTATTTGAAATACAACTATTTGACATGTTTAAGGATAAAATGTGATATAGTAATAGTTACAATATCTATATTAACTAATAAGATATTCAGATTTGAAAGTAGCTGATAGTAAGTTCTTGTAAATTCTTGTAAATTGTAGTTTTTTCATCTAATAACCAATTTTCTATCAGGATTATGTTGTTATATAACAACAAGGTTTGAAATAAAAACTCCATTTAGTTTTTTACTCCAACGTTTCGGACATGTTGATTGTTTATGTCCTTCGTGAGGATAAACAATAAAAATGTCTAAAACGTTGGAGTAAAAAATAAATGATGTTTTTATTTCAAACGATTTTGTTATAAAACACCATCATCCTGGTAAAAAATTGGCCATTAGATTAAAAAACTACTATAATAAGCATATTGTAACTATTACAATATCAATGTTCTCAGGTAACATATTGAAATTGTTTATGAGAACATGGTAACTTAACTGTTAACATGGTATTATAACTGTTACAATGTCTATATTTGGCCATATTTAAACATACACATGTTAACAGTTACAATGCCATGTTAACAGTAAACAAATCCTTTTCTCAGTGTACGGGTAATTAAACATCTTCTTATTAAAAAAATTGTTTTCGACAAAGTATACAAAAGCCATCGAATGTGTAAATAAAATAGTTGTAAAATGAAAAAAAAAGACACTAATTAATATGGAGCTTTTTCAAAATATAAACTAATTCATACTCGTGTATTGAATGAATAAACACAGAAAAGTCTCTTTCATATATTCATAATTTGAACATTTCGCTTCCCCCGTAAAGAATATAAAGCACTTTAATCAACCTCCAAACCAATAGGAAAAACCTCTAAACCAAACACACACAATCCGACATAGTTTCCCTGCGACGAAAAAGAAAGTCACACTAAATTACCGGAAATTCGAAGCCAAAGCAGACTCGCGCGCAACGACAGCGTTCTCGCGGTTTACAATGGCTTAACTTTCTCGCGGGCGGGGGCCATTCGTCAGGCCGATTTATTTCCGGGGGCGCCACGATGATAGCGCGAGGGGGGGACAAAAGTTGCGAGTCGTCGTCTCGCTGCCAGAAACGCGGAGGAACGTTAAGATAATAGCAATAAATCCGGGGGGTGGCGCAGATGGCGATTATTTCGGCGGGGATTAACGCGTCGAATATTGGCGCGTGGGGGCAATTAAAGAGGCCGGTCGGCACGATTTTCGAAGGTGATTTCGCTTGTTGGCTGAAATTTATTGTTTGACCTTTTGCTCCTTGTTTGTGTGTACGGTAGGTTGTTATCGATGTTTTGTGCTTACCGATATTCTTTCTCCTTTGTCAAATTCTTGCGAAAATTTTCAGGATTGTTAACAAGTTAACTGAAGCTCACGGTTTATGTGTTATGCTGAATTTATAGATTATGTGAATATTTTCATGCGAATCATTATGTTATTTTTTTCTTGTGCGTAAAATTAAATTGTACGCACGATATGCAGTCTGTTTAGTAGTATAAAAACTTAAAATTTTATACAAGACAGTCAACAATTTTTTTTGTACTTTTGTACGTAAAATTAGTATTTACGAAGCCAGCTAGAGAGTAATAATTTTACGCTCACTGCTGTATAAAATCTCACGCATGACTTTTTTGCATAACACATAAGGTTTTGTGATGTAAATTTTTCTAAATACTATTCCGGAATACAACGGGTGCAAAATGTTTTTAAGTCGAGACTATAATAGAGTACCATTTTACGCACCTACACGAGGACGTAAAATTGAAATTTATGCATACTATTGTAAAAAAATGTACTTTTATAATTATAGAAATTAAACAACCCATATCATGTTCCCCGTTCCATACATTGATCTCGCGTGCTTCAACGTATTTCGTAAAGACTGAAAATTTACTATAGATTCCCTGTGGCGCTACACGAATTCGCTCGGGTATATAGGAATAGAGTCGACGTCTCGTCGCGTGTATCCCGAGAATTTTCGTTTAACTCGCTTGGCTGGCGCAGTGCTCGCGAAGGATTAGCTTGATTTTGCCCGTTCTCGTTCAGTACGGCAGTATTAGTTACATCGAGAGAAATAATTCAGTGATTACCTAATTACATGATAATTAGCAAATTTTTATTCTATGTCAATACAATATTTATACTTCCACTTGAAGGATTTTCTATGGTTACTTTAAAGTAAAAGCTCGGCTCTCAAATCGGGAAATTGGAAAGTAATGGATTAACCAGATTCATTCATATGATCGACTAAATTTTACGAAATTCAAAGAGCCGCCGCGTTCCGTAATTGAATTAAAACGATGACTGCTTTTCAACTCCAACATTCATAGTATCGAAATACCACTGTAACGGAGGAGTTTTCGAATCCCCATAATTATTGAACGATCGCCGCTGCTATTTAAAAACTCATTCTGCCAACAAGGAAGCCTCGTCCGCATAGAATATGCATTCCCCGCACGCGTTTGACTTCGTCGCGTGTACACGCGCTGGTCAGTGCGAAACAAGGTCGCACGGGCGGAATTATACGCGCGCGCGCCCCACTGCACCACGTTTGTTGATAATTACTTGGCTTTCTGCGAATTTCAATTCTGCGCTTTGCAACATTTCGGACTGCGGAGTTGTTTTTGATGCTGGTGGTTATTTTGCGCTTAGCGATTAATTTGCGATGTTTTGAAGGTATTTCGAGGAAACATTAACGGGTAGGAAACTTTTGTTCTGGTGAATGTATGCGAGTTGCGCGCGCGTTTTCTCTATTTATGTAGTTATTTAATAATAACTAAATAAAATAATATTAATATATTATTTTATTTAATTGGAAAATTTGTTAATGTAGTTCGTATTTTGTTATACAATTTAAAATTACTAACTAATCCAACGAATTGTTTTGCTATAGGTGTGTTCCATGTATACACCCGCGCAAAAAAAATACTATTACCAATGTCTTGGCAATATATTGGCAACATACATGGGGCATGTGTTGGTGGTATATTGGAGATACTGTTGGAATGTATGTGAGTTGCGCGCGCGTTTTCTCTATTTATGTAGTTATTTAATAATAATTAAATAAAATAATATTAATATATTATTTTATTTAATTGGAAAATTTGTTAATGTAGTTTGTATTTTGTTATACAATTTAAAATTACTAACTAATCCAACGAATTGTTTTGCTATAGGTGTGTTCCATGTATACACCCGCGCAAAAAAAATACTATTACCAATGTCTTGGCAATATATTGGCAACATACATGGGGCATGTGTTGGTGGTATATTGGAGATACTGTTGGCGAGATATTGTTCATGTCTCGGCACGTCACAGTTTCCAATGTACGACCAATATACAGCCAATAGTTTTTGGCGTCTCGTCAATTCATTAATGCAATATATGCCCAATATATTGCCAATATGTTTTCAATATATAAAATAATGGGTTAGGCTATTCGTGAGAGAGCTTTTTGCAGAATTTTCTTTCGTTTTTTGGAATGATATAACAGTATTCCCCTAAGAATTAATAATAACACGAGGGAGAACTGTTAATTTGAAACGTTTACTTATAGGTAATGTTTAAAAAAAAATTAAACAAAGTTAATTTATTTTACGCAGACATAGCGTAAAATTTTGAGTCTCCAATGTGAAGGGGATACCAAAAACAAGGCTAGCCTTGTAATGTTGGGTTCTTCGTAAAGAATCATTTGAACGGTTAAATTACACGGCTTATATACTATCGGCTATCCAGTGTATCCACAGAAAGCACTACCGGCGCGCCGCATAGCGGATGAATAGCCGAAGCTTACGTATCGAGAGCCGCCCATCACAAGTTCCCGTTTGTCACCGCCATGCGGCGCCCTGGTAGTGCTTTCTGTGGATACACGGGATGGCCGAAGGTATATAAGCCGAGTAATTTAACCGTTCAAATGATTCTTTACGAAGAATCAAAAATTACAAGGCTGGCCTTGTTTTTGGTATCCCCTTTACATTGGGGACTCAAAATTTTACGCCATGTCTGCGTAAAATAAATTAACTTTTTTTTTCAATTTTTTTTAAGATATAAGTAAATGCTTCAAATTATCGATTTCCCCCACGTGTTAAATCTTAGGGGGAATACTGTTACATCATTCAAAAAAAAACGAAAGAAAATTCTGCAAAAAACTCTCCTAACCCATTATTTTATATATTGAAAACATGTTGGCAATATATTGGGCATATTTTGCATTAATGAATTAACGAGACGCCAAAAACTATTGGCTGTATATTGGACGTATATGGGAAACTGTGGTGTGCCGAGACATGAGTAATATCTCGCCAATAGGATCTCCAATATACCGCCAACACATGCCCAATGCATGTTGCTAATATATTGCCAAGACATTGATAATAGTACTCTTTTTTGCGCGGGCGGAAGTAAAAAGAATCTTGCAATCCATAATGTGCTTCCAATATCAGATATTGACATCCATTTTATGCGTACATACAGGAGTGAGTCATTTTAATTTCTCCAGTCAATTATTTCGGGGGGGGGGGGGTCGTTTCGTGAAAATAAACCTTAACAAATGTTGTTAAAGGTCAAATCTAAGGTTATCACAAGGTCGGCCCTAACAAACCGATCAACTTTTGTTAAATTTTCACGAAATGATCCCCTCTCCGAAATAATTGACTGGAGAAATTAAAGTAACCCATCCTGTATACGTCGAGTTAGCGATTTTCTGAAATAATATACATATTTTTGTTAAGAGTACACGAAACACGTGATTCTCACATTCTCATGAATCAGGGTGCGAAGCACTTTCACAATCATGCTCCTATCTTCGTACATGGCTAGGGCTGTTCTACCATTTACTAAACGTATACATACTTCTTCATCAGATACGCAAATTCACAACAGTATATGCAGCCACTTCTCCTATCATCCCAATTCCACCCACATACCCACATCAAAATACTTATTTCCTACCACTTTTAATTGTTACCACTCTAAACGCAACAACAACACGACTATACATACCCTCAGTCCAGCGCCAATTATTTCTCTGGGAGCAACGGTCCGTCACCCCCGCGACCCGCGTCCCATAAAGCAGCGTCCGCAAGCATCTCGCTTCGTCTCTCCTTCTCAGTGTACCCTGAGAGAAACGAGCAAAGAGGAAGCGGAAAAACCGTGCCGTAACTCGCGGCCACTTTGTGCGCGCGCGCGCGTCTTTTCCACGCGCGACCGGAAACGGAACGAAGAGCCTCCGGCCCTCGCCACCGCCACGCTTTTATCCAATTATTTTTACACGCGAGGCTTTCAGCTTTCTCTCTCTCTCCGTGCCGGAAGCAATCCGTATGCCTTTATTGGCGCGGTTTCCGCGCGCTGTTCTTATCGGAGGTAAAACTCGTGCGTATGTGTGTATTTATACTGCACTTTCGTTCGGCTGACGTATATATACGGGCGATTAGACAACACGGGGGGGGGGGGGGGGATTGCCATGAAAGCCGTTACCAGCGCGTATATACGCGCGGAGCTCGGAGGTAGCCGTTAATTTGGGTTAACGAAATCTGCGACGGCGAAGGGGGATTAGGTAGTGGTGGGGGGAAGATGAGAGAGCCGCGCGATGGCGCCTCTGATGGCGGACGCGTGCGTTGGACGCTTGACGACAGCGTTGTTCCTGCGCGGATTGGACAAGAATTGAGGGAAAATAATTCATCCACTGCCAAAGTAAATGCGACATATCGTCGCGCGGTACGAAAAAAGCCAACTTGGAAGTTTTGCGCGAAGAAAAGCCAGTTTCGAGCGAAAAAGGCCAAAAATGTGCCCATACTTTGGCTTTTTTCGCGCGGAACTGGCTTTTCCTCGCGCGGGTTTAGAAGTTGGCTTTTCTTCGTACCGCGCGACGATATGCGACTGTTCCATATTGGCGTTTTGAATGTTTCTTTCGTTCAAATTGTGCTCATTTATGTACCTCATAAAATTTTAAAGGGTTTCGATAAAGTGATCATCAATGGAAATACTTATTTTTTAAACATTTTATAACCTTTCGGGCACGTAAATAAAATACCAGTTTTGTACACTGAAAAAAATAGTCTATGAAAAATTATTAAATTATCTAGGAAAATTTACTATGCTGTATGGGAACAAGGTGACAGACTTGAATTGTTTTAAATTTTATAATGTTTTCTATCAAATTTTACAATACTGGAAAGTAAAGTGGAAATCCATCAAGAAAAAAAAAATCTGCAGTGATCGGGAATCGAACCCTAGCCCCCTGGGCCAGAAGCCGCGCTCTTACTCGATGCGCCAACGTGTTCTTACGGGTATGGTGTTTCGACTCGTCTATATCTGGTACAGCTTGAGGTTATGTTGACTCACCGACTACAGCCATTAGCAGACGACAACTCAATTTTTACTATGTTGACTTGTAAAAATTCTTATATCTTCTGTCAATTATTAAAATGTCTGAAATTTACGATGTAGTATAGTAAAATTTGTGACAAATTTTTGGCAAAAATTATACAAAATATGTACTAAAAATTACTTTATATCATATTAATCTTTCACTCTCAAATTTTTTACTATGTTACCTTAGTAAATTTTATAGCCATTTCTATTAACTGTTCATCAATGTTATATTGATAATTACTAAAAGTATACTAAATAGACTCAGAATACAAGTCTGTCACCCCATTACTAGCGAACATAGTAATTTTTCAACAAACATTTTTCTCCGTGTATATTTTCGGTGGAACAATAGGAAGCAAGCATTTTTACCTAGAGATGTAAAAATTTTACAAACCAATTTAAGAATTGTCGCGGCAACTATTACGCGCATTCTACGTAACGTCCTTCGCGTCGAAAATTTCAATTTCAGCACCGCTGACGCACATTCATTTTACTCGTGTCATTGTACCATAAATGCTGTTTTATCACAAACTATACGGACCGTTCAATTTGTATTTAAATAAAATGAATGTTTTATTCTTTCGAAATCGACGAAAAGGGCTGTCCGTCGAACAATTTCAACTATTGTATCCCCATCTAACGTTATTATTCATTGAATAACAAATTTTGAAAACGAAAAACTTACATTTCACCGTATTTCATCTTCGACGTAATACCGAATACCCTTTTAAAAATATTTTTCGGTAGCAATTTTTTCACTTCGACATCGACAACCACATTTTTCTCCACAACTCTTCATTTGTGCTGAAAAAGTCTGTTTACATTACTATATATCGCGCCAAATAACAATCAAAATCATTTCCGGGCGGGGATGAAAAAAATGGCGCACAATCGTGTTGCTCATACATCAATCAAAAATCAAACAAACGTACCAAATCGGCCCGGGAAAAAGGCCCGCACTGGTAAAAAATTTAAATATTCGAAATTCTCGAAACGTTGTATGCCACCTCTCTCTTCCTCACAAAATCACGGGTTTATTGTCGACGTATATATACACACACACTCTCAGCGGTGTGCGCTCGCTGGCGCAAAACTGCTATCGCTCCCTTTCCAATAGTTCGCCGCCCCCCGGTGTACCTATTGCGCGTTTTTTCCCTTTCATCTCCCGACCTTTTCCCGGCCCGCGAGCTGGAAGAGAACTCGGCTCACAAAAAAAGCGAACTCAAAGGGACGGGAGGCAACAGCAGCACCCGACGTCTCCGGAGTGCTACGCTGCCGCGGTCTGGCTATTTTCGTCCTCGGTGGTAAACTCTCTGGCGTGTCGATGCGCGCACTGTATGCAAGTGTGTGTATGTGTGTATGACAATGGGTGAGCGATCGCAAAAGAGACTTGTTTGTTTTAACACCCTTCTGCTTCGGCCGGGTGCTAAACAGAAAAAGAGGTGGAGATAGAGGAAGAGAAGATTTTTGTGTAGTGCTGCTAGTAGCCAGATAAATGAGAAATAGTTTTGTAGGAAAGCGAATGTGGTAAAATTACCTTCTATTCAATCACCAAATAAATTTGAATTAAAAAGGAGCCTCCGGATTGCATTAAAACTGCCATACTTTCATAATCTCCAGGATCAACATATCACAGCCGCACGCCTCGCATCATCCAGCCCCCTCGACATTCGCCGACCTTCTCCCTACAAAAAAAGAATGCACATCCAGTCTGTATCTCATAGCACCCCAGGCATCCGCTCCCACAGCCTCACATAATCCTTTTCTCTCCTCTCCTCTCACTTCATTACCACCTCCCGCACATCAGCGCAACAACGAAATCACACGACCTGCAATCCTCGGAATTCGCGCCTCGTCCTTCCTCTCTCTCCCTCGTAATCCGCATCCACTCGCGCGCGCAAACACGAATCCCGGGGAACTGCTGAAAATGAAAGGACGACGACGGCGGCTGCGACGATGATGGGCGAATAATGACGTCACTTAATTACGCCGACAGTCGGCCGCTCGCTGAAATCTGGTCGCTCTCGTGCGCCCGTCCCTGACACTTTGACGTTTCGCGCGTTGCGGCGCGCTTAGCGCGGATTTCGCTTCCTCCCCCGCCGCGTGCTGACGGATTTGCGCATTAAACGCGGACGCGACGAATGGAAAGCGCTTAAATGCGATTTGTTCACAGTGGATGGCTCTTTTAGGTGGGGGGAAGACAAGGGAGTAGTAGTCGTGTAATGCAGTCACCGCGAGAGTTCGTTCATTCATTTCGTTAAGTCGTTTTAAAAGTTGGATGAAGTGCGTTTTACCACCCCGACGACGGAACGACACGACGGCTTTTGCGCCGTAAGCTGTTTTGTGTCCGAGGCCTGTCGTCGCTGAATTGAGATAGAGATAGAGAGAGAGAGAGATAGAGAGAGAGAGAGAGAGAGAGAGAGAGAGAGAGAGAGAGAGAGAGAGAGAGAGAGAGAGAGAGAGAGAGACTGAGGCAATGTTAACGTGTTTTCCATGCACAATGTAATATTTTCGCGGTATGTTTCAATTTATAACGAAAATATACACATCTATCCTCGGCCCTGAATGTGGGAGATCCGTGAATTTCGCCAATCCCATGAAATATTAAAAGGTGTCAGGGTCGACGGCCGACTTAAGCCGGACTCGAACTACTTACCCGACGCCCGGCCCGTATTCGCTTAATCGGCTTTCGGCGATTTCCAGCCACACTGAAGCTACCCTCCCGCGCCCCGCTAACTACTCTCCGGCTCCACTTCACCTTTCTTCGATGCGTGCACACTGACTTCGACTGATCATTTCTCGCCATTATACCCTGCCGGAAAAAGTTCATAGATATCGTTAGAAATCGATAAGACTCACCATTGAAGTCTATAAAATCTCTTATCAACTCGAATGGTGAATCTTAATTCCATTTTCTGCATTAGAAATTGATAAAATGCGATAAAATCGATATAAGTCAATATAAGTCGATAAAAATCTATAAGAAAAATTACAATTGAAATCAATAAATAAAATTGCAATTGAAAGCGATAAATAGAATCATATTGAAATTCCATCGAATTCAATTATTATTTTTCGTACAGTTTTATAGATTTATATTGACTTATATCGTTTTTATCGCATTTTATCAATTTCTAATGCAGAAAAAGAAATTAAGATTCCCCCATTCAAGTCCATAAGAAATCTTATCGACTTCTATCAACTTTTTCCAACAGGGTATATTTCCTCGGGACACAGTCAATAACAACGGCGCACGCACCTTATTACCTCGTTTTCAAAAGCGACGAAATCCGCTTATCTCTCGGCGTCTTCTCTCACCCTGCCGCATCGACAACGGGACTGGGACACGTTAATTGGGTGGCGCGCGCTCGGACAATAATGATTAGACTCGTCGAAACGACCCGCTAACGAGCCGCGGGTGCGGAGTATAGCTGCGGGTGCGGATTACCGCGTATTATGGAGATGTCGTAACGCAGCCTACAATTTTTTCATTATGAGGGGGCGCTGGTATTAATCCTTTTGGTGGATTTTATTGTCGTGAAACGAGGGTGCACTGAGGGGGCTTGGGTTGGAGTGATAGGGTGTTTGCGGTTGTCGTCTAAATTTTAATACCCTTGTTTTATAAACCAATCTTATGTATTATTGTGGATTTATAATCAATGTTAAAACTTTCCGATGAAAGCTTTCATTTTTGTTAATATAAGAGAACTGCTATTCAACCTGGTTTGGTGTCGCTCTTATTCATCAATGCAGGGAATCGTTCATTATACAAAGAGTGGCAACGAGGTCTAAGGATCCCGCGCAAACGTCAGGGTATGCTTTTGAACGACAAAAATTAGAGAATACCACAGTAGCACGGTCTAACGCTTTGAAAAAGTGGAGTTAGAGACATTTTTGGTATTGTTTTTGAAAAACGCATTAAAGTGTCTGATATAACGTTAAAAAACCGCTGCCAATTCATTGGCACGTAGCTTCCTCAAACTTAATTTATTGATCCCTTTAATTAATTTTTACTTCTAATATTTAAAATTTAATACTTTATCTTGTATGGTTAGACTAACTAGGAGAGGGTCATGGGTCCGGATTCAGCTTAAACTGTGCGTTATATCTTTTTTCGTAATGAACCGATTTTTTTGTGCAACGAACTTGATCTGAAGATATATAAAAGCTACATCTGTGCCCAATTTCAGGACGATTGGGTAATTTTTGCTCTTGTTATCGTGCGACAACGAAAACGCAAATTTTTTCTAAAATAATTTTTTTATAAAAAACAAATGAAGATAATCTCCTGAAATTTTAACCAAATATAGTCTTCTATAAATTTAATAAGTGGTTAAAATTTTAAGTCGATAAATCAAGTATTTTTTGAGAAAACGCGATTCGAAAATTTTTTTAAAAAATTTTTTACATCAAATATCTTTTTTCGTAATGGACCAATTTTTTGGGCAACGAACTCGATCTGAAGATATATGAAAGCTACATCTGTGCCAAACTTCATGACGATTGGATAATTTTTGCTCTAGTTATCGTGCGACAACGAAAACGCAAATTTTGTCTAAAATAATTTTTTTCTAAAAAACAAATGAAGATAATCTCTTGAAATTTTAACCACATATAGTCTTCAATTAGTGTAATAACTGATTATTTATTTCAAGTCGATAAATAAATTATTTTTTGAGAAAGTAATTTATGAAATATAAAAAAGTTTTCCTTAATAACAATTGACAGAGTGAAGATATTTTAAATTTTAAAAAAGGAAAATATAGGTAATTTAAATACCTTTCAAGAAAAGTTTATTATATATTATGTAATAATGACTGTAAGATATGAAAAATCAAAAAAACTAAAAATTCAAAATCGTTTTTTGGTTATAAAAAAAAAGAAAATCAATAAAAACTCAAATCCATCAGGGTACCTTTCTTTTCCCGCGAGACAAAGAGAATAAGCTTTAGCCGACGAAAATCGGTCGATTCGTTTCGGAGATATGAAGAGTTCAAATACACACACACACACACACACACACACACACACACACAGACACACACACACACACACACACACACACACACACACACACACACACACACACACACACACACACACACACGACAACAAAAATGATCAAAATCAACTAATATATACATATATCGCCTTAAAACATCTTTTTGAACATTTTTTTTTCGAAATTTTTTTCACCGTTACAAAGCTTCCTCTATGAGAAAGCAAAAAAATTAAACTAGAGAAAACAAGCTTTTATTTGTTTTTTACGAAATGAAAAAGTCACACTAATACCGACCAACAGAATTTTGTAATTTCTCTGCTCATTTCCGTCATCCAAATTACGATTGGCATAATTTTACCAGGTACTTAAGTGTAAGACCCATCGTATCACCCTCTGAACCAGCAACCTTTATTTCGGTAGCCTTGCCCTTCTCCAAAAGGAGAGGATTGTCCCGGACCGGGTTGTCCTGATTTCGCAGACCGCCGGGAAGTGGCTCCCCACTAGCTGGTGTCTTAGGTTGGCGAACATGTGGCAGGTCGTCAGAAGATGGGTGGGGGTCTCATCCGCCTGATTACACCATCTGCACCGACCACATCTCGTCTGCCCTAATTTGGTCGAGTGATATCTGAGACACCCATGTGCTGTAGTAATGCGTAACAACTAGCAGCCGGGCGTCCTTTCTGCTGCCCCCACATATGCATCGGGTCCAGTCCTCGTTGACGTCCTGGCCCAGCCAGGTCTTTGACCTGCCTGATACCACCATCGCTTTGCCAATCCCTGATGTGCAGTATCCGCGTCCACTTGATGACTGCCTGCTTCACCACGGATTTAGAGACCCCTATTAGGGGTGCTGATGACTCGTCTGTGGAAGAGTTAGCTCCCAGCCCGGTGTGGCCAGGTACTAAGAGTAGACGAGTTGTGTTTCTCTCCGCTAGTCTGTTTAGCGCCGCTTTGCAGTTCCAGACCAGCTAAGAGGCCGTTCTATGGGCGTTCAACGCCTTCAGAGCTGCCTGGCTGTCCAAACGGATGCTCTTCAATCCTTTAAGCACACCGAAGGATGGCGTATATTTCCAATTGAAAAACTGTGGCATGCGGCCCCAGGGGGAGAAACATGCCTTTCCCGTTCCTGCGGCAGTAGTATCCGGAGCCGGTACCGCTATTAGTCTTCGAGCCGTCCGTGTACCAGATGTCTCCGCTGCCCGACAGCTTGTTCCTCTCTGCCTTCTCGCCCAATCTTGCCTCGTTGGTATGACGGTTCCGTACCTCCTTCCAAAGGTATATCTCGGGATCATCATATCCGATAGCATGGACAAAACTAGTGAAGAACCCAGTACTTCGGGAAACTGAGTACATAAACGTAAGAAATTAGACTATGTCACTTTATTCCCGCTAATTTACTTTATTTCCGCTAATTTACGTTATACCCACTAATTTACTTTATTCCCGCTAATTTACTTTCTTCCCGATAATTTACTTTATTCCCACTAATGTAGTTAATTCTCGCATTCTGCGGGAATAAAGTAAAAAAAGGAAATAGACGCCACTTTTACCCCGCTTTTCAGGCTATAAAAATGGCCATTATAGTAGGAATGGAAATAAAACTTTTTTCCTCCAAATCTCACCAAAACTCATCTATAGAGGTATTGTTCGATGCTCTTTCGATTGGCGCTATGAGTTCCATAAAATCCAAAATTTTTCAAAATTACTCCTTTCCTATTTGCCCTACGACCCTAAAACCTCCTCCATCCGATAGAGCGGGAAAATATAGTCGGTATAGTGACTACTGAGCTGACAAAATGGAAATTTTGTGTTTTTGAGCGATTTTAAACGGATTAGATCCCAATAAATGAAGAAAAACTTTTTTCCTCCAAAACTCGCCAAAACTCATATATAGAGGTATTTTTCGATGCTCTTTCGATTGGCGCTATGAGTTTCGAAATATCGCAAAATTTCTCAAAATTACTCCTTTCCTATTGTTCCTACGACCCTAAAATCTGCTCCTTTCGATAGAGCGGAAAAAATAGTCAGGTATAGGGATTTGTGGGATCTGAAAATGGAAATATTGGGTTTTTAACCGATTTGAAATCGCTTAGGTCGGAATAAATGAAAAAATATTCAAAACTTTTCAAAATTACTCTTTTCCTATTGGTTCTGCGACCCCAAAATCTGTTCTATCCGACAGAGCGCAAAAAAATAGTCGGGTATAGTGACTAGTGGGCCGAGAAAAAGGAAATTTTGTGTTTTTGTGCGATTTTAAACGCATTAGATCTCAATAAATGAAGAAAAACTTTTTTCCTCCAAATCTCGCCAAAAATCATATATAGAGGTATTTTTCGATGCTCTTTCGATTGGCGCTATGAGTTTTGCAATATCTCAAAATTTCTCAACATTACTCCTTTCCTATTGGCCCTACGGCCCTAAAACCTGCCCCTCGTACCCTGTCTCCACTTGCCCTGAGTCCCGAACCTATGAGATGTTATAGCCGCTGATGCAGTATTGGTGAGGTGGAACATCGCTCCCGTGGCTCCCCTAAGTGTAAGCCCTCGAAGCCCCTCCAACATTCGCCTAGCCCCGATTAGCTCTGTTCTGTGCCACTAGACTGCAGCAGCATAGTCAAGCCTCTGGGCACCAGTCCGGCCCTATAAAGCCACAGGATGATCTTGGTGCTGAGGCACCAAGTACTGCTAAACGCCCTTCGGCACGTCCAGAAAGTTGACAGGAACTTATCACGTTGGATAAGAACATGCCTGTCTCAGGTTAACTTCCTGTCTAGAATTACCCCCAGTTATTTGGTTGCATTCTTCACATCCAGGGTCTTGCCCTCTAGCATGGGTGCCTTGCATGGTTCGAGTTTGTATTTGCGGGTGGAAACGACGATCTCGATCTTCTCTGGATTTACAGAGTCCTGTTGCCTCGCACCAGCGATTCACACGTTTGAGTGCGAGCTCCATAGAGTTCATGGTGGCCTCTATACATCTTCCCTTAATAATTCTGACCATCCGTGTGACTTTTGGTTGGGCTCAACTGGGCATCCACCATGATATTCCTTTTCTCCAGCTTCTCCTCTATGCGATAGACCGTCGAGTGTAGGGCAGTCTCCGTTGAGTGCCCTGCCCTATAAGCGTGCTGGTTGGGGTGTAAGGGCCTAACTGTCAACACTTCGTCCTGCAGGTATCTATCCACTAGCATCACCAATCTCTTGAAGACAAAGAAACTTAGATTAGAAACTTATCATAATCGATTGCATTTATAGCAAAATATGCAGTTATCTTTTAAATCTTACAGTGTAGATTTCCAAAAAAACTGTAAATTTAACAAGACCTTTATTTACTATGCCAAATAGTTATTTCTACCGTACATTTTTATCTCGGTGTAAGTTCGCTATGGCTTCTATTTTTATTTCTATTCAAGAATTTAAAAGACTTGAAAATATATTTAAAAAGTACGTGTTCATAGAAATTACTTCATTTGTTCACGCCAATGAATGCGAGAAAGAATTTGACTTACAATAGCTAATTCCTATTTACTCGCTATCTAAGCGGAAAAACTCGCTATCTAAGCGGAAAAAAATAGTCGCTTATAGTCGGGTATTGTGACTAGTAGGCTGAGAAAATTGAAATTTTGCATTTTTGAGCGATTTTAAGCGGATTAGATCCCAATAAACGAATAAAAATTTTTTTCCTCCAAATTTCGCCAAAATTCATATATAGGGGTATTTTTCGCTGCTCTTTTTATTGGTGCTATGATTTTTGCAATATCTCAAAATTTCTGAAAAAAATTACTTTCCTATTGGCTCTACGGCCCTAAAACCTACTCCATTCGATAGAGCGGAAAAAAATAGTCGCGTATAGTGATTGGTGGGATTAGAAAATGGAAATTTTTAGGTTTTCAAGCGATTTGAAATCGCTTTGGTCCAAATAAACGAAGAAATCTAGAACATTTTTCAAAATTGCTCCTCTCCGCTAGGTCCTTCGACCCCAAAAGATGTTCCATCCGCTAGAGCGGGAAGATATAGTCGGGTATTGTGTCTAGCAGGCTGAGAAAATTGAAATTTTGCATTTTCAAGTGATTTTAAACGGATTATATCCCAATAAACGAAGAAAAATTTTTTACCTCCAAATTTCGCCAAAATTCATATATAGTGGTATTTTTCGCTGCTCTCTCGATTGGTCCTATGATTTTTGCAATATCTCAAAGTTTCTGAAAATTATTATTTTCCTATTGTCTCTACGGCCCTAAAACCTGCTCCATTCGATAGAGCGGAAAAAATAGTCGCGTATAGTGATTAGCGGGATTAGAAAATGGATATTTTTGGTTTTCAAGGGATTTGAAATCGACTAGGCCAAATAAACGAAGAATTCTAGAACATTTTTCAAAATTGCTCCTCTCCGCTAGGTCCTTCGACCCCAAACGACGTTCCATCCGCTAGAGCGGAAAGATATAGTCGCGTATTGTGTCTAGTAGGCTGAGAAAATTGAAATTTTGCATTTTCTAGCGATTTTCTTGGATTTGATCCCAATAAACGAAGAAAAATTTCTACCTCCAAATTACGCCAAATTCATATATAGGGGTATTTTTCGCTGCTCTTTCGATTGGTGCTATGATTTTTGCAATATCTCAAAGTTTCTGAAAATTATTATTTTCCTATTGTCTCTACGGCCCTAAAACCAGCTCCATTCGATAGAGCGCAAAGAAATAGTCGCGTATAGTGATTGGTGGGATCTGAAAATGGATATTTTTGGTTTTCAAGCGATTTGAAATCGACTAGGCCCAAATAAAGGAAGAATTCTAAAACATTTTTCAAAATTGCTCCTCTCCGCTAGGTCCTTCGACCCCAAACGATGTTCCATCCGCTAGAGCGGGAAGATATAGTCGGGTATTGTGTCCAGTAGGCTGAGAAAATTGAAATTTTGCATTTTCGAGCGATTTTAAATGAATTAGATCCCAATAAACGAAGAAAAATTTTTTACCTCCAAATATCGCCAAAATTCATATGTAGGTATTTTTCGCTGCTCTTTCGATTGGTGCTATGATTTTTGCAATATCTCAAAATTTCTGAAAATTATTATTTTCCTATTGGCTCTACCGCCCTAAAACCTGCTCCATTCGATAGAGCGGAAAAAAATAGTCGCGTATAGTGATTGGTGGGATTAGAAAATGGATATTTTGGGTTTTAAGCGATTTGAAATCGATTAGGCCCAAATAAATGAAGAATTCTAGAACATTTTTCAAAATTGCTCCTCTCCGCTAGGTCCTTCGACCCCAAAAGATTTTCCATCCGTTAGAGCGGGAAGATATAGTCGGGTATTGTGTCTAGTAGGCTGAGAAAACTGAAATTTTGCATTTTCGAGCGATTTTAAACGGATTTGATCCGAATAAGAAAAATTTTTTACCTCCAAATTTCACCAAAATTCATACTCGCGTATAGTGATTGGTGATATTAGAAAATGGATATTTTGGGTTTTCAAGCGACTTGAAATCGATTACGCCCAAATCAACGAAGAATTCTAGAACATTTTTCAAAATTGCTCCTCTCCGCTAGGTCCTTCGACCCCAAGAGATGTTCCATCCGCTAGAGCGGGAAGATATAGTAGGTTATTGTGTCTGTCAGGCTGAGAAAATTGAAATTTTGCATTTTCTAGCTATTTTAAACGTATTCTATCCCAATAAACGAAGAAAAATTTTTTACCTCCAAATTTCGCCAAAATTCATATATAGTGGTATTTTTCGCTGCTCTCTCGATTGGTCCTATGATTTTTGCAATATCTCAAAGTTTCTGAAAATTATTATTTTCCTATTGTCTCTACGGCCCTAAAACCTGCTCCATTCGATAGAGCGGAAAAAATAGTCGCGTATAGTGATTAGCGGGATTAGAAAATGGATATTTTTGGTTTTCAAGGGATTTGAAATCGACTAGGCCAAATAAACGAAGAATTCTAGAACATTTTTCAAAATTGCTCCTCTCCGCTAGGTCCTTCGACCCCAAACGACGTTCCATCCGCTAGAGCGGAAAGATATAGTCGCGTATTGTGTCTAGTAGGCTGAGAAAATTGAAATTTTGCATTTTCTAGCGATTTTAAACGGATTTGATCCCAATAAACGAAGAAAAATTTCTACCTCCAAATTACGCCAAATTCATATATAGGGGTATTTTTCGCTGCTCTTTCGATTGGTGCTATGATTTTTGCAATATCTCAAAGTTTCTGAAAATTATTATTTTCCTATTGTCTCTACGGCCCTAAAACCAGCTCCATTCGATAGAGCGCAAAGAAATAGTCGCGTATAGTGATTGGTGGGATTTGAAAATGGATATTTTTGGTTTTCAAGCGATTTGAAATCGACTAGGCCCAAATAAAGGAAGAATTCTAAAACATTTTTCAAAATTGCTCCTCTCCGCTAGGTCCTTCGACCCCAAACGATGTTCCATCCGCTAGAGCGGGAAGATATAGTCGGGTATTGTGTCCAGTAGGCTGAGAAAATTGAAATTTTGCATTTTCGAGCGATTTTAAATGAATTAGATCCCAATAAACGAAGAAAAATTTTTTACCTCCAAATATCGCCAAAATTCATATGTAGGGGTATTTTTCGCTGCTCTTTCGATTGGTGCTATGATTTTTGCAATATCTCAAAATTTCTGAAAATTATTATTTTCCTATTGGCTCTACCGCCCTAAAACCTGCTCCATTCGATAGAGCGGAAAAAAATAGTCGCGTATAGTGATTGGTGGGATTAGAAAATGGATATTTTGGGTTTTAAGCGATTTGAAATCGATTAGGCCCAAATAAATGAAGAATTCTAGAACATTTTTCAAAATTGCTCCTCTCCGCTAGGTCCTTCGACCCCAAAAGATTTTCCATCCGTTAGAGCGGGAAGATATAGTCGGGTATTGTGTCTAGTAGGCTGAGAAAACTGAAATTTTGCATTTTCGAGCGATTTTAAACGGATTTGATCCGAATAAGAAAAATTTTTTACCTCCAAATTTCACCAAAATTCATACTCGCGTATAGTGATTGGTGATATTAGAAAATGGATATTTTGGGTTTTCAAGCGACTTGAAATCGATTACGCCCAAATCAACGAAGAATTCTAGAACATTTTTCAAAATTGCTCCTCTCCGCTAGGTCCTTCGACCCCAAGAGATGTTCCATCCGCTAGAGCGGGAAGATATAGTAGGTTATTGTGTCTGTCAGGCTGAGAAAATTGAAATTTTGCATTTTCTAGCTATTTTAAACGTATTCTATCCCAATAAACGAAGAAAAATTTTTTACCTCCAAATTACGCCAAAATTCATATGTAGGGGTATTTTTCGCTGCTCTTTCGATTGGTGCTATGATTTTTGCAATATCTCAAAATTTCTGAAAATTATTACTTTCCTATTGGCTCTACGGCCCTAAAACCTACTTCATTCGATAGAGCGGAAAAAAATTGTCGCGTATAGTGATTGGTGGGATTAGAAAATGGAAATTTTGGGTTTTCAAGCGATTTGAAATCGATTTGGTCCAATTAAACGAAGAAATCTAAATATTTTTCAAAAATGCTCCTTTCCGCTAGGTCCTTCGACCCCAAACGATGTTCCATCCGCTAGAGCGGGAAGATATAGTCGGGTATTGTGTCCAGTAGGCTGAGAAAATTGAAATTTTGCATTTTCGAGCGATTTTAAATGAATTAGATCCCAATAAACGAAGAAAAATTTTTTACCTCCAAATATCGCCAAAATTCATATGTAGGGGTATTTTTCGCTGCTCTTTCGATTGGTGCTATGATTTTTGCAATATCTCAAAATTTCTGAAAATTATTATTTTCCTATTGGCTCTACCGCCCTAAAACCTGCTCCATTCGATAGAGCGGAAAAAAATAGTCGCGTATAGTGATTGGTGGGATTAGAAAATGGATATTTTGGGTTTTTAAGCGATTTGAAATCGATTAGGCCCAAATAAATGAAGAATTCTAGAACATTTTTCAAAATTGCTCCTCTCCGCTAGGTCCTTCGACCCCAAAAGATTTTCCATCCGTTAGAGCGGGAAGATATAGTCGGGTATTGTGTCTAGTAGGCTGAGAAAACTGAAATTTTGCATTTTCGAGCGATTTTAAACGGATTTGATCCGAATAAGAAAAATTTTTTACCTCCAAATTTCACCAAAATTCATACTCGCGTATAGTGATTGGTGATATTAGAAAATGGATATTTTGGGTTTTCAAGCGACTTGAAATCGATTACGCCCAAATCAACGAAGAATTCTAGAACATTTTTCAAAATTGCTCCTCTCCGCTAGGTCCTTCGACCCCAAGAGATGTTCCATCCGCTAGAGCGGGAAGATATAGTAGGTTATTGTGTCTGTCAGGCTGAGAAAATTGAAATTTTGCATTTTCTAGCTATTTTAAACGTATTCTATCCCAATAAACGAAGAAAAATTTTTTACCTCCAAATTACGCCAAAATTCATATGTAGGGGTATTTTTCGCTGCTCTTTCGATTGGTGCTATGATTTTTGCAATATCTCAAAATTTCTGAAAATTATTATTTTCCTATTGGCTCTACGGCCCTAAAACCTGCTCCATTCCAAAGAGCGGAAAAAAATAGTCGCGTATAGTGATTGGTGGGATCTATTCCGTTTAAAATCGCTCGAAAATACAAAATTTCAATTTTCTCAGCCAACTAGACACAATACCTGACTATATCTTCCCGCTCTAGCGGATGGAACATCTTTTGGGGTCGAAGGACCGAAAGGAGAGGAGCAATTTTCAAAAATGTTCTAGAATTCTTCGTTTATTTGGGCATAATCGATTTCAAGTCTCTTGAAAACCCAAAATATCCATTTCCTCATCCCACCAATTACTATATGCGACTATTTTTTTCCGCTCTATCGATTGCAGCAGGTTTTAGGGCTGTAGAGCCCATAGGAAAATAATAATTTTCAGAAAGTTTAAGATATTGCAAAAATCATAGCACCAATCGAAAGAGATGCGAAAAATACCCCTATATATGAATTTTGGCTAAATTTGGAGGAAAAAAATTTTTCTTCGTTTATTGGGATATAATGCGTTAAAAATCGCTCAAAAATACCAAATTTCAATTTTCTCAGCCTACTAGTCACAATACCCGACTATATCTTCCTGCTCTAGTGGATGGAATATCCTTTGGGGTCGAAGGACCTAGCGGAGATGAGCAATTTTGAAAAATGTTCTACAGTTCATCGTTTATTTGGGCCAAATCGACTTCAAATAGCTTGAAAACCCAAAATATCCATTTTTTAATCCCACCAATCACTATAGGCGACTATTTTTTTCGGCTCTATCGAATGGAAAAGGTTTTAGGGCCGTAGAGCCAATAGGAAAATAATAATTTTCAAAAATTTTGAGATATTGCAAAAATCATAGCGCCAATCGAAAGAGCAGCGCAAAATACCCTATATATGAATTTGGCGTAATTTGGAGGTAGAAAATTTTTCTTCGTTTATTGGGATCAAATCCGTTTAAAATCGCTAGAAAATGCAAAATTTCAATTTTCTCAGCCTACTAGACACAATACGCGACTATTTTTTTCCGCTCTATCGATTGCAGCAGGTTTTAGGGCTGTAGAGCCCATAGGAAAATAATAATTTTCAGAAAGTTTAAGATATTGCAAAAATCATAGCACCAATCGAAAGAGATGCGAAAAATACCCCTATATATGAATTTTGGCTAAATTTGGAGGAAAAAAATTTTTCTTCGTTTATTGGGATATAATGCGTTAAAAATCGCTCAAAAATACCAAATTTCAATTTTCTCAGCCTACTAGTCACAATACCCGACTATATCTTCCTGCTCTAGTGGATGGAATATCCTTTGGGGTCGAAGGACCTAGCGGAGATGAGCAATTTTGAAAAATGTTCTACAGTTCATCGTTTATTTGGGCCAAATCGACTTCAAATCGCTTGAAAACCCAAAATATCCATTTTTTAATCCCACCAATCACTATAGGCGACTATTTTTTTCGGCTCTATCGAATGGAAAAGGTTTTAGGGCCGTAGAGCCAATAGGAAAATAATAATTTTCAAAAATTTTGAGATATTGCAAAAATCATAGCGCCAATCGAAAGAGCAGCGCAAAATACCCCTATATATGAATTTTGGCTAAATTTGGAGTAAAAAAATTTTTCTTCGTTTATTGAGATAAAATGCATTGAAAATCGCTCAAAAATACCAAATTTCAATTTTCTCAGCCTACTAGTCACAATACCCGACTATATCTTCCTGCTCTAGTGGATGGAATATCCTTTGGGGTCGAAGGACTTAGCGGAGATGAGCAATTTTGAAAAATGTTCTACATTTCATCGTTTATTTGGGCCAAATCGACTTTAAATCGCTTGATAACCCAAAATATCCATTTTTAAATCCCACCAATCACTATACGCGACTATTTTTTTCCGGTCTGTGGAATGGAAAAGGTTTTAGGGCCATAGAGCCAATAGGAAAATAATAATTTTCAAAAATTTTGAGATATTGCAAAAATCATAGCGGCAATCGAAAGAGCAGCGCAAAATACCCCTATATATGAATTTTGGCTAAATTTGGAGGAAAAAAATTTTTCTTCGTTTATTGGGATATAATGCGTTAAAAATCGCTCAAAAATACCAAATTTCAATTTTCTCAGCCTACTAGTCACAATACCCGACTATATCTTCCTGCTCTAGTGGATGGAATATCCTTTGGGGTCGAAGGACCTAGCGGAGATGAGCAATTTTGAAAAATGTTCTACATTTCATCGTTTATTTGGGCCAAATCGACTTCAAATCGCTTGAAAACCCAAAATATCCATTTTTTAATCCCACCAATCACTATAGGCGACTATTTTTTTCGGCTCTATCGAATGGAAAAGGTTTTAGGGCCGTAGAGCCAATAGGAAAATAATAATTTTCAAAAATTTTGAGATATTGCAAAAATCATAGCGCCAATCGAAAGAGCAGCGCAAAATACCCCTATATATGAATTTTGGCTAAATTTGGAGTAAAAAAATTTTTCTTCGTTTATTGAGATAAAATGCATTGAAAATCGCACAAAAATACCAAATTTCAATTTTCTCAGCCTACTAGTCACAATACCCGACTATATCTTCCTGCTCTAGTGGATGGAATATCCTTTGGGGTCGAAGGACTTAGCGGAGATGAGCAATTTTGAAAAATGTTCTACATTTCATCGTTTATTTGGGCCAAATCGACTTCAAATCGCTTGAAAACCCAAAATATCCATTTTTTAATCCCACCAATCACTATAGGCGACTATTTTTTTCCGCTCTATCGAATGGAAAACGTTTTAGGGCCGTAGAGCCAATAGGAAAATAATAATTTTCAAAAATTTTGAGATATTGCAAAAATCATAGCGCCAATCGAAAGAGCAGCGCAAAATACCCCTATATATGATATTTGGGTAAGTTTGGAGGAAAAAAATTTCTCTTCGTTCATTGGGATATAATGCGTTGAAAATCGCTCAAAAATACCAAATTTCAATTTTCTCAGCCTACTAGTCACAATACCTGACTATATCTTCCTGCTCTAGTGGATGGAATATCCTTTGGGGTCGAAGGACCTAGCGGAGATGAGCAATTTTGAAAAATGTTCTACATTTCATCGTTTATTTGGGCCAAATCGACTTCAAATCGCTTGAAAACCCAAAATATCCATTTTTTAATCCCACCAATCACTATACGCGACTATTTTTTTCCGATCTATCGAATGGAAAAGGTTTTAGGGCCGTAGAGCCAATAGGAAAATAATAACTTTCGAAAATTTTGAGATATTGCAAAAATCATAGCGCCAATCGAGAGAGCAGCGCAAAATACCCCTATATATGAATTTCGGCTAAATTTGGAGGAAGAAAATTTTTCTTCGTTTATTGGGATATAATGCGATGAAAATCACTCAAAAATACCAAATTTCAATTTTCTCAGCCTACTAGTCACAATACCCGACTATATCTTCTTGCTCTAGTGGATGGAATATCCCTTGGGGTCGAAGGACCTAGGGGAGATGAGCAATTTTGAAAAATGTTCTAGATTTCATCGTTTATTTGGGCCAAATCGACTTTAAATCGCTTGATAACCCAAAATATCCATTTTTAAATCCCACCAATCACTATACGCGACTATTTTTTTCCGCTCTGTGGAATGGAAAAGGTTTTAGGGCCATAGAGCCAATAGAAAAATAATAATTTTCAAAAATTTTGAGATATTGCAAAAATCATAGCGGCAATCGAAAGAGCAGCGCAAAATACCCCTATATATGAATTTTGGCTAAATTTGGAGGAAAAAAATTTTTCTTCGTTTATTGGGATATAATGCGTTAAAAATCGCTCAAAAATACCAAATTTCAATTTTCTCAGCCTACTAGTCACAATACCCGACTATATCTTCCTGCTCTAGTGGATGGAATATCCTTTGGGGTCGAAGGACCTAGCGGAGATGAGCAATTTTGAAAAATGTTCTACAGTTCATCGTTTATTTGGGCCAAATCGACTTCAAATAGCTTGAAAACCCAAAATATCCATTTTTTAATCCCACCAATCACTATAGGCGACTATTTTTTTCGGCTCTATCGAATGGAAAAGGTTTTAGGGCCGTAGAGCCAATAGGAAAATAATAATTTTCAAAAATTTTGAGATATTGCAAAAATCATAGCGCCAATCGAAAGAGCAGCGCAAAATACCCCTATATATGAATTTGGCGTAATTTGGAGGTAGAAAAATTTTCTTCGTTTATTGGGATCAAATCCGTTTAAAATCGCTAGAAAATGCAAAATTTCAATTTTCTCAGCCTACTAGACACAATACGCGACTATTTTTTTCCGCTCTATCGATTGCAGCAGGTTTTAGGGCTGTAGAGCCCATAGGAAAATAATAATTTTCAGAAAGTTTAAGATATTGCAAAAATCATAGCACCAATCGAAAGAGATGCGAAAAATACCCCTATATATGAACTTTGGCTAAATTTGGAGGAAAAAAATTTTTCTTCGTTTATTGGGATATAATGCGTTAAAAATCGCTCAAAAATACCAAATTTCAATTTTCTCAGCCTACTAGTCACAATACCCGACTATATCTTCCTGCTCTAGTGGATGGAATATCCTTTGGGGTCGAAGGACCTAGCGGAGATGAGCAATTTTGAAAAATGTTCTACAGTTCATCGTTTATTTGGGCCAAATCGACTTCAAATCGCTTGAAAACCCAAAATATCCATTTTTTAATCCCACCAATCACTATAGGCGACTATTTTTTTCGGCTCTATCGAATGGAAAAGGTTTTAGGGCCGTAGAGCCAATAGGAAAATAATAATTTTCAAAAATTTTGAGATATTGCAAAAATCATAGCGGCAATCGAAAGAGCAGCGCAAAATACCCCTATATATGAATTTTGGCTAAATTTGGAGGAAAAAAATTTTTCTTCGTTTATTGGGATATAATGCGTTAAAAATCGCTCAAAAATACCAAATTTCAATTTTCTCAGCCTACTAGTCACAATACCCGACTATATCTTCCTGCTCTAGTGGATGGAATATCCTTTGGGGTCGAAGGACCTAGCGGAGATGAGCAATTTTGAAAAATGTTCTACATTTCATCGTTTATTTGGGCCAAATCGACTTCAAATCGCTTGAAAACCCAAAATATCCATTTTTTAATCCCACCAATCACTATAGGCGACTATTTTTTTCGGCTCTATCGAATGGAAAAGGTTTTAGGGCCGTAGAGCCAATAGGAAAATAATAATTTTCAAAAATTTTGAGATATTGCAAAAATCATAGAGCCAATCGAAAGAGCAGCGCAAAATACCCCTATATATGAATTTTGGCTAAATTTGGAGTAAAAAAATTTTTCTTCGTTTATTGAGATAAAATGCATTGAAAATCGCACAAAAATACCAAATTTCAATTTTCTCAGCCTACTAGTCACAATACCCGACTATATCTTCCTGCTCTAGTGGATGGAATATCCTTTGGGGTCGAAGGACTTAGCGGAGATGAGCAATTTTGAAAAATGTTCTACATTTCATCGTTTATTTGGGCCAAATCGACTTCAAATCGCTTGAAAACCCAAAATATCCATTTTTTAATCCCACCAATCACTATAGGCGACTATTTTTTTCCGCTCTATCGAATGGAAAAGGTTTTAGGGCTGTAGAGCCAATAGGAAAATAATAATTTTCAAAAATTTTGAGATATTGCAAAAATCATAGCGCCAATCGAAAGAGCAGCGCAAAATACCCCTATATATGATATTTGGGTAAGTTTGAAGGAACAAATTTCTCTTCGTTCATTGGGATATAATGCGTTGAAAATCGCTCAAAAATACCAAATTTCAATTTTCTCAGCCTACTAGTCACAATACCTGACGATATCTTCCTGCTCTAGTGGATGGAATATCCTTTGGGGTCGAAGGACCTAGCGGAGATGAGCAATTTTGAAAAATGTTCTACATTTCATCGTTTATTTGGGCCAAATCGACTTCAATTCGCTTGAAAACCCAAAATATCCATTTTTTAATCCCACCAATCACTATAGGCGACTATTTTTTTCCGCTCTATCGAATGGAAAAGGTTTTAGGGCCGTAGAGCCAATAGGAAAATAATAATTTTCAAAAATTTTGAGATATTGCAAAAATCATAGCGCCAATCGAAAGAGCAGCGCAAAATACCCCTATATATGATATTTGGGTAAGTTTGGAGGAAAAAAATTTCTCTTCGTTCATTGGGATATAATGCGTTGAAAATCGCTCAAAAATACCAAATTTCAATTTTCTCAGCCTACTAGTCACAATACCTGACTATATCTTCCTGCTCTAGTGGATGGAATATCCTTTGGGGTCGAAGGACCTAGCGGAGATGAGCAATTTTGAAAAATGTTCTACATTTCATCGTTTATTTGGGCCAAATCGACTTCAAATCGCTTGAAAACCCAAAATATCCATTTTTTAATCCCACCAATCACTATACGCGACTATTTTTTTCCGATCTATCGAATGGAAAAGGTTTTAGGGCCGTAGAGCCAATAGGAAAATAATAACTTTCGAAAATTTTGAGATATTGCAAAAATCATAGCGCCAATCGAGAGAGCAGCGCAAAATACCCCTATATATGAATTTCGGCTAAATTTGGAGGAAGAAAATTTTTCTTCGTTTATTGGGATATAATGCGATGAAAATCACTCAAAAATACCAAATTTCAATTTTCTCAGCCTACTAGTCACAATACCCGACTATATCTTCTTGCTCTAGTGGATGGAATATCCCTTGGGGTCGAAGGACCTAGGGGAGATGAGCAATTTTGAAAAATGTTCTAGATTTCATCGTTTATTTGGGCCAAATCGACTTTAAATCGCTTGATAACCCAAAATATCCATTTTTAAATCCCACCAATCACTATACGCGACTATTTTTTTCCGCTCTGTGGAATGGAAAAGGTTTTAGGGCCATAGAGCCAATAGAAAAATAATAATTTTCAAAAATTTTGAGATATTGCAAAAATCATAGCGGCAATCGAAAGAGCAGCGCAAAATACCCCTATATATGAATTTTGGCTAAATTTGGAGGAAAAAAATTTTTCTTCGTTTATTGGGATATAATGCGTTGAAAATCGCTCAAAAATACCAAATTTCAATTTTCTCAGCCTACTAGTCACAATACCTGACTATATCTTCCTGCTCTAGTGGATGGAATATCCTTTGGGGTCGAAGGACCTAGCGGAGATGAGCAATTTTGAAAAATATTCTACATTTCATCGTTTATTTGGGCCAAATCGACTTCAAATCGCTTGAAAACCCAAAATATCCATTTTTTAATCCCACCAATCACTATACGCGACTATTTTTTTCCGCTCTATCGAATGGAAAAGGTTTTAGGGCCGTAGAGCCAATAGGAAAATAATAATTTTCAAAAATTTTGAGATATTGCAAAAATCATAGTGTCAATCGAAAGAGCAGCGCTAAATACCCCTATATATGAATTTTGGCTAAATTTGGAGTAAAAACATTTTTCTTCGTTTATTGGGATATAATGCGTTGAAAATCGCTCAAAAATACAAAATTTCAATTTTCTCAGCCTACTAGTCACAATACCCGACTATAACATCCTGCTCTAGTGGGTGGAGTATCCTTTGGGGTCGAAGGACCTAGCGGAGATGAGCAATTTTGAAAATTGTTCTACATTTCATCGTTTATTTGGGCCAAATCGACTTCAAATCGCTTGAAAACCCAAAATATCCATTTTTTAATCCCCCCAATCACTATACGCGACTATTTTTTTCCGCTCTATCGAATGGAAAAGGTTTTAGGGCCGTAGAGCCAATAGGAAAATAATAATTTTCGAAAATTTTGAGATATTGCAAAAATCATAGCGCCAATCGAGAGAGCAGCGCAAAATACCCCTATATATGAATTTCGGCTAAATTTGGAGGAAGAAAATTTTTCTTCGTTTATTGGGATATAATGCGATGAAAATCGCTCAAAAATACCAAATTTCAATTTTCTCAGCCTACTAGTCACAATACCCGACTATATCTTCCTGCTCTAGTGGATGGAATATCCTTTGGGGTCGAAGGACCTAGCGGAGATGAGCAATTTTGAAAAATGTTCTACATTTCATCGTTTATTTGGGCCAAATCGACTTCAAATCGCTTGAAAACCCAAAATATCCATTTTTTAATCCCACCAATCACTATACGCGACTATTTTTTTCCGCTCTATCGAATGGAGCAGGTTTTAGGGCCGTAGAGACAATAGCAAAATAATAATTTTCAGAAATTTTGAGATATTGCAAAAATCATAACACCAATCGAAAGAACAGCGAAAAATACCCCTATATATGAATTTTGGCGAAATTTGGAGGTAAAAATTTTTTCTTCGTTTACTGGGATCTAATCCGTTTAAAATCGCTCGAAAATGCAAATTTAAATTTTCTCAGCCTACTAGACACAATACCCGACTATATCTTCCCGCTCTAGCGGATGGAACATCTTTTGGGGTGGAAGGACCTGGAGGAGATGAGTAACTTTGAAAAATGTTCTAGAATTCTTCGTCTATTTGGGCTTAGTCGATTTCAACTCGCTTGAAATCCCAAAATATCCATTTACTAGAACATATTTCAAAATTGCTCATCAGCGCTAGGTCCTTCGACCCCAAAAGATGTTCCATCCGCTAGAGCGGGAAGATATAGTCGCGTATTGTGTCCAGTAGGCTGAGAAAATTGAAATTTTGCATTTTCGAGCGATTTTAAACGGATTAGATCCCGATAAACGAAGAAAAATTTTTTACCTCCAAATTTCGCCAAAATTCATATATAGGGGTATTTTTCGCTGCTCTTTCGATTGGTGCTATGATTTTTGCAATATCTCAAAATTTCTGAAAATTATTATTTTCCTATTGTCTCTACGGCCCTAAAACCTGCTCCATTCTATAGAGCGGAAAAAAATAGTCGCTTATAGTGATTGGTGGGATCAGAAAATGGATATTTTGGGATTTCAAGCGATTTGAAATCGACTAAGCCCAAATAAACGAAGAATTCTAGAACATTTTTAAAGTTGCTCATCTCCGCTAGGTCCTTCCACCCCAAAAGATGTTCCATCCGCTAGAGCAGGAAGATATAGTCGGGTATTGTGACTAGTAGGCTGAGAAAATTGAAATTTTGCATTTTTGAGCGGTTTTAAACGGATTAGATCCCAATAAACGATGAAAAATTTTTTTCCTCCAAATTTCGCCAAAATTCTTATATAGGGGTATTTTTCGCTGCTCTTTCGATTGGTGCTATGATTTTTGCAATATCTCAAAATTTCTGAAAATTATTACTTTCCTATTGGCTCTACGGCCCTAAAACCTACTTCATTCGATAGAGCGGAAAAAAATAGTCGCGTATAGTGATTGGTGGGATTAGAAAATGGAAATTTTGGGTTTTCAAGCGATTTGAAATCGATTTGGTCCAATTAAACGAAGAAATCTAAATATTTTTCAAAAATGCTCCTTTCCGCTAGGTCCTTCGACCCCAAAAGATGTTCCATCCACTAGAGCGGGAAGATATAGTCGGGTATTGTGACTAGTAGGCTGAGAAAACTGAAATTTTGCATTTTTGAGCGGGTTTAAACGGATTAGATGCCAATAAACGAAGAAAAATTTTTTTCCTCCAAATTTCGCCAAAATTCTTATATAGGCGTATTTTTCGCTGCTCTTTCGATTGGTGCTATGATTTTTGCAATATCTCAAAATTTCTGAAAATTATTATTTTCCTATTGCGTCTGCGGCCCTAATACCTACTCCATTCGATAGAGCGGAAAAAAATAGTCACGTATAGTGATTGGTGGGATTAGAAAATGGAAATTTTGGATATTCAAGCGATTTGAAATCGATTTGGTCCAAATAAACGAAGAAATCTAGAAAATTTTTCAAAATTGCTCCTTTCCGCTAGGTCCTTCGACCCCAAAAGATGTTCCATTCACTAGAGCAGGAAGATATAGTCGGGTATTGTGACTAGTAGGCTGAGAAAATTGAAATCTACTCCAAAACTAATATTAATTCCAATTTCTGTTAGTCTTGGTCATTTACTATATTTCGAACTACATGAATATCGAGCAGTGACAATTCACAATAGAACATGAAAAATAAAATTGACTTCTACAATATGTTACGTTTTCCTTCCTCAAAGAGGAAGTTTTTTTTTTTAATTCTCCTTGTACCAACCTTTTTGTTCAACACATCCTCAATAACATCAGTAAACATTCAATCCTCTGAAGAACAATGACTATTGGCTTCTTTTCACCACCAAAAACAGAAACACCCACTCACCCTTGACTCTGGCAAAGCAAAGAGCAATTTTCAATCAAGCCATTGACTTGTGTGGGCATCGCGGATAAAAAGAAAATTAAAATAGACCCGCAGTGATCGATCCTCTATCTGGCCAGGTCCTTTAAGCGGCCGACCGCACATATGAACTCCTCAGGTGCGTCAAAGCGCTCTGACAGGAGAGCCTCTGCACGCGAGATGAAAATCCGGGCGCATCGTGAATAAAAGGAACCGGGAAATAGAGAGAGAGAGAGAGAGAGAGAGAGAGAGAGAGAGAGAGAGAGAGAGAGTGTGTACTCGGTGGCTGTCTCATCCTCTTTTGCTCTCGGATTTATTTTGTTTTTCATTCGCCGAGTAGTTTTTCGAAGTTTACTATAAAATAGTGCAGGGTTTCGATACATTACTATCTGTGTTAGTAGAGAAACCCCTAGATTTCCAGAATTATTAGGTTTTTCTAATTCTTAATTATTTTTTTTATTTCACCCGATTACCTTTAACATCTTTTTTTGTTGCAACAAAATATGTCTTACCCCTTAATTATTCTCTCGATATTATTTCATTACAATCAAACTGCATGGAAAAATTAAAGAAAAAAAAACACTTTATTCTTCTCGTAAATTAAAATACCTTGCTACTAGAGCGGCAGCAGCAGCAGCCGGTTAAATTGACTCCTGAGTTCTCCGCTCAGGTGCTCGCTCCCTTGCAAATACCAGGGCTGCCTCTGACAGTCGGCACGTAGTTCTCTGCCACCGCTGCACGGTATGATTAGCCCCTCGGCAGCGAGAACGCCGTGTAGTTGCGTGTAACAGTATTAAAAGCCTCTCCCTGTCTCTGTCTCTCTAGGCGACGACGACGTTAGCGAATCGCTATACGCGCTCGGCATCGCTTTTAATTGGAGCCGATTGATTCGATTAGAGCGCCGGCTTCAAAGTGCCATTTGAATTCATTCGGGCGTAGCGGTTGACTGCACCGTGACAATCTTTACGCGATTGTTTAGTGGGCGGAGGGAGGTGGGTGCAGGTCTGTGTGGGGGGTGGTAGAGAAACGGTTGTGCGAAAGTTGGGATAGAGGAGAAAGAAACGCGTGTGAATTATTGTTGGTGTGTCAAGTGGTGTTGATCGTTCAGAAGTGTATAAGGCTCTTTGTAAACATCTTTTCGTAATGATTATGTGCGGTAAATTAAATTTTTTTAATGATTTAAAAAACAAGGCTATTGGAGGGTAATAACTTATTTATTTTTCGTACGATACATATACAAAATGGCGCAATATAATATAGAGACAAAAATTTAATATACTATAAAGTTTTTCACTTAATTTTAAAACGTCAAAAAAAAAAATAATCGTTACCCTAATGTCGACCTAAAATTTATTTTTGTTGCTGAGAATAGGTATAATAAAGCTGATTTCGATAAAATTAATTCACAATAAGCGTAATTTTATATATTTTTTTATTATATATATTTTTTAATAAGAGTAATTTTATTTCGCATTAGTAATGACATTTTCTTTTAATTATTTAATTATAAAATGGAGTGCTATTTGTACCTGCTCTGAAGACCATCTACTTAAAAAATTGGCAGGAAGTAATAGCAGAACTTGAGACGGTTAAGTGCAGAGAAAAACGGCAAAGATGTTCGCTGATATTGAGAATTTTAAAGAAACTTGGTGTTTGACTAACCGTTGGGGATTTCTTTCATTTAGCAGATATTTATTCATGCTAAAGTCAACGCAAACTTTCCTAACTACAATCATTACTAGTTTGGAAAACTTTTTCTTTCAAAAGTCACCTTTTCCGAAGGATAATTTCATAATCAATTATGTTTCTGGCATCTGAAATCAAATTTCCTTTGCTTAATAAAGAACGCTATTCTTTTATCAATTCTTACGCATACTAAATAAAGTCGTTCAATAATGAAAGAAAAAAATATTAATCCATTCATTTTTCACAGCACATCAAAGGCTGATGTAATAACATGATAAATTTGTAAATTTCATAATCTCAGAGATCCTGCGTATCAAATATACCCTCGCGCTGTCTTTCGCAACGAGATTAATCCGCTACAGGCCGGCGCGTCGCCTTTCATTAGCGAAAATCCGCCCAGTCAAATCAACAGGCTAATAAACACACACTCCATTACGTCCTGAAAAAGACACCGGCCGGGTGTGCGCGCGAATTTCCCCGAGCTTTTTACGCGCCTCGATACGCGCTTGTAAATATCCCAGCGAGAGTGCGGGGAGAAGCTCTGCCGTAACTGTAATTCGATTTCCGACGTGCATTATCACGCGACATTTCGCCCGCCTCGGGGTCGATTTTACGCGAAATACGAGGCGCGCGCGTCCATCACTTTGATCCGTGCCCCTTCCCCTGCCATGCGCGTACTTTCTCATTTTTCTGTACTTCACGGGAGGGGACAAGTCCCCCTCCGGTTTTTTCTTCTGAAATTCATGAAATTAGGTTGGAATATACTTTGGGTAAGTCGATGGGGGAGTAGGAGTACACGGCATTGTAATAATCTCGGGGGTGTTTGTGAAGTTCGTGGATATAAAAGGGAAATAGAGAAGAGAAACACGTATAGAGAATTGTGCATTAATAAAGTGATGAAATGGTAAATATTCTTATATACAGTGAATAATAGTAATAATATGCAGCGACATTGATCCGTCATTGGACCTACTGTTAAGGCGAAAAAGGATGTTTCCCGATGTCAGTAATCTACTTTTAATCTTTGGCGTGAACAAAAACAGTAGTAGTTTACGTTTTGCACATACATAATACATTAAACATTATTTTTCAAAATAAAAATTTCAGAAACATAACCTCAATATCTGCAATATAAACAAAATTTAAAAATACTGTGTTAGTAGAATGCATCATGCAATTGTAAAAGTTGCGTACTCTCTGCAATATTCACGTCGGCCATCTATGAGCAACTATATATTATGTATTTTTTATAATATATTTTATTATTGGCTTTCGACTACTATAGGTCATATCAGCCACGACACAATTTTCATTTGTTTAATGTTACTCAATCATATTTTCGGGACACGATTTCGATCACCATCACCAAAAAATCTGGGTAAACTTTTGTAATAATACCCCCGAATAGTTCGAAATGACGGGAAATCGAACACGCGCCTCTCAAGTAATGTTTGTCTTGGAAGGCAAGCACCTTATCACCAACTCCAAACGCCGCGCTCTATATATTGTGTATATTAGTATAGAAATTACTGGCGCCATCTACAGTCAATTTTAGATAACTTCAAAACATTTTTGTCATACAATAAATTATAATCTTCTGGTTAAAGATTTTTTCTAGATTCTCGAGACACGGCCGACCACTGCCTTTATTTTATTTTAATGTAAAACTAAGCTCAACTTAGCCCACCAAAATTAACGTCCACCTATCCGCAAAAAACACTTAATTCACCGTGCAACCGCGGCCATTTTTATCGAGCCACACGCGCTCGCTCTGTCCGGCCGGCAAAAACGCCGACGGGGGGACCGCGCCCTAAGATTCTCGTTTATCAGACTGCGCGCCGCTGGCCGGCGCGAGTTCACCCTTCGTTAGAAAGAGCCTCGGGCTATCACAAACCACGGGAGTTACGTTGCTCGCGCAAAAGAGAGAGAGAGAGAGATAGCCAATCTCATCCCCCGTAATCTGGCGGGGCGAATCTTTCGCGGCGACCGCGAAAAGCCGGGTAGAGGGAGAAAAAGCGCAGAGATTCTCGCCAGAGACGGTCTGATGTCTCAGAATACTCGGGAATGCAATTATTTTTTGAGTGCGCACAGGTAGTGAATTAAGGTGGCTCCGGCGCCATATATATGTATATAAATATACAAATTTTTTACGATACTTGCTTCACATGTTATAATTTGAGAAACAATACCTATAGTATGAAACAAGGGTTCTTGAAGTGACCAAAAAAATTTTTTTTAAAGAAATTCGAATATTCTTAAAGAAGATATCGCCAATTGAAAAAAAAATCAACATAACCAATAAATCTTTTTCATTTTTCATCGATTTTAACTTGCAAGGTTACATTTTATTCCTTGTTCAATTTCAGGGGGAGGTAGCGATATAAAATATGGAAAATTTTCAAAACCTGCAAAGTTAGTTATAAGCAATTGTTTGTATTTATGTGACTGAATTTTATAAACAATTGCTTATAGCTTTGCAGGTTTTGAAAAATTTCCAATTTTTATATCGCTACCTCTCCCTGAAATTGAACAAGGAATTAAATGAGATCTTGCAAATTAAAATCGGATGAAAAGTGAAAAAGATTTATGGGTTTTGTTGATTTTTTTTTTCAATTGGCGAGATCTTCTTGAACAATATTCAAATTTCTTTGAAAAATTTTTTTTTTGTTACTTCAAGAACCTTTGTTTGATATTATATTGTTTCTCAAATTATAACATGTGAAGTAAGCATCGTAAAAAATTTATATATTGATTATATATAGGTGGCCGAAGCCACCTTAAGGTTTGATGAAATGATAAATAGTGGATACGAATTCTGGGTGCTAACGATTTCTAAGAAGGCTTTTAATATTACGGAAAATTTCGTTGTTTGAAATTTTAACTTAAAGTGTGCCTAAAAAGTAATATATTTCTTTTTTTTAATTATTTTATATCCCGCGTTAAAGGAATGCCTTATACCGACAGAGTTCTCTGCCGTACGACCACAATATTTTTAATTAAATATTAATTGTTAGAAGTTTTTTTTTTAATTCTGAGAGTCGACACACAAAGGCAAACTTATTATCTAATTCTCGGTCAAATTTCAAATAAATCTATTGAAAAATAAAGACGAAATTTGATAAATTGCAAAATGTCGTATTTTGGGGTTAATATAATAATATGCGACTTTGCGATTTTTCAAATTTAGTCTTTATTTTGTAGTAGATTTATCTGAAATTTGACCAGGAATTAGATAATAACTTTGCCTTTGTGCGTCGACTCTCAGAATTCAAGAAAAAGCTTGTAACAATTAATATTTAATTAAAAACATTATGGTCGTACGGCAGAGAACTCTGTCGGTATAAGGCATCCCCTTAAAAACATTAGTATTACCAATATATTGGCCAATCCTATATATTGACAATATTTTTCCTATACTGTGTGCATTATATTGACTACCTATCGAACCTTTTTTAACGCGGAATTAAAGTACTTTATGTATTCAAGAAGAATTTTAAATTTCAAGCATAACGTTTTTTAAAAAAATTCGTAATACAATAATGCTAATGATTGATACCAGATTGTCATTGCGCATATTATAATAGTAGAAAAACAATTTAAAAAAAGGATATTCTTGTCTCGTCATGTTCTATAAATCTATTTATATTACAAAACCATTCGTCCAAAACGATGCTAATATATTCATACTTTGTTATATCGAGATTTGTGATATCAACCGGTCAACAACCACGCACGTCACAGTGCAAAGTTTCATTCCTCGAATACAAAATTCACGTACTTTCTTAGATACCCCCCTTTGGTAAAAAGCCAGTTTACGTATATATCTCTTCCCTTCTCTCAGCAGATTTTTATCTTTGCATAAATGAAAGATGCATCAACATCACATGTCCCCCGATCATTAAAATTTCAGTCCGCCTCTCATCTTCCAGCCATCGCAGTGCATATCCTTTACGCCCATCGCAGCCTATACCCACGGGACTTTCTCTCTACCTCATGCGCGCCCTTCGCGCTTCAAAATTCCATCCGCGTTGAAAAAGGCGCGCATCACGCACAAAACGCTGCCCACTTTCGTCGCCCTCGTTAACAACTCCTCCCCGAGAGAGAGATGATGATGATCTCGCGCGCAGTTCCCATTCAGCTCGGGCAGATTGGACCGTCGCGACGGCGGCCGGTCTGTCCCCCGGGCCCGATTTTCCCTCCGTCAAAGGCGAAAGTGCAAGTGGCGGTGGTCGCGACGCCGGAATGAAGAGAGTAATAATGTAAAGAGTGAGCGCGTGCACGCGAGAGGAAAGGGGGTTGACGTCACCTCTAATGGACGGCAAACAGTGTGTGTGCACCCTCCTCTCTTTCTGCGGGCAGCTTCTTCTTTTTCGCGAAGAGAAACGCCCCCCCGCGGGCGCTGTTCTAATTCTCGCTGAGCCGTGCGCCCGCGCGCCCTCTCGCTAAATTGAACACTCGCTTTTGCACGAGCGAGCGACGATTTTGTTCATTTTGGGGAGAGAGAGAGAGAGAGTTTTATGCGCGCGAAGGGAGGAAAAAAACGGAGGCTGCTTTCTCCTTTCTTTGTGACGCCGGTTTATCCGGGTATATATACATTCGGCTTTGAGGTAATTTTAAGAGTCGATGCGCTCGCCTGCTGGAGATGTGTACAGAAGCCGGTGGTAGGAGCTTTTGTAATGGGCTCAGGAGCCGATCGCGCTAAATATAGCAAAGAAAGAGAGAGGTGCGGGGGTGAGTTGTTGGGGGCAGTTTATTCTGTCGTTTTTTACAATGTATGGATTCTATAAGAGCTTGTAATTATCGTCAGTCGCGGTGAGCATACGCTTAGATTGTCTTTCGAGGGCTTAAAATACAAATTCTCTTGTATACAGGTTTATTACCGTGTAGAAAAGGTGTTTATTTTAGTATTATGAAGCGCTAATAAAAACTTGAATTAACAGGTGGAAATGAATTTTATCTTCTCATTTTTCTTAAAACAGCTTGGTTATTGGACAAAAAACTTTTAAAATGATATATAAAGTGCAGTATACATAGTATACTTAAAAAAGTGAGCTAATAAAAATTTCTAAACTGAACAAAATTTAACGGTGTGAGAACTGAAGGTACGGCTCTGACAACGATACTGTTTGGCGCTGATTTTCTTTTAGCTGAATTTGTGAGAGCCGTACAAGATACAATGAAAGCACTAATGTGTAGAGTTCTTTTATCGGAGCATTAAATAGGTTATAATTCGACATACATACATATCTTTTATTAAAATAATCTCGATTAATAAATACACTGGATTATAGATGCCGCGGATTTTTTGACTCCTTCAGGTTATAACATAAACATCGACTTCGCGTTGTAGCGTTGGCAAAAAATACAGGCGGCAAAACTAAATCGTACCGTTGTCAGAGCTGTATAAATACATTTTCCGTATCTGACTAATAGTGCCGTTATATTATACAAATAAATAGACTGCTTCAGCCGTCTGTAACGGTAAATGATCTGTATATAGATACAGCAAATCGAAGCTGTGATTGTTACAACCTAAAATTTTTTTCAGTTTATAATTTGTAGTATCGTCGGGACATATATACTAGCAATGTTAAAATAATTACTATGTTTTATAGTAAAAATTCCTATGTACATAGTCGAAATGACTAAACATGTGGACATTGTGGACCAAACAATGTGGACATTGACTAGTGCACACAGCTAGTGTCCACTTAACTATATTCTAAGACTATAGTTTTTGACCTTGATAAGGGACGGAAATAAATCGTCCGAAACGTTGGATTTAAAGATTATTGTTTTTTTATAACCTGGGCAGTAGAACCATTAGCGTCCTATCCTTCAATGTATTCAACCATGACTGCCATTGGCTGCACAAAACCATATATACGTAAATTTGTAGAATAAATTAAGAAGGTAGCTTGTAATATGAAATGAATTTATCGATTTTTAGTATTGTGATATTTATCTTCTGCAAGTGCTTCATCTATTATTTAATTTTTTATGTTTTTTACACTTTATCTACTACACTGGAAAAAAAGATCTAACAAAAATTACTATAATACATAGTAACGACGGGACATACTTGCAATATCAAAATAATTACTGTTTTACAATAAAATTTCTGTGTTTAGTCATTTCGACTATGTACATAGGAATTTTTACTATAAAACATAGTAATTATTTTAACATTGTCAAATTTACGTATACACAATTACGTTATTTATCGAGGAAGTTCCCAACCTCAAAAATTGACAATAATACCAATAAAAGAACATACCGACTCTTTTAAATCAAAGCGTGCAATCTTTCTCCTCCATTGAAATCTTCGCAAGTATAATCGATAAATTCATCGTCGACCAATCTTCGACTTCTCCGGGATCAATCGTAAAAAAGCAAACGACCAAAATTACCATAACCTCTCCAACACCTGAAAAATCGATCTCCAATTCGAAAAGTTTTTTCTCAGCTGCAAACTACACCACACCTCTATTATACAAACGATAAAATCACGAGCACGCTTATACACAAGAGCGGCTAAAGGCGCACACAGACTACAGGCGCACACCTTTGTAAAAGCGAGCGCTCAAACAAAGCATCGTCGAGGCCCTTCGCCTCGCCTCCAATTATCGAATCGCCCCGGCAAACAATCGCGAGCGCGCCGACCCGCCGGTTATGGGTGACCGTAAAACGCAGTCATAAAGCCGTAAACCGGCGCTTGCTAGAGAGAGAGTACAACCCTCCCCGTGATTAACTCCAGCAGTGCGACGAGGACGACGAGGCGTTCTTTATAGTTTTCTGAAGAAGCCAAGGAGGGTGGGGCGGGGAGGCTTTCTTATTATTCGCCGGGCGCTCTTTTAGTCCCGGCTTTTTACGTTATTACCGGACGGTGTACACGACGCGCCTGCACCCGACGAGCATCTTCTCTTCGTGTACTTTGCCGACTCTCTTTCCCTCTCTCCCGGTCTCCGTCCGCGGTGATATCGCGTTTAATATTCGCGAGTGCCGACTTCTTATTGCCCTTTGTCTCTTAATTAAGCCGCTTTGATTGATGAAGAGGTGGGACAGAGACTTTGGCAAAGATGTCGTTCAATTTTATTCTGCGCCCTTTGAGCGTGGACTACGTCTTCGTTCGAGGGGCTTTTAAAAATAGAGTTATTTGTCGCAAGATATAAGGATTTTGCTAAATCGTCAATCAGGAATACTTTTGTTTTTTTGATGAATTGTCTTTTAATGGTAATTTTTAGGGCAGAAAAACAAGGCTGCGTTTGTTTGAAGAAGCTCGTCCGTACTGCGTTCAAGAGTTTATAAGAAACTAGCCTTTTATTCTTGAAAAGCATTTTTGCATTGTCTATAATAAACTGTATTTTTATTTTACTTTAATTTGTCCCATTCGGGATTATCTTTGATTGATTGTATTTTGATAATAAAATGAATGACTTTTATTACGTCGTTCGTGTACATGAGGTCATGTACAGTTTATTTGTTATAATAGACAAAATTTAAATTGTGGATCACGTATTAACGGAGGTAGTTCCATCATATCACATCGTAGGGCCTTATCAGATTAGAGAACTAATGGTATCTATAAAAGTCTGTCTATCCGCAACGATAAAATAAAAGGGCGTAAAAAACGTAAAAGGTTGCCTTTAGTTGTATCCGTTTATCCGAAGATGTAGAGTGTTCTATACATTTTTTAATTGATTTGTTTCAAAACTTTTACGTAAACTAATCATTATGTTCGTAAAATCAAGTTTAACAGTTATTATAGTTAGTTAGTTAGTTTTTATTGGGTTACTGCTAGTGAAGATACACTCGACACTTGAGAAAAATAGTTCCAAATCGTTAGAAACTTTGCTTATCCGGTATTGGCCTGATAGTCATCCTTGCAAAAATGAAACAAACCTAAGTCTTAAATATTGTATTGGTGTCGTAGAAACGGATGTAAAAACAACTTTGAAAGATATAAGATTTATCTGCCAAGAGAGAAAATCATGTTGGAATGATAAAGCTTTAAATAATAAATCGTGCGGTCTGAATAATATTGATATAATCAGCGACTATGACATTTATAATATTACCGCGAATAAAGATCTTTCAAATATAAAAAGATTAGAAGCTTCTCATATCGGTTCAAATTATATTAGAATACACTGGATTATGTTTAATCAACAGTTTTACAGAGCAATTTTTAACTTGAACCCTTGCACTACCTACGATATCAGTGCTGTCTCTTGCGATGGTAGCTTCGAATATACTCGAACTGTACGTGAAAGAACCGCAATGCAAAGTAAGTTCAATTTTATATGTATATTTATGCGTAATCAATTGTAGCATCAATTGATAATTCGAAATCTCAATATAACAGAAATTTTGACACCTTCAAATACTTCCTTGAAAATTTCGGGGGGATCGTCCAGAAATAAGGAGTACCTGTGTCTCGTATTATACAATCACTTTACCGATAGACGATACAAAAGTTTATCATGCAAAAATTCTACCCCCATCGAATAGTGTCATAGCGACCGATCTTTCTGCCTGTATGGTGTACACGGTTATTGTCAATTTTTACGATACTAACAATTATTCTATTTAACAATAAGTGATGTATTCCTTTTAATAGTTTTCAGAGAACTCCGAATAGTCAAAAATTGACATAATGAAATAACAAGTTCTTCGATTAAAGTAAAGTGGAATGTAACTGAATGAGTTGAAAAATAGTTCTCAGAGCTTCAAGATGAAATAGTACAGTGGTATTATAATAGAGACAACAAGTACAGAACTGAGTCCCTTCACTAATTATACCTGCAGAACATTAATTTTGAGCAAAGTTGGACCTGGTTCTTGGAGTGCACATCGATTATTCACGATTAGAACAAGAAAAGAATAATTACCAAACATTATTTGTGGACTGATACATACATTATTGAATTGTTTAGGCCCATCGCCACCACCGAATTTTACAATTGTATCATTAAATGATACAGCTGTTCCGATTTTACGGGAACGTTCAAAATATATGCCTGCAGAATTACACTTTTATTTCGTACGAATAATAGGAATTGCTACTTATAAACGACCCAAATGCTGGTGTTCAGACATTTAGAGCCATGGACAAAAATTGAATTACCTTTGATTATATTTGTTCTATAAATTATGCTAGTTATTCAGTAACGCTTTTTCAGCAAGTTACTGACCGATTAGGTAATGTCGTGACATAGATAAATATTGAATTTGTTAAAAAAATTAATTTTATATCTGCGCCTTATTTTACAAGAACTTAAAGTAAAAGCACACCTTTTTGAGTGATAACAACATTGTTTGTCATGTTCATTTCGTTATATTAGTATATTATCTAAAAAATAACGATTAAATCTGAAAATCTGTTATAGATTTTACAAGCACATCTTTTTATTTTAGGTCTCAAGAATTAACTGAAATGTGTACATTACATAAAGACACGTAGAAAGTAATTCGTTTCGATGTTTCAATTATTGATTCCACCCTATGCATTTGCACTTCTCTCTCTCTCTCTCTCTCTCTCTCTCTCTCTCTCTCTCTCTCTCTCTCTCTCCTCTTTCTCTCTCTAACTCCTCTCTCTGGGCCAAGGCAACTCGCTGCAATATCTCCTCGATCACGTTCCCCCGGAATTACGCCACTGTTTTTTCGCTAAATTAAAGGTGTGCCGTGGCTCGATTCGCGCTGCATCGCTTCTCTCTTGCGATCCCCCTCCCCACCTTTTTTTTAATATTCGCCTCACGGCCAAGCAATGCCTCAGCGGAGCTGAAACACGATAGAAACAGTTTATCGCCGGTGCGCGCGCGCGCGTCCCACGAGATGACTGCCACTCGGGCGGAGATAAATTTCGGCCATTATTAAGTCGCGACGGCGCTCGCCGCGGGGGAAGAGAGAGAGAGAGGCCGGAGAGAATATCTCGCGGGGGTGGCTGGCAGAGAAAGAGAGAGAGACGTTACCTGAGCAGAGAAGAAGGTTCTTTCCGCCTGCTGATGCTGCTACTGCTTGAGGTGAAAGTTACACGGAGGGGGAGAACCTAGTAGAGAGAGAGAGACTGGGATGGGCTTTTCCCGGGGAGGTAGAGGTGAATTTTCTTTATTGCGTGTCCTGGTTGAAAAATTGTGATGGGGCGGGCGTGGGGATTTGGAATGCGATAGCTATAGAGCATTATATGTGTGTGTGGGTGTGCTCTTTTTAATTACGGAAAGCGTGGGTTTTTTCCATTATGAGGAAGGTTTCTTGAATTACAGAGAGACGTAAGGTATGCGGGGAGCTGTCCATTAGATATTCAATAATTGGACTTTTTGTACATTTACCTATTTTGTGAATTTTAGGGTGCATATGCAATAAATTATTCTCAAGTTTTCTTCAACATTGTTTTGTATGTATAGTATATTCGCTATATGCATGGCATTGGAGGGGGTAAGCGAAACTATCGAAGCGTTCATGGTGTATTATACTATATATATCGAAAATAACCTCAATAATGCATAGGAAATAAGTATTTAAACATATATAAATAGACTTTTCGAGGGTGGGTATCGAAAAATAGAATATTTTTTTTCAGAAAAGTAATATATTAGAAATTTTTATCATGGAAAACATGGATAGTAGAACATTAAAAATTCATAATGTCGAAAATTGAAGAAGTCGAAATCGATTTTACAAAGTACTACCTTAACGAATATTAAAATTTTAGAAAATACATTTATAGAATTGACTATTTCAGAATGGCTCGATTTCGATAACCCAATTTATCTAATACAAATTGTAGAATAAGCATCCATAGAAAATATCTGTACTTAATTTAGAAAATAATGTTATCGAATGATAAAAATGTAGAATCTGATACGATATTTAGCTATATTAAAAGATCAAAAATTCAAACTACAAAATGTTTATAGTACCAAAAATTCAAAATATAAGTTTATAATGTAGAAAGATTTAACTTTCGAAAGTTCATAATGTAGAAAGATCAAACTTTCGAAAGCTCAAAATGTCGAAAAGTTCATACTTTCGAAAGTTCAAAATGTCGAAAAGATCAAATTATTGCATGTTTCATGCAATAATGTTGACAAAAATTCTATTTGGAGGTTAGTATATTCTTTTCGAAAGTTTGAATATTCTTAATTGGTTTTTCGAAAGTTTAAACCTTTTAAATTTGTGTTTTTGGAATATTGGACTTTCTATATTTTACATTTGCAATTTTTATCTTTAAATAATTGCATTTCGAATAGCTAAAAACTCTAAAAAGGTTTGTCTATATATTTTTGATTTCGAAAACTTAAATTATTATTGTGCATTCTACACAATATATTTCGAAAGATTGGCCCTTCTTATTTCTCCTAAATTTAGCATTTTCGAAAATATAAACATTCTATAGAATATAATTTCTTTATTTTCAGCTATTGAAATCATGTTATTTTTTCGATAAAATATTTTTCTGAAATTTATATTCTATATTTAATTATTTCGACGTAATGATTTTTTAAAATAATTTCACTTCTAATATCTAATTTTTCTACTTTCCGAACATTCGTAAAAGTAAAATTCTATATAAAATTTGTCTATATTGAGAGCTTTCTAAAAAGAAGAATTCTATTTTTTGATACCCATCCCTTTTCGACACTTGTTTTCATGAAATAATGTTATATTTATACAGCTATATATATTATACAAATGACATAATGAATTATATTTGTGGTTACGCAGTTATATCGTTTATTTGGTAACTTCCCATGTTGGAGACATAGTAAAAGTACCACTGTTTGTAAAAGTACCTCTGTCTCAGAGATGGCGCCTCCAGCGTGCGCATAGCGAATACCTGTAGGGGGAAAACTTGTTTTGGCACAAAATATAATTTTTTTTAAAAATAATATTTTTAAATATTCTTCACACAATCATATGAAACCACGCTTTCATCTTATTTTCACTCCAAAGTCATATTCACTGTCGTTCGAACCATCCGGACAACTTTCGCACGATTATATATTATATAACACCGATCCGTTTTGCTCAACTTCATTTTCATCGAGTGTCTCCCAAAGGGACGCGAGAGTTAAATACCTCCACCACCCTATTCTTCTCATTTATATTTATTTCTCTTGGGCTAGAGGAAATGGAGGGGAGAGAAAGAGAGATGATTTTATTTCGATCACGCGCGGGGGAGCGCGGAGGAAGGCGATGAATGGATTCCGCTTCCTCGTGTGGAGATACAAACGAGTGCGGCTTTGTCTCGGCTTTGTCGTCGGTTATGTATGCGCCGAGTTCTCGGAGACGTACGGCTTTTCACTTGTCTTTTCCAACGTGAGATTGTGTACTAGGACACATTTTTGAAATTGAAGATCATGTAATATCGTGTAATAAAAGTTTTCTCTGTGGCTAGTGCGTAAATTCCGTGTGCGTAAAATTGTCATGTACAGAAAATAAGCTTGAAGAGGATGTAAAAACATAGAATCAACTCAATTTCATTATTTAATCAATTTTATCTGGAAATACGCGAACCCTGCGTACATATAAATACTATACTCAAAAACTTTTTTTTGGCAATGCTATTAGTATTTTGCATAAGACGTTTGCGCTAAAAAATTATTTTACTCATTCTTCATCCCCTTGAATTGTAAATATCACACAACCTGAAAAAAAATGGTGCTAGGAAATTGTCACTGACAATCCTTAAACTTAATTTATTGTTTCGATATATTAAATTTTAAGATTACAAAGTTAACATTGTAAAATAAAAACATTGATAAAAAAATCGTTCGTAAAACAATCGTAACTATAGAATTATGGAAGTATAAAATATTGAAATATTAGGAAAGATAGTGTTAACTTCACATATTTCAATTAAACGTATTCCTTTGTTTTTAAATGATAATTAAAAAAGTGAATAAATTTGAATGCTGTTCATAATTGTAAACAGATTTTGTTAAAAAAACAATCTGTTAAACGATATAAAATATCTACCTTTGTGTGAATTTTCACAAAGGCTAATTTCCTATACAAGAAACTATTATATAATTCAATTTTTTCTAAATGAAAAACGTCAAATAACTATATAATATTTGGCATCTCAAAAATATAAATCATATTTATATTCATAATAACATTAGGGAATATGAGGGATCTGCGCAAGGAGCTATGAAAACATTGCCTTGACTTCCGGGAATGCTACTGGGTATGGGTGTGCGGGCGCACTTTGGCGCTGCTCTCTCTCTCTCTCTCCCTCCCTCTCTTCTCTCTCCCTCTCTCTGTGCAGTCATGCGACGAAAATAAGCCCATCATAAAATCCGATACGAGCTCGACTTTTGATTTGAACGCTCGAAGCTTTAAATCCTACTTGAAAATGAAAGTCGCAAAATTGATTTCCCATCTGCCGAAAATAGCCTGAATAAGCGCCATTCTCGAAAGCCATATACCCGTTTTATTTATATTTATGAAATTTTTATTTCTCGCCACGTTCGCCGTCAATGGGGTTACGAAAAGAAGAGAAATGTTATTAATTTTAATTGGCTCTTCTAATGCACTTATTCTTTTTCTCTCGATTAGGTTTGTAAAACGCTTGTTATAAAAAGAAAAAGATATATTCAATCTGAAATATGTCAGATTCAAATTTTTTATGACTTTGGAACTCGGTAAACGTATAAATATATTCATATACTTCTGGGAAGGTAAATAAATCAGAATAAATCTTTGAATTTATGGTCGGAAGTTTTTTTCATTTTTATATATACGAGAGATTATTTTACGAGCGTTGCATCAAATTTTAAAAGTTATGGGGAAACAACTCTAGAATACATGTATTTGGAATAGAAATAAATATACTAATTTCGTTCTTCAACGACTATAAAAATTTGTTCTCGTTTAATTAATTCTCATCCAAAATACACACAGAAATATTACTCTAATTCATAAAAACTACCCGCCACCTACACCCAGAAACACCCGCGCACCTACTCTCTTACGCATACAAAGCGAACCACTCGACCGGCCTCGCGCGACCCACATCCGCGCGCGTCGCCGCGAGATCCTCGAGGTGTGCGCACAGGTAGGTACGCCTGGGCGTGGCACAAGCTCGACTCTGTACTCGCTCGTACGTGTATCGCGCACGGCTGCACTGAGTAACGGGCCAAGAGGTGCGCAGTTCGCGGTCAGGGTAGGAGGGTAGCCACAGCACCGCCGCCGCGCGATAAATTTTAGAGCGAGCGCTGGGGAGTTCGCTCGCAAGCGCGTTGGTCGATCGAGTATTTAGATTTGGAGAGTATATGGAGCTGGTTGTGGATGGAAGGGATGGAAGAATTTTTTGGAGAATTCAGGGAAGAGGGTGGACGAGGTGCGTCTTGTGGCTAGTTGAGTTCTTGTTATTGTAGGTAAAGGTGAACTGATGTAGTTGGTATACAGGTGTTTATTTATTCCTTTAGTGCAGATAGTAAATAAGAGAAACTTGCAAATAGAGATATACACTTGTCGTGTACTCTTAACGTAAATAATAGTCTTTGTCTTTGTTTAATTGATAATATCACTAGGCGTGGTTATGTAGAAAATTAAAAAAATTTTCAACGAAGCTTCAGTTCTTATAGACATGAATTGAAATTGTACACCGTGCATTCACATACTGCGAAAAATGGCACTTCTAAAAAGCTCATCAATAAACTCCAATTCAATTTTCTCCAGTCTTCATAAACATCGGAAAACGCGTAATTAGCGAGGAAGATCATAATGTCGGCGGAACGCGCTGACATGAAGACGTTACCGTTAGCAAGTGGCGCGCGTGTGAGGGAGCAGAGCGAATGCTAATCACTTTGCCAATACGCGAACGGCGCAGCGCTTGCACTACGCATCTATTTTCACGCGCGCGTGCAGTTGAAACGACGAGTGCCGAGGCTTTTGGAACTTCGACGTGTGTTGGGCTTTATCAAGCATATGTAAATAGATGTATAAGACTCGGCGGGTGTACTATACATAAATTCATTTTTTAAATTTTAGTTTTTTGCTTCCTCCTAGAAGGTTTGCAAATAAAAATTTTTTTGAGAACGATTTTAACCAGACAGTGCTAATTTTTTCTTTTTCGATTTTTCTTACATAATTGGAGTCAATGTTCTTTTTTTGTCAAAACCGATTTTTTTCGTTTTATAGCGATTTTTCAACTTTGCAAATTTTATTTTTCAATTTTTTTACAATTTGAATTTATTATTGTTTATATATTATGAATTCACTGTATGCAGGGTAAAATTCTCTAAAATTTGAAAAAAAATTATGTCGCTAGCTATATTTAGTCACAAGTTATTGATGAAAATGTAATTTTATGTAAATAGGGTATATTTCAAAATTATAAAAAGATATTGAGATGAAAATTTTGTTGGTTATAAAAAATAAGGAATACTATTATTTGCTGAATTTTTAAGTTTTTTATTGATTATTTTTGAAGACAAAAAAATAATTTATAAAAAAAAGTGATTTTCTTTGCCGAGGTATAACTAGAATAAAATTGGCTAAATTGCTTTAAAATTTTTTTTAAGGCTAGATTTTGGATACCTTTCAGGTGAGTTCTTTGGGCCAAACAATTGGTCCATAAATTTCAGAGATATTTGAGGTTGAAATTTTTTTAACCTTTTTTTCAAATCGTAATTTGTCGAGGACAGCTTTATGTTTCAATTTAAAATGACTCAAAAAGTGTTTCCGAATTGAAAGTAGAAGAAAAATCGTTTAGCAGTATTTTAGTGTGGCCTGCTACAATGCATGCCAAATTATCGAGCCAGGAGAAAGTTTTTAAAAAGCTTTACAATTTATAATATTTTGGAGTGTTTGACGGTATCATAGTGAACGCCAAATAAAATGGCAATTTTATTTACTTTTTAATCTTTATAAATGAATGTAATTAGAATTGTGTCATAAATTATGGGTCTGAAGTTTGCAACGTTGTAGTGTGCAACGAAATAAAAAAATATTTCATTTTACTTCAAGTTTATAATAATTAATATTACTTTTGCGTGTAGATTTATTGTTTTATAGTATCAAATAACTTTTTAACTAAGATTTAAATAAAATTTCCATTGCTTGATAACTTTAATTAATTGTAAAAAATTATTTCGTTGCACTCCAACGATGCAAACTTCAGACCCATCATAAATTCATGTGATAATTTTAAAATTATGGCATTAAAAATTAATTAACGGAATCAGTAAATTAAGTTTGAGGAAGCCACGTGCCAATGAATTGGCAGCGGTTTTTTTATTCCTGAAAGCGGATGGATAATATGAATAAATTTTATAATTTCTAGTCTAAAATACACTATGCTTTTTGAAACTATCTGCTTCTCGTTTTTTCAAAGAGCAACAGTCAAAATCGTCGAAATTTTTTTTATGTTTTCCAATGCTTTCGAATTTTTTAATGTATGTCTAGAGTGCACAAACGACTTATCGAATAATATGAAAGTTGAATTTTGTAATAAAACACAATTCTCCAGAAAATGAATAAATAACAAATAACTAAAAAGCTTGTTATAACGATGGGGAAAAAAGACAAAATATTTTCGACAAATATTGTAACCAACTTTTTGTTTGAATCGAATGCCTTTCATAATACAATAAAATCAGCGACAAAATGAAACTTGATATGAATTCTTTGCATTTACCCAATTTCATTCGTAGTACATCGAATCCACGGATAATACTAGAATACAATAGACAATACCTCTGTACACTTTCTTCATTTTCTACTAAATGAATTGTTTCTAGAAACCTATAATAAAGCCGCTGCCACGCAGTAATTGTCGCGACCGTTGTAAAAATCATTTCGATCCGCACATCGCCGTTATTGTATACTTCGTCGAGCTGTACACACCAGCGCGACAGAATAACCATTAAAATTTAATAGACAATAACTCACTCACCTCGTAACGACACGAAGGTACTTCCTTGCAACCTTATACTTCCCCCGTTACCACCCTATAAAACTGTGCCCTGCAAAAACAGCGTCCAGCTCGCTTCCTAATCTACCTCGCACGACTTAGCGTGCAGCGGCGCCGTTATCACCGTGTACTACAGTATGCAAATGCCGAGACGATGTCGTGCGCGCGATGATGACGAGTAGCGGCCACCCGGAACACGTGCACTGCAGGTCTCGCGGGCCGGCTTTCGAGGCACCGGGGCTTGAATGTTTCAGATGTCCGCGTCGCGCGGGTAAGCACAAGGGATTCGGTAATGGGATGGCCCGCAGATGCTGGCGTTTGATTGTCATAATTGAAGGGGGCAAGGTCGTTTACTTGACTAATCGATGATGCGTTCATTTGTGTGGAGTTCATCGAGATAATTTAAACATGATATATTTTTACGGGTGGTGTGCGGATAATGGCAGTGCCGATGTATTGCTGATGAAGAGGAATCTGCGGTTAATGGTTTTACTGTTCCATCTTTTAGCGTAGGGGTATTAAGAGACACTTTATATACATATATTTTTTTTTATTTTAAAGAACTTTAGTGGTGTAATATAAAGTCAATCGAATTTCATTTTTCATCAGTCTAACCCCCTGGGGGCTTGCTGAGATCTGCTGGGGTGATAGGCCGAGAGAACTCCTATGCAGAGAAGGCCAATGTCTTGATTTGCTCTATAGTCGACATAGCACTTGCCCTCAATAATTGGGATTGGTCTTTGATAATTGAGGAGGACGCAGCAGAGAGAGTGTCCAAGGATCTCTCTATTAGTGTGAGAGCTTCTTCCACTTTAGTTGTTAGTGACTCCAACTTTTCGAGCACAGCTCCTAGCGCAGTGGAGTCTTGAGATCCAGGTGTTGGGTCCACAGTTTCTTGATAGGGTATTAACTGAGATAACTCACAGTCCTCCTCACTTGCCAAATTCCTGCAGGTCATGCCTAAACCTAGCCATTACCAGATTATTTGATGCTGCTCTGAGCCTATCAATACGTTCAGAGTTGTTAATGTTCGGGGTGAAACACCTAACTATCATCTATGGTTGCACCAGCTCACGATGGCTGACCAGATTGGCCCAATTGTCCGATCTCCACCCTCAATAGTGTATTGGCCTGAGAGAGCGGTGATATCCGAGAGACTATTAGCATCTCTAGTTAAGTAACGACTAGCACAGCCTTCTGGTTCCTCTAGTATCTTGTTTGGGCAAGACTTCCCAGCTTTCGATTTGCTGGCCTTATACCCATCCGGGTCTAACTTTCTAGGTATTCTGGTTCTACTTGAGCGACGGTCATTCTGAGTGGTACTCTTCTTGGGGGTGGAGCCTTCTTTGGTGCCTTTTTCTTAGGAACAATGGCTAATGGGGCGTCAGATTCATCTGTGTCCTGATCTTGGGCACACTTAGGATCATCCTCTTTTTTCAGTGTACTTGATCCAGTCGGCGTTGTGGGCTTGTCCTTGTCAATCCAGTCTTAGTTTATGAGCCTTTTATTAGGTCTTCTTTTATAAGATGAAATACAAATTTGATACATTCGATATAGATGTTAAACCAGTTCGTAGCCAAAATTGACATATTCCATTAATCTACATCCAAAGTATCCGAAAGAGATCCATGCAGATGGACGATTATTTTAATAAACCCCATACCTACATAGTAAAATCAGAGCCATTTCATTTTAATTAAAAAATTATGATATATTCATTACCTCAGACCAATAACACTTCTTCGTTTCATTCGCCGATAACATCATCCACCATTACGCAAAAAACCCTATACCTTCTATCTCCCTCGAACTTCTTACCACCACTCCCCGCGTCCGAATTACAACCGCGTTATCGCATTTTTTTTCCATCGCTCGTACCTACCTCTCGTCTCCGTTTTTACTCGCGCACACATCCGCCGGATTAATTCGTTTCATTATCCGGCGCCGTAAGTCGCGGGTCGTTAACCGTGCGCGCGCTTTTTGTCATTAGCATTTAGAGCGCAGACAGTTCGCGCTCGCGCGCAAATTGCTACAGCGAACGCCGAGCATGGCAAAGCCATCCACGAGGCGGAGGGGGAGGGACATTAATTAATCGGCCCTCAAGACACGACGACCATCAAACCTTAATTTACGCGGTGCCACGCACGCGCTTTGTGATAGCGGCTGTTTCGGGGTTAGCCGTTGCGGTGTGTGGCCGGGACTGAGGGCTGGATTTTCGGGGAACTGTGGGGGGCGTCGCGGAGTTGTGATGATTTTCTTTCATGTGGTTGTTAGTTTTCGAATCTTATTATAATGTTTTTTATCGTTGAAGACACTTTGAGGTTCGCTATAAATTTCAATTCGATATCGATCGTGTTCTATGTTTTACATTAAAAGTATTCAAAATCTGGAAGTTTTACTATATAGGTCTGCCTTCCATCGCCATTCTTACAACGAAAAAGTCTAGAACTTTTTTAGAAGATATAAAGATATTGAATAGGACTAGAGTTGGACTTTTCCCATACTCTGTCTAAACTAAATTATGTTTTTTTTTTTTTTTTATTTAATTGTGCATTGCTTTGCGTTTATGAAATTTCATTCAAAATTTACGTGCACATTGTACATGCACATTCACATGCACATTGTACCAGAAAATAATTACCACTCGCGTGTAAAATTCAAAATCGACTATAAATTCGAATTTTACGCACGTATTACCACAAACACTACCAGAAGAGCATCGCATACACTCACTCACGCGCAAATGGTATATACACGTACACACACACGAAACCCACAAACATACCATGCAGCAATGCTATAGGAATGTACCGCAAACTTTCACCCCCGGGGCGCGCGCAATATCTCCAGCTGGGAAGAAAACGCGGCGCGTCGAGCGAGCAACGAGGTGTGTTTTGCCCTCTCCACACGCGGCGTATTTGCGCTGACCGCTGCTGCGGCCACAATCCCCCCACGTGTGTATGCTACTGCTGCTGCTGCTGCTGCTGTGCATTAGCCTCTACCCCCGCTTACCCACTACTGTGTTCCCTGCGCGACGGATAATTACTTTTCGAGGCACTCGCTCGTTTTTGCGCTAACCCCAGCGACGAGGATAATAACGAAAGTTCCGCGAAAGATGCCTTATACCCCTGACGGATGGGTAATGAGGATTATCGACGGCTGCGTGGGCGCAGTTGTTTTTTTTTCGTGTAATTGAAAAAAGATGGCGGGTGATGAAGAAATTTCGTTCTGGCTGTCGAAGTATAATTTTTGTTTTAAAAAGAAAATCCAATAATAACAAACTTCGATAATAGTTTCGCCCGAACTTACTGGTTCCCTGTATCGAAAGGACACTTTAGGACTTGAATTTCCGCAGCATTGATTCAGTGCCTGGTTTTCGCTACACCAAATCCTTCATAAGCTGAAATATTAAGTTCCACATCTGCCGTGCATTACATCACACCTCTCTAGTTACACGACGCGTACAACCGCATTTTGAAACCCGGCCAAAATCAATCGCCGGCCATAATCACGGCCAATTTCTTTCCTCCGCAATGTCCCTCCCATCCCTCAGCCTCAAAATATATTCACACCCGCTTGAAAAATCACGGCCACACCTCGGCCGACGATCCGTCAAACTCCTCTCGATCCCTAGTCCATCCATCCATCCATCTCTTTTCTCTCTCTCTCTCCCTCTCTTTCGCACCTGGACGTCGAAAAATAGAAAAACGAAGAAAAACGCGGCCGCACGGCCGCCGCATTAGTCACGACAAATCCCCGACAATTACGCGTCGTGCGGGGGCCTCTTTGCGAATTCCGAGCGTGTGCTCTAGCTCTCTCTCTTCTTTGGTTTTATGACGAACGACAGGAGGGCGCTGCGCGAGAGGGAAAGAGCGAGGCGATGACGTTCGTCACGTGCGCGCGCGACTCGATCGGATTTTACGGAAGGAGGCAAATCGCCTGAAAAACGAGCGGCTTCCGTGGTGGGGAAGAGGTAAAAGAGTTATATGTATTCGTGGTTGGTACAGCGCGGAGGTTTTTTTTCCTGATGGAGGAGAGGAGAGATTGGTCGAGGCGATGGGTTGACTCTTGGGGTGAATGTCGTGAGAGGGTGTATACGAAGAATTCTGAACGTTTTCATTTCGTTCAATGACTTTATTTTAATGCGTAAAACTATTTTTGTGATATAGCAAATTAGAATTAATTTAGTAAGGGCTTAGTAGCAGTAGTATATAGTACAGTATATTATTTTTGTAATTAATTTAGCAGTAGAGGAGATCAAGGACTATATTGGAGCAAGTATAATTTATATGTATTAAGTCAACCACCCTCGGTCTCCTCCTAATAATAGCTAAGTACTAGTTGTGCTATTGCAAATTGCTTTAAATAACTTTTATAAATACTGTAGTGAAAAAGTTACAAATTCATCATATATTATGAGATATTGCAACCATTCCACTCTGTACATACCATGACAACATAATGCGAACAGATGTAAAACCTATAAGCTACTACCATATGTGAGTACAATTAAAATTTACATTTTATTTATCTACCTTAATTATTATCGTCCGCGTGAAATTACAACGGAACAATAGTGTCGCCATGTGCAATCTATGCGCACATTGTTAATAATACGCATAAATGCATGGTTGTATGTGCTTTAGAAAAGAAAATTATCAATGCTTGGTACTGCGACATACACACGAGTAAACAAGACAAAATAAACACTACCCCGCTACTCAAAACGAAATAATTCAAAGCCCACTTTTCCATTCAAGATTAGAAATTCCCAGCATGCGTTGAAGCATCAAAGAGCTAAAGCGTGCACACACTCGCGCGCGCTTTGTCCACGTACGCCGCACACGTTTCTCCTCAGCAATTAGCGACAAAACGCTATAGCTAGCGCGCGCGCGCGTGCACGGCTGCCGCTTTAAATTGCATATTCCTGCTGGAAAAACAGGCTCCGATAAAGGGAAAGCACGTGTCACACGTGTGTGTGTGTATACGTGTGTGTCACCAGTCACGCGACTGACCGCTAACAAAGCTAACAAAGCAAAGCCGCTTTATCCCCGTCGGCGTGCGATATCTGTGTAATAGGTCTGTCTATCTGCCTTTGGCGGCGAATCGATTCGTCGCACACTGCTGTCCCAGTTTGCGACAGGTGAAAAGATGCCGCCGCCTGCAGTTTACGGCCGACGGTTGTGTGGGTAAGTAGGTGATGAAGACACACGTTTGCAAACGATTAAACATCTCTCGTTTGTCGCATTGCGCGTGAAATGCAGTTTTCATGCGTTCTTTTACGTGCATGAAATCACATTATCATTATGTGGCACGTAGCATTCAATTACAAATGAATTAATGCTAAAGATGCTGTTACATGCGTAAAACTAAAATCTCGTTCTTCGGAGCGTAAAATCAAATTTTATGCACATTATAAAGATGGAGAAAATGCAAAATATTGTTTACAACTAGAGCGTAGAATTTCGTATTTTCGCGTGATTATGCAATTCTCTGAGCGTAAAATTCAATTTCATGCGCAAGAACGTGTGAAAATGCGTATGAATTAAGGCAAAAGATGCTCTTTCATACGCTAAACTGAAATCTCATTCTTCAGAGCGTAAAATCAAATTTTATGCACATTATAGAGTTTTAGAGCGTGCAAACCATTCTTTCCAACTAGAGCATAGAATTTCATAGTTTCGTGTGATTACGCAATGCTTGGAGCGTAAAATTCAATTTCATGCACAATGACACAGACAGCACTATTGTCCACTAACGAAAAAAAAAAAAACTTTTTTTTGCTAATATTCTTTAACGTAAAAATTAGTCAAACATTAAAATTTAATTTGTGTAATAACGCAGACGGGAAACAAGGGAAGGGAAAATGACGCGAAAGAAAGAGAAAAATAAAGACATATTTAAATACCTGGCCTTTTTTGGAAAAAGAAGTTCCCCTTTACGCATTTTCCCGAGGCTTGTGTTATGGCCACTTATTTATAATAGCACGCGCTGGTGATGCCGAGTTTAGCTAGAAAAGGACCTCAAATTATAATTTTTCTCATTCACTTTGCGCAATACAAAGGAAAAGGTAATTGCAGAGAGACAGGGGGCGGAGGGCGTAATTTTTATTTCTGTCGTAAACGACGCGAAATGAACATTTAACCTTCGTCCGTATATAAGCGAATAGTCATATCAACAAAATTTCCCATACTCCAAAATACGACACACTTCGAAGCCCTAAAGTGTTGCGATCATTTTAAGCGAAAGGTTTAAACTTTGCAGCGCGTATCGCTCGCACTAAATCGCTAAATGTTTCGTGCGCGTGCACGCCAACTTTGCGCGTATAATGGAATAATCGTAAAAGCCGCTTTGCAAAGGACGGAGGGGAATGAGTAAATCGAGCCAGCGGCCGAAAGTAGTCGAAGAATTGTAAGAAGATAGACAAAGCTTTGATCTGCGAATTCTCTGGTCTCGAGTTTTGGAAATGTTGCGTAATGAATTGCAGTTAGAAAAAGAGGAGCAAAGATGATGTTCAAAATTGACTTAATTAGCAAAAAAATGTGACTTTCTGCTATAATCTTTGAATAATTTAAAATTATATTTCAGTAATGAAATTAAAGCTCCATTTTAGTCATGAAAAAGGTCATGTAAAAGTCCGACTCATTAAAAATTATGAGAAACGCAAATGCAAGCGGAAAAATCAAGAAATTAAAAGCTTCGTCTTGAATAATAAACAGTCTAATAAAACGCAACGTAATGAGATGCGTTTTACGAAATTTATAACTCCTGTAATTAAGTGTCTAGCGTTAATCTCGCTAATTTTGAATTCAGCCAACCTTGCGAGAGGGGGCAAAAACTACACTCGACATCAATTAACTACCTCTATAAAAACGCATCATTAAATTTCAACGGTCTGTTGCTCTTAAAATGCCCTTTTCCTCATCAACAAAATCAATTTTAGCCGTTGCAGCCTAATTACAATTTTATGGCTTAATTGGAAATAGTATTATAGTGCTTTTCTTTATAAGAACTTTAAAAATTTATATTTACTCCAAATAATAGAAAATATATGCAAAAATTATATTTAATGAAAAGTTTTAATAGGATGGATAAATAGATAAACGGTTTACTGAATACTAAATATCAAAATTAAGGTAGTAACTTTCAGCAAAATTAATTTAGATACTAATAAATATAACCTTCAAAATTGAGAGCTATTTACCGTTTACTTTCTGAGATACAGTCGTTCAAACTTCACATAAAATCCCATAGTATCACATAAAATCCATCGCTGTAAATTACTTACTAGGAAAGGGCGAGGGGTCCGGATCTCGGATTCGGCTGAAACTTTGGGATAGGTTTTTGGATGTAGAATTAATATGAAGAAAGCTGCAATATTAGATCCTAACTCTAAAAATCTGAAGTTCTGAACATCTTTAGCTTTATTTTGCAAAGTCTTGATAAAAGCTTCTTCTTAAAACGGTAACCATTTAACTTTGGAGAGTCTTAGATATCATTTCAAAAATAGAAAATAAAACTAGACAAAATGAGCTTTCAATTGCTTTTTTCAGAATTAAAAAATGTTGGTTCCTTTCAAAGTTATGAAAGTTTAAAATTGAGTATAAAAAATACACTGTTTAATCCGTAAAATTCACCGTTCAACCACCTACATATTTTGGTACATTTTCAATGCTCAATTTTAACCTTTCATAACTTTGGAATAAATCATCATTTTGTAATTTTTAAAAAAGCAAATGGAAGCTCATTTTGTCTAGTTTTATTTTCTATTTTTTAAATGATATTTAAGACTCCCATAGGATTAAATGGTTACACTTTTAAGAAGAGCTTTTATTAAACCAATTTTCAAAATAAAGCTAAAAATGTCCAGAACTTCAGTTTTTTAAAGTTAGGGTCTAATACTGCAGCTTTCTTCATATTTCTATATCGAAAAATCTATCCCAAAATTTCAGCTCGCCCTCTCCTAGTTAGATTCGAAAAAACATTGAAACTTGGAGCTAAACTAGTTCAAATATTGAAGAATCAGATATTTTAAATTGAAAAAATTTACTGTTTAGTTCAAAAGTTATGATCATTCAAAGTTTGAGGTTAGCCGAAATTTTGAAATTAATGTAAGTTTATTTTCAAACAAATATAGGTCTGATTGTTGTAACTAGACCAATTATAGTTGCTACTACTACACTACTTAATAATAATAAACATACGCATAAAAATTTATTTAGATAAAAATCTTTATTACACATATATACCACGTTGATCAAATGCGAGGTTAAATGTTGAACATTGATGTTTTGACTTACTTAGTTGGGACTTAACAACCTTAAAATACTCCTCTCGAATCATTCAACCCCATTTCTGGTTAACATTTACATAAGATTATTAAACATACTTCATTTACATATTTACGCACCACCAAAATCCCTCAATTTTCGGTATAAAATCACCAACTGTCGACTACGAGATTAACCAACCACAACCCAACCACCTTTACACACTTTTGCAAACTCGTCAATTTCAAGATCCCTCTTCGTTCGTTCATCCAGTGCAAACACGACAATTCACACCTATCCCCCTCCGAATACGATTTGAAAAACGTTAGTCTCGACACAACTACGCGCTCATCCTCCGAGCCGAAATCTAAATATTTGCACGGGGGAACGCCGGAAGAGTATCTGTATATAGCGTGTGTACGCACGACCTGCGCATTCGAAATCCGGGGATACGGAGGTGCGGTATGAATAAAAGGGTCGGCCGCTAATTAAAGGTGAGCTCGGCGAATGCCAGTTCTACCTGGGCTCCCGCGAGCGGCGAAAATTTCGTTAATAGCTCCTGTCGGGTCGGTTATTATTTCGGATGGTTGAAGAGAATCTAATGTCCCAATGTTCTCACGGATGTCGTGACTTGATAATTTGGTTCATTGAAATTGTAATTGGAGAATGTAAAATTAGATCGAAATCTAGTACAATTATGTTTAGCTGTGGAAAATCAAAAATTGCAAAATCGCTGTAAAACAAAACGGAATCTTTAAGAAAAGAAATATTTTCTCGGAATAAGTAGATAAAAATCAAAAGAATGGACTGTATCTGGTTGAAATCGGCCTAGTAGATCCCGAGAGTTCTCCACACGCACCCACGCACACTCGCATTTTATGAAAATAGTGTATTTCAGTCCAAATATCGCATAAAACACATCTACAATGATTTCTAAAAAAAAAAATTTCCGCTATCAAAAAGCTTTCCAAAATCAACGTACAGATTAATCGAACGGGATCCAAATATCATTACACCCAGCTCGACAACAGTGCTTTTGAAACATCCCATTGCACATCATCGACTTTACAAAATAAATCAACGAAATTTCTAAAACATCACACCCACTCTGTTCTTGCCCTACTTCTTCGACCTCGGGCAGGAAGTCAAAGTCGCGCCGCGCGCCCGAAGACACACGAGAAACTGAACGAGGCGCTCGCGATTGTCTTGCACTACGCTGGCTCTCTCACTCTCCGTGTTTGATCTCACCACACGGCTTTCTCGGCCAGCTCCAAGATTCATAGCCGTGCGCAAACAGCGAGATTACCGGGTCTCGACTCTTGCGCTCGCCTGCGCGCGCCCCCGGGCGTTCTGTCGCTGACTAATTAAGCGAATTCATCGTCGGCTGTCTTGGAAGTGTGTTCTTGCGGGAGGAGCCGGTACGCTCGCTATATAGCCCGCCCGTAATGTGAAAATTCGTCGAAATGTTCGCCGACTGATGGTGGAGGGAGCGGGGGAGGGATTAGAGCTGGCGAGGATGAGGGAGAGTGAGATGGGGTTGGTCAAAGTTGGTCGATCGACGTATGGCGCTTTAAAATTCTGATTAGTAAAATTACGTCGAGATGTTGGTATTTTAATCAGCTAGAGTTTTTTATTTAATTTCTTTTTTTCAATAGAAGTGTGTCCGGAATATTGAAAATCAATTGAGAGCCCTCGAAACACCTTGGAAACTTATTTTTACGTAGAAAGTTAGATTTATAACGGGGAGGTAATCGGACAGTTATCTAAATTTACTTTTTCTAATCCAGTCTAAAATTTTTTTTATTATTTATTTATTTATTTATTTCAGATTTAAACGGGCTAAGAAGCCCTTTGTAGAAAAATATTGAAAAATATATATAGAACGACGCAATACTAAAAAATTCGCAAAAAAGATAAAACACTTTCAAATAAATGGATACTTAATAACAAGCCAACGCAACCTAGATTTAAATAATGATAAAACATTTAAGTGAATGATGCGGTGTGGTAACAGGTTCTAAGATCTCTTAAGACGATTTAATATAGGGTGACTCACCAGTAAAGAAACGAATAAGGAAATTGTAACTTTTGCTATTTAATTAAGTGGTTTAAAAATGGATTAAAAGTAAAACCCTTTTGAAAGGACCCCGCATACAATGTATGGGAAAAAATCATTCGGTCAAATTGAACGAAATTGAAAAAAGATAGATTTCTTCAGGACCTCAAGATCTATTTTTTTCCAAAGTTTCGTTCAATTTGACCGGATAATTTTTTCCCATACATTGTGTGCGGGGTCCTTTATATTCTAAAATGAGCAAACTTTACGTCCGTGAGAAAATTTTGAATAAAGAATCAAAGTAACAATTTTATTTAATGAAAATCTGTAAATATATCCTAAAAACCAGTAAAAGAACACGCAATCTTAGTATCTAAATACGTTTCACCAGTGAAGGAATACATCGCCAGTGAAGAAACACTTAATAGCGGCGATTTTATGATTTTATTCTTACCAAGATAATTTCTTTTATGCAGAATCTTTATATAAAATGAAATAAAAATTTTCAACGATTCGAAAATTATCGTCATGTTAGATAAACAATACATAGAAAGCTTGATATTTTCCTATATAAAGAAAATGTTCGTTAACTGGTGACTGTTCGAATACTGGTATAGTCACCCTAGAGTGTATCATTAGATCTAAATATCTCTAAAAATATTAAATCGTCATTATACAATACAACTTGTCAAATATTTATAACAATTTACGTAGAAAACGGCAACGGATATGCCCATATATGCCATTCATTGACACTAACACTGGGTCATCTTTCTTTAATCGTACGCATTCAATCGGTTGCACTAAATATAGATCCGGTCCGTTACTGTTCTGAACAATCGACTGATTTACCAGACAAAAAGTAGAAAAAAAAATGTTCTTCATTCACCCTCTTATTCCCCCATCATTTCATTACAATTTTCACTAGATTTACCACAGCCATATCGTGCGCAGTCAACTTATACTCCACTATTTCCAACGACCTATACAACGCGCATACAACTCATACGCACACCGAAACCCCTTATAAACACCTCGCAAAGAAAATATCCAGCCGGCTGAACTCTCTGTGCGCGGGCGTGTGCATCCGCAAAAGGCAAATCGCACAGAGAAGCACAGCGTCGATCGAATTCGCGGATCGCTCGCGGCGGGGGCGGGAGAGAGAGATGGAGCGCCGAGATAGCGGGAAAACAATTTCGAGCCAACGTCGAGACTACGACTCGTTCTCTCGACTGTATTATTGAAAATTGCGCCAGATTCGTATTAAGATTGGGCGACTGTTGAGGGAGAAGGGGAAGAGAGGAAGCGTATGGAGGGAAAGAGGAGGTCGTTGAGGATATGTAGTACATTGAGATTGCGACTCGCGCAGAGAGCTAATTGTGAGGTAATACGGTCTGTGTGCGGCTTCGTCGCGCTATTTTTCAGGGAGATTAAGGGAAATCTATGTGGCGTTTTGCATTATCGTTTGCTAGTCTTATTTTTGATACTATCGTAGCTAGTAATTGCATATCGACTGTGGGGAGTCTTTCACGTTCTGTTGAGGTACATAGTTATATAATACTTTCGTATATATGAGTATTTAAACGAAATGTAAACAAGTTTTTACGAATCGTTAGTTGAGAACGTACTTTGTAAGTGAAAAGTATTTTTTAAGAAATTGACGCGTAAAGGCCGTTATAATCAAAGTAACAAGTGCCTTCCTTAAAAACTTTAAAAAAATTTCTAACTCATTATTATTTGCAAAATTTTGAAAAATGTTATACGAAGTTATCGAAGTGAAAAAGAAGTCAATATTGTTTTTGTGCACAGTTTCTTTTGCATTCATGTTTGTATTTCTTCTTATTTGTATAATATTTTTGATCTTTTATAAATCTTCAGATTACGTTTAAGTTTTCGTACGAAGCCGATTAGCAATCAATATAGAAATGCACCACTTCGTGTCAATAAAACGTTTCCAATAGCTCTTCCAACCGTCGGCAATTCGGCTGCTGTATCATCTTAACCTCGAAATTGTTCGCAAACCGCTCAACCACGTCGCCTTCGCGAGAGTAATGAAATGCACACCCCACCCCCATCCCTTTCCGGTTTTGCGCTCGATGAATAATTTGACAGAAATCTCTTGCTTAGTCTGTATCTCTCCCTCTCTCGTGTTCCAACTTCCAGCGTCATCTTTGATCTCGAAACTGCGGTAAAATCCCATTAATTAAGCGCGCAAGCCACAATTTATCGAGCTCTCATCGCGAATTTCTCCAAAATTTGCGTTCGTATGAAACCTTGAATTTTTTAGATTAACACTAGTCCTTTTATTAAATTTGTATTGTGACTTTTGTCCTTATAGGTATTCAAGTACTGAAAAATGTAACCACGATTTTGAATTAATATTTTTTATTTCTGAAAGTGGCAATTACCTGAAAAATGAAGCGTTGATACATCAGAACAAAAATGCAAAAGCGTATACGAAATTGTACTGATAATTTTCCGTTCATAAAATACGATTCCCATAAACATATATGCGGATTATAAATTTAATAATACGTTTATCTTACCAAGATATACTCATATTTATGTCGCCAACTACTTAAAACGATTGATTGAATAACAATATAACACTAAAAAGTTTTGAAACGTTTTAGTTTCACGAATGCCGAGGTGTTTATAAATTAATAAAATTGCATACAAACTAACGCCCATTACTATATACTCAAGTGACGTTTCAATTTTATAAAAAATGTTCGTCACCTTACACACGTCTATCAATTACAAAAAAAAAAAAAAAAAAAAAACCCTAACGATCCCAACGCAAAAGAGCGCTAAACCCCAGAATCCACGTCGCCTCCTTTCATACATCTTTGGCGTCGAATCGCGAAATCGGGCATTCAGCGTTCATTAAAAAGTCTCTTTCCTCTCCCGGACATATATAATATATCCCCCTTCCTATAATATTTCGCCCTTTCATCGCCGTCCGCATAGCCGACAGACAAGACGCACTTGAGGTGAATGGCGCAGTGTGTTATTATAGTCGCGGGCATCGCTTAACCGCGGCTGCGAGCGCGAAAAGCGCGGCTTTTGTTTGCCATCAATGAGCGCGAGTGCAAAGACCACTTGAAACGCGCTGAATGCCTCGTAGACTCTCTCCGACTGGCCGATTTTTCAGGGCTTTTGAATGTGTTTGCTTTTTTCCTCCTCTCTTTCTTCCATTTCGCCGTAACATTCCTGCGCGTGCAGGCAAGGACACTCGGTGTCGGAAATTCCACAAAACCGTCGAGAGAGAGCGCGTTTTTTATAAGATCAAAATCGAAGTGTCTGACGACGCTCGTTTAATTAAGGTAGTTCATCACACGTATATAGTAATATACATAAGCTATTCGTAATGAATTTTTTTTGTTTTGTCTTTTATATTTGATACAACCAGATCAAGTTTATTCGAATGATACACGGAGAGAAATTTTGTAGTGAAAATTACAAATATTCGAGACAAAATTACCAGTTTCTATGGTAATGGATGGATAGACTGACAATTTCAAACTTTTTACCAAAGTGCCTTGGTAAAATTTTTTTTAGTTAATTTAAATTTAAAAAATTAACTTTTTTTATCCATATTGATGGATATATAGTATTTTAATATAGAAATAGAAACAGAAACAAGGATGAAAAAACATTAAACTGAAAAAAAATTTTTACGGAAGCGGGATTCGATCCGACGATCTTTGGGTTAAGAGTCCGACGTTCTACCGACTGCGCCACGGAAGCTGTTACCAACAGTCATTTGAATCGCCGTTATTACTTACTGAAAATATGTGTATTGTTTTCATTTTAACGTCACGCACGCCTCTAGTATCAATCTTCTGAAACACAATAATGCGCAGTGCGCATGCGCGAGTACACAAATACCAGGTTATTTGGTAAAATTTATCAGTTTTCTTAGTAAAAATTCTTAGGTTACCTTGTAAAAATGACTAGATCTCAATTTTTATCAGTGTGTCTGGTAATTTTTATTCAGATAATTTGGTATTTTTTTTAAGTGGTTATGGTAGTTTTTCCTGGGAAACTTATAAACTGTATTAGAAACCTGGGAATAACACGGCTTTTGACAGTCTGTCCATGCGCTACCAAGGCACCTTGGTAATTTTTACTCTAAAATTTCTCTCCGTGTAGGTGTCTTAAGAAGTAGAAAACGTAGTATTGACGCTAATATCAACAATTAATTATTTTGAAATTTCACTAACACGTCGCTTTTTGCAAATTTTTATTTTACATGCAATCGTATCAAAGTCTCATTTTGTTCCCTATGAAATTTGAGGGTAGGTTCGCGGTAACGATATTGTTATATAACCGATCTGAACGGCGCTAGATCTCATTATTTATCAAAAATTCACGAAATTCACTGGAATTTCGATAAACAATGCGATCTAGCGCCGTTCAGATCGGTTATACAACAATATCGTTACCGCGAACCTACCCTCAAATTTCATAAGGAACAAAATGAGGCTTTGATCGGTACGATTGCATGTATAATAAAAATTTGCAAAGAAGCGACGTGCTAGTAAAATTTCAAAATAACTAATTGTTGATATTAGCGCCAATACTACGTAATTTTGCATGAAAAAAATGTTTTCTACTTCTTAAGACACCCATCATTCGAATAAACTTGATCTGTTTGTATCAAATATAAAAGACAAAACAAAAAAAATTCATTACGAATAGCTATATATATATTGCTATATATGTGTGATAAACTACCTTAAAATCGCTCGGACGCGTGCCGCGTTGATGAACTCGAGGAAGGCGGAAACTCGCCATAATTGGTATCCCGACAATAGTCGTCCCGTTGAAAACTAACGGGGCGCCCGGGTCGATCTGCAAGGACAAAAACTTTCGTGTAATAATAGTAACAAAAAATAGGTACTGTACTTCACCATGAAAGATCCGTAGAATTCCCCGCCACCTGCGAACGCGTAAGTGCATAGATTGCTGTCGCGTATGACGCTGCTGCCGTAGGACTTCTCACAGGCGTAGTTCTCGATAATCAACGGGTTCATTCTGTTCAGTTTGGTGCTGGACGCGTGGAAGTGGTAGACGCCGTCGTCGCTGACTTCCACGCGCGGCTGGAAGCCAGTTACTACGGCCTGTTTACCCGCGTATGGTTCTTTTGTGCTCGGTAAGTGTACGTAGCCCATGTTCGGGCTGTCGGCTCGGCTTATTGGTGATTGTAACTGAAATGAGAGAATTTCGTTTGATGTCTAATGAGTGTAATGTGCGCATTTACAGTGTATGTGTGGTTTTTATTTATTTTTTTTTTTTTTTGTAATTGTATAATGTGTGAAAATAGTGCTTCAGGGTACCGTTTATATAATAAATTTCCCATCTCTACTATAATGGCCATTTTATAGCCTGAAAAGCGGGGCAAAAGTGGCGTCTAATTCCCTCTTTTACTTTATTCCCGTATAATGTGGGAATTAAGTACTTTTATTCCCGCATTATGCGGTAATAAAGTAAATTAGCGAGAATAAAGTAACATAGTCTAATTTTTTACGTTTATGATGAATTAGGTTAAAACTAACAAAATTATAACACATAAATACAAAATAACTTTTCAAACCTATGAAGTGGCCACAGTGGCGATGGGAATAAAGTACTATATGTACTATTAAGCACACATTGCCTTAAAAAGGTATTTTACGCATTGATATGATGGTATAAAATAAAAACAGTTGCTAAATTGTACTTTTCCGTAACGTAGGCGTAAAATGGCGGTTCACGCTCGTTGTCAATTGTGTACGATTATTCATGCAAGAGCATAAATTCCTTGTTCTAGTGTGCGTAAAATTTAGTTCTTTCTTTACGCTCAAAATAAAATTCTAATTTCATGCACACGTGGACGTAAAAAGCTACTTTGCTCTAGCAAATAGCACTAGCACAAATAACACGCTAGCAAATTCGCTACAACAGAATATACATTCATATTCAAACTTCAATAATCATTGCTATCATAACGACAAAACATTCATCGTCTCGCGTGTTAAAAGCTAACACGATCTAAATTCGTTTCGATAAAAAAATCAAATTGCAATCTCTCACTCCCATACCATCGCACTGCCGACCCACCTAATTCACGACGGCCACATCATTGACGTGAAACTCATCGAGACTGTACCCCTCGTCAGCCTTATCCTCGAGGCTGGCGACCGCGGTGAGCTCGCCGTCGATCTCCGGATCGTACACCTGGACAAAGCAGAGCGCGGCGGTCAGCGCGCCGCCGCAGATGTGCTCGCCGTCAGACTGCAGAGATAGCTGGTACGGCGCGGACGATGGGCTGATGTACTTGCCGGCCTGCGATGATGATGAGGCTGCGGTGAGAAAGCGAAGGTTATATGGCGGGTATGGTTTTTGGGTGCACTGTTAAACATTCCGAACCAGAACTTCACACGTGTATGTGAAGTATTCTTACAAATACGTATATTAAATTCATTACGTATGTTCAGTCATGTATATTAATAAAGTTTCAAACACTGTTTTGAATTTAATACATGTATATTAAAACTATTTTAAAATACGCATTTTAAAATTAAAATGCGTGTATTAATCATTCCTCCACGTGCGAGTAAAAATACAAAATGTGTATTAAAGTTTCCATAAATTTAAAAACATTTTCAATCACATTTATTAAAATTAATAACGGTATTGTGATTTCAAAATATTCTTTTCAACTTAACAATCAGTTTGAAAGATTAATTCACAAATGTGTGAATTCTGAACTACAATACAATGTTTATAAATAAAAATTCAAAATGTTCATTTCAAGTTTCTTAATATTAATAACATTTTTAACAGTGTAGCGTATAGTGTGTTTGGGGAAGATTTTATTGTAAATTAGTACACGGAAAAATTTTGCGTAGAAAATACCGTGGTAGTTTGGTAACTCTGGAACTGCTGAAACGGTTACGAAAAAGAATCACGGTAATTTTTAGAGAAAAAGTCTCTCCGTACATTGTTATGCTAACATTTTAATCAAAGTTTTTTTAGTCTTAGTGAAGCTGCAGTATAAGATAATTGTCTAGGATAAATACTGCGGTTCGTTCCCCTCGTTATTAGAGAAAACATACTAATATTGATCGAGAAGCTAGTGTGTTTATTTTGTTTTTCGAAAGCTTGGTAACTAAGACTAAATAGTTAAATTAAAGATATGTAAGTTTTTAATAAAATAGATTGAAGAGCCATTATAATCTTCAAAATATAAGAAAATACTAATTTTTAATGATATCTTCTTCTGCGCGTGACAGTTACGGTATTTTTAAAAATTGAACAAGAAACTTTAAGCTTTTATAAATGTATCTAAATAAAGGAATAGTGAATCAGAAAGCAGTATAATATAATTGATAAAATAATCAACCATAATTATCCCATATCGTCCAGAAGGCACAGAAAAATTACCTGCTCTAGTGTGTAACTGAATTATAGATTTTAAGTTGTCTCCTTACCAAAGTTGATGAATAGCGCAACTGTTGATGAGCGAAAAAGTAATGCAAAATTGCTCCTCATCGCTTTGGAAGTAAACACAAGGACAATATTTTATTGGTACTTTCACTTTGGAATATTGCAACGTGACTGAACTTCATATTTTAAAATCAATATTTCTGTGCTATTTATCAATGGTAAGAAACACCGACTATTTCTGGTTTCTTACCATAAATACAAGATTGTGAATGTAAAACGTGTTTACACCGAAACAACTAAATCAACAAAGCATTTGATAATTGTATATTTTCACAAATGTTTTCTTATCGTTAAACCAGGTGACGCTTTTAATTTCGTTACACTTATACCACTACAAAAATATTCATGCTACCACTACCAAACTAAAAAACCACTCAAGTATTACTTAATAATAATGAAATATAAACACATCAGCACATCAATTACGATACATTCGATAAACCAATGAAAAAGTATTAATCCCACTAAAAATAATAGAATCGACTTACCCCTCATTACCCACGACATAATAAGTCATATAACCGTTTTAATGCGAATAAACGCGAACCTCTGCCTCGGCAATTTATACTTTCACACCTCACCTCTCAAGCTGCTCAAACAGCAGGAATTCGCTCTCACACGCTCGTCACTTTTCCGCATTTTTCGACGCTCTCGCAGCGAGCAACGAAGCGCGCGTCATCGGCTTTGCGCGCAGCGCATGAATATCGCACGCTGGAAGGCTAATTAAGTCAGAGGTGGCGAGAGGCCGTGTGTGTGTATATATATAGGCGTTTGAAATTCATATTGTGCGCGAGCTGGCGCCATCGGTAAATTTCACGGTAAGGGGAGACACCCCCTCTCTGTACACGCGGCGAAAATGTCGCTCGTTATACCGATACACACAGAACGGCGCGCGCGATTTCCTGCTACTGCTGTGCTGGATGGCCAATTAATTTGAAATAAGCGGCGGACGGTTGTTATTTCGGTGGTAATGAGTTGTGATTATTATTATTATTATTGGTGGTGATACTTCGGGTTGCGAATTATATCGGGTTGCCATATTATATTTCTATACACTCAAAAAAACGATCCTCTTGTCTTGAAATAAAATTCCTCCCCAAAAAATCTTCATGCGAGAAAAAAGGATCGCTCTTGCGCGAAAAAAATTCCTCCTGCGCGAAAAATCATCATCTCGCTACAGGAAGCTTGACTTCCTTCCTTGAAAGATAATTCCTCCTTCCATAGGAAGATATCCTCTTGGCCCTATTTTTAGCAGAAATCCTCTTCCGACAGATAGATTCTCGTTGATACATAGGAAGATCGTTTTCTGAGTGTATATAACAGGTCTGCCACTAGGGGGAAAATTAAAAAATTAACAGTACCCCTAATTGCACTAAAGCTGGAATAAATTCTTTCAGTATACGAGGTGCGCACATTTGGAAGTCTCTACCTGCTGAGGTTAGAAATCTTCCATCGCTCAGCAAGTTTAAAATTGTTCTGAGAGGGCACTTTCTTACTAGTGAGTGGCTAGACTAGCCACTTACGAAATGGGTGACTTCTGTACATATGCTTGCAATAAAATGACTATTACTATTACTATATAATTTCATGTTTTATTATTTAACAATTATATTTTTTTTCTTATTTTTATCAATTATGTGAGTATCAAAAAACCTATTTATAGTATACTTATAGAACACACTACCGAGTGTAGACTCTTTATGTTTGTCATCGTAAATCCTAAAACAATTCATTTCGCAACAACCACGTAAGTATACAAATGAATTCTACGCATCGAACGCCCTTATACAACCACTTTGCGCATAAAATTAATCGACGGCCTTTTCCCCTAAATCCGCTCCCACAGCCGCGCCCGCGAATATATAAGGCACCAACACTCGATATATATCTGCGCGCGGCCATATCGCGGAATCTCTCAACCGCTCTGCGGAAAAGTCCTAAAATCTGAAAAATCTCCGCTCCCCCTCGAGCGACATTCCGCGCGCGATCGAAAGCGCATCTACATTCCGCGCGCTCGAGACCCTCTCCTTGGCTCACTTCTCTCTCTCTCTCTCCCTCCTGCGCGGGCGGGCAAACATCCGCGCGATCTTAGCTGGCGACGTGCTCGGGGCCCGCATTTCCGAGATGAAAGCCGCGAGATAGCGGGCAATCCGTTTCTTTTTAATAGGGCGAATCGTCCCTCGTCGTTGAGAATAGCCACCGCCGCCGGAATTACCGTATACGAGCGCGGGTACTTGTATCTCGCGAGGGAGAGAGGAAGGGGAGAACGACCCGCTGAAATAAGGTCGCGGTTTTATGGCGCTGGACGACGTTTTTTTTGGAAGAGGAGGAGGAGGTCTTATTTAAAAGGGAGAGAGACGTTGCGGCGTCTTTGGCGCGGTCGTTATTGCCGGCGCGGCTGGTGGGGAGGAAGGGGTGTAATGTAAATTGTCGCACCGAGAGATCGTGTGGATAAGACGGTGAGGGGTGGGTTCGATTTCCAGCGGCTTGAACGATGCGGGTACATTAATTTTGATTATTGGATTTGGAGAATCTTGTTGAAACTTTTATTGTAATAAATGAAAATTTATTTGGTATTATAGTAAAGGATTTGTTGGATTGTATTTTTTAGGCTCCAATGTAAATTATACGATACGGTTTGTTCGTTGGACCGTAATAATTTTAATTATTTTTACAGTAGGACAAAGATAATTCATAGATAACGATATAAATTTTTCATTACCGTCAAATCAAAGTGTGTGATATTCTATGCACGAGTTGCGGTCCTTATTTTGTTCTTCATTATGCATATAAAATTCAATAAGGGAAGCACATTTTAGGCACATAAAATAATGTGAAAAGTAGAATTTTACATACTCTGCCGTCAATGAAAATCTAATTCAATTAACCCACGAAATATCTACAATTACACAGTGTTAAAAAAAGAAGTCCAAACAAGATTACCTTTACCCTAGTGGAAACTGACTTCATTATTTGCCTAATAAATAGCTACTTTTAGTGGGGCATAGCCAAAAAGTAGCCACTGTTCTTGGATATTTCTATCTACCGATGAAACGATGTTTCCAACATTATTCGACCATTTAATAGATTGAAAATAGAAAGACTTTTTTTTAAGATTTACACAAGCTTGTTCTTAACTATTTCAAAGGTATTAAAATTGGAGAGAGGGAAAAAAACTGTTGATCAGTTTATTTAGTTAGAAAATCGCTAGCAGAAGGCTTGTTCTTATGACGAGGAGTGAGAGAGACGGAATGTAATCTAAGAATCATCTAATGTATCTAAGAAAGAAGTGCTGTAAATGATTTTTTAGTATGTGTTTATTGTTTACATTTATGTAAGCTATCAATTACAATTGAATGCTCAAGTCTTTGAGTAAATTTAAATTGAATATTTTGAGGTTATGCCATTCTATTTCCAGTCTATTAAATGGGTGAATAATAAGGGAAAAAGCGTTTCAACATAGCCATTAATTAGCCATTTATTCTAGTTATTTACCGACTTTCTGACCATTTCGTAATAGACAAATTTCTACCAAGGGTAACTATCATAATAATTTTGAATTCGATTAAAAGGGTCTCCAAGCAACAACATCGTATTAAGCCATTACAAAGTAAAACAAGCCTTTAGTTCCTCCTCGCCCACATCCCGCGCGAAAATAGCTCCTCCCACCACCGTCCCAACAAAAAGCAGCGGCAACCCTCGGCACAACTCGCAATCATCCCCCGAATCAGCGATCTTACGCAATCATGCGCTCGCACGCGAAAGCGCCCGCGTCACGTAATCCCAAAATAACGTCCCCGTCGTCGTCTTTCCCTTCGTCCGTATCATTTCATAGAAAAGACTGCATAATTCAGAGCCGAAATGAAGCCGGCAGGAGGCCATCTCCATAAATAAACCGAGGGAGAGCGCAACGCGATACGAGCAATTGCCTCTCTTGACCCGCGCACGTATAATGCTCCTAACGTGTACGTGTAAGCAAACGTATTTACGGGCGAGCGTGTAATATTCCACGGTGAATGATTTATCGCGGGGCCGGAAGAATAAGAGGTGTGGGTTGAGAGAGTGCAGATGTTGATTGTCGTGCATCGTGCTTTTTTTTTAATTGGAGTTTGATTGGAGAGCTCAGGTTGATTATTTTGAAGGGATTAAATGATTTGGGTTTTCTGTGGATTTTTGTTTTGTGGTATAATCTCTTGAAACTTTTTTGAGGATTTTCAGGTTTTAGAATAACGAAAGGCAACTCTGATGTGTACGTTTCAATAAAATTGGACTTAGAATTTGGAGAAGTGTAAAAAATTTATTTTTCTTCTTTTCATTATAAAATTTATGCGTGACGGTTTTCGATGATGTAAATAAATAAACTTCAAACTATTCTCTCTATATACTATACAAACATTATTTCGCGAGAAACCTTTAAAAACTAAGAATACGGATGAGTTTGGTATATTAATGCTAGATATTTAATATTTATTGATGTGTTGAAATTTCTCATTGACATAAATATGAAATGTGTTATTATTATGAATATATATATTACGACTGCACTGACGTAGCAAACATCTATTCTATTTAAAGTAGAATATCCCATCTGACCTATATATAATTCTTAAAAGCGAGTAAAAATCGTTGCGAAGCAAATAATATTTTTTACTTCTCCATACAATATATATCGCCAGCTTATGACGAAACATCGTAGTTCTGTTGAACGTATTTTGCTTCTCCACCTCTAACTGATTTTACTTTATAATAAAACCCTATACAATATAATATCAAATCGGAATAAATATTATTCTCAAACGCATTTCCACGTTCATATCAACTCTTTTTTTATAAAAAAAAAAACTCTAGTATTACGAAACACGTTCCTATTTAAGGATATTGGCCGTAAAAGGTCTCATTAAAAAATTTAAGAGAAATATTTTGGTCGTATAATTCGTCAAAAACCGCAATATTCTACCGTACATAAAAGTAAAAAAATACGTAAAATGTTTTTTTAGAACTGCGAAGAAAATTTTACATCGATTTTATGATATTTAATGACTATAAAATTTTGAACAACTTGTCACTACTTTCGTCTTATAGCCAGTACGACCTTAACCGAAAGAAACTACTGCAACAATCGGATAGCAAAGCTTTATAAGCATCTAATACCTACCGGCAGTCAAAAATACTGCACCCCATTCCGCTGTTCCACCCCACTGTCACCTTTCACGTCCGCCGCGTCACTCCTCGCGACAGTGTAACTCTCATGCTGCAGGGTAATTGCGCGCGAGCTGCAACGCGCGAATCCTGATTTATTTCGGGCGCGCGCGCGACGACAGCGACGACGTCCTCCCGTATTATGACGTATAAATCACGCGCCTGCGCGTTATTAAATCTTTCTCTCTCTCTCTCTCTCTTCTTTCTCCGCGTTTTTTACCCCCTACCTCCCATCCTCGTGTCTCGCGAAGTTTGAGGTTAGAAAGAAATTGCCCGGAAAAACGAGTCTATGCTAAGCCGCGCGACGGGGGCTTTATTTATTTGCCGTTGCGTCATTGTTCCTACCCCCGCGCGCGAATTATCGTTCCTGGCGCGTCGCCAAATTAGCTTCGTCGTTAAGATTTTCGCGAGGCGACGGGGAAGGATCTCGTCGCGAGCGAGCGTAGCTAAGTGCTCGCGACGGCGCGGCAGCCGCGCAGGATTGTCTGTCATCGTGTGCCTTTTGCGGAGAGAGAGAGAGAGAGAGCGGGAGTTGGCCGATGGAAAAACGCTGCGGGCGAAGTATGGGCTTCGTTTTTCCCACTGTTTTTAACTTTCTGGCTCTTTGGAAGTTCGAATTAATGTAATGGTCTTGTTTCAAAGCCGGGATTTTAATTGTTATTTTAATGTCGTTCGAGCTTTGATTTTCTAAATTCAGTGAATTTAATTCAGTGACAGCGATTTTGAAGGTTAGGCACGTATTTTTTTGTTTTTTATGTGATTTTGAAATTGTTCATATTTTGAATTTGAAAAGCTGTTTATTATACCTAATGAGGCAGTGGAAAAATTCTATATTATATTATTTTGGATAAAACCGCACGGAAAAAAAATGAGTTAATTCTACATTTCCTATAGTTGATTTAACTGTAAAGTGGCAAGTTCGTTTTACTTTAAAAAAAATCGGTAGAATTTCAATTCTGAAATAGAAAATCTCCATTCTTAAAAAGTAGAATTTCCATTTTGGAAAGTAAGATCCATTCTTAAAAAGTAGAATCTCCTTTCTTGAAAAGTAGAATTTCCATTTTGAAATGTAGAATCAACATTTTTGAAAAGTATAAAATTTCCATTTTTGAAAAAATGAAATTATTACTTCACTAATTCAGTTGATTTTACTATTAATTTTTTTCTGCGAACTAATTAATTAGTATACGAAATGTATAAGTTTTAATATAGTCCTTAGTCATGATAAAATGCCATTCTACATTTCACTCCCCTCCAGTTTATTCAAACCGGAAATAAATTTTTCTTTTACTTTACGTAAGTACAATATTGTTTGCATAAAACAGGTGTAAATTGCTGTTTTCAATTACATTTAATCACTGCGGGAGATAAACGAGGAAACTTTTCCACTAATTTATTAATATCCGTTATTAATAAGATGAAAGGGCGCGAGAAGGAGAAACACTCCATTTCATTTCTCTCAAAAGTACATCATTTTTAATTAATTTTCAGAGTAACACAAGCTATTTTTCTTCGAGCACGTGCACGGCAGAGTTTTACTATTCTCTCTCTCTCTCTCTCTCTCTCTCTCTCTCTCTCTCTCTCTCTCTCTCTCTCTCTCTCTCTCTCTCTCTCTCTCTCTCTCTCTCTCTCTCTCTCTCTCTCTCTTTCTCTCTCTCTCTCTCTTTCAACGATACAACACGACTCACTCCCACCCTCCAAATACTTAAATTAATTAATCAATTTCCCCATCGGGAGGACAAAGTACAAAGGGGAGAAACGCGATGTCGTCTTCTCCTCTCTCTCTCTCTTTCACTCTGCAAACTCGGGCTAAAAAAAGTCCGGATGATCGTTTCCGATTCCTCGGCGGAAATTTTTCGCTGGAGGGTCAATTAAACCTTGTAGCGCGCCTGCGAGCATCCTGGTAATTGAATCGACTCGACGGGCGCAAAGGAGGCTATACACGTAACGATCCTGTTTGCGATGGACTCTCTCGGTCCTTTTCGACGGCGTCGATTCTCTTTTATCCGGGGATTGAATTAACATGTTTCGGTGTTATTAACAGCTGCGCGACGAGTCGCTAATTATACTTGGCTCTTCTTTTGTGCGACGCTTTTTCCGGCGCCTCGCTCGGTTTTTTCTACAGTTGTGTAGTTGTTTCGCGACAAGTCGCTTATTCGATTTTTTCGAAAGTTTCGTTGCCGTTTTATAGAAACGCGGATGCTTTAAAAATTCGTGTGGACTTTTTTTTTAAGAAGGTGCAGAAAAGTATCAGGCAGTGTAATGAGTTTTAAAGTTCAATGTGTGTGGATACGAAAGTTTATTTTTTACTTTAAAATAATATTAAAAAAATGTTTTAAAAGTTGTTTTGTTGCGATGCTAAACAGAAGAAACTTTTATATCTTTAGAAAACTTCGTTCCAAATTTATATCTTTTATTTTTAGTTGGCTTTTTGGCAATTATTAAACATAAACTTGTAAAGCACTAAACGAAATTTTTGTAAGGAAGACCTTACCAGCAATAAGACGATGCCACGAAATCAGCTGCTCAATATGACACGGAATTGCACGTATAAAAATGTAATAAGCAATCAATATGCAAATTTGAAAAGCGCCACTCTACCCCTACTTAAATTCGGATTATTCTCCTTTTTTTTTATCAGATCATCTCTTGCCATACTCTCCAGCTTTATCTTCGTGATTTGAAAGTTTTATTAGGTTCATTCCAACTTTAACTATTTTTCCCAAAGTTTGATGTCTTTTTTCCGTCCTCCTCTCTCCCCGCTTCTCCTTTTACAGCGCAGCAGCAGCGCGAAAGTCCGGGGGATGGACAAGTTTTTGACTTGAATAGAACGAGCGACATAATAGTACAAGATAGTGTATATCTCCGCCGAAGCTTTTAGCATCGCCTCTAGTCGTCGTAATGTTAGACGTGAAATTCGCGATAAGGCCGTAATCTTTCGAACTCTCTCATCGCTGCGCTGTATATCGATGTTCTGTTGGCCTTGCGTGTAATTTCGTTGGCAATGGGAAGAGGCAGCTTTTTGACGAAATTTTCGCTTTAACAGGATTGTCGGGTCGCGCGCCGTTGGAAATTTCAAAAATTTTAAGGCCACTCCCGCGCTCGTAATCTCGTTGTCGCCCCGTTTTATTGTGAGATTGAAGTCGGCAAGCTGTCGATATATTTTTATTTTCATATGCGTGTGTTTTGGGAAAATTAATCTTTTTGTTTCAAATTTATCAAGAATAAAAGGTTCGCGTTTCTTTTATAATAAAAGCATACATTCCAATATTTGATTATCGCAACGACTATCTGTATATTTAAAATTTTAATTAACTGTTGCAGTATATGAAACATTAAAAAATCCAATCCAATTTTCGTTTTCAATCGTTAAATTACTTTTTGATAAAATCCCTTTTTTCATTTATTAACGTATCGCTTTTCGAATAAAAATATCCGTTTCATTATTCTAATAACCGTACATGCATATCCATAACATTGATAAAAAAAAGAGAGACTGTATAGTTCCGATGGAAAAAAAGGCAATCGGTCCGGACGCCTCTGTATTAAATCAAATCGCGTTCCCCCAAAACTTTGCATAAAATGCTAGACGACTATATCATCCTCCTCTCCCGTCCGCTAATGCCGAAAAGAACTAAAACTTTCTCCCCCGAAAGCGATCTGCTCGCGGATCGTCAGCGGCGGCGGGGCGCAATTAGTCAAGTTTCGCCGACCGCCGGCTCTCATAACTCATCTTCCACTCGAACTTCCGCTCTCTCTCTCTCTCTCTCTCTCTCTCTCTCTCTCTCTCTCTCTCTCTCTCTCTCTCCTAGCGAAGAGTTTAATATTGTTAATCCCACTCCCTCTCCCCCCTGTTTACAGCTACCCGTAGACATATAAATGATCCATTATGTGCCCCACCGGATGGACGGATATTTATGGGCCCATTGTTGACGAAATTGCTAGCGACTCGAGCGTTTTTCAATACGCTTTGTCGAGGGGCCGAAGACGATTATATATGAAATTCCGGCGGCGCGTGTATATCGGGTAAAATTGATTTTTTCCCGGGCGCGATGACGGCGTATATACCGATTAAGTTTAACGGGAGAGCCCGTGGAAATCTCGTTACTCCGGCGTCTGATTCGCGCTCGTTTTCCATTTTCTTACAGGCGCGGACGCCGGGGAAAATACGGGGAGAATTTATTCCGCGACGCGAGGAAATTTTTACGTCGATGATGTAAGGTATTAGTTTTTACAGTACGCGGAAATGCTTTATATTTATATAAAATTGAAATATCGGAGGATAAAGGAGGGGGGAAAATACGCCGAGGAAAATCGAAATTCACTTTTGATAAATCGTGTACGTATAGAGACGCCTGAGACGCGATTTCGCCTGCTGATGTATTTTCCGAAGATACGGGAAAAATCCCTTTCGAAAATATACCACTTTGAAAATTCCACGTTATTATTGTCAGGGTAAAAAGAAACCGAGGAAATCATAAACATTCGCCCGCTCAAATTAACCCCACGGCCATAACAATCGCTCACGTCGCGTGCGTTTAAAAGCCAAAGAGAGCGAAATGAAGTCCGAGCCAGAAACGTCTTTCCCTCTTGCGGAAATTCTCGGGGCGATTTTTCACGGGACGAGCGCGCGCCCGACGACAGATATCCTTAAAGATTTACAAAACGAAAAACTTTACGACGTCGTCCGGCGACGAGGAAGAGAAAGAGAGAAACAATCGAGCCGCAAAAACGGCGAAGCGTGTCGCTGCAGTGAGAGAGAAAAAGGAAAAAAATCCGACCTATAAAGAAAAGTCGGGTAGAATAACGCGGTGTAAGACAAACAAACGCGCCGACGAGGACAGACACGCCACGAGTCGTTAAGTCCATTCCGTGGGTAACACACTTTTCCCGGCTGCTTTTTCGCGAATGCGCGCGTCCGCGGGGGAGGCCAAGTTTGTTCGAGCGACGATGACTTATTGGCCGGTTTATTACGCGCGATCGCGCCGCCGCCGAGGGGACGAGATCGATTGCCGCGTCCGCGCCGAGGGGTTATTGGTTTTCGATATAGGAGATGAGAGGAGCCGCGCGCGACATCGCGCTAATATACCGGAAAATTGCGCGCGGGAGCAATGATCATTGCGCCGGCGCGTATGATGTGTCTTAATTTCGGCGGACGGGGACTGGTATATGAATATCTTTTTGCAGGATGAGCGGAGGGAAGACATTTTTCTGGGAGCTGGAAATTTTAGTGCATTTTACTACAGTATTTTCGTTGGCAAAACATCTGCGAAAATCGGCATAATCGGATGCGTAAAAATGTAGTAAAAACGATATAAATGCCAAAGTTGAATATTTTATTCGAATATTTTTAAGAATAATTATATTACTAAAAAACCGTACTTTAGTTGCTATGTCGTGTGTTTAAAAATAGCTTGTAGTTATTAATGGAAGCACGGTAACTTTGACACCTGCCAGTAGATGAGTTATTAATTCGAGAAAAAATATTTACTTTTATAAAATTTTCAATAATTGTAGGATTTAGCGATATAATTATATAACTCACAGTAACTGTTTTTGGGCTTGCTGCGATAATGATTTAACGTATCGTACGGTAATTAAGCTACGATAATTATTTGACAAGCGTTCGCAGTTAATTCAAAAGCAATTATGAACATTTTGTTCACGATTCTTTTGTTTAATAGCATAATTTAACATTTATTAAAGGGTTGAATTTAAATAGCTGTGCAAAGAAAGTTTTCTCTTATCCAACCAAGAAACACCAAGTAAAAATATATTCTTTTCAAAGAATAACACAAAAAAATAACCATACGCCACTAAATCTTACATGTGTAGGTTTTTTATAATTTTATTTCCTTTTTTTTATAGCGTTTTTCTTATTTTTCATAATATAAAGAAAGCATTTCATCGTATCTAATTGTGTTAATCGTTATTTGTTATTCAATCGTACGAATTACTTAACGTTTCATATACGATTTGAAGAATTCTATAATATTGTATCGTTTAAAAAGATTTTGTGTTAATAATTTAAGATATAAAGTCAATTTGTTTAATGTTTATACTTTTCCACCGAATTCATTCGAAGTCATTTATACAGTAATAATTTCATAGCAGCTTGCATTATTTGAATAAATATATACGATTTTCTTAATTAAAATCCCCACCAGTTGATCACCAAATCACCTCATAAACCCACGCACCCCACGCAACCCCAGCAAAACAGCAACTCCGCGCTCCCTCATCTACAAGCCGTCAAACCTTTTCCACCAAACCAACGCCACTTTAATTCAAAAAGCCAGTGGGCGCGCGTGCGCAGTCCAGAAATAAAGTTGCCTACGTGTGTCGAACTCTCTCTCTCTCTCTCTCTCTCTCTCTCTCGTATTTCGCATGCACCGCACGACTGCTCCCGTCGCCGTAGCCGTGGATTTCGCCCTGACAGCGATAAAATACTCGTTAAACCGTCGACGCGCGCGTCGGGGTCGTCGTCGTCGCCTTCTTTTCGGCACGGCTACAGACAGTTGGCGAATGACCGAAATAAAAGTGGGGGAAAAAGATTGGATCGCGCGGTTTTTGGTGCGACGCGACGCGACGGCGCAGAGAGGTTTTGCGGCGCGATGAGTTGGATTTTCAGTTGAATTTCTCGGGATTTTCGAAGGTATATATATATATTTAGACTTTGAAATGAAAGGGACTTGATCGGCGATTTTTCGGTCATTTGGTGGATACTAGGTTCCTTCGAAGCGAAATGCATAATTTCTATTTTGAAAATGATTGTATTGTTCGTTGCATCCCCATACATCACGCTTGGCTATAAATAAGGAACAAAATATATACGCACACATCCATACGTATATCTTTTTTCTAAAAATAATGCCTATATGTATCTCGCGACGCTTAGAATTCATTGTAATGGAATTAGTCTTTTGGCGATGAAATTTGTACAAACATCGAAACGATTATTTAACTTTATAATTGCATTTATTAGTGCACATACATACATATCCATTTTTTTTTATTGTCGGAAAAACGATATAAGTGAAAGTCGTTTTCTAAGACATGAACGCTGTTTGATCTAGTTACTATGGTAATAAATATGTTATTTAGATTAGTATTCATAGATGCAGTGTTGCATTTAATCTCATTTGTCTTGATTTAAAACACCGATGCGAAACTAAAAACTCGATTTACTCGAAATCATGAAAAAAATTGAGATATATGGTTATATCTGGAAGCCACAGATTTGATCTGAACGAAGTTCTAGCGAGTTGAACAGATTTTTTTTTCGAGAAAATGACAGTTTATTCGGGTTTCTAATAAAACTACTAAAAATGAAAATTTGATTTCTTCACGGGAAAATGCGCATTTCAATTCTCTACATAGCCGTATTTTAAAAATGTGTTTTACTCAAAAATGAAATTCAACTTGTTGGATAATACTTCTCTGGCGATATCGCATTATGTCTCCATTTCGTTTCCAGGCCCTCAATTTTATAGAATCCTGATGATTCCCGCCAAACCGTTTCATTCGTGGGTTAACACGCAATTTCGATATTATTTTTGTGTATTTCTTGTCATAAAATACCTATTATTATAACTTTTCAGATATATTTTTGTATGATAACAATATTGGTGTTCTCTAAAACACAGAATTTCATTATTTATTATATGCTTTTTGCAAAAAATAATGGTTTCTACCTTATTTGGACGATATCGAAAGTTATTTATTTTTTAATTCATTGTCCCTTATGAGTTTGTACTCGATAGTGATTAATTCTTTATGTATTCATCTACTAATACTATATGTATACTTCCCTCTCATGAAATAATTCTTCAAGCATTAGTGAGCTGTTGCTTTCTATGTAAAGAAAATCCTGAAGTACTCTCGAGGTTTGCCGCTTCGAACATATTTCAAGTACCTTTTGCGACATCAAAGACCTCCGATGTGATCCGATAGCAGCTTTATAAGAGCATAAATATAAAATTTTATGCCTTGAGCTGAGATTATATAAATATAATGTTACACCTTTTGATTTCAATTTTTCTTATTTTAATATATGGACATCTATTAATATTTTACGTCTAGACGTGAATAATATAAAAAAAAATACAATTATTTTATATAGCTAATCAAATATCATAGGAGAATCCCCTTGTAACGTTTTTTCTATCCAGAATTTCGATCGAGCTGCAACGCATACCTTAAAATAATAGGGATAATTGAATCTAAGAAATGTAATCGCTTCAAAATCCAGCGAATGAATAAGATTAAGACAAGGATTTTAGACAAAAATATTTATTCAGAATCACTCACTACTAATTTTGTAATAATTTAGTTCGCTCGAAAAACAATATTTATAATGTCTTTGGTAGTTTACCTTACTTAATTCAGGAGTTGAAGCACGATTCATTTTTATGATTTACAACATGAGTCGAGACTAAATTTTCATGATTCAACTTTCTCGACTCTAATTTTGATTCGTGAATAATTCTTGCCATTCAGTTAAACCAGTACTTTTACTCACGATTAAAAACGAACAATAACACGTGTAGCTGTTCTTAAAAAATTAACAGCTTCGCGCAGAAAGAAAAACACAAGAAACGCAAGAAACTTTTCTTTGAAGTTTAAATAAACTTTGTTTAAAATGAATAATGTGCTAAAGTTAATTACAGAAATGCGTCTGAACGCTTTGTGCTCTCTCAATTGTCTCGTGAAAAAGAAAAGTGTTTGTTATTTCACTTAGCAACTTGATGTTCGAATTTCTATATATACATTACATACAAGTATCCCTATGGTCAAACGTCCACGAAAAAGCCTCTATGCATTTTTCACCCCGTGCCCTCCTTCTTTTACTGATTGATCTTTTTTCATGATAAATCATGTCACAATCGCCGAATGAGGAAAGCGGCCCCGGACGATCCTCTGCAAATGTCGTGCACGCGACCTAAGATATGGTATCGACTGTCACCATTCGTCGGAATACTTGTTTTTACTTAAACTGCAAAATAGCTTTAAAATTTAACAGATAGAGACAATTAAACGATTACATTGTATTGTATTAAAATATATATTCGAAATAGGAACAATACGTTTGAATCGAGAACTTAAAAACAAATGTACTATCTTTCCAGTCTGTTTGAACACTGTGAAAATTTCATTCGATGCTATTCCCAAATTCTGATGCATACTGCAACATTAAATACATTCCACTGAAAACTCTCGAAAGAAATCCTTCACCAACCTTTATCTAAAAATTTGAAACCGAGCTAACTCGAGTCCGAAAAAATCTTTAACACACCCTGCCCTACAGCCCCGCTGCCCCTAGTTTTCTCTACATATTTCAAGCCCTACCTCGTGGAAATTAAATTCGAAAAACGTAACGAAGCGCGCGCGCGACTCACAAGTAGGCTAAGAGCCAGGATCTTCGGCTGCTCTCCTTCATTAATCATTCCGATCTCTTAGTTTCCTCGGTACGCGCGCCGTGCACACAGCCCCGCGCTCGCAAAAAAAAACCGGCAAGGGAGAAGAGAAGAAGCTTTTACGCCGCGCCTCTTTGCGATTGAGGTCGTCGCACGCTCTGCGTGCACGCGCGCGCAGCTCTTTGAGGGCGGAACGAGACGAGCAGAGAGGGGGAGGGGACGCAAAAAATATGACGCGCAGAGAGAGAGAGAGAAAGAGAAGGGTTAAAATGGAGCCTTTCGGATTTTGTTTTTCTTGTTTGAGAGGTGGATCTTTTTTTCAAGAGGCCGAGTCTAATGGATACGTCTTCGGAGAAAGGGTTAAGAGGTAGGTGAGGGATGGCTTTTGAATAATCGATCAGAAAAAATAGGCTATTATTTAATGCGAGGATCTCGCCGGTGCCACGGGGCTCTGAGAAATTTAGATTTAAAAATTTATTTTATTCGGTATTTGCAATGATGTAGTCTTAACAGTAGTATAAGTCATTTTTTGGTCAGCCACGTGAATTGGAATAAATTTTTAATCCAGTTTCCTCTGAGATTTTAGATTTGGAGCATATCCTTACTTATAATTTTAATTTCTACCAGGGATGTAAAACCTCACTTCTTCGTTGATCTACTATTTAAAGCACGTCACGGTTTCAACTCTGCCTTGAGGCTGTTCTTCGCGATTCCCTAGCCAAAGCAGTGCTAAATGAAGAGGTTACCTAAAATTGAAAAACAAACATAGTTGTAATGTGATTTATATTTTTAATCACACGCATGCATTTATGAACAATGAACAATTAGCAATAACTTTCTGAGTCTTGAATAATTATGAATTTTTCCTTCGGCAAGTTTCCATGAAATTACTTGAGGAACAAAATGAGACCTTCAAAAGTAAAATCGGTTGAGAAACAAAAAAGATTCCAGTGATTTATCAATAATTGTTTTTAGTGACAATATCTAGTTTCTACAATATCGAAATTTTGTGAAAAAGTTATCTTAGTCATGTTAACTACGCTTTATTTATAATACATTGACTATCTCTATCATTTTAAATAAATCACATTACAACTATGGTTTTTCTTAATTTTTGTTAACCTCTTCATTTATCACTGCTTTGAGTAGGGAGTACCACCTTAATTACAAAAAACGGCTTACAACTTTTTGCTTTATTATTTTCATTACTCTCACAGTATCGGAGTTGCTTTTGAAACTCGGAGTTCATCAATAATGCATTAAATAGCAGTTATAATACAGCAATGATATTAAATTGCATTGTTATTTATCCGTTGAATTCAATAAAATTAACGACAACATGTTCTTTACCCGACATTTGTTTGATTACGCATATCAATAACGCGTTTAACTACATTTTGTGTATAAATGAACATACGAATCGCTACAGATTGACAACCCTACCACTAAAAGTACAAACATTCAATACCAATCTTCCTTAAGGACGTTCATCACAAAAAACAAGACTTTTCATAATGAATTTTTATTTTTTGTCTTTTTATATTTGATACAACCAGATTAAGTTTATTCAAATGATGAGTGTCTTAAGAAGTAGAAAACATTTTTGTCATGAAAAATTACATAGTATTGGCGCTTATATCAACAATTAAATTTACTAACACGTCGCTTCTATGGAAATTTTTATTTTTCATTCAATTGCAACGTACTGCGGCTCATTTTGTTCCTTACGAAATTTGAGGGTAGAGTCGCGGTAACGATATTGTTGTATGACCGATCCGAACAAAATCTCGTAAAATTGTGTGAATTACGATAAACAATGAGATCTAGCGGCGTTCGTATCGGTTATACAACAATATCTTTACCGCGATCCTATCCTCAAATTTCATAAGGAACAAAATGAGCTGCAGTACGTTGCAATTGGACGAAAAATAAAAATTTCCATAGAGTGACCTGTTAGTAAATTTAATTGTTGATATTAGTAATTTTGCATGACAAAAAATATTTTCTACTTCTTAAGACACTTCTCGTTCAAATAAACTTGATCTGGTTGAATCAAATACACTGAGAGAAGAATATTGTCATAGTTAACATATTTATCTATTTGATTAGAATTGCAATATTGTAACTGTTACAATATCGTATATTTGAATAGGGAAGATTTTGACGGTCAAACCCAATATAGTAACTGTTACAATATCAATGTTTACCAGTAACATATGGTATATTTGGTCATATTTAAGCATACGCATGTTAACAGTTACAATGCCATGTTAACAGTAAACAAATCCTTCTCTCAGTGTATAAAAAGACAAAAAATAAAAATCCATTACGAAAAGCCATATTTTTTGCGATGAACTACCTTAAATACACCAACATACTTTCAGGATATCAGAACATTTTCTCAACGCCGCAATTACAGACCTGTCTCCTCGTCTTCTTTCTTTCCTCACGTACGAATAGTGGACTGCGGCCGGTCATGCAAAAATGCTGATGCTCGCGTTCGCGTGTGCCAAGAGTGCCGCGAGAAAAATCGCCGCGGACGAGATACGCGCCGAGAACGCTTACTTAGTAAAATTTAATGACCCAGTCGCGGAGATGAGTAATGGCGAGGTTTTTGTGAAAGTCTGCTGGACCTCGATTTTTTGTACGGTTCATTGGGTCTTGTACGGTTGTAAGCCTTTCCCAGGGGATGGCGGAAAGTATGATTTTCAACTTTCGGCCTTTCATACTTTTGTTGGAGGTAATTGATAATCCAAGATATAATCTTATCATTGGTTTTACTGGAGTGGAAGTAAGCGATCTATAGGGGTCTTTGTTGGTTTTCCACACTGATTTTTTAATAATTATTATCGTGCCTGTTAAGATTAATTTTTTTATTGAGAAAAGAACACGTTCATAAGGAACTAAATACCAACTTGAAGTTTTACCAGAAAAAATTTACATTTACATTATTATATATATTTACACATAAAGTACATAAGTATAAGTTAATCCTGCCGAGGAAATTAATATGAATAAAAAACGAAATAATTATTAAATCAATTTGTAAAAAGTATAATTTCACTCAAACAATGCAATTTATACATGTCCTTGCTTTCTCATTGAGAATAGCCACTTTTATGCTCCAACTTGAAATTCACAGCCATGCGCTCTCTTTTTACAAATTAACCTAAAGAATAAAAAGAAAATATTAAACAGATATTACGCATATTTATACTTCAATGAGCTTTAAAAACTTTACGCATTGATCAGTCAGTCCATGCTCGATTTCTTTCAAGAATACCAAATAAGTCGACTCGCAGGTTGAACTCGCAGCGGCAGAGAGAGCGAGCCAAAAACGCCCATCAATCGTTCGCGGCCGGACACAGCGAGCGACTGGAAAACTAATACCATTAAACTAACGCGTAATTTCCGACGGCGCTGCGAGTGACGAAAGGAGATATATATTCGCGGCGATTTGCAATTGCCGGCGCTGGGCTGCTCGATGGCGGCGGCGGCGAGTCTTGTTTTCGCGCGGCGACACACGCATTATGGGACCATCAATAACCCGCGACCGCAGATGGGAATTTCGTTACACGCGCGATCGGTCGTGGGAACGGAGGGGATGTGAGAGCACGCGAAAAATCGAGTAGGGCGAGATTTGTGGAAGAGCTTTTTGATGCTGAAACTGTTAGTTTTTTAGAAGAAGGTAATGGGTTAAATTTAATGGTGCATTGAGAGAATTTTATGATAAAAATTACCGTAAACTGGCATGGTAAGAATGACAGATTTGTAGAAATGTACATATGCGACTGTTTTATCAGGTGGGAAGGTGCGACACTTGAAATACTATTTAAAATAAGTAATGATAAATATTAAATACACGTTCTTTTACTTGAATAGTTATGTAATGTCTTGAAACGGCGGAGCTCGTGTTTCCTAAACCGCGTTCAGAAGTTATGATTTTATATTTTGGGAACTTCTGTCAATGAAACTCGTGGAGTGACGTTAATACGAGTCGGATAATTTACGTAATGCACATTAAATTTTCATTAGATAACGATATAAATCATCGACAACACATAACAAAATCTCAGAATCATCTATTTCTCACTTAACGTAAATTTCTCGTTAATTTTTATTTTAAAATTCTTTCTGTGTACATGAACTTTAATTTGGAAAGGATTATCGGAGACTATTGGAATGTTATATCTTTTTGCCTACGTTATATCTGACGTTGGAAATTAATAAATTTTAATGAGTTACCGAGACTCAATTTAATACACGTTAAATTAAAAAAAATATAATTTTAAATCACCTTTCTCATTTGCTTCAATGTTGAAAAACTATTGATAAGTCGTTTATTAGAACTATGACCACAACGCTCGCATATTAACCCTTTCAGTCACAAATTAAATTCACAAAAAAATGATTTTTTGCCATAAATTTATTTATAACAATTATAAACAATTACAAATCCGAAAAGTATTATTATATTTCTCAAGCTTAAGTATCTATCTAACAGAAAATGCAAAAAAATGAGGGATATGCTTTAATAACAAAAAATGACAAGAAATATAAAAAAATTTTGCCTATATATAGATTTCTGTAACTGAAAGGGTTAATAATAATACATAAAGGACTCGGACGCAATGTCACTCGTTTCAGCTCTCGTAGAGCACTGACTAGTCCTTCGCACAGAGCCGTGCTCAGTATCTATAGAGTAAACTATAAATAGCAGCTATTAACATTTCAATTAAATTAAGTTAATACATTTTCAAAAAGTCCACGTCTCTCTCTTTCTCTCTCTCTCTCTCTATTCGACAAAAATGTTCACCTCAGCAGCAGCGAATCTCAAAAACCTCACCTCCTCCATTCCCGGTAATTGCAATTTTTAAATTTCCCATTGAAATGATTTAACGAAGGGATCGCCGTAGCCGCGTCCGCAAACATGTCGCCCACGAGGAAATTCAAATTACCGGTAATTACGCGAGGATTTTAAATTCCGCTCGTCGTCGTCGCAGAGAAAAAAAAAAGGCGCAGTCGTAGCATTCGCATATTTAGACTCGAAAAACACACACACACACGCGTGGGCGGACGTGCAAGTTCATTAGAGATGCAACATTAACCTTTTTGCGGGAGGCGCGTTAATGGAAAATGCCTTTTGGTGTATGTGTGTAGCGCACCACAGCGTCCATAAATTGCGGAGTGATAACAATGTCGGAGCCTTTTTAAATATGTAATTAATCGCCGTGTATATAGTCGCGAATCGCTTTTGATGAATTGGTTTTGGGCAAAGTAAAAAGGCTACTATTGTTTTAATCTGCTTGCATTCCACGATTTCGTCCTTGCTCAGCTCGTCCTTTACCATCAGCTCAGGCAGTGGATCTATCACCTCTGCGGGATTTCGTTTTTATAGAGAATAGTTTAAAAGCTGATGTGGTATGAAGGATGGCATGGTAAAAAATAATATGATCGAGACAGCGAATCATAGTTTGTTAAATGAGATTAGCAATAAAGTTTGTAAGTACAAAGAAAAAGTTTGCTTATACGGTAACAAAATTTTGTTCTGCAAAGCAATTTTATGATAAATCAAGCGATAAATTTCTAACTCCTAATCGCTGTTACAATCAAAATTGTTCGTTGAAATAACAAGCGTGCATACGATATATTATTATCTTGCTTTGTGTAGCAACAGAAAATCGTTAGAGTAATCATTTTGGTTGCTATGCTAATCCCCTCGCATAGTTACATTACATTAACAAAAAATTATGGCAACGTCAATTCAGCATCATGAGCGTCGAATATGCGTCTAATCTCTTACGGTGAATAAATTTATACTAATTATCCATACTCTCTAAATCTTTTTCAGTGCAAATTCGGTCACTTATGCAAAATAGTGAATATACACTATTTATTCAGTGTATATGCACTTTCAAAACAGTGATATTGGATTTTTACTAAGGTATTATGTATATGTAATAAAAAAATAGTGTTTATGTGCTATTTGGTAACACTGCCCGACTTTACACTGAAAACAATTTAAAGAGTGCAGGTTCGTATAGAAGATTTATTTGAATGACGAACGGTTCTACAACCTTTTGCGATTCTTATACTTATACCTGAATATTTAAATGATGGCTCCAATACTGTAATGCTCTATTTTTATTTGAGTGTGTCGATTATATCCAATACCAATAATTTGCTGCACGAGATCTCTCATGATTAGTAGACTTGGATTGACTCGTGTTATATGCATTCGATTTGGATGTAATCACAAACCCACGAAAATAGCTGTGATACGTTCTAAAATGTACCGACGACAGCTCATTTGCAGTATTTTCTAACACCGGTATTCTTCACTTTGTGCCTGTCATCGGACAATACATGCGACGTTCCCATCAATATCCTCTCTTATTACGTGTTAAATGAGTAAATGACAGTAATACGAGGCCACGCATACATCAATTTATCCGAGTGGTAAACTCTACTCTCCCATTGATAACTATTTTCGGCTAATTAAAAGTGTCGGATTGCTTTCAAGAGTTCATTTATTACGCTAAATACAGCTAACAAAAGCACGGGTATAGTTATACTTCGCACCGGCAAATATTACTAATACCATCTACCGGGGCATCTCCAGACACATACAATAATTACCCATATCAGGCGGCAACAACGAGCTTCCACTTTCTAAAATTAAAACCCATTGAAAGAATCTCTGCCGCCCCGCCGCCTCCTTTTTTCCCCTCATTTAAACGCGGAGAGATTCCATCCACCTCCTCGCACCTCCTCGCGAATGAAAAATTCTCACCGGATCACATCGCCCATGCCCCGTTTTCTCCAAAGAAACTGCGCGAGAGAGAAAAAAAAGCACACACGCACGAACGAAGCCATTTGCGAGATGACAGGTGACTCGTCGGCGAAGGTGTGCGCGTGCTACGTTGATATTCCGCGCGCCGCGGGCGACGGCAGCCCGGCCGACAGCCGCGTATAATGGATCGCTTCAATTTACTCGTCCTCGCGCGAGGAAAATTGCCGGCAAGAGGCGCGCGCGAGAAAAATAAAAAAAGAAGAGAGAAAAGCGCGCAGAGGGTCTATTACCCCGCGCTGTTGCTGCGGGCTGGCACACTCGTGTTCTCTCGAGTATTAGTGGAGAAGGTGGAAGATTTGCTTTGTTTTCGAGGGCCAGGTGCGCCTTGAGGGAGTATCGGGATGCGGAGGTTCATTGGGAGATTGAAAGCAACGGTGACGAGGGAGTTTTAACATTCTGTCGCAACGGTATAGATGCTTTGTAGAGTGGAAGTTTGCGTTGGTTTTGGGTGTTTGAAAGCTGTTTGGTATGGGCAAAGTATATTTTTAGTTTGTTAAAGTAGTCAAAGAAAAAATCATTGAAAGTTAACAAACAGGGCATTATTCAAGAAAACTACTGAAAAAGACAGTATCGGATGGAAAAATGATGGTTTTTTACTTATTTCTTTAAAAAGGGTAGTACAAACAATCACACTATTAAAACTTGAGTATTGATCACTGTTACGGATACATATTAATTATAAATGCTCAAAAAGTCGAAAAAAGCGTTTATGTAAATTTATCATTATTGATTATATACATATATTTGCTAAGATTGCGATTAGTTCGAAAAACAAGTAAAGACCGTTGCTAAGAAGAAGCTAAGTTGTTGATTGAGTCATTGCGTAACCTTTGAATATGGCACTAATTAAGCATGAGAATAAAAGTAACTTTGGAAGCGTTTTGTGCTTATTTTTATATTTCTTATCACCCGCCGCGAATTCCGTTTTGTGCGGAACAATCACCATGTGAGGACCTGGAATAGTCAGAAATAGTGAAACATTGAAACATGTGATTTTCTATATTCAAAAGACACGAAGTAGGAAATTAATTTTAAAAATATCTCATACACAACTAACATTAAATAAAATTTTTATGTTAAGTGAAAAATAAACAAGTTGACGTGATTTCTGCAATGTTTTCGCGGTTATTCAGTGTGTAAGTAGACCCGACCGCGAGAACCCAGGCAGAACAAAAGTACAGAATAAATCAGGCGCAATGCGGGTCGCGCGAGGCGAAGGGAAAAAGGAAGTTTAGGCATTGTCGAACTCCATTATGAAAGTTACGACGTTCCCTGAGTATTATTGACGCATAACCATAAGAGAGTGGGGTCAGAAAGAGAGAGAAAGAGAGAGAGAGAGGGAAAACGACAAGAGTATGCTTTTATTCGCGAACTAACTTTTTTATCCGATTCCGAGACTATTCAAGAACCAAGTTGTCATATTACAAATTATCAAACACTCGTAAAAACTGTCCGCTCTCGGTTCCCTGAGTGTCACGCGAATTTAATGCCACTATTGACACAGAAATGCAATTTTTGCAAAGAATTTGTATTTATTCAGCTGAAAATAAGAAGAAGTATAAACATACAATAAGTTATCGGATTTCTACTCATAATAGCTTTAAGCTTTTTTACTCTCACCTGGTCATATGGTAGATTAGAAATCGATTTTCAAAATTACGAAATACACGTGTAAAGTCTTACTTGTTAATAGCAGGTCGTCCAAATACAAATAAGAAACATAATGTAAATGTATTTGTGAAGTAACGAAAGTAAAATGAAATTTATGCACAAATTAGTTCATTTTATGACTATAAATAAAGGCCCCCGATTCATTCGCATTCTTCACTCCAATCTTCATTTCCCACTCCAGCGTCTCCTCCCAAATTAAAAATCAAATGCCCACACATCCACACATCGTGAATACTCCCAAAAAACCTCCCGCCGTGTCAAGGCATCGGAAGGAGTAGAACGCGCGCACGCGCACGCTTCAGCCGAAATTAGCTACTTTGTGCGCGCGGCGTACTAGGACCCGGCCAATTTGGAATTCACCCCTCGAACAAACCTCACGGGGTAAACTTTCGCAACTGCCAGGCAAGCAGAGACTCGCTCGCTCGCGATCTTATAACTACCGGAACGAGGGGATGAGGCTGAGGGACTTTTACATATGTGGGTTGCGGTAATTAGTTTACGCGCGCGCTGTTTACCTCGTTTCAACGGGCGCGCGAGCAAACGATTTCGCCGCCGCCGCGGTTGTGGCGCAGAAATGGAAAACTCGGAAGGTGGAGAATTCGGAGCGAGTCAAGATGCGCAGAGCGAGCAAATAGGGAAGAGAGTCGGGTTTGCTTTGCGGTGGCTGCGGCGCGACGAGTAAGATGATTAATTGTGGCTGATTGAGTTTCGGGAATCAACATAGTCCGCTGCGTTACGAACGTTCAACGTATTATTTATGCTAAAGTTCGCAGTAATTTTGTCGCTAAGGATATGTACTTGAATTCATACGGTATACCTTCATTTTATGGGGGATTCCGAATCTTCAATTTTAAAGTACATATATCTAAGCAGCAATTGAGGTTGTGTCCGTTAGTTTATCGAAATTTTCGAAAGTAATTTGAAACTTGATTTGAATACTAATTGCTAACAAACTAATTATTTCTGAATTTACATTATAAAAATTATCGATTTCTCTTAAATCACGCGACGTTTACTAATGTAGCCCTGTTTAATGTTCTGAGAACCAGCATTATCTTAACAAATTGGCCACTTTTGTGGGAACTCCGTCTTCGTAAAGAACCTCCCAAGTTCATTTGTGGTCACGTAAATTGCTAGTGTGGCACTGAAAGGATTCCACAAAGAACTATTTGAATGTAAAAAGTTCGCTTACCTTAAAATGCTTAAGAATTGTTCACGGGTAAGATTGTATTGGTTATAAGACGAAAATAATGATAAGTTGTTCAAAATTTGATAGTCATTAAATATCATAAATATAAAGAACTATGCAAAATGTCAGAGGCTTAGCGAGAATGGTTACGGAATAATTGCAATTTGAATTTAACATTAGCCTTATGGGAATTCGCAAAATTAGTAATTAAATTAAAAAAAAAAAACAGATGCCATAGTGTGATAGCTTTGAAAGTTCGTGTAATCGCCAATGTTCCTATGTTAGATAAACAAGTTCCATTTTTTCAAATGTCCACTTCGAGAATATTTTCTGAAATATAACACAATAAAAAAATGAAAAAATGAGCATTAAAATGTTCTAAAATCGATGTAAAAGTTTCTTTACAGTTCTAAGAAACACTTTACATATTTGTTTACTGTTAATACTGTAGAATATTACTGTTTTTGACAAATTAATCGACCAAAATATTTGTTCAAAATTTTTAATACATTCTTTAGTGGAGACTTCACAGTATCGGAATAACCACAAGTACAAGCCATTACTATAACTTCACCGATACACCAGTAACTTACAAGCGTACCCAAAATTTTTAATCATCTTTATAAATTCCCGCAACTGCGGAAAACGTTCGTCATCGCCAGCGCAAAAATATCCCCACTGCTTTCCCTCTCCCTCTCTTCCTCGCCTAACGAAATTCATCCTTTACATGCATAATTCCGCCGGATGCGTCGTTACTGCACTACATCCTCGTCCGCCCATGCTAATTGCGTATAACGTAATCTCGACTTTCCAAAGTCCCTCCCTCTCTCTCTCTCCCTCTCATTCTCCCATGGCTTTTGAGTCAGCTTCTCCTCCCTCCGCGTCCACCTTCTCCGGGAATGGAAATTCATAGTCATTACCATCTCTCTCTCTTCTACGTACACATATAGTCCCCCACACAACCTCCCTCTTTTTCCACCCTTCCGTCCGTACTCTTTCTTCTTTTCACTCTTTCGCTCTCCTTCTCCTCCAGTGTGCATTATTAATCAAGCCGAGCGCCGCTAGAGGGCGCGGCGGTGTAAATGGTCTTTACAGCGTTTGCTGCGGTGCCCCGCCGCGATAATTGAACCGAGCTAGAGCTGCTGCTGCGGCCAAAGGACTCTGCGGCTTTACAGTTTTGTGCTCTTTTGCCACCGCTCTGCGTGTAATGCGCGCGCGTACCGGGGACTCATTGTTAAAGTTTTTGACTGACGGTTAACGAGACCGAGCGAGTGCGCTAGTTCGAGGGTGAGGCTTTTGAATTTTGAGATTTTGAAAGCGCGCGCGCGTTTATCGGCGATGAATTTCAATTGTGGGGTCGTGTGATTAGTTTGTGGTATTAATTAGTGTTGACGAATAACTCACTGTTGTAACGAATAGTTTTCGTTAATTTTCTACCGCAGGGATATTAACGCGTTCATTTCGTGTATCATAAAGAGTCGAAATTAAATTTGTTGATAGAAATAATGTCATAAGTACGATATTTTGATTTTTCATAGCTGGGTATAATATATTTGGGTAAACTATTGCCAATAAATTATGGGAATTATATTGCCATACTTCATTTTTTTACGCGGGGTTTTGCAGAGATAATCTCGAGTAAGTCGGAATTTGAAAGTAAGCTAATTCAAGTAGGAGTAAACCAATTAAAAAAAATTTTCTCAGAAAAGTCAAAGCTGAAAAAAATACCAAATTTTCAACAGACTTACGTTCAGAGCAATAATAATCCCAATCGTGAATGAAACCCTCGTAACGATGTTATCTCCAAACAACGCAGTTCTCGTAATTTTTAATACGGTCAAGTTCACTGGCAAGCATAATAATTAATCTGCAAATTCTCGAAATGCTGACGCGCAGTTAGCTTTGTTTTGCATCTCGCGGACTAATCAACTTCGACTCTACGGTTATATACACGTGTCAGGGGGAGTAGGATGGCTGTTGCAGGTCCGTGGAATTTGATTCCGTATTGGTACAGTCAGCGAGTCCTACCCCGCTGACATAAGCAAGCCGTGAGAGCTCACGTACACCGTCGTAATTGAGTTATGATATTCAATCCGCGGGCGCGCACATGTATATATAGCATATTATACATCCGTACGGACTGCGCGCTAAACAATATTAGGAGCTATCGGAACAAACAAAAGTCGTGTGCGATTCGATTTGCGACTGCAACCCCGTTGGACGTTAAAACCTATCTCAATAATCAGAATAAAAACCGGGGTTGGGTTGGAGAGGTTCTAGTTTACACGAGAAAGATAGGAGGAGAATACAGCGCAGAGGGAGGGGTCCAAAGTTTCGACGATTCACTATAAAATCGAGCCAACTAACGATTTTTATAAATTCGATCTAAGTCGTTGTCGAATGTACATAATTCCGAAATTTTAAATAACGAAAAACGTATTTTCGAATGTAACAGTTCACCTACTGTCAAAAACATCGAATTTCATCAATACGATCTCAAAGCAAATATAACCTGTTTCTAATGATTTATTTCGAAACGTCTATATTGTACCCCTATTAAAATTCTATTAATGAAATTCGATGTTTTGGGTAGTAGGTGAAGTGTTACATTCGTAAATATGATTTTCGTAATTTAGAATTTCGAAATTAAGAACAAAATCTGCATTATCATATGTCGAACTGAAAAACGTCTATAGTTGACTTCAATTTTGTAGTGAATCGTCGAAACTCTGGACCCCCCGGAGAGTGTACCTACTTGGAAACAAAGAGGTACGCGGTTGGTGTAGCAGTGAGGTAAGGGATCGATTGCAATCGATCCTTCTAGTGTAAACTACTAATCGTGATTGGTAAGTTGAACAATATGACGCGACGGGAACTAGGTCATAACGCTCTCCTATCCTCGGATGACTTGGAGGATAATCTAATAGTGTTGTTAAACAGCAAATTAGTAACGAACTAGGGGGAAGCGCCATTTACATTGTAATATTCTCGAGTAAATGTAACTTCGGTAATTACAATCTGAAACACACTCGTAGCTCGTTTGACGAATCCATAATTAATGACAACTATTACATGCCCCATCCATAACAATTTGAATTCCATATCGCTTTGAATTTCAACGTCCGTCAACGCGAGGGGGGGGTCCAAAGTTTCGACGATTCACTATAAAATCGAGCCAACTAACGATTTTTATAAATTCGACATAAGTCGTTGTCTAATGTACATAAGTTCGAAATTTTAAATGACGAAAAACGTATTTTCGAATGTAACAATTTACCTGCTGTTCAAAATATCGAATTTCAAACTACAGAATTTTAATGTAGATGTAGCTAACTAGTTTCTAATGATTTATTTGGAAATATCTTTATTATCTTCTTATTAAAATTCTGCAGTTTGAAATTCGACATTTTGGACAGTAGGTAAATTGTTATATTCGAAAATACGTTTCTCGTCATTTAAAATTTCGGACTTATGTACATTCGACAACGACTTATGTCGAATTTATAAAAATCGTTAGTTGGTTCGATTTTATAGTGAATCGTCGAAACTTTGGACCCCCCCCCCCCCAACGTGAGTGTAATCATTATCGGCCGTTCAACAAAATCAATAGCACCGGACAAAAATATTATTTCGATGAGACCGAAGGGAATTTAGCTCTAAGCAAATATAGTATTTCACATACTAACGAAAGAAGGGATTAGCGCGAGAGCGGAGGTGAGGCAGCCTTTTTGCTAGCTCTCTGTTTTTTTCGTAGAGGAATTGAGCGATTTGGGACGGGAGATTAGTCGTCGGTTTAGGTACGCGGAGTTGAGCGTTTTTTGACTGGGAAAATTTTAGGTGACGTTTGAGTATTTGGTAAACGTCAAATATTTCATTGGATGAACGATTGGAATAGCGTTTACGGAACCCGATAGACGTGAGTGAAGTGTATTGAAGTGTAGAGAGTAAATCTCTATAAAAAAAAGAATTGTCATCTTGTTTCGTTTCCAAATTGTTTCCACTTAATCTCTTTCTCTATTCTTGATGAATTAAAAAGCCAAAAAAATTCTAAAACTTTAAGAATTAAAAAAAATTTGAACGATAATGGTGACATGCGATTTTACATATAAGTTCTAATATTCCTTAAAAGTTTTTATCCCGGTTCGCGTGCCTCTTTTCTGATTCTGAAACTTAAAACTGAAACTTATCCTCCTCTCCAACAAAATACTTAACCTTAAACTTTTGGGAAAATGCTTTTCATAAACTGTTACAATTAGGGACAGCTGTTTCTTAAAACTTTTCCCAAGAATCTCGAATATAAAACTTCTTCTTGAAACAGTCGCTAGCTATATACCATCGCTCACTCGGCGAAAAGTAAACTACGGCATTACAGCGTGAAACACGCGGTTATTTGTCTTTGCCGATATATAACGCGTACAGACAGCGTAATGATGGTGATGATGGATGATGCAATTTTGATTCGCGCAAACTGAACCGAGAAAGAAACTCGCGGGCCAGATGATACTTATCGCTCTGAGCTTTGAAATATATCCACTTGCCGGTGGATTATTACGCTGTGATTACACGATAAGAGCGATCTGTCGAGAGTCTGTATTTTAATCATTAGCGCATTATTTTTGTTCTACAGTATCGGTGATAATTAGATAGTAGAGAGATACGAAGAAGATAAAATTTAAATAATGTGAACAATATACATTACATTACATAACCAGCGAAACTGCATAAGCTCCGATCTTACACGTTGTAAATTCCATTGATGTCTCATTGGGAGCGAGGCAAAAGCTACCCGTGTGGTGTTAATTATCTATTGTGATAATGCAGATGTACAGGTGTACAGTATAGGCTTACGTTTCAAATTAGCTGCGACAAGACGCGAGCGTTTGATGGTATTACCCCAATATGTATACGTGTATTTAACGAGAGGAGAACTTTTGTTCTAGATAACGTTCACGCGCGTCATACAGATGCGAAAATAGTCTCCGGCAGAATTTTTTTTTTCATTGCTCAATAAATAATGATATTTGTCGACTAATTCGATCGAATTGCTACATTATGTTCGTATATTAATATCAACAAATGGTAATATAACGGCGTACCAACAAAATACATTAACAAATTGTTACATTATTACCGAACAAAGAATTTATAATTTTCAATACAAACGAGATTCTTTAATTAAAACCATTGGTTCCTACCCTCCGCCATCATCGTGAACCAATAACAATCTCCCCCCCGGCCTCTGGAAACTCATAAATTAATGCCGCGCTTTATAATCAACGTTACGAAATCGCCCGAAATAGTTGCGCAGCTAGCGCACGATTTTCAATAACGGGGTAGAAAGAGAGATATCGCGCGTATATATACGGCGATTCGGATTTATTATCGGCAATAATCGGATGGACGAGGCACGCGCCGGTTAAAAATCGCCATCGGGAGAGCCGTCCCACGCGCGCTAATTGGAAAAATCTTTCTTGCCGTCACCCCTTTCCTACCCTCCTGGTAAAGAATTGCGTTACGTGGTTCTGTAGCAGTGTGTGCACCCGCGTGCAAGCGGAAAGGGATGGGAGGTACGCGGTGCACAGTGTTATATCGGGAGCAAAGGTACTTCGTGAAGTACTGCTCGGGGATTTCGTATTTCGAAGGGACCGATGGTATCGCGAATATTAAAAATTGTGTGATGGTTGTTGGCGTTTAGTTAATCTTAATTATTTAATAAAATAATTTAATAAAATAATAATCAGGTCACAGAGGGGTCACTAAAACTATTATGGACATCTTAAACTTAAAAAAATTATAGAATAAAAAGCGATGTATAACACTGTTCGTAATGTGTATAAAACTGAATGGAATTATGGGATTTCACTACCGACATCTTGATAATGGAGATAAGTTCGAAGAACCTTATAAAACATATTATACTTACTAATAGTGGGGTGGGTCCAAAGTTCCGACGATTCACTATAAAATCGAGCCAACTAACGATTTTTATAAATTCGACATAAGTCGTTGTCGAATGTACATAAGTCCGAAATTTTAAATGACGAAAAACGTATTTTCCAATGTAACAATTTACCTACTGTTCAAAATATCGAATTCCAAACTGCAGAATTTTAATGTAAATGTAGCTAGTTTCTAATAATTTATTTGGAAATATCTTTATTATCTCCTTATTAAGATTCTGTAGTTTGAAATTCGATATTTTGGACAGTAGGCAAATTGTTATATTCGAAAATACGTTTTTCGTCATTTAAAATTTCGGAATTATGTACATTCGACAACGACTCATGTCGAATTTATAAAAATCATTAGTTGGCTCGATTTTATAGTGAATCGTCGAAACTTTGGACCCCCGCCCCCCCAATTGTATACCATGAAAACCGACTCAGTACCGCAATAACTAATACTCTCACAAAAATATAATCTCGCTGTTAGAAGAATCCATTAAATAGCAGTGGAAAATATACTTGGTATGTAGTCAAGTAGATTTATACTATAAATTAGCAGACGATCATCAAAGGTGAATTTGTTAAAAAATAAAAGATTTCTTCTTCGATTAAGGGGATTGCCGTTTTAATATAAGAACAATTAATTTATAATTATTATTAATTTATATTTATAATTTATTTTTTTTTATTTATTTTTTATTATTTCTTTCCTTTACATAAATATAGCGTAGATATGTCAAAAATTTCAATCTAATTCAATAAAAAAATGTTTTTATTAACTTTCTTATTAACCTTTAATAACATGGTGAAAAAGTCCTGTTTGAAAAATTACTTAATTAACAGAAAAACTTTATTAACTATCGCATCTCAGATATCATTTAGCAGATTCCAGTAAAATTAAGCAGATTCTATTTTGATGCTAAACTGATTGGGATTTATATTGTAGCAGACGTATTTTATGATTTAAAAGACTGAATATAAATTTAACGGATTTAATTTAAATCAACACACTAAACATCAACATAGGAAAGCAATTAATAAAAATAGTAGAAAGCCATAAATATTTAGGGCTACATTTTGACTACAATATGAAATGGGATAAGCACGTAAGATACATTATTAAAAAAACAAAATACTTAATTTTTATTTTTGCTAAGATAAAAAATATGATGGACACAAAAACATTAATGATAATATATTATGCCTTCTTTCATAGTATAGTTAATTATGGGGTAATTGCTTGGGGTGGTGCATACGACAACAACATGAAACTAATTAATTGAATTCAATCAACACAAAACAAAATACTGAAAATTATAAGTAAAAATAAATTTTCCTAAATTAATCCACCTCTAGAAATAAGAAAAATGTTCCAATTAGAATCAATATCTTTTCACTATACAACACTAAGAAATAATTATATAAACAGTACGAGCAAGACCAGGAACAAATTAATTCAACTACCAAAAAGTGATAAAAGAATTAGTGATAAAAATAGCTATGATGAAGCTATAAGGATCTTTAATAGGCTCACGAAAGATCTCAAAATTATGTCATTCAGTAGACAAATTATAAAGACAAAATTTAAAATGTTCATTTTAAAAGAGGCGATAAATAATTAAATATAATAATTTAATTTTAACAAAATTTATTTATCTGTTATATGGTATAATAAATCTCTTTGCGATGTTGACTAAATATTACGCGTCTACCATAACCTAGTATGTAAGAATGTATTATTTAGTTTTTAAGTTTTCTTTTCTATTTTATGTACCAGACCTACACACAGGCAATACTATTTGCCTCGGTAGGATTTACTTACTTATGTAAATATATAATAATGTAATTGTAAATATTACCTGGAAATAAATAAATAAATAAATACTTTAGTGGATTCTTCTGCTAAGATCAAGAAACCATTTTTGTGAGTGTAATATTATCCATTCCACTGCACTCAAAATATAGCGAATCTCCCCATCTAAACCTTCATAATTTCGGTAATCTTGCGCATATCCCACGTCCCCGACATCTCCACCGCCCTCGTACACAACCGCGAGCGAAGAAAAAGAAAAGACGCTGAGGACGTACAGAGAGAAGGAAGTAGGCGAGCGCGCACGCGTAAAGCTCTCTTGCGCGCTTCGGCAATAACGTTTACTACTTTCGAAATACGGTAAATTTAACGCGCGCCAGCGCGAGATGGCGCGTTTTTACGGCCCCGCGGCCCTTTACGCCGGGATCAAGAGTTTCGCGCTCGCGAGCTAGCGAGTCCCGTGTGATTTCGAAAAGAAAAGAGAGGGAGAAAACGGAAAAGAAAAAGGGGCTTTATCCGTTTTATTCCTCTGAAAAAGTCCGCGTGGTGATGATCTGCGCACGCGCGCCAGAGAGAAAGAGGCTGCGGATGTCTTGGCACGCGGGCAGGGCTTAACTATTCATTTGAATTTGTAGATACTTCTGGAGTTTTTATGCGGGCGTCGATGATTAGAATGACGTTAGACCCAGATTTTACATTTTGCTTAGTCGATAAAACTGATATTTTAATGTCCGGTGGTTCGGGCTTCTATGGTAATACAATTTATCGTTTGTGTTCGCTTAGTAATTATGTGATTGTCGATTAGAAGTTCAGATTAATTTTTGTACCAAATCTTGTACAAATGTTTGAGAATTATTATTGGTGCTAACATTCTATAACTTGACTTCAATAATTATGTAACTAACAAAATTTTGCAAATTTTTAAAATTATTTTAAAAAGTAAAAAAAAAGGTAATCTTAATTGAAATAAAAACATTGCAAAAGCTTTGTAATATAAGAAACAAGTAGAGCACTATCATTTTCTTTTATTGTCCAATTACTAAAGTCTTTTTCTGTTAAATTATAAAATACCAGGTGGCCCACACTTTTTAACAATTTTTCATGTATTTCTAAAAGAGTTTAAGTATGTGATAATAAACGTAATTACCAAAAGAAGTCGTTTTTAAAATTTTTGAAACATTTCACACTATACCATTATATGGATAGTCCTGTTAAAACAGCCACCAAATGGTCACTCCAAATTAATTCATCTCACGCGTCCTCCTATTCAACTCCATTGAAAACCTGAGTCCAGCATTAGAACTGCAGTGGGTAGACTATCGTCAAATTCCCTTAATGGTCCTCGGCGTGATGTACTTCGCGCACACAAATGCGCCGTCACCTAGGTACCAGCTCGAAACCCCCCTTCCCCCTTGTTTGCCCCTGTACACAGACGACCGAATCGACGTCTGGCCATCGTAAATCAACGATGCCTCGAACCCAACAGTAGTGTGCTGCTTCACTGATTAGGCGCGAGCGCTCTATCTCCTCTGTTTACCACTTGAGCCTCTTCTCCGCCGTTATTCCCTACTTCCTCGTCTTTTTGATTTTTAAACATTTTTTTCATAAATTTTTCCATAAATGTTTTCCATCAAGTTTTCACGCTGTTTGCGTTTGTTTTTAAAGTTGCGCTTTTTCTACGGGATCCGAGTATTGATTTCTAATTTGATTACTTTTAAATTTGCTCATCAGTTTATGGGCTACGTTCTGAGAATAAAGTGTAGGAAAGTAGTAATTGATCAGTAATTAAAATTCTAGGTTATGACCGGAAATTCCGAGTAAAAGACTTATAATTTTCTGGGAGTTACGTATACCCTTCCGATATTGGATCGATCACTTTAATAATTAAAAGAAATTCTTAGGAAATATCAGTAGAGGGATTATTAATAATGCAAGATTCGTTTGTAGATCGTGCAGCCTTTGAAATTTTAAAAGATATATGTATTTTCAAAATTAATGCACTGAAAAATTATGTATTACAGTAACTAATAATTTAAAACCGACACCAATTTGTGATCAAAAGGTTAAATTAAAAACGCCAGATTATCAGGTAGGATAGAATTTTCAAACTTTATTGCTGAAATTCAAAAGTAGAATCATCATCTTCCTTAATAATTACAAGGAATCAAAATATCTTAACGGTATACAATCGCTTTGACAATCATCATCGTCATCATCATCAATCGTTTTCATTCAAAATAGTAATTTCTTATATATATCAGTAAATATAAACATAAAATTCATAACATATCGTCGTAAAATCTTTAACAATGACAATTTTTTTTCTCGCAGAAAGAAAACAAAAAAAATTATAGATTCCTACGTATTGCTAAAGTTTCATAAGTGAGGATCAAACAACTCTCGTTCTCTCGCTTTCTTTCACTCGCTCAGCTCGCCACATTTGTTCCTGGGATAAACTCTGGCAAAACTGATTAACAATTGCTATATAAAGTATACATGTTCTCGACGCAGGCTCTTTTACTAGGCGCGCGTTTAAAATATGAAAATTCGTAACAACGTACACATAGGGTTTCTTTTTCTCTTTTCTCTCCACTCGTCTTGTGGGAAGTGTGCGACTCCTCCACGACTCGAGCCACGGCCAGCGTTTCGTCGAGCGTCTCTCTCCCTCTCTTTCTCCCGTACCTCAGAACTGCATCGTCTTAGTGAGGAAAAAAATACATGTATTTTTTTATATACTTATATATTGGTATCTCTTGTCGGTACCGTTCTAGTACGTAATCCACACGTGTTGGTGTGGAACGCCTTCAAGTATTCATTCGATGCGTACAGTATATTATGAAATAACGGCGGTATACAAATTTCAATTGGAAGACCGGCGCTGAAAGGCACATTTTTTTTCACTCTATCGTTGCATTCAAAGTTGACATGATCTTTCTTTTGTTCTCGTTATAATCCGGACACTGTCAATCCAAGTTTTATAGCTACTACAAACTGGTTTTAGCACGGAATATCATCGCCTAGCTTTATAACATAGCAAGATCGTATACTAATATCGAACGTATCCACACTTAGCAACTTTTTATTTACAGGTGGTATACATTTAATTAAAAAAAAAAAAAAAAAAAGAAGTATTGCACCTATGATACGGATGAATAAAATTTTCAACTTCACATGCAGCCTGAAAGGTTAAAATCTATTTGGGCCACATTTTCAAAAACTACGTAGCAGCAATACAAAAGAGTATAAATTCATTTTCTAATCGAATAAAATAAAGTAGTATCTTATCGATAACATATCTACACGATTATTGTGTCACGTTAAATCGCATATGGCAGAGCAATTCAACAGACTTGGATCCTTGCGTATCGAATCAATTCGCACCCTCAATCATACACATTTAGAACGATTATGCACGAGGTGCACCAGGAATCTTCGATTGCAAAACAACACGATTTTCCATATAAAAAGCCCAAATCCACAACAACCTACTTCAAAGTGTCTCTTCTTCAACCGTCGCAGTTACGTCAGAGCAGACGGCAGCGTCGACGGCGATTGACAGTGTCCGGATTCGCGAAGCGTCGCGTGCGTCACAGGTAAAAAGTCACGTACATATATATGCCAAAGCTTCATGTGTGTTCGTGTGCATTTGTTTACAGTTTCGTCTACATCTCACCTTATCTCTCTAGAAAAAAATCTTGCACAAAACGTTTAAATCACGAAGTACAAACTATGACATTTATACGCGTGTGTTGTGTGTCGTGTATGTCTGTATACATATATAACCTCGTTGTCCGCCTCTTCATCATCTTCTTTGTTGAAAAAAAAAAAAAAGAAAAAATATATAACACACCACCAGTTCACTACGAGAATGTCAATTTTCCAGCGCGAAGCCGGGCTCCAGCACCGTCGCGAGGCCGCAGGAAGTGAGCACATCGAGGAGTGTAAGAGAGAGGGGAGGGAGGCATCATCTTCCAAAGGATAGTGCACTCAGATTATGTTCTAGGAATCCCTTTGGCGCGCGAGCTAGCTACGCGACGTCGTTATATCGGTTATTGATTACACGTGGCGGGAGGGAGAAGAGGCGAAGTGGCTCGCCGCCGGTCAAGGGCCGGAGACTTGCTTTTCCAGGACGCATTCTTCGTTAATTAGTTTCGCGCATGCGCGTTACCCGGATAATTAAGCTTAATCAAGGAGCAATTCGGTACCCGAAACTATATACGGTGTTGTTAGTAAAACAATGCGTTTGGCCACGGGTTGGTCTTGCTTCAAGGTGGTTCTATGAAGGCTCTGATGTCAATCGAGTGCACACAAATACAAACTAAAATTGCTTAATCTGGCTTCTGTTATTAATAATCGTCGAATTCAGGTTTGAAATTAATGATGGTTTGAAACAGTATTACAAAATAATTTCCTTTTAGACAAAGAGCTATTCGATGTGTTAGTTGAAGACATGCTCGAAACGTAATATGTGACGTATTATCAACGTACTATCACGACAATCTAACCTATTCTTATACTTCTACACCAACTTCCATATTATTATCAGTTATATTTTTCTTATCTATTATATTTTTTGTAGTCATCGTAAAGACCGAAAACCCTCTGCAGTGCATTTCAATATAAACTTAAAAAGTTTCTTACTTAAAACTGAAGAATTTTTTTCTTGAAAGTTAATGTGGTAACCAGGATAAAAAAAAAACATAAAAAAATTAGGTTTATCGGAGGAATAAGATACGTTTATTAGTGATTGTGTGCAGTGTTTACCACCGTTCATAGAACCATCTTAATGAAAAGCAAGGAGAGTATTTTGCATCATCGTTCAATAGCAATCGACTCCGGCAAAGTCTAACCGGCAATTACCTATGGACTCTTTCTCCCCCGTTCAAAACGAACTGGCCCGGGGAACTTTGGCCGGCTAACCAATTCGCCGATACAATTCCCCCGCGACTTCGGGACAATTCTCTCTTTCTCCCTCACACACACACACACACTCTCTCTCTCTAGTCTCTCGAACTTGCCCGCGCGCAAACTATTTCCAAACTTCGAGGGAGTCTAACCGCCAACCGAATCAAGTGGATTGCCAAGATCAGAAGCTACCGTCTCTTCCCCCCGTAACATCTCCTCTCTCTCTCACTTTCTCTTTCTCTCCTTATCTCTGTCCCCCTCTCTCTCGGCCGGGCGTCTCATTCTTCCATGGGATGAACCAGTGGCACGGTGGGTTACGCAACGATGTCCATGTCCGAGGAGGAATTCGAGGTCGTAGGGGCGAGGCTGCCCAGGGTGTCCTCGTCCGGCAGTGGATGATGGCAGGGCGGTGCAGGTGGACTCAGCGGTGGTAGGTGCGGCGACGAGAGCATGGGGTCGCCACCGTGCACCGGGCCCGAGGCGTCGTCCTCCATGAGGTCCTCCAGCTGCGACATGCTCAGCGCTGTCGCCGCGTCCTCCGCCACGATGTCCGGCAACTGGAACATCAGTAGCGGAAAATACTTTGAAACTTCATTTTCTAGGAACATTTTTCGTTGTTATATTGGTGGATACAGGATTTGAGAATATATATATTTTCACATTTTTATGTGATTGTTGCTACGCTTTATATATTAATGTATTGGACTAGGAAATGCAAAATATTTTTAGCTATGAAAATGACTTATAACTTTGTTTTCTAGGGAATTTTTTATGTTACTATATACATAGAACTAGGGAATTTGATATTTTAAATGCCTTTAATACTATGCTGAAGTGACATATGATTGTTTTGTTAGAATAAATTTTCTAAAGTATTTCTGTGTATTGTCGAGAAATTTTACAAGGCAAAAATCACAACAAAAATCCCTAGAAAAAGTTACTATAGTTCTTTATATTATTAGAAGACTAAATTTAAAAGAAAAGGTGATTATAATTAATTTATAGTTTTATTTATATGTGTATAACTTTGGCAGCAATGAATGTATTAAAGTTAGACAAAATAACATAAATAAATTGTAATTTGCTTATGCTGCAAAATTTGACGATTAAAAAGGTTTTATCAAGGAGCGCGGGAGCGCTCCAAAGGCAAGTAACAGTCAATGCAGAAGAGGCCTAAGGACTGAGCCCGTGCCCTATATTCTTTGATATGAGTGCACGAAAACTTTGATTATCATTACGCTAAATTAAGATAACAACTAAGCCAATGTTCGAATTGAAAAACGCCAACGTTTTATTCGATTTATGAACCAATAATGACTAAACAAAATTTCCGACATCCTTTACTGCTAAATCGACTAGCGAATTGCATTGCAACTCGAAACATTGTATGAAAAAAAAATGTTATCTCATCGGAAAAACTAGACCACCGATCGGCACATAATCTGAAATTCGAATAGCTCTCGAAAATGACCTAATCCATATATTTTTCTTTTCAGCGCACATCTGCGCTCCGCGCGACTTACGTAACTCAATACACATACGCGTGCAGCGTACCATGCCCGTGGCATGCCCGTGACTCATCGGGCATTACGCAAAAAAAAAAATTCAAATTACGCGCATTGTATAACTCGCGGATCGAACTCGCGCGACTATACGAAAGGAAAATAGACAAGAATCGCGCGCACACGCCCTTATTAAAAAAAAAAACTGCACATGCACGCGCGGAACGGATATACAACTCGACGCGGCTGTGCACGAGGAAGTCGGCAATCTTCTCTCCTTCCTCTGCGGCCTTGAAAATCGAGAGCTCGCGCGCTGCGATGCCATCTCGGAGCTTTCCCGCTCGCGAAAATTCGCGCCGCGCGTTTTGTCGCGCGACGGAGGCCAATTGAGATTGCGATCGTGCTTAATTGCAGAACGCGCGTGAAAATGTATATGGGGGGCACGCACGCGTGGCCCATAGAATTTCGACTGGTACGTTTTATATGTACGAGGTGCGCGTTACGCTCGAGTCGCAAACGGAGATTGCTGAAGGGGTGGACAATTAATAAGGCCGATCGATAGAGGAACTTTTTTTGTTTTTTTGTTTTTTTTTTCCTTATCGGAAAGTATCGCTGTAAATATTCGAACACACGTTGTTGCGATTTCGATTTTCGGGAGTTTTAGATTGCTTTTCGCTTCTTTTAATTCTTTAATTCTATATAATTCAATTGCTATTAAGACTAGTATGTTTGAAAATTGATTAGTAATTCAAAGTAAAATTATGTATTTAAGTTATATTTAAGATGTATAATATTTTATGCAAGAAAATTAAAAATAGTGTATTATAATATAAAAATTTCAACAGTATTGACATTTTTTGTTATTCAATATGTCTATAAAATTAAAGTACTATCGTTTAAAGCATTATACTATTAAATAACTCAATCAATAATAGAAAATACACTTACATAAACGTCAAATAAAAACTTTATGATTTTACGATACGATATTATCGAACATCCGCTGAGTATGTTTGCACTCGAACGAAATCACCGACGTCACAGCCACGACTAAGCGGCTCATCCGGCCGCAGAGATTGAAAAATCCCGGGAAATTCAAAGGCAACTACTCGGCCACGCGGGAAAATTCGATCATATACATTTCGCGGTGGCCACGGACTCAAAGAGACTCGATAACAGAGACACAAAGGAAGCTTTGGAAAAAGTTCGAGCGCGTTTTGTCGGGGAAAATCGCGAAAGTTCTGCGATGCGGCAGCCGCCCGAAAAGTTTCGACCGAAGATACCGACAAAAAAAAAAGAAAATTTAATTGGAATCTCGCGAAAAATCTGTGATCTCATTCAGCTATTTGAATAATAATGCAGTTGCCGTAAAAATTTGTATATGAAATTTCGTTTCTTGCAAATTATTAGTTGTAAAATTAAAAAATACAACATTTTTTTAATCTTTGGTGAATAGTCTGTTAAAGTCATTCTGTTTCGGCAATATTAGGTAGCATATTTTATGTAGAATCGTGATTTTTACTTTATCCCATTAGTTAAGAATCTCTCCTCGTGATTAAAATTGTTGATAAAATTTAGCAAAAGCGTACCGATTTTTAACAACACTAATAAAACTCTTCACACGGAATTAACAACGAAATCATCCATCGCCATAACCGACGAAATCCGATTTTCTTCCAAAATTCATGACGGCCGATAAACCGCTTCTACCTACGCGCGACTCTTAATGTCTGCCAGGTGGAATTTAATATTTAAACGATAAGACGAGCGGAAGTGAATTTCAGATTCGTTCTCTCCCTAGTTCTCCCCCACTCCTTCCGCTCTCCGGCGCCAATGTTATCGCTGTTTAATTTTCTAATCGCGAGGACGAACTTCTCGTCAACTCCCCCGTCACGAAGATAGAGCTCCCGCAACTTTATCTCGAATAATAATTCAAGTCGCGTTGCGTCACGCCGCGCAACGTCTGCTCTTCTCTCCCTCTCTTTTCCTTCCTCAACTTTTTCCTTTCTCCCCGCTCTTTCGGAATTTGCGCGCGGATTAGGGAGGCTAATTCCATTTGCCGGAGGAAAATTGTCAGACGTGATGCAGTAATCGATTCTTTTTCGTACTTGTTCGAACTTGCTTTTCGGAGCGAATTCGTATACGGTAAGTCCAAGAAACCGTTACAATTTATTTATTATACGTAACGATGTTAGGTACAAGTTGTTTAAAATGTTCAAAGAGCAAAATTTACATCGCAAATATCTCATTTTTATTATAATTTTAATCAAGCTGGTCTCTCCTTTGAGTAAAGTGAATAATTTATACAATTTTATTCAATATTTCAATTAAATAGCGATTAAATCTTTCTTTGAATTCACAATATCCTGTTCACTTGTAGGTATACCTTTGTAATTTTGAAAATGTTAATTAAAACACGTAATAAAGAGCAAACAACGCGGTAAAATTTACGTCATAGAGATAATTTAATAAAATGTATTAACAAAAAGAAAGAATTTCGCGAGAGAACGCGAGCACTAGATTAAATACGATCCCCCCTTCCGCCCTTACAAATATTTACCGCGCTTTCTCTCTCTCTCTCTCTCTCTCTCTCTCTCTCTCTCTCTCTCTCTCTCTCTCTCTCTCTCTCTCTCTCTCTCTCTCTCTCTCTCTCTCTTTCTCTTGTGGCTGGCTCTAATTTAAATTTCAATTCCGAGATTTTCAAGTGTAATAAACCCGGGGCTTTAATAAAATATTCATTTATTTGGCCTCGTACCTCAAATCCTCTTTTTCCTCACGGCTTCGCGTGTATTTAATATTTCTGGGATCTGCAGCAGAACAATGATACGCGTACATAGAGAGAGAGAGGCGGTGTTATCAGCGCCGTGATTTTTTACGCCCCACGACCACGTTGCGCGCAATGTGACACACGCACACAAAGTGGACTAGATAAGCGAGCAGGTTGTGTAATTCAGATGAAGATGTTTTCCCTCTTCTCCTTCTTCTCTCTCTCTCTCTCTCTCTCTCTCTCTCTCTCTCTCTCTCTCTCTCTCTCTCTCTCTCTCTCTCTCTCTCTCTCTGCTCGTGCGCGCAAAATAACAACACGTGCGCTCAAACTGGGTAAATATATTCGACACGCGTGATATAGCTTTTAATTACGGCGCAAAAGCGCAGTATCCTATTATTTGATACATCGCGATATTTGAAAACTTTTCCCATAAAATGCGCTCGGCTGTTTTGCGTTACAATTACTCGGGCGTACGCGGGAGGGGGAGAGATACACGACGGAGAGAAACATTGTTCGCCGGATATATTCGCCGGGCGGAAATTTAATTTAACCTATAAAATATTTGATAATATCGAGGGATACTTGATCATGTTAGTTGAAAGCGAGTTTCAGCGTTATATGTATGCGTCGTTCCGCGAAAAATTTCAATTCCGGACGAAATTTGTAAACTATTTCTATCGTCTATGAATAGTATAGATGAAATATTTTCTACGTACAATTTTGTCAAGTACACTGAGAGACGGATTTATTTATATTTAATAAGAAAATATATTAAAAATGTACAGGAAAATATTAACTGTAAATATCGCATATTAACTCATCTTTATAGTAAGAATTTGGATATTTCCTTATTTTGCCAAAATCCCCTATTTTAACATTAGGGGAGACCGGGGCTAGTTGGCATACAGGGCAGGTTGGAAAAATGCTAATAACTCGTGATTGAAATAACAGAGGTCAAGGTTATTGATTTCAGTAATCTAAAATGGAATCAGAAATATTTGTTTTTTATTTTTAGTCGGAAAGCATCATACGTTTTGGAAATACGCAAGTTTTAAAACTTTTTGAGATGTTGGTGAAAATTTGATTGTATATTTTGAAAAATGTCGTGTAATTCTTTGAAACATTTTGTTAATCTATTTTTTCTTAATGCAGGGCAAAATTATTGCTTTTTTACAATTTTACCACTTGGTATTTTTTTTATCTATCAATTTTTAATATTATTAGGAGAATTTTTAAATTAGTGTTCGCTTGAGGCATGTTGACTGACCTATTGAGAACAGGCAGATTGTTTAACTAATTATCTTACTATTTTAATACCTAATTAACAACATTATTTTTATATATAAAAGTTCTTGAATGTTGATACAGAAAATCTATGGAAGTCTAATAAAACCTCCATTTATACATTTTGGGTAATTTATAGTTTTTTGCTGATTATTATAGCTTATTTTGTGTTCAATGTCACATTCTCATATGTGATTCTTTTATTTAATATAATAATATTGTTATTTACTCAATGATTTATTATCAGTGAACTTACCACAGGCACGTGGCCAACTTACCCCGCTTATGGGGCAGGTTGACCAAAAATCGTGCAATTAGAAACTTGTTTCTACCTTTTTTTGTGATCACTTTACAAATTTGAAAAAATCATGAAGATGCTCTGTGTTTTGCAGAAAAAAATAAAATGTGGAAAGTCGGCCAACTAGCCCCGGTCTCCCCTAATCATAAATAAATCCTTCTCTCAGTGTATGTTTTAAACAATTTTATAAATTATCATATTTAAAGTTTACATCGATCAGAGAACTAGCTATTATTGAATGAACTCCTCAAAGAACTTTAATACCTTTGTTTTTTTTTTTTTAACTTTGAACCACGATACAAGAATTTACCTCTTCCTCCAACGATCAAAACAGCTTTAATTTTACGCCGAAATTTTACTCTAAGATAAACCTTTAGGTCTCGCGGAACGACGCCGTCACGCGGAAGATGCGCAGATCGCGAGCGTGTACTACAATCGTACCGAAATTGCGTTTCTCTCGTCGCCAAGGCGGTGGATTAAACGATGCCCTCGTAAAAAAGCGCGCAGATTACGAAACGCTAGTACACGCATACACTTGTTCCTTTTTTTTAACGGAACAATCGCGCGAAATCTTAGCGAGCCACTCGCTTTTATAACCAATTCATCCTCTTCCGCCGTTACGTAAAACGCGTTGGGACACGTTTTTTTTTCATTTTTTTATCTAGATCCTCAGATAACGACTTTGGTTTTTCATTCCCGTTTAGGATCGGTCTATTTGTGGAGTTTGCCGTCGTTTCCGTGATAAATTTGCGAAATAATGATGATTATTATTAAGCGCACGCGACGACCGGGATCGTTAGTTTACAATAAAATAATTATGAAATATTAATTTGCGTATAAGTTGGCTATAAAAAATGTATTTTATTAATTTTCGTGCGCATCAATTAATTAATAAGTATGTAGATATTATATTTTATGATGCTCGGCGAGAACAGTTTTCGTAATTCACATTATTACGTAAATTCGCTGCTTGTGCATTTAGAAAAGTACATGATTAATTAATAAAACATCCTTTACTAAATTATAAGCAATTAATTATAATTAGAAGATTATAGTTTATGTTGAAATGTCCGAAATCAATCAAGCAGAAATTAATTGGATTATAAATTATTAAAAATCCTAAAAAATATTATAAAAATAAACGTGCATCAATTCGAAAGAGAAAATCGATGTTCCGTATTTCGAAATACTAAAATTGCAAGAAAATATCATTTTCCGCTAGATTTTGATTCTAATAATAATTTTTTAGCCTTTACATTTTAATGGCCTATTCATTTGTAAACATTGTGAAAACAAAGTTTTTTTTTATTGTAACAGCAAGTAAACAATGACCCGGCGTGAAATTTTACTCAAAACAATTGAAATTCAATACTATACCTTTCTGTGCTCGTGCCTGCTCTTGACGTACGAGTTGATCAAACTCGCGGACGACGAGGCCCAGCTGAACTCTGGGGGAGGCAGCCCGTGGGTCTTCGCCTGGAGCTCGAGCTCCTGGATGCGCAGCAGTAGCCTGCGGTTCTGATGCTCGACCTGCCTGTGCCTTAGCTCGTTCTGCTTCATGCGCGTCACCTCGTTCTTCAGCAGCTTTATATACTCGACCGAGGACTTGAGGATCGTGCCCTTGTTCGGCCGAACGTCCCTTACGATTTCGTAGTAGCTGCAAACAGAGAAATAATAGAGATCCACATATTACTTGTTTTTTGTTTTTTGACAAAATTCTTATTAAATGTGTACACAAGAAATGTAATATTTACATTAGTCAGTTTTTTCTATTCAGCTGGCAATATGTAAATTAAGAGGCGGAGAAACGCAATAGCCCGGCGACTCTTATCGCGGCAATAAGAGATTATCCGCGACTTTATCTGATAAGGCGAATCGACGTCTGTACGCGTGTTAATTGCTACTTAAAATCATTATACGAGATTGCACGTTATCAGGCGATTTTTCGACATTAAACGCTCATTCGGGAGTCCCACTTATACAGCCAATCGACGCTATAATCTAACGAGAGCGAATGATTTTTCCGTGGATTGAGAAAAGAAAAGTTGGGTAGCGTGCCTTCCCCGATGAGAAGAGAGTGGGGCTTTTTGGCTAAGCGAATTATAGGATCGCCGGTCGACCCACATTCCGTCGCGCCATTAATTTCTAAGTTCGCTCGGTGAAAAGGCCAAGCGGCGCGGTGGATCGAACGCTATTTTCTTTTACGTTAATATTTTTAATTGTATCGTATGTGAAGAACGCTACTTGTGTAAAAAAAGTTTATGAAAGGTGATTTTTCGAGCGAAGCTTTACGCCCACTGAAAGGGTGACATAAAGATTTATTGTAGTATTTGGAAAGATTAGTTTTAACAGTAATGAATTTACGATGCTTAAAAGTATGCGGAATTTTTTCAGTGAAAATTTCTATAAGATATTGTTTGCATAGTTATAAAAGTTTGCTTTACATAAGTAGCAAAACTACGATGAAAAAGTACATAGGTAATAACTAGGAAAATATGTAATAATTTTCTCTGTAACTACAAAAGAATTTAATTTCCGAAAAAAAAAAAATAATTTACAATTAGCCATTAATAAAATATCCATTTCACACTGTCTTATCCCCATCACTTCCAGCGAAAACTTCTCCCTAGTCCCGTGTAATTAACTCGATTTTATTCCAACTACAGCTACGCCGACGCATAATCGATCGCCGACGGCTGGGAAGGCATCCGCGGTATCTTGCCCGGCCACTTATTTACGCGAGTCGCGCGAAAAATTCCAGCAGCCCGAGAAATTCGAGGCGCGCGCGCGCGCGAAAATATTCGCCTCGTCCGCGGGCGCGACTTATTTCCCCGAGAATTTACATAATACGCCTCGACTCCGGATGTCGTTGGTCGCTGAGAGATGTCGGACACGAGATGCGACGCGGTTATATCAGAGATATGCGCATTGGGGTAGCGAAAATTATATGTATGTTTTCGGGTTTTTATTTTTGTTATTTTACTTTATGAAAATCGGTAGTTTTGAAGATTTTATTTTAATTCGAAGGTTGTAAATACACTTTTTTTGAGATGATATTGGAGCAATTTCAGATGTTTACTTTGAATCCCGCTTTATAAGGGATCAAAAAACGAAGACCAGAAGCAATTAATGAAAATTGTAAAAGTGCAAACAAAGAAAAATTATCGGTAAATATTCCCTGAGTTTCCATCAGAGCATATTTATTTATTCACTTGCATGTAATCCTTGCTCTACGGAATAAGAGCGAACTTTTATTTAATTGCTGTATTTATATTTATGTTCGATTAACTTCCACATTTCCATTCACAACATAAAGTGTATTATGAAGTTTACATCAAACAAAAGATAGTTTCAGTAAATATACTCGCTCGAATGGTACGAAAAACATACTGTGTTATAACTCAAAATTTTTTTTTTTTTTTCAATTGTAAATAACCCCATAGTCCGTTGAAAATTGATGTACATTCTCTAGCAAAACACTCCTCTTATTTACTTCCATTAACATCGAACTATACTCGATCCCTCGCAAAACACAACCTGCAAAAAGAAAAAAAAAAAAAAAAAACAAACAAGCCGGAACCGAGACCAGGCGATGCTCCGCTCGACAAATTACTTTCGCCCTGTTATCGAGCCGTCCTTTATACGCCGCGCGATCCTCCAGCCCAAGTTGATTAATGCCGCTCCTTAATCGGTTAATTACAGTTTTCCAAAGCGCCCAGCGCGAAAGTTTTCCATCGCCGAGTTGGCGAACTCTGTGTGTGTACAGAGGGCGAAAGAAGCTATTCTTTGGGAAAACGAGAAAAGTACAGCGATCTTGTAACGATTATACGCCCGTCGAAGCCGGCCTTTGTTGCTCGGGCTTTAAATCGCAAACTTGTCCGCGGCCGGCGCGGCGAATGCTTTCGCCTTTTGTTTGCTGCGAGGTGTATAGCCTATCTTTTCTGGTGTAATGTAAACATTCTGAGGGTTTTGGAAAAGGTTTTTTTTTAACTATTACGAACGAATGCTACCTGGTAGAATGTGTCTATTACGAAATAGCCAGAGAGTCAGTAAATAGGTAGAAAAAATGGCTAGTTAATGTCCATGTTGAAACGATCTTCCTCCTATTATTTGACCATTTAATAGATTGGGCGGAAAATGACATAACCTCAAAATATTTGATTAATAAACTTAAGTTTATTCATTAACTAGACGTTACATTTTAGATCATTCAACTGAAACAGATAGCTTACAAAAATATAAATAATAACAATAGACTAAAAAACATTTACAGCACACCTTTCTTAGATATTAACTGTTATCCATGTATTTTCATTAGATTTTGTCTCTCTTACTCCTCGCTATAAAAACAAGCCTTCTACTATCCATTTCCTAACTAAAAAAACTGGCCAACAATTTGTTTTTGTCTCCAATTTTAATACCTTTGAAATAGTTATGAACAAGCTTGTGTAAATCTTTAAAAAAAGTCTTTCTATTTTTAATTTATTAAATGGTCGAATGATGTTGGAAAAATCGTTTCATCGGTAGATAGAAGTATCCAAGAACAGTGGCTAGTTTTTGGCTATGCCCTACTAAAACTAGCTATTTATTAGGCAAATAATGAAGTCGATTTCCACCAGGATTAATACCCTGGTGGGAATTCAAAACATTTTATAACTAATAACTGAAATACGAGTTTCTCTTTTCCGGTTTCTAGCTCCCGATGAAACGCGTTTTCTCCTATTATTTCGCCATTTAATAGATTGATAAATAGAATTAATTTTGCGAAGACAAGCACAAGCTTGTTCTTGAGTATTTTAAAGGTATTAAAGCTGATCTGTTTCTTTAGTCTGGAAATGGCTAGTAGAAGGCTTGCTGTTATGACGAGGAGTGAGAGAGACAGAATCAGACGGAGAAATAAAAGTTTTGCTGAATAAGTAAAACAAATGATTTATTAGTTAATGTTACTTATTTATATTTTGGTAAGCCATGCAGTGCACTTTAATGTTCTTTCATCAAAGATAAAATTAGTAAGAAAATCAAATACGAATATTTTGTTGTTACGTCAATCTAAGAAATAGGTAAATAATGGTCGAAAAATCGTTTCATCATAGCTATTAACTAGCCAGTTTTTCTAGCTATTTTCTAACTTCTTAGCCATTTCATATATACGAATGTCTACCAGGGTAGGTAGGGTATGTAAAGGTTTGAGTTCATAATGAGATTTTTTATTTTGCAGGGTACAGTAATATGTCCCTTGAACACCAGAAAATATTCTAGCGAAAGTACATAGTGTTGGCGTATTCCAAAATGGAATATTTGCGCTACATTGAAATTGGAATGGCATGAATTGTATTCCATTGTATTCCAGGCGCTCAAATGCGATTTACATTTAAATTATGAAACAGTGCATTATGCGATTGTAGAAGATTGTTTTTTGGTAAAATAATTAATCAATCCAAACGACTGAGCACAATAATAACAATAACAAAGTAATAAACATTATCGTTCATTAATTTGTAAAGGAATCGTTTATAATCTGCTTTCATGAATACATCCACGGTAGTCACAATCACACGTATTACGGAACACGAGATACGAGGCTTTATTAATTATCAATTTCCGATCCTTATCGATACACGCGTACAATGGAAGTCGCCGATATTATCACCGCGATTCGCGAGCTCTTACGGCTAATCCAGAACTAGCGCGAACGACGGATTCCAGTCTTTTCTCAGATAATTATGATTTACGCGTCCGTGCAGGCACAGATAAGCCGCGTCCGATTACATTGTTATAATCTCACATCGTAACCCCCCGGCGGTGACTAACGCGAGACATTTCGCCCGATCGATTGCATTGTTTTCCCGGGGACATTCGAATAAATTATTCCGGATTCCGGCCGAGAAATCTATTCGCCATCGGCGAAAATGGGCCGTTCGTCATCCCTGCGGTGTCTGATCCACGTCATTTGCTCGCGAGCGGCCTCCCGGACTCGGGGATTCGAGTGCGATTCGGGGAAAATTTTTAAAGCAAAGTCTGCGCGAAAGATACGAGGAGAAAGAACAACATTTCGAGCGACACTTATTGTGTAATCTGATAAACGAGCTTGATTTCTTCGGTACGTCGAGACGGCGCGTCCGATACGCGCTTTTTAATTTGATTCGTCATACGAGGAATGGGATGAATTTTTTCTGCGGCAGTTTGTTTGGAATTCCCGTATTTTTTCCTATGTTTGTCGTAACGCGCGATAGATATTGTTTTTAGTCATGAAGTTCGCATTTGTTTTTCTTGTTTTTTCAATTGGAATTTCAGGATATTTATAGACCGCTATTATATTTACTCGAATTTAATTAACGCTCAATATTTAACAAACATCCTCACCACATTGTAACTTCGTGGACGCAAGTATAAACTTGAATACGGTAACGTCCAAACCGTTAAATTCACCAAACCCCACGTGAAATTTTCCAAATTTCATTACAATAACGGGCGGAAAATATCGCTGGAATTTCCGCGCTTAGCCGAAACTTCGACTCGGCGGGCTAATACACCGATCGGCGCGCACTTCGAACCCAATGAATCCCAACCCCGCAACTTCGCTATCTGCGCGCGCAAGCTTGCGTTTCCGTGGATCAATGAATTACTTTCGGGGGAAGAGAGTGGGGGAGAGCAAATTGTCATGGCCCAAGTTTCGCGTCGACGGGTGCGCTGAAGATAATGCGATGGAGAAAAAAAAAACGGATAGTGCATATAACGTTTATGAAAATGAAGTTTTTGTGGGAGGAGCGGTTTCTTGGCGTTTCAAGTTGTTGAAGTTTTCGACGTGATGAATTGAAAAGATAGTTTTTGTCAATTTTTTTTTTCGTGATGATTTATAGGATTAATGACCGGTTTTTCAAACGTATTTTTAATATTTTGTTATTATGTATGTATTTTACGTCCACTAAAGATAATGTCGTAATTTTGGAACATAATAATATGCGAACAAAATCATCAACATTTTTTATAAAACAACACTTAAAAAAAAAATAAAACAATTATTTTAGCAAGTTGTCTTCAGCTAAATATAATAATACTGCTATATTAATAATAATTTTCCCATAATTTTTGTATACTTTATACACCAAAAAAGTCAGTCAAATAAACTACAATTCATTTTTTAAAGGAATTAACAAAATTTCTGTTATATTCAGGATATGTAATGAAAAGTATTGTAATTAACTAATATTGTATCGAACCAATGTTTCGCTTATTGAGAAATTGAAAGTTACATTAAATCAATTTATTGGATTATACATCATGTATAATGTAAACATGTACTTACCTTTTGTACTTACTCTGGTAAATAAATAAATAAATAAATAAATAAAAAATTGAGCTTGAAACAGTTGTAGAAAATGCGCTGCTTGAACTAACTTTTGTCCACTGTTTACTAAATTTATTGCATCATTTCAATTTCCCACTGTTAGCCAAACAAATATTTGATACAATTTGAACGATTAAAATTTGAAAATTATATATCTCAGCGTACCGTCCGTCCACCATAAATACTAACAAAAAGCCTCCGGAAAAACCAATCGCCCACCAATTTCAACGACATTAACCTTTTTCTCGCAATCAATCCACACGGCGGCCTCGCAAAAAAACGCGCGCGCGCGCGACTTCCGGTAACCTCGGCAGGGCGCGTAAAAAATTTCGTCACTCCTCGGTGCGCGCATACGTATATATCTGTAAAAAACCACGCGGGTGTGCCCAAAGGGCTGGCGGCCTCCCCCCTTTTTTTAAGTTCGCGACGTTGACAAATGAATTAGCCCGGCGCGCGATTGATAAATGGCGTTTCGCGCACTCGTTAGAATGTGTGTGTGTGTGTGCGTCGGAAGCAGATTCCCGCGACGGGTGTAGTGTCTTAGACGAGGGGCGGAGGTGCTGATTTATCACCGATTGATGATCGATCTGCCGGGATTTCGGGGACGAGGTATGCTGGACTTCGCGGGGTGAGAGTAGTGTATCGGGGTGACACGGTGTCCGCCGTTAGTAGGTCGTCGTCGCTGGTTGCTCGTTTGTTAGGGATTTGTCTTTCTCTTTTTTTTTTGTAGGATAAGGGGAAGATGAACGTTTAGTGTATAGAATATCAAAAGACCATTCGAGGGGTGAATATCATTGAGTAGCATTTCGGTTTTTTTCAAAATAAATTTAGTTTTTGCTTTTATTTTCAAAGTTACCCTGGTAGAAACGTTAACGATATGTTGGCTAATTGTTGGTTAATTTTTGAGTCAAAAACGTAATTTCGTTGTTAAAGATAAATATTCAATTTACGTTCATAAGAACATATTCTATTGTCAATATTTGAACGTGTGATTATAATTTTCGGTACTTTCAATAATGTTTAAATATTGATTTTCGTTGAAAATGCTTCCATTTGATTAAAACGTTAACTAACAAAAATGGTTAATTTTCTACCAGGGTATTAAAAGATATGTTGATTAATTTTTTTTCTCTATTTGTGTTGGTTATAATTAATCGATGGAAATATTTTAAAAACTTGTTAAAAAATTCGATACGCGCGTAATGATATTGCCATTCAAACAACGAAGATAGATTTGCAAGTTTTCTATGATTGTTTTGTTCCTGGCGCGTGTATTTGTTTTTCGCTTAGCGTTCGAGTCAATACTAATGTTATTTATTTGTGACATGAATAAAGAAAGACTTTGAAACAATTTTACCGCCAGGTATTTTTTTAACTATGACACGCACGTAAACATAATTTACAATTCCTTTAGAGTACGGTTTATTTTTTCTGAGCCATAATAACTTTACAATGCGTATGCCAAACGTGTTTATTTTAACGGAAAGTTATACACGCTGTAATTTAATAAAACATTTATATTTCGAAACAATTTATGAGTCATAAGAGTTGCACGTAAATCAATATAAAAATTATAAACAAACAAACCACATCTGTCGTCTAATAGCTTTTATTATAAAAATACGTCATTTTTACGTATTGAATTTCACCCAATCAGACATTTTAACCAGTGCTCTTGAATCAATTGAGAGTCTGAAAAAAAATTAACTTGATATACTTGAATAACGTGAATGTTTGTATATTTCGCTCTCGCTGGTTATGAAATAATTTGTATCGAAAATTTCAAAGTCAACGTCATAAATGTTCTGTCCCCCACCTCACCGTACTTTCGCTAAATTTAAACAGAATTCTCACACGATAAGCGTCCTCGACGTCATTCAAGGATTTCAATTACAATCCGCACCTCGACAATATTGACAAATACAGATTACTATGTTTTACGACTTTTCAAAGACACACGCCTCGCTATTGGAAAACGCACTTATGGAAAAATGGCGGGAAAATTTGAATTCCCAACGCGTCCTTCACTCTCTCTCTCTCCCTCCACGACAATTATCGCCGATCCTGTACCCATTTTTTCGCCGCGTCCTTCGCGCTCGCTAAACGCTGTACAATGCCGCGCCGAGGGGAACAAAAAAAAAATAAACGAGAGAAAACTCGAGTATATCTGCATCGCACTCCGAAAGTGTCCCGCGCGCTCGGCGTTGCGCAATGTTTGCGCGGAGAGCCTCTAACCGTCATAATTCGTCGTCGTCGGCGCTGCTGTTTATTTTAGCGAGGGAAGGAACGCGAGCGTAGGAGCCGAGAGAGGTAGGAGAATTCTTGAAAGCACCGAAATTGGGCTGGATTTGAGGACTTGTATTTTTGATGGGGAACGGGGCGCGCAAGTCTTGGCTGCAAGTGTTTGCCTGCTCGTGAAAACGCGCTTCCGGGTGGCTTGAGCCCGGGCTCGTTTTAATGTGAACATACGCGGTGGTTGCGACGAGGTTTATTGAATTAAATTTTTGTTTAAAATACTGGCGTACTTTGTGTACTTTATTTTTCAGCTTTATTCGAATGCTGCATGTTCCGCGTGTTTAATTCCATAGCATAATTTGTTACCGAGTTCAGCTCTCTCTCTTGAGGATAAATATATGCATTCATAACCCAGAACCTAATATTTTTGTTCAAGCGTCGCGCGTAAATCTCGATTGCTTTAATAGAACAGCCGAAATCATAAAAAAAGACCGCGAGTCTTATCTAAAATTGCAGCTGCTACTGTTCAGGAAAGAAAGAGGAAGGGGAATAAGTCAAACGCGGATCCCCATAATTTTCGTAACGACGTCGTCATGCGTGATGCGCCCTAATACGCCCGCGTTTACCTCTTGATAAAGCGCCGATATAAATTCCCGCCGAGTCGTATATGTTTTTTTTTATAGATAACCGCGAGAGCGCGGCCAGATAAATCGCCGAGATTTCAAATGGGGAAAATGCTTTATTTTATTTAAACAGTGGGGAGAATCGAGTCGATGGTCCTGCAGATTTTGTCGGCAGTAAGGAGGCTTTCAGTTTCAGCGAACGTAAGAATTGTTTAAAGAAAAAAATGAAGTAATTTAATGAGTCTTGAAGAAATGTTCACTTGCCAACCAAAGCTTCTTATTTCTATCTTAAAAAAGTGACGGATGAAATCTGTCATCGCAATAAGAACGATTTGATTGGTTGTTAAATACAGGATGGCGAAATGGCGTGGAAATTTGAAATTTAAACTTTTATCTTGTACTTTTCTTAAAATCCTCATCTCTTAAAAAGTGATGGATGAAATCTTTCATCACAATATGATTGATTCGATTGATTGTTAAATACAAGAAGTTAATACTTTTAATAAACAAAAAAGGGTTAATTTTTAATTCAACAGTATTGATATAAAAAGCTGACAAAGCAATGTAAAAAAAGAATCGATTATAATAATCTAAAGTTACACAACTTCCCTCAAAATGCATTTGATATCGAACAATTTAGCTTCCATTCCATCAAAACCATAACCTACATACCATTCAAATTAATCCTAGCATTACCTCTAACCCCCTCCCTCTCTCACCGTAAAAAACTTCTCTCTCCCCCTCTCTCTTCCTCTCTCCCCACCACGATTCATTTGCAGCGTAGGAGAAAAAAATAAGCTCGCCATAAAAAGATCATTACCACTGGCGTGCGCGCGGAACGGCAATAAAAGCGCGAACGCCAGCTCCCCGAGAAAAAAAAAATTCGGATCAGCAGAGAGAAAGAGAGAGAGAAGCGAATGAAAAATCGAATAGCACTTACGGGTCATTGGTCTTGGGCAGGAGGGTGCCGAGCTCCTTGATCCTGTCGTTGATGTTGAACCGTCGCCTTCGCTCGACTGAAAACAGAAAATCGGCTCCCATCAATCATTGTATCACCTATCGGCGCTGCCGCCGCCGCGGGGGCGTGATTCGCCCTTCCTTTCTTCGGCCCGCGCGCCTGCATAATGGCCGGGCGCTTTGTGCGTAAGCCGGCACGCGTCTCGTTCTTTTTTTTTTTAGAAAGGGGAGAGTTTTTTTTTAGGGGAGAGCGCGAATTGCCTGCTTCCGAGCTTCTGTTCCGGATTTTTCGAGCCCCCGCGTTGGCTCAATGTGCGGCTTTTGTTGGAAACGGTGACGTGTATATATGTAAGGTTACGTAAAGAGATAAACATTGTACATGTAAAAATCGGCAACAGTTGTTGTTACAGATAAACTTATTAAAAACGTTTTTACCGGGTACCATACTTCGCATTCTTTGATTTTCATCAGAAACGATTCGATATCCTATCGAAAATGCGGGTATACGATAAAAGCCGTCTCTTTTTATTGACTCGCAGTGCACATTGATCTTACAAATAAAGAAACAAGAATTAATAGTATTCTCAAAGTTTTAATAATCATACTAACATTATCAGTATTTATAATACTTTTTTGATGTTTTATATTGTTTAATACGAAATAATAACTATTGACTAGATACGCAAATTAAACGTTAAATCAAATATTGACAAACGATGAAAAGTTCATAAAATGTTTTATAAACAGTTGAAGTTTTATTACTTCATTCAAGTTGACTTACTTATTCATAATATCATCATATTTTTAATAATTTTAGTTATGTGTGTTAATAGTTAAGTCCCAGAAATTTGACTCAAATATTTCTTTCTATCCCTTATCTGTCACGAACACTCGTTAATTCGATATATAATCGACACGATTACAATTGTAATTTTATGTGATCCATGTTCGAACAACGTATAATATATTTCCTTATCTAACCTGTACACCTACATCTTTCACGGCTAATCCATCAAACTCGAATCGTAATAACCATAATTCCAGCTGAAGCTTCCACTAAAACAATTATAAAAAGTTGTCCCTTATCGGAGAACCAAAACGTTCCGACAAACGGTTCTCGCCCCGAGAGGCCCACAAACACACAGGAAGCGATTAAAGCTACCTCATAAGCCAAACAAATTCGATAATATCCGGAAAGGCGAGCTCTCCACGCGCGATAAAAATCTTCGGGAAAACTCAATGCCGTTTCTGGGTGCTTACGGCCGCGTGACGATGGCGACGGCGACGAGGTCGTTTTCGAGAAACGGGCGAAAAAAAGGAACGAGGCGGTACGCGAGATTTCCGGGCCACAGACACGCCGCGGCGGTTGCAAGTTGGCATTGTCCTCTTAATGGAGCCGGAAGGAGGCCCGTCGACACTATAGGGACATTTAGCGATTGACCTGTATATGGCCGCGTGGAGGTTTCAAAATAAATGCTTTCGTTTGTATAAAAGCGGTGTAGAGTGCTTGCGCGACCGAAATGCGATTTTAATGCGTATAATACGTTGAATTAAAATCGTATGTGGGAGTATATGAAATTAAATGTTACGGTAATAAGTTAAATAATTTCAAAACATGTTTGTATTTTGGTACATAATTTTATACCGTGCTCAGTAAATTCAATCGCACGCTGATGGCTAAAGTTGCTTACAAATTTATAATAGTTATTATTTCAAAAGATTTTGTATTTGCTATTCTATTCAATTGCAACTAAATAGATTAGGAATACAAACTCAGTATATACCATTACTGAAGAAAAAAATGTTCTAGAATTAAGTAAATCTAACTTGCTTCTAGTAATATTTACTTAAAGCAAAGATTTACTTGATCTATAACATTTTTTCCAGTGATCGCAAAAATGTTTCTACTATACTTAATTAATCTATATACTAATTTTAACCATACCCTCGAAATCATTAACCAAAATTTTTAACCTCGATTAAAAAAAAAATTAAAACCCTAGGTATACCACCCCACACAACTGCAGCAAAATCCCCACCACACCCGCCCCATAGGCAAAGACATAAAGACTCGCTGCGGGATCGCGAGAAGGATAAAAGCAATCCCGGGCTCGCGCGTAAAGTTTCATACGCGAATTACGCGGGCCCCGAGGGACGCTGCAAGCTTATTCAATTTCTCCTCGCGCGCCGCGGCGAGAATTATTATGAGCGATCGCCGTATCTCGCGGGGATCTTTTCTCGCGTGTGTATTGTTATGGATTTCTTTTCTCGGGGATGTGGATTGATTGGCAATGCGTGAGTGGGAGTAGCTGCGTGAGATTTTTCATGAAGAAAGTGAAGCATTTATGTTGCGTCCCCGAAGTAGATGTTTTAATACAGTATTTCAGTTTTGCATATATATCTTTTTTGTTTCTTATGCACTTTCAACTTTTGTATATATATTGTTCAATGCAATAACCTAGACTTGTGTACATAAAAATCTTGTATGCTATGAAATATTTTTACGTTGTTTTATGTTCATATGTTATACGTATGTACGAGAGTGTACGGGAACGGAGGATACCGAAAATGGCAAAAATGTATGAAAGTGCACGGAAACGTAAACAACGGTAGAATTTTTCTAATAATTCCACGACGATGAACACTTTGTATAGCAAATATATTACAGTCTGGTATAGTAGAAAATGCTACTTCTGTCATTATTAACCACAAAGGGCTCCGCACAAAATATATGGAAAAAATCATCGGGTCAAATTGGACGGGAAAAAGTTTCATCCAATTTGACCGGATTTTTTTATTTTTTTCCATACGTTTCGTGCGGAGTCATTTCGAAAGAAATCACATCTTCATCGAACTTCCATTACCAACTCCCGAAAAATTCATCAATAAGTACAACAATTTAGAAATTATTACTCCATCAGAAAATTCTCGCTCAATCTTAATAGCACGGAAACCCAAAGTACCTCAATACGGTAGTACGTCACAGGGACACACGTCTAGCGGGCCTAATTCACTCTCTCTCCCCTCGGCCTCCGTAATTTCTCTCGAACTCAAAGACTCTCGCTCTCTCTCTCTTCCTCGCTCCGTCCCATTGTTCCTCTCTCGCGCGCCTCTTTTCGCGGATAAAAAGCGCCGTGATAAAGTGCCACTCCGCGCTAAAGGTAATCGCCTCTTTTACGACGCCCTAAGTTTTACGATAAGGCAGCCGCTGCTGCCGCCGCCACGGCCGCTGCGTGATATAAGTTCACTCGAAAATTTCATAATCTACTCGAGAGAGAGAGAGAGCGCCGGCCGCGATTCATTGTGATTCGTCAGGCTTTCCTCTTTCGGCCCTACGTCGAGCCTGATTTAGTGAGCGCCTATGTGCAAATTGAATGTTGTGTGTGAATGGGAGAAAAAGTCACGCGTGGTTTGGGTCGGTGGAATTATGTGGGGGGATGGGACTTTGTAGGTGCGAGAATTGATTGTACTTGAGTGTATTCAATGGAAAATATATATTAATTAATATAATTTATGGTCTGAATGAGTGATAAAGTAAAATGTTGCTTTTTGCGAGTTTAATGTAGTACGCCCTTGTCGAGTTTAATGTAACAATGCTAAAGCGATATTTAAAAGGAAATTAAAAAATTTAATCGCAAATGTAACATTTAATGTTCGGTACGAAACAAAGGATAATTTAAAGAAAATTACTTGGGCATGTAATATCTAATTTTACTTTTTTTCTGTGCTCTCTTAGTTTGTACGCTCGAGTTAATAAGCAATTTTTTAACCCGGATCCAAGTACAGGCAACACAATTTACCTTATTTTTTGGAATTTTTTCATTAAGGGAACACCGGAGTCAATGTATTTTAAATGGAGGGTGGCGCTGTATTCAGTAAAACGTGTTTTTATATAAATTAAAAAGTTCTTATCTTCTTGAATATCGGAGGCTTGAGCGCGCTTTGGATATTAATGTTTAGTTATTTTTCAAAGTCGCAACTCAAACGATCAATTAATTGCCGAGAAAACCTTGAAAAACTTGCGCGGGTAACCTAACCTATAAATTACGAAATCGAAAGACAATAATTTTTTTGAAATTCAAAACTTGAGCGCGCTTTGTATATAAATTTTAAGTATTCTCCCAAAATTTCAGTCCAATTGATTAATTATTCGAAGAGAAAACTTTGAAAAACTAACTGAAAAACATTTCCCGCCAACTTTTCAATTTCTTGTATAATTCAAAACACACTTTTAATCAAAATTAAATGCAAACCATTCAATAGCAGTGCAGAATGCATTCGCCAATATTAATAACAGCCCCATATATTTGGCACTTTATTATTGTGTCCCACTTCCACCCTGTACCAGAAAAATTGAATGGGAGCGGATCGTAATTCCCGGATCCACTCAGCATATCCATAATTTTCTATAAAACTCACCATAAAATCACCATTCAAACCCGTCCCTTTTCACCGCCGCAGCTAAACACACGCGCGTGCATTTGGAATTCCCCGCTTCCCCCACTTCGCCCTGTCGCAAATTATTCACGAACATTCGCGTTCCGCTTATCTAATCCGCTCGCGCGCTCGTCGAATTCAATTGACGAAAATTGTCTCTCTCTCTCTCTCCCTCTCTTTATTATCGCGCGGCAGGTGGCGCGGCATCGATAATGACAAAACGTGCCCGGCCTCGCGTTTATACATACGTATAGCGAGCGGCAACTCCTAATCGACGCTAATCTCTTTCTCTGACTTTTCGCGTCCCGTCACTCTCTCGGTTTGGCTTCAATGACGCGCGATTATGCGATTTTCGAATGCCGCGCGCTCGTTAAAATTAATTTTGATACATACAAATAACGTTAAGAGCAGATAACAGGCGAATTAGCGAGCGGGAAATATTATTAGCTTGTTATGCTGTACACTGAGAAAAAAATTTAAATACGTGCGCACATATATATGATTCGAGAGGTTAGAGGTTTTATAAAATTTGAGGATATTTAAATGCATGTGTTGAAATGAAATGTTTATCATTTCCCTCATTAGAGGTATAAGTCAATTAGGCATATTTAGACTTCAGCGTGGCACAGTCCCATTGACTTATATTTTCAATTGGTATAACATGCATGGCCTACTACTGATATTAAGTTAGTGGCGAACTTTATTACTATTGTAATGCACTATCGTGTGTTGCATTACAAAATCGAATGGTTTGTTTGTTTATTCAGCAGCATGGAGTCTACTTCATTGGAAATTACTTGATATCGTTCGCTTTAGCGTTTTGGTTGAAAGCTGAAATGGAATCTCAAATAGAAACGTTAACACATCAAAATTTTAATCTTCTAAATAATGACGTATCTTTCTATTTGTACAATAAACACAAAATTTGATTATTAATAATTATTGAGCTAGTGTAATATTATATATCACTTACTGATATTTATTAATCTCATTGATAAACATGATATGCTTTCAAACTTTGTATATAACTTTAAATAACGAAATAATAACGATACTTGTAACTTATCAATAACACTTTAAATAATCCTATAATAGCTATGAATATTCAATAATTATTGATAATTGTAGAACGAATTATATACCGTATATTTACCTCTGTAATACATTAATTTTGTTAAAAATAAAATAATAATAAGTATAATAATAGAATGCAAATTTTTAATTTGAATACTAATAATTATATATTCATGGAGTAGTAGATAATCGTTTCGATAAAAGTGGTAAAAAAAAGTCAAGCTAATTTCCTACCGTAAATAAATTTTTAATGTTTCTTGCATTATCTTTTATTATTGAAATAACTAAACTTCGTAAATTTTAAAAAGATAGAACGTGGTGTATCTCTCATGATTTGATTTATTATAAAATAACTTTTGAGACCCATTTTGAGCTTGAGAAATTCCACCAAATAAGAGAAACAAAACAATAAACTAGCCATTTCTCACAGCCATTTGTTATAAGTTATTACTTATTCAACGATATTTGTGGTTGGTTCAAATTCGTTGTAAACACAGCTATTACAGCAGTCCACCTAATTAAGAATCTAAATCTGAAACTATCCAAGCTTTCATTTCTCCCAAAAAAAAGAAACACCTCGAAAAACTAGACCAATCACAGACTTCTCTCTCTCTCTCTCTCTCTCTCTCTCTCTCTCTCTCTCTCTCTCTCTCTCTCTCTTTCTCTCCAAGAGAAAGAGAGAGAGAGCGAGTCCATGTCCTAACAAAGGCCCAACTCGATCGCACCTCGCGCGAGCACGGGCAACAGACACGAGCTTATTGCCTGGGCGCGAAAACTTTTACGTCTCCGAAAAATGTCCCGCGCGTGCAGAGAAGGGAATAGCAAAGAGAGAAAGAGCGAACAACACCTGCGACAACGGCTGCGAGACTATAGTTCTCTCCGCCGAGTTTTGTCTCGCTCACGTGCGCCCGACTGCACCGAAAATAAAGGCACGCCCGAGTTTCTCTCGCTCGTCTTTAAGACGGAGAGAAAGAGAGAGAGAGAGAGGGGGGGGAGAAGAAAAAGGGAGAAAAGTTTTCTGAAGGACTGATTAGATTACGACGGTTAATTCGGATAAGGACGATCGAACGTGTCACAGACGTTCGAAAGACAGAGAAAGAATGAGAGAGAGAGAACGAGAGAATGCGAAAAAGTGGAGAAAAGCGGGTGGAGAAATGATCGATTCGGGCGCGAGGGGCTAAACGAAAATCATTTTCGTGGAGTTTCTTCGTCCCTTTTCGAGGGGGCGGGAATTGTTCCTTAATTAAGAGAAATCGGCTTTTAATCAGTTTCACGAGAAATCTTTATAACTTTACTGACGAGAAATTACAAGTTTTGTCGGGCGATTTTATTTTACACTGATGTTGCGTGAAATCTGCAGCTATTTGCAATTATTGATATATAGAATCCTTAAACAGTTTCGCGGCGCGCGAGTATCAAACAGCGTGGAAAATTCATGACAAAGTAAATCAGAAATTCATATAACGAGGTCGCGTAAAGATAAATTAATCTCCCTTTAACCGAAAAACAAAATTGCTTTCGCCGAAATATCGCGGGGCTCTTAATTTTCCGGGGCGCGCGAGCTCAATGCGAATCGGTAACAGTTTAAATTATGGCCTCACTGAATATCTCTCCCCCACGCTCTCGAAAAATGAAATTTTAATTACCGGCATTCATCGCAGCGTTCGAGTGTGCCACTGCTGCTTTCGTTTACTGATTAAAAATCGCGTTAAATATATAACCGTGCAAACGAGGCGTTTTATCCATTCACCTCCCCCGCCGCGCGAATATAAAATAAACAATATTACGAGCAAAAATTATCACGCGTGTAATTTATCGATTCGGGAATTTCAACCTCACGACAATGACGCGCGCGTCGATAACGACGAATCGTTATATACGCAAAAGTCAACGTAATTCACAGATGTAAGATTACAATCGCGATTAATTCGCACTCGTCGCGAATTTTTTCGTCTTTATGCGCATGCGCGCGAAATACCGTGTCATTAGGTCGCATCTCTCGCGCTCTGGATTTTAATGACTCGCGCTATGGGTGACGTGACGCGAATGTTACGCGCATTTATATAGAACCGATGAAAGTCGTCCTTGCGCGAAGTGAAACCGTTTGCAAGCGCACGTCGCCTCGAAATGAATTTCAAATGAAAAACGCGCCGGGCGGATTGTCCTCGCGCGAGGCCGCGATCGGTATCTATAGCGTTTGCTGACGTAACGTTACGGTCACGGTGACACACCCAGCGCGACAGTGTTTTGGAACGAGTGTTGTTTGTTTTCGTGGAGAAGAGCGGAGTTGGGGGCTGATATTTTCAAATGATTTTTCTTTTCTTAGATTCTTCGTCAAATTATCTTTGTAGGGTGACTATACCACTATTGGAACAGTCACCAGTTAACGAACTTTTTCTTTATATAATATGAAAATATCAAGCATTCTATGTGCAGTTGATCTAACATGACGATATTTTCGAATCCTTGAAAATTTTTATTTCAGTTTATATAAAGATTCTGCATAAAAAAAATTATCTTATTAAGAATAAAATCATAACATCGCCGCTATTAAGTGTTCATTCACTGACGATGTATTCCTTCACTGGTGATACTAAGATTGCGTGTTCCTTTACTGGTATTTAGGAGATATTTACAGATTTTCATTAAATAAAATTTTTACTTTGATTCTTTATTCAAAATTTGCTCACCGACGTAAATTTCAAAAGGGTTTTACTTTTAATTCATTTTTAAACCACTTAATTAAATAACAAAAGTTACAATGTCCTTATTCGTTCCTTCACTGGTGTGAAGTCACCCTAGTCAAGATTTAAAAAAAATGCTATCGATTATCTTAAAAATTTGGTAGAAAATTTGGCTGCGATGTTATTTTACGAAAAATTTGGATACTTTAAAAAAATTACAAATATATTTAATAAAATTTTCCATTATATATAAAATATAAAATTATTAAAGTTTCGGTTAGATATACTAATTTTTATACAATTAATAAGAAACATTATAACACGCTATACTACACGCATTTTCGTGAAGTAGTTTTTTCTCTATGTACTGTTTTACGTTTTGCCAGTCATTACATTTCAAAGAAGGATAATTTCCACATCCCCTAATTATCATCTCCCTTTTTAACCTTTCCCGTGTTACACTCAACGTCCGAAACGCGCGCGCACACGCGAGAATTCCCCGTAAAATTCACAACGAGCGAACGGAAAGAATTAGCCGGGGGGCGTAGTAAGCTAATTAAATAAATTCGCAGAGGCAGGGGGCACTAGCGGAAAAATCCAATATGAAAATTGGGACGGACAAACAAAAAGGAGGAGATTAGAAAAATTCAATTACCGGTAATGCCGAGAGCCCGTAGAACGAGTAATTTTAATGAAACTGCACGAGGGAGTGGGAGTGTGCACGCGAAAAAGGAGAAAAGCGCGTGACAAAGGGCCAGATACACGCCAATAAAGAGAGAAAGAGAAAGAGAGAGAGAGAGAGAGCACGAGCGAAGCGGGTGAAATAAAATTCGTAATTTCGCCGAAACATCTGTGCTTCCTCTGCAGTATTATTTTTGCCGGCCTTCGTCCATCTTTGTGTTTTCTCTCTTTTTCTTTCTCTCTGTTTTTGGCCGTCCCTTTTTACTCGTGCCACTTATAATGCGCGTTTTTCTCCGTTCCCTTTGCCGCCCTCAACCCATCGTCCTATTTATATTTCGCGTGTCCACCTCCTCTGTATTTTTGTTCTCCCCGGCTCCTCTGCCATTTCAGTTGTAAGTGCGCAGAATACGTTTATTTATTTTTTAAAAAGCTGCTTGCTAGAGAAAGAAAGGGGGAAACGAGAGAGACAGTCGCGAAAACGCAGCGCCGAGTGATATTTGTATGGACTTGAGAAAGAAAGTTGTCCACGTTGCAGTTTACATCTTTTGTTAGTGGAATTCATATGAAAATATCATCTACGTTTATGGAGAAGTTTTAGCCGAAAGTTACTTTTGAGAAAAAAATATGCGAAAAGCGAAATTGTAAAAAATGTTTTTTCTTTCAAGATCATAGTATTTTAATTTTCAATCGTAATATAAACGTCAATTAATTCGTATGCAACTTTTAAAATAAAAATCATCTTGATTATAACCAAATGGTTAAAGTGGGGTTCAAAAAACTTATCACAATGAAATTTCATCAGTAGTAGCAGAAGAATGTGGTAAGATATTCAATTTCCGTTTGTTGAGGAATACCCGTGGCAGACACAACTTTTACCTTATTAAACTTTTAAAATAAATTCTATTTCTCGTACTACAATGTGACTGAATATTAATATCGAATCTTTCAAGTTAAAAAAAACCCACACACACAATTATCAAAAATGATCATTCTGCATTAATTCCATTAATTTTTGCAGTCAATTGTTAAATAATAAAGAATCTAATAATTTGTTAGACTGATAACAGACAGATTCGAGTTCAACGCCGCGAAATACACATAAATTTATGTGTCACACACAGATGTATATTCCATGAGAATACGCGAAAATTGTTATTTTTTTCCAATAAATTGTAAAATAATAAACAATCTATCAAAATCGAAGAAAAATTGAGAAAGATTCATTATTTTATCAAAATCTTGTGTACTATGCTTTGTTGTGCACTAATAAAAAATAATGAAACAGTCACACTGAACGCCTTAACAACGGCAAGCGCGAACACGGCATCGCGGGGATACATCCATTGGTGTTGATTCTAATATGCAAACTTGGGGTTCCGGGACCCCAACTCCGCATTTGGATCAATTTGATTATAACAAACAAATAAGTTGACACGTTGGAGTTTTTATTGAACACCAAACTGGTTAAAATGTTATTATAGTTTACAATAATTTTAGCGCGATTGCTTTCAATAGATTACTCCAACCATAAGTTTAGAATACGTATACATCAAAATAGCATTATAAGAATACGATTTTATTCACCTTAGAGTTTGTCCTTCGTATAATACCAAATTTATTTCGGTGTATTATTCGTCCACAAATTTTGTTCGAATACTTCAGTAAATATTTGATAAATAAGTTAAACAATCAATTATTATCTTGGGAAAAAATAACCTACCTAGCTTAAACAACTACATAACTTCTATTATTATTTCCTCTTATTATTACAAAATTGACTAAAAATCATTCAAAATAACGATAAAAATTTACTCACTATCTTCTTCAAGATCACTTTCTTTGGCAAAATTCTTTTCTTTCAGCAATTTATCAGTTGCGACTCGCACTCTGTGGCTCTCCCGTATCACACTTATTATACGTATATACTCCGCGTACAATACACGTGTAATAAACCTATGCTGTGTGTATTTTGCACCTCTCTGAGAGCTCCAACAAAAATGAAGGTTTACCCAGGCTTTAACGCGGCATAAACTTTTGCAGTGTGAAAAGGATGTAATATCGCCGCTCGCGCGCGTTAATGAAATATTTTTCGGGTAGACAGTTTTTGTAATTCGTTTGCGCGGATCGGTCCGCGCTTTCTGTTTGGATATTGGAAATATATATATACGGCGGCGAAATTTCATTCCGAGGGCGTGCGGCGAAACAAAATATTGGCCGCAGAATAACAAAATTGCTGTGGACGGCCAATGTGACACGATTGCAAGTGGAATTGACGTAAATCGCCCGTTTCTTATTGTTACCTTTTTAGTCTTTAATTTTCATTTTAGTGCGAACAAAAAGAAAAGCTTTAAAAAGCACTTTTGGTTAACCGAGATTTCCTTGGTTATAGAAACTTTCACGTGACCCTCTTTTGTTTGTTTCCTTGTGTTAAAAAAGTCAAATGCACCTTGATAGAAATTCCTTTCACAAAGAACTGTATTCCTATGTACGTTGAAAACTTAATTACCGCGCAACTCAAAATTGCAGCTGAAAAGTAAATCTCATCATGCGAAATGAATTTTCCCCTTTTTATCATTCTCTCGCTAATGGGGGAAAAAGAACATTGCTCTCGACAAAACACAGAGAAACCAAACTATTTAATTCCCCGGATTTTCATTTAATTCAACAAACCAACCCCCCGGTTGTCTTCACCAACTCTCTCGCATTCCCCCGCAAAGATAGTCTGAGAAAGCATTGCTTAATAATTCGAACTCGGCCTGCGTCCGCGGCACGCACGTCTTTCTTTGAGACCCGGGCCAAAGGCGAAAGAGACTCGACAAGAGGCAGCAGCAGTACCTACGTACAGCCACATACATACATGCACGTAAAAAGAACGACGGCGGAGGGAGCGCTTTGAAAAATTTCGCAGCGCCAGCCGCGGCGCTGAATATTTGATGCACATAGGGAATGCACTTTTGCTGGCGGGGGGGGGGGGGGTAAAAAAGCGCGCGGGGAATGCGCTCGTCTTTTGCTGGCGGGTCTTGTTTCCTCGCCCTCTCTCTCTTTTTCCCGTTTTCGCTTTCCCGGAGTAATGTCGTTACGCGCGAAAGACAGAGAACGATCGATCGGTGTGAGAGGGACAGAGGCGCTTGGTCTTTGCGACTCGATGGAAATGTGATTACGAGGGGAAGTTGTGTGTGTGTGAGTGAAACTTAGTTTCTTTTCGGGGGTAGAGAATTTTTGATAAGTGATTATATACGGTAGGTTTCGGGTTTTAGAATACATAGGTGCTAAAGTAGATATGTGTACGAGTTAGGTTCCTTTTTAAAAAATTCCAAAGTAAGTTGGCTAAGTGATTGTGAACTTTTCTCTCTGAAAATTTTTCAGATATTGAAAAGCTTAGAATTCTTGGATATCGGATATTCCATTTTCAAAGGGAAGCCACTTCGCTCACTGGTCCTGGAGAAAATTGTTAGCTTTCTATGATAAGCGAAATGTTTTTCTTAATTTACATCTTACATTTATTGGCGTGATATTTATAGTTATCGGCGACTTATCTTGTGTTTTCGTATAGCGAATTAACGAAGGCAACAAATGTATATATGCAAGGGTAAAGAACAATGTACATAATAATAATTTAAATAATTTAAATTTAAATATAAATGTAAAGCGAAGGGTATGTTGAATTTAGTTAAGAAACCAAGTCCATTTCTGGGCCAATCAAGGCTGAAATAAAGTTTATATGTAGCGAATTAACGAGAAAGCATATACATAATATTTTTGTAACGCGAAATCAAAATTCGACGGTCCAACAAGCACCTGCAATTTTGAAAGTCCTCGGTCGCGCATATATTTTCTTCTTAAAAAAGCGTCCGACCACACTTTAACCCGGGCGTTTCATAATACCGCGTCGATATTTACATTGGCAATGAAGACCGGACCCAAGAGCATTGAGCAAGTGGCTGTAGTACACCGGGACTTCGATTTTTGTTATGACGTTAAATAAGAGCGCTCTCTCTATTAATACGTTTATTGACATAATAAATTTCGTTTTTACCACGGCGCGCCTTGACTCTTTTTTTTTTTTTCATTCGCACGCGGTGCACCGCAACGGCTTTTTGGTAGCCGACGTCAAAGTTTCGATGAGAGAGAGAGATATAGAAACGGAGCCGAGGTTGACCCAAGAGTTTTTTTCCACGAGATTGGCCAATTCGAATTCCGGTTGCGTTCGTGCGGGCGCGCGATTTCCATGGTAAAACGAAAATTCGGCCGCGGGGATATTGACATATACGCGCATCGGCGGGGCGCGGAAAAAATTTTGTTATACGCTTAAACTGCAATCTCGGCCGAGTACAACGAGTGTAAAACGATCGAATTATATCACGCCCTACCGAAAATCCCCTTCGCGCCGTAAAAACAAGAATTACTCCCGCGCATCAAAGACGCACTTTACTCGTTCTTATAAGCTCTTGGGACATCCGGGGGCTTTGCCAAAATATATGGAATTGAGGAAATGCGTTCGGGTTAAAGATTTATGAAGCCGACTCGAAGAAAGACAGGAAAGGGAAAGAGAGAAAGAGTCCATTTAAATGCGCAAACAAAATTTGTAAATATAGAACGAGTAAAAAAGGATTTATTTACGGTTATATGCTGGATGAGTCAACGTATTATTCGTGTCATGAATGCTAATTATTGATGTTATAAATAGATTTTTTTCTATAACTCTTTTGTGTCTGAGAATTCTACTTACAGTTAGAATTAAATAAGGTCAATGGAAAAAAAAATCTCTAGCAAAAATACTATAAATCTTTACAACTCTGGAGCATCCTTGAATTATTCAAAAGCTAACAAGACGGTTCGTAATTATGTTTCCCACTTTTAAGTTTTTCAAAACTTAAATTGAATGACAATGATTTTACTTGTACCAGAAATTAAAAAAGACGCAAACTTTCAAAAATATTTTAAATCGATTCCTAAGAAACAAAGTAAATAAAAAATCCGATCACTACAGACGAGTGATTCCCCGAAAAATCTTTCGGATCTCTCGGAAGTGAGACACTGAAAATGCGCGGCGTCGTCGCTCTAATTGGCAAAACAAGTCGGACAAGTCGGAAATCCGGTCTCCCGACTGCGAAGGTAAAAGGAAGACTTGCTCGGCGCGCCCGGAGACTCCGAACTCGATAAACTCGAGGAGATTCGAGGATGTCAGTTGTCCCCTTAATGTTTTGACCTGTATATAGATGTACAGGCTCGTATTTGTCTTTCTCCGTTTGCTTTTTTTTCGAATTTCTCTCAATATTTTGACCATGTCAGAAGTTTCGCGTATGAGGTCATCGCTCTTACACTAATGGTAGCCTGTGTTCTTGTTTAAACTAAGCAGTTACAGGTTTTAGGAGTATTGACTTTTCAAGACAAATATTCAACGGATATGAAAAAATGGGTACTTCAGGCAACATTTTTTGTTGTTTTGAGAAACGTCGTATGTATAATCATTAAAATTGAATTTCTTTTAATTTTCTGCGGTTGCTACGCAATTCCATAACCAGTGTATATTTTCGTCACTACTCTGGTAGAAAATAAACCAACTTTGTTAGTTAGCAGGTTAATCAACTGGAGGTATTTCTACTTGAGATTAACATGGAAATTAAGTTAAAACTATGATTATATTTTCATATCTAAAAGTAGTTATTCTTTGTCGACAACAGTAACGTAATCATGATGTGACGTTTTATCAGGGTACTATTGTACACTGAGAAAAAGATTTGTTTACTGTTAAGGTGGTGTAATAGTCCTACTTTACCACTAGCCCTGTTTTATCGGCGGAACATGTCAAAATAATTAATATAAATAAAAGGATAATGATTTGCATCTTAAACAAATTCACTTGCCCTGCGTAATCCTCTAATGCATCGTTCTACGAAGTTTTGAGACAAAAAAACGACGACACCTTTGTTTTATTTTTGGAACGAAAGTTGGTTAATTTTCGTTAATTTTCGTTCCAAAAATAAAACAAAGGTGTCGTCGTTTTTTTGTCTCAAAACTTCATAGAACGATGTATTAGAGGATTACGCAGGGCAAGTGAATTTGTTTAAGACGCAAATCATTATCCTTTTATTTATATTAATTATTTTGACATGTTCCACCGATAAAACAGGATTAGTGGTAAAGTAGGACGATTACACCACCTTAACATGGCATTGTAACAGTTATAATGCCATGTTAACACTTAAGTTACCATGTTCTCATAAACAACTTCAATATGTTACCTGAGAACATTGTTATTGTAATAGTTACAATATGCTTATTATAGTAGTTTTTTAATCTAATGGCCAATTTTTTACCAGGATGATGTTGTTTTATAACAAAAATCTTTGAAATAAAAACATCATTTATATTTTATGTCCCTCGTCAGGATAAACAATAAAAATGTTCGAAACATTGGAGTAAAAAACTAAATGGAGTTTTTATTTCAAACCTTCTTGTTATATAACAACATCATCCTGGTAGAAAATTGGCTATTAGAATTAAAAACTACAATTTACAGGAACTTCTACCATCAGCTACTTTCAAATCTGAATATGTTATTAGTTAATATAGATATTGTAACTATTACAATATCACATTTTATCCTTAAACATTTCAAATAGATAAATATGTTAACAGTAACAATATTCTTCTCTCAGTGCACATTACCTTTCAAATATTCTAAAATTAATCAATTGACCACCAACGAAACCCACTATATTTCGAATACTCGCGCGTAAGAAGACCCGCTACTAAATCACCTCCCCTCCGGCACTACTCCAAAAGCTCGGAAGCATCAGCAAATCCCCTTTTTCAGGTCCGATTAGCCGTGGCACCGCGAAAATCCCCTATAATATACTCACTCATGTTGTGATTGTCCTTCTTCTGTCTATCCTTGGCCAAGGCGTGGATTTCCGCGTCTGTGAGGAGCAGCGGCTCGGGCTTGATCTGCAGGTCGGGCAGGCTCGACAGGCTGCCCGACTGGCCGTCCTTGAGCTGGTCGCCCAGCGAGCCAGCCTCGAACGACAGTATGTCGTCCAGGAGATCCTCCGCCTGCGGAAGAAGAAGAAGAAGAGAGAAATAATGTTAATGCGAGAGCGACTAACGGGGGGCATGTGTATCTCGGTGGTGATTAGAGGTGATGAATGGTTGTTGAGCTGCGAGAGGTGACGCAACGAGTGTGTTAAACAGTTTTCTGTGTGGATCAGGTGATAGGGAATTGTGGTGTAAAATTTGTTGTTGCGCGGATAATGGTTGGTGAAAAAAATGTCTTTGCCGATGAGGAAAACGTTTTGTATTTTATTTGAAAAGCATGTCTTTACTGTGTAGTAATAATTTAAGTGCCGCAATGACTTCACGAAATTGTTGAATCCTTAATGTTTTTCATAACGTGGAATCATCGTTATATTCTTGCGTTTTTATCCTCAGTCTGGGTGCTTCCCTATAGCAAATTTCACAATGAGTTCTATAAAGTTTATTCTCATCTCGCTCGCTAAAATAAACGACATTCTCAAATATTACGTAACCCTCTTTCCTCATAATCGCGATATCGTTAACGAGAAAACGTGCACACACGCGACGGAGAAGTTAACAATTTCATCATTCGCAAACAGAATATGTCGCGACTGTTAAAGAGCCCGGCGAGAGTCAGATAAATGCGCCTTATCATTTTAAAGTACATTAACTTTGCTCGTATCAGGTATAAAGCAAAAATAAAGATACAGCCCAAAAGTGGGTTAAATAAATGTAAAGTTATTTTTACAACGCGTGCGAGCATATATAAACGATTCATTGCGCGTTTTCCTCTCTTGTCAGCAGAAGACGGAGGAAAAAAAAAGCGAAACAGGTTCACGCGACGTGTCCAATATAATTCCTCATCAGTATTCTGCAAATAATTAGCGACTGGTTCCTATATATCCTCTCGGAATTATCAACATTCCGATGCTGCAAAAGTACGCGTGCTATAAGTGCGGCTGCATTGTGTTTTCTTTTACGAAATACACACGCACGCGTACGAAGGAGAAAAGATATCGATGTTGATTGCAAACAATTCTTTATTTACCGGGGCTATTGGAAAATAACGGCGTTGCGAGATCGTAGGTATAATTGTGGCAGTACGGATGGACTCTTGATTTCCTGGACTTGTTTCGAAACTGCGCAAGCGGATTTAGAAACTGTTCCGCTATTTGTAAATAAGTGCTGGTCTTCGTAAACGCGCGCATCATGTTTTGCAGAGGGTTTTCGAAAATACCTGATAAATTCTATCTTTAAGGTTAGGTGTACAATCTTTTAACCTGTTCATCATTTTTCTGCCTCAAATTATTAAACAATTCAGAAGCTCTGCCACACTTTTCCCCCTTCCTTCATACATCCCTTGTCTAATAAAGATTTTCCCGCAAAATCCCCCCCCCCCCCCCCGCACGTCATAAAATCAAACGACGCGTTAATCCCAACCCGCAACCTAAAATTCCACCCCTAATTCACTACAGTCCCCGTCGTTATTTCGCCGCGGTCAGCTCTCGAAAGTTTCCGCGCGCGGTTCTCCGATAAATCAGCGCGGCAGAGACGCGAATCAGACTCCATGGTTTTCCGCTCGCGTTTCCGATCTCGCGCGACAGAGAGAGAGTCGATCGAGCGGATGATCGATGCCCGGCGACGATGTCCCGCGGCGCTCGCTCGCCTAACTATCTCTCTCTCTCTCTCCAGCCTCTCCTCGTCATCGCGATTTATTGCGCCGTCCGGAGCTGCCACGGCCGATTCGGTCCAGATGCGATAGTTTAGCGATGAGTCGAAAAAGAAAGAGAAAAAAAATGAACGTCAGCCGGGAGAGCTGGATTGATGGATGCGCGGTTAGTTTATGGCGCGGGGCTTTGGGCTATGCTGATTATGAAAACTATGTGCTGTACACTTGTGTGATGCGTTTGTTGTATCTGTGGTTTCGAATAGAGTCAGATCCATTTTCAATGTCAGTAAGTATCAGTTTTATGAAAAATAAATTTAGCCCTTGTTGAGATGACTACTAACTAGAGGTAACGACTATGACATGTACACTGAGAGAAAAAGGTTTGTAAAAATTACTATACTATCTGATAAAGCTGTCAAAAAAATTACTATACTTTACAGTAAATTTTGCTAGAAATATAGGAAAATTTACTATAAGTATAGTAAAATTTGTGTTTTTACAGTCTGTGACAGCTTTATCAGAGAACAGTAATTTTTACAAACCGTTTTCTCTCAGTGTAAATTGCGGTAAAATTTGAAAATGTTTCAGTGGTAAACGATTATCATCAGTATTTTAAACTTCCCATGAAGTTACTTTGGCTACAATTTCCTTATATTCACTGACACGTACTTATCAACCTTGTATCCAAGAAACAATTCTTTATAAATATCAGCATCGATTTCAGAAATTCGCCATTAAAAAACATCGAGGGCACCCCCCTTACATAAAACCAACGCTCTGTCAAAACAAACGAATGATCCTCCGACACGTGCGCATACTATACGCGCGCGTCGCGTTCTCTTTTCCAGGGCCGCCGCACGTATCTCTCCGCGATCATATTCCGGTCGAGTCGCGCTTAATTCATCGGTTCGCACTCGCACACACATACACATACTTGGCGCGCAAGCGCGCATCCATCTCGCTTATTATTGTTTACGTAATGTTTACGTAAGTAGCGTCCTCGCTAGCGAGCGAGTATATACATATATATGTATATAACGTCGAGTTTTCGATGCGCTCTTATCTCGCGCGCTTTCGGCGAGTATTACGGGGGTTTAATTTGAATGCTGGATATATATGAGTATACACGGAGAGAAATTTTGTAGTGAAAATTACAAATATTCGAGACAAAATTACCAGTTTCTATGGTAATGGATGGACAGACTGACAATTTCAAACTTTTTACCAAAGTGCCTTGGTAAAACTTTTTTTTAATTAATTTAAATTAAAAAAATGAACTTCTTTTATCCATATTGATGGATATATAGTATTTTAATATAGAAATAGAAACAGAAACAAGGATGAAAAAACATTAAACTGAAAAAAAATTTTTACGGAAGCGGGATTCGATCCGACGATCTTTGGGTTGAGAGTCCGACATTCTACCGACTGCGCCACGGAAGCTGTTACCAACAGTCATTTGAATCGCCGTTATTACTTACTGAAAATATGTGTATTGTTTTCATTTTAACGTCGCGCACGCCTCTAGTATCAATCTTCTGAAACACAATAATGCGCAGTGCGCATGCGCGAATACACAAATACCAGGTTATTTGGTAAAATTTATCAGTTTTCTTAGTAAAAATTCTTAGGTTACCTTGTAAAAATGACTAGATCTCAATTTTTACCAGTGTGTCTGGTAATTTTTATTCCGATAATTTGGTATTCTTTTTAAGTGGTTATGGTAGTTTTTCCTGGGAAACTTATAAATTGTATTAGAAACCTGGGAATATCGCGGCTTTGACAGTCTATCCATGCGCTACCAAGGCACTTTGGTAATTTTTACTCTAAAATTTCTCTCCGTGTAGTGGTGTGTGGGATGTATAGTGTAGATTATATATGCCAGTATATCATCGAACGGCATATGCTTATCGTTGCCGTGTGAATGAGAAATATATTTTTAATTATTCATTAGTTAATTTGTGTGCCTAACGAAGTTTTATTGCCACGTGTATATTGAGTGAAGATTCAATCTTCAATATTGAGAAAAATAATGTTTGTAATGCGTGTGTGGAATTCAATTTTACGCACTTGTTCCCTGGTGAAAATCCGAAACATTTTATAACTAATAACTGACTATTTATTTTAGAAACTTGCTATAAAATGGGAATTTCTCTTGTTCAGTTTCTAGCTCTCGATGAAACGCTTTTTCTCCTATTATTTGGCCATTTTATAGATTGAAAAATAGAATGAGTTTTTCGAAGACAAGTACAAGCTTGTTCTTGAGTATTTTAAAGGTATTTAAACTGATCAATTTCTTTAGCCTGGAAATGGCTAGTAGAAGACTTGCCGTTATGACAAGGAGTGAGAGAGACAGAATCAGGCGGATAAATAAAAGTTTTTCTGAATTATTCATAGAATGAGTACAACAAATGATTTATTAATTAGTGATATTTATTTATATTTTGGTAAGCCGTCCAACGCACTTTAATGCTCTTTCATCAAAGATAAAATTAGCAAGTAAATAAAATACGAATATTTTGTTGTTACGTCAATCTAAGAAATAGATAAATAATGGTCGAAAAATATCGTTTCATCAGAGCTATTAATTAACTAGTTTTACTAGCTATTTTCTAACTTCTTGGCCATTTCATATAAACGAATTTCTACCAGGGTTGTAAATGTACTTTTTTCGGCCCAGAAAATACAATTTCATGAAAATCTTTTATCAGAATCAAGTGCTGACTAAAAATTAGGGCGCAGTAATTATCAGCAAAAGATATACCTCAAAAGATTTATAACACTTGAGGCCACTTACTTTGTACTACCAATGACACATGCTCTAGATATAACATTCTTAACACTGATGCGAATTATGAAAATCATGCTTTACATACCGACATTACTCGTAAACCAAGCTTACAGTGTCAATTTCCCAATCGCGAAAACATCTATTTCCTTTTAAATGATTAAGTTTGCCCGCAACGTTCGCTTGATTAATTCAGTCATCGATTATTATTCCTGCAATTTGTTTCAACGACGCAATGAATTAAGCTCAATCATAACCATCGAATAACGAAAGCGACTTTCGAAACGGCAAAAAAAAGTTAGCCTTCGCGCGCTTACAAACGTTCGTAAATCACATAATTTATTTACTGTTTAACGATTGCTGCTTATACCTATAACGCTAATCAAACTGTCTATACATTTTAATGCAATAAACGTTGCAAATTTAATGAGCAAATGGTAAAAACCCAAGAAGAAAGTCAAAATTGAGCAACGACGCGCATGCGCAAGCAGCTTTTATTTCGAAACTGATAAGTTTGCAGGACAGTGCAAAGAATTTTTCAGTCGTTGTAGAAAGGCCAAATTTAAGAAACTTTTCACTCGCGCCTACGATGCACTTTCTTCTTTTTTCCCGTGTCCGGAATACGATGCGTACACGAGCGCGCAATGTCGCGCGAAAAATGCATTACACGATCGGTCGATTATTCGCATTCACAAAAAGTTTTCGACTCTTGCGACTGAGAGCCGAGATGCAGAATTAAAGCGCGCAGATACTCCTTGTTTTACGCGGTGTAAAATATCTCGTAAATTCCTTTTGTTGTTATTAAGAAAGGCGCATAGTTATTGAGCGCGAGGCTGAACCGTCGCTTCGCGATGTATATGAATAACGTTCCCTGTAAAATTCCAGCTTTTTGCGCTCATAAAGCTACGTAAAATGTGAATAAAAAGGATGCATAAAACGCATTATATTGATCGTTTCCGAGAAACTGTAAATTTTTTGATTATTTTAGTAGCTATAATATACAAGAATGACTTTTTAAATACGGATTTTAAGGATGCTTCGAGTCGATCATCAAAACATCTTACGTAGATTTTTCATGTATAAAAATTTTTTGTTTCAGCTTATTGCCTCCGCCAAAGTCATTCGACACTGATGAATTTTATGCGAGATTCTGACTATTATTATACGTAAAATGGAACACAAAAAATGGAAAATACAAATCAACGTGGCTATTGGTAAGTGATAATAAATTATCTACCATCAATAATAAGGCATTTAATCCGACAGTTTAATGTAATACCCTCTGTTCCCCTTTCTCTCATTTCTCAATACGCCTATAATCCAAAAACGAAACGCACTCGAAAGAGTACAGCAAACAAAGCCAACAGTTTCAACAAAATAAGCGTCTCGTAAATAGCCGATTTCAAGCGTTAATTTCTGCCTCCCCCGTTCCATAAACAAAAGCTCCGCGCTAATAATACTCAACACACAACACGCGGCGATAATACGCAGATAACATTTTTGGCCACGCTGCAGCCATCGAAAAAGCCCTCCCTAATAACGGCAACAAACCACCTTAATTAAACCAACAACAATTGGCCCTCGGGAGAACGTGCTGACTCACTACAACACGAGCACACGCCCTCTTTATATTCCTTTGACGAGAGCGCGAAATTCGATTTCGCCGCTGACCCGAATCCTCTCGCGCTCGCATAATGAACGCAGAGCGCTACTCGCGCGGTCAATTGATCGCGAAATTTTGCAGTGTGTAGTGGTGTACAGCAGCAGCAGCAGCCTCGCGTAGCGGCCGATCAATTGGAGTGGATGCGCAGCTGCCGGTAGTAATAGAAGTTATAGTATAGGCAGTAGGCAGCTGACTTCTCGCGGATTATAACGGGGAGACATCCGCGTGCAGCGTACGCTACTTTGATGAAATCGGTAGCTGAGGAGAGAGAGTGTAAGGGAGGATATGGGGATTGTTAATTGCGCGGTATGGGGGTGTGACGCATAGGGGTTAACGGATTGCGCGGTCTGGGGAGCAATGTTGCGATTAGATTATAAAACGTGGAAATAATTACTCTTCAAAGTTGAATTAGTGAAAAAATCACTAAACATAAGTTAAAATTGCTCCACCGTAGAATTAGTGAATATTCACTAATGAAATAGCGAATATTCACTTTTACTTAGTGGAAATATTCACTATTTAAAATAGTGAAATTTTACTATTGTTAACGAATGTTTAGTGGTGTTAACTTTGTTTTAACTAATGTTTAGTGGTTTTAACTTTGTTTTAACTTATGTTTAGTGGTTTTAACTTTGTTTTAACTTATATTTAGTGGTTTTAACTTTGCTTTAACTTATGTTTAGTGGTTTTAACTTTGTTTTAACTTTGTTTTAACTAATGTTTAGTGGTTTTAATTTTGTTTTAACTTATGTTTAGTGGTTTTAACTTTGTTTTAACTTTGTTTTAACTAATGTTCAGTGGTTTTAACTTTGTTTTAACTTTGTTTTAACTAATGTTTAGTGGTTTTAACTTTGTTTTAACAAATTTGTAGTGGTTTCAACTTTGTTTTAACTTTATTTTAACTTATGTTTAGTGGTTTTAACTTTGTTTTAACTTATGTTTAATGGTTTTAACTTTGTTTTAACTAATTTTTAGTGGTTTTTTCACTAATTCAACTTTAGAGAGTAGAGTTCGAAATCAAATGGAAAATACATAATTTTACAGGCAACGTAATATACAGCAACAATTACAATGTTTCAATTTCCAATAACTAAATGAATATTGATAATTTTCTTCGCGATTCTTCTGGAATCATCGCGTCCGTGCAAGGCATAAAATTACATTCCTCTATCCCGCTAGTCAGCCTTGACATCGCATCGCGAAATCGATTCACGGAAACAACGAGGAGAGAGATACATAGACCGTCAACAATTAATCAAGCGAACTGCGGAAAATTTCAGCGCAATTTCAAAACCGTCAGGAGTAAATATCTGAAATGATATGTGGCGAAAACGCTTTTTTTTGCTTCCTCTGGTCGTCGAAAACGGGAACTGATTTAGAACGCAGTCCATAAATTCCTCAGACGCTCGGTTTCGCAAGGCGTGCGTGCGTCCGCGCGCAGTTTTATCTACGCGGCCTATCGTTGCGCCGAGCGCGCGTAATCCTACGCGAGAGGCGCCAATAAAGTGCTAAACGGAGACAATATATCCATAAAGCCGCGCGTAGAGCCGATATTTCACTCGCCGACTATACGAGAGATTTTTCATGAAGTGTGCCGGGAGAGTTAGGTACCTTGAGAGATTTTTATAATGATGCTTTGGAGAATTATGGCGACCATCGGCTGACTTTGGATTACTTATCGAACAAATTTCCCGCTATCAATACTGTAATAATTTATGAAAGAATCATCCGTTGGTGATATCGAGTGTAACTACTCAAATGAAAAGTGTTGAATAATAAATGTTTTTACCTTCAACGGCTAAGAATAAGCTACGACCAATTTTCACGCATTTCCTTAACATCAAAGTTCGTAAAAGCGCCCTCCTATCCTATTAATTAACCAAGACCCCGTAAATAACTTACTTTTTAAATGAATTACTCGATCGCGCCATCAACCATAAGTAATCACTTCCAGCGTCAAGCAGGAGAGGACTTAAATTAATTATCTCCCATATCAAGAGTCCATTCGGTTTTAGAATCGGCCACCGTAAAAAAGGAAACTCGAAGCTCTCTCTCTCTTTCTTTCTTCCTTGAGCGTAACGCGCAGGACACGAGCAGTAAAGGATTCTGTGCTTTATCGTCGCCCATTACCCCGATGAGATATACGCTCGCGGTAAAAGTCGGCCACCGCAACGACGACGTCGACGACGACGATTTTGAGAATAGCGCGCACGCGTGGTGTTCGTTAACGACGTTCGCGAGGCCTCCGGCGCTGCTCGAAACTCGTGACTCGCTCGCCGAGGAGTTCGTGGGGTCTCTGTTATGTACCGGATATGATTCTTTTATGGGTTATTTATCGGAGAAAAGTAAAAGCTATTGCTGAAGAAAAGTCTATCTCTTTATTTGGAGGAATAAAATTTAATTTTGATGCATAAAATTAAAATTACGTATCTACGTAATTTGGAGAATAGATTTTGGCACTTGTCCCCCAAATATGAACATTGTAGCAGTGCATAATATTTGTACACCTCTGGTAACCGTGCAATACTAAGTGCATAAAATAGAATTTTACGCACTTCTGACAAGTAATTGAAGTATGAAATTAAATAAAAAATTGTATTCCCATTTACAAGACTATTTTAAATTAATTTAGCTAATGGTTGATTATTATTAAGACACAAAACCGACGTTACTTACAATTCTTATAAACATTCGAAACTAAACCATAAAATCTTATAGATGTCTTCGGATATTCAAATATAGTTAAAATGATTTAAAAATTGTATTTATCTGTCACTCAGTTGTTTAATTATTTGAAATACATCGTGAATTTCCCTGGTGGAAAGTTGTCTATTTGAAATGGCCACAATCTCAATAAATAGGAAGGGAAAATGGCTAGTTAATAGGCCCCGGTGAAACGCTTTTTCTCCCATTATTCGCACATTTAATAGATTGGACATAACCTCCAAATTTTCGTTTTAAGTTTACTTAAAGAATTGACGTTAAATTGGACGGTATTCAACTGTAACTGATAGCTTACTAAAATATAAACAATATGAGCAGACAGAAAAACCATTTACAGCAGTCCTTTTGAAGATATTAGGAATGTATTTATTGCCATTAGATTCTGTCTCTCTCACTTCTTGTCATAACAACAGGCCTTCTATTAACCATTTCGAGACTAAAAAACTGATCAGTTTAATACCCTTAAAATACTCAAGAACAAGCTTGTGCTTGTCTTTGCAAAACTCCTTCTATTTTTCAATCTATTAAATGTTCGAATAATAGGAAAAAAAGCGTTTCACCGGGAGCTAGAAACTGGACAAGGGAAATTTCCATTTTATAGAAAGTTTCTAATATAAATAACCAGTTATTAGTTAGAAAATGTTTTGGATTTCCACCAGGGTTAGAATGAGCATAACAAACATAACCTTAAAAGTAGGTACCGTAAACTATACGCTGGCTATGCGTTTGAATATATCTGAAAATTTAAAAGCTACAATTTTACCGAGAAAAGATACCTATAAAATAAATTTTATTCATAGGCAAAAAAAGATTTATGTCACAGAATTTATGAGTTACTATTTATGGTCGAGAAAAAAAATTTATAGTATCTTTAGAAGTGTCACAAATAATAAAATAGATTGTATAATCCTTAATCTTTTTTCAGCATCTTATATTAAAAGTACGTTCATTTTTAACATAAAAAAAAAGAATAAAAATGTTAACATTCTCTTTTTAAAACTAAAACTTTTAACAAATATATAGTTAATAAAAGGCTCATTCGATCATTCACCGTCGAAATTCTGCAACCAAAGCCTCTCTCTCTCGCTCTCGTTTTTCCCCTTCATCGGCCGATATCTTTTCCATTCCGTTCGCGTGCCTCTCGTTGCACACACAGCTACACACACACACACACATACGCGCAGATAACGCCTCGTGCCTGCAAATGCGCGTCCCGCACGCAATCCGCAGAATGCGAACGAGAGAACATGGAATATACGTATATATAACACGGGGCTTTTTCGTACGGCGACGGCGGTGTCAGTTGTCGGCAATGCCCTTCACCTTCGCGAAATTTCGGCGCATTTTTGAACGAATTCTCCGCGTTTTTTACCGATGGAAAAAGGATTCCGTGATTTTGTTACGAGCTAATATTTTTGGGAAAAAAGTGAATTTTTATGCAAAAAAGATCTTTGCTGTATGAACCTTTTTTGTGCGCTGGGTAAATTTTGTTTTAAGTGATGGCAATCAGAGCCGTAAAATTTTCAAATGAAAATGTTGGTATTGAGTGATTTGAAACAATATTTCTAAAACATTCGAAGATGAAAAAATTCCAATTATCTCCTCACATTTCAAGGCTTATTTTCAAAAAACAAGCACATCGAACTCCGCTTAAAAAAACAATTACAAATAAACAAACCAGCGCAAGCGACGAGACTCGTGTTTATCGGGGAGAGCTCTGGTTTGGTCCCGCGCGCGTCAGGCGAAAATTGACACGCGGGCGCGTTTCTAAAATAACGAGCTGATCGCACGGGGCTCGTTTTATCTGCGGAGCCAGCGCACCTTTCATGTTCCGCCCGACAGTTGGGCGTTTTGCCTCTCTCTCTCTCTCTCTCTCTCTCTCTCGACTTATCTCCCCGGAGAACACATGTCTGCCCGAGCGCGCGTCACGGTATTTAAAATCCGAGAGAGAATGGAAGCCGATCGGACGATCGTTGGAGATACGGACAAATTGGATAGGTTTTGAAGGTGGATTTTCGGATGGAAAAAAAATGTGGATGATGGGACAATAATTTTAAAAATTGAATGTAGTATTGTAAAGAGAGCCAAGTTATTTTCGGTGCAAGGTATAAAAGTATAAGATTGAGAAAAACGAGTTGAAAATGTATTAATACGCGCTTATTAAGCGATAAGACTATAAAAGAATGATACGCAATTGTGAATTTTGCACGTAACAATGTGGTTATTTGCAATTACATTATCGTGGCGTGGAGACGCAGTGTTTTTTTTAATTTCATTCGCCACGTATCAAGTTATTTAAACATTTTTTAAAGCGTGTTTACGTAAAGTAATTCAATATGTAATATAAATAACAATAAATTAGACTATTGTTTACTTTGGCGATTTTTCCATTACTATATATTCACGCGAACCGGAACCATATTTAATTGTTTTGATATTGACGAAACAATTAACCTAAATTGAAGAGGATCGATGGCATCTGCAGAATAACAACGTCGCATAATCACGGCTGCTTCCCCATTATCGGAACTACTGATAATTATCGAGCATTAGTTTCACGAACGAATTCTTTCGATAGGCGGAAACGCAGAGTCTCTGATACGGTATACTGATTGATATCTAATGATAATTACGTAAATTAAAATTATTCCAGCTTACTCATTTTTCAATGCTTTTAATTAATTAATAAATATAACGTTATGTTTTATAATATTTTACATATTTTAAATTACAATATTTCTAATATTGAAATGTAATATCCTTATTTGTAGAGGTAGATGAAAGATTAAGAACGGAATGTTGAAATGTAATATGTATGCACTTTATTTGTAATTCAGTAAGATACTGTATCAAAGTAGATTAGGGAATAAAAAAAACGGCGAAGAACTCAAAGTTTTATCATTTACTATACCTTTGGACATTTTGAATATTTGAATTTTTACTAAACCATTTTATACACGAAAGACACGCATTTCCCTCGTTAAAATGTTCCCACAATCTCCCACACACACCATACACACACGTTTCAAGCGATTTTCTCTCCCCCACGTCGATTGTCTATAACACTGCCAGTAATAGAAAAAGCAGGACGATATCAGGCTGCAAATATTAGCTCGAGTTATTCGAATGTCAAGCCCCGTAATGAAGACTTTCAAGGCTCAGAGTCTGGCGTGCCGCGATGCGCATGATACGACAATAAAAATTCGCTGGATTTGACGTATACGTTTCCGAGAGCCGAGCATCTGTGCAAACAGAGCGGCGCAAGTGCGGGGGAAAAGGAAAATTCGTGATTCGCTGGCTTTTCTTATCGCGAAAGGAAAATTGACGAATTCGTTTCGCTGATGGCGTTCCTCGAGTCAGCCGATTTAATCATAAAAGGTTCGTTTTAAGGATGAAAAGAAAAAAAAGGAAATCCGCAGTGTTTACCTTGTACTTGGTACCCGGCGTTTTCTTTAAATCTCCTCTCGCAAGGTTTACATACCCCCCTATACCGTCAAAGCCGCGAATCAAAATAATAACGCGGGAATTAGTCCGCAGGACGAGCCGCCTCTCAAATATTTGTCATTTTTAACGAGGAGTAGAAGCAGCAGCGATTGACGCGAGAGAGCGAAGAAAAGAAGGGAAAACGCGCTACCGTTATGCGCTATAAATACATATATATATACACGTCGCATATTTCAGAGTGAAAGTGATGCCCCAAGGCGATGCGTAATGCGGCACGCGAAGGAGGAACAGAGGAGAGAGAAACGAGATCGACGCAAAAAATTCCCCGCGCGCACGTATCTCTCTCTCTCTCGCATCAGCGCGGATCGCTTTTTTTCCGAGTAGCTGCGTGTATACAAGCGATACCGTACAAAAAAAATGGGGCTGGTTGGGAGGATGGAATGTCGCTTTTTGATATGACCGAAGTCGTCTTGGGTTGCCTATATTTATATTGTAATTCAAATCAAAAGATTTCTTATTTATTTATTGCAGATTACGATCAGCAGTGCAGGAACATTTAAAAAATCTAGACTAGTCCACACCACACTTCATCGGGACAACAACCTTACTATACATCCTATTTATTGAACTTGTTTTGTCCCCTATACTAGTTTTATTGAGTGAGTGTATTTATTGTATGTAAGAGTGTGAGAATGAGACTACAATAGGGTATCGATGATTATTTTATATTTCCGATTTTCATCATTATTGAATTGTTACTTTTAATTGTTTAAAATGTAGCTTTCTCTCTGATAATAATATTTGAGTTATTGTGCGGAATATTTATTATAACGTGCAATAAACTGACTGTGATGTGTGTGTGTGTGTGTGTGTGTGTGTGTGTGTGTGTGTGTGTGTGTGTGTGTGTGTGTGTGTGTGTGTGAGTGAGTGAGTGAGTGAGTGAGTGAGTGAGTGAGTGAGTGAGTCAGTCAGTGAGTATGTATGTATGTGGGTGGGTGGGTGGGTGGGTGTGTGTCTGTGTGTGTGTATGTGTGTGTGTGTGAGTGTGTGTGAAATATTCCGATTGTGATGTATATATACCTCTAGTAATACTAAGAATCCTTTTGTGATAATTTTTTGTGATAATGCAGAGAACTTTACAGGTATTTAATTTTTGTAAGCATACGAAACAAAAGCTATTATTATTATGGTTGGATAATCTTCATGCTGCGTGAAGGGAGCGAAGGTGTAATTATTCCAATGTGAAAGGGTTATTGTGGTGTGTGATGTAAATGGATGTAGGTACAGTGTTGTTTTTTTTTTTAAACTTACGTGACGAAAAAAAATTTGGCGTAGTTGCATCATTTATGACTCACCTGTAACATAAAGAGAAAAAACGTACTATTAGCATTCAATTACGACATAAATAAATTAAAATTAATGAATAACGCTAATTGTTGACATTATTCGGTTTACGTGTCATTAATTTCCAGGTTCTTGATATTTCCGTATTCAAAGTAACAAAGTTAAAAAAATTTCTTGTCTCCGGTAAACATATAGATGCGATCTTAAACGTGAAGTCATTTTGCCGCATATTTCTGTCGCTTCTTAGAACGTGTTGAAAACAATATAAATTACACACAATATAAACATATTGTGCTTTTCAAGAATTCTACAATCTCGTTTCGATACCGCAGGGCATTACTTTTAAAATTTCGACTCGATTTCCTATGAAAAATCAGGACACACGTGTCCGTCAGTGGCCCACGTCACCACATCGCGCGGTTGCCTTTCATCCAGTTGCAATTAAAAAAAACGGCACTCGCTGCGCCCGATAAACATACAATAAAACTCCATTTCATACACACATGACTGCCGGCCTTAAAAGTCCATAACGAAACGCCGGAGGAATTGGAACGACGGTCATATATACATAAATATACACGGAGAAAAATAAAGAAGCAGCGACGCGTGCGAAATCAGATACACGACTCGTTAAGAAGGGAAGTGCTGCAAAATTGCGAATTAGCGATGCGCGCGATTAATCGGTTCTCTCCCTCTTGCCTATTAGCCGCACGCGACGACGGCCGCGAGAATCGAAACGGAGGTGGTTATATTGTGTGCATTATATGCGAAATTAATTACGCGAGTGTTTTTTTTTCAACGAGGTGCGTCGTTTTTTCCTAACGGAAGCCCGTGCAGAAGAAAAAAATGAATGAGCAGTGGCACTAGTATTGACGTTAATAACACTGATGTTGTTCTAAGCGCTGTTTATGAGGGTGGAAAATTATTGGCAAAACGTAAGGTGATGTTTAATAGTGAACGGTCGTGTATATATTGGAATAAAAATGCATTTTGAAATAAACAAGGCTGCTGTGAAGCTTGCATAACGATTTTTTTTTTTAATTTTTTTTCTTTTTGGACAATTTTAACCTCTGGTTTTGAACCGTTTGATATTTAAATTCATGCTCCAATACTTTTTAATTATTATATTTCATAAAAAATTATTTCTGTTTAAAAATAACAAAATGCCTTCGTTTTAAATTGAATATTTTGTTTGTTTACTTCTTACGTCTAGAATTACGCAACGAGTCTAGCTCTATAAGTATCGTACGTGCGAAGGCGTAAAAAATGTTTCTTGTTTTTTCATCTTTCATTCTCATTTCCAATTCAGTGGCACTCGTTATTCCGGCAGCTAAATTACAAGCCCGAAGTTCGCAGAGTATTTACCGGAACTATTTATCAGCAAAAAAAAAAAAAGAAGAAAATAATACAATATCACAGCATTTTTTGCTATACTCACTCGACTATTAACCAAAAACGCGCGAAAACTAAACTTCACCTTCGCGATTGTTTTTTGTCGCTCGCGCACGCGCACTTGCCCACGACGGACACACTTCAGTAATTTGCGCCGCACGTCATTGAAAAAGGGTCAGCGAAAATTAGTTTTCCCTCGTGTAATGGACTTCGCAAACAATTCGCGCTCCGTGTATACACACACGTGCGAGCTCGCGTCATTAATGCCGTAATGAGCGGGCACGGGAGACTGATTTTCGACGTAACGCAATTTTGGAAAATTCAACGGGAGGCGCGGTCGATCGCGACACTTAATTACTAAATTTGATGCGCGAACAATGCGCCACGCAAGGGTATAAGCGGTGTTCGCCCCGTGGACAATGTGGTCAACATTTTGTAAATATGGAAATATCTTAAGAAAAGAAAACAACCGAAGTTATTAACCAACTTACCTGACAAATTAAGTTTAGATATAAAAGACTATACTCCCTGGTATATAGAAATTTATCTATATGAAATGGCCAAAAAGTTAGAAATTTCTAATTTTGATAAAAAGGATTTCAATAAAATTTTATTAAAAACTATATTTTATAAGAATTTTATAAAAATTACATTTTTTATAAAGATTTTATAAAACCATTATTTTATAACAATTATTTTATAAAATTTTTATAAAAACTTTACAAAATTTTTTTACGTAGGAAATAGCTAGTAAAACTGGTTAATTAATCGGAATGATGAAACGATTTTTCGACCATTATTTGCCTATTTCTTAGATTGACGTAACAACAAAATATTCGTATTTGATTTACTTACTAATTTTATCTTTAGTGAAAGAGCATTAAAGTGCATTGGATGGTTTACCAAAATCTGATTCTGTCTCTCTCACTCCTTGTCATAACAGCAAACCTTCTACTATAGCCATTTCCAGACTAAAGAAACTGATCAGTTTAATACCCTTAAAATACTCAAGAACAAGCTTGTGCTTGTCTTAAAAAAATCATTTTATTTTTCAATCTATTAAATGGTCAAATAATAGGAGAAAAGACGTTTCATCGGGAGCTAGAAACTGGACAAGAGAAATTCCCATTTTTATAGCAAGTTTCTAAAATAAATAGTCAGCTATTAATTACGAAATGTTTTGGATTTCCACCAGGGATATGACATTAAAGTTTTTTTTTTTAGAAAAGCCAACGAATAATTATAATTTTACGTCACCGACAAAACGAAAAGAAATATTGAGGATAAAATTGCAAATATGCCTTTTAGCACATCTGCACCAAACCCAGACAGACAGGCAAATCAACAAATTAACGTCTTTCTTATTAACTGACATAATTGTTTTAATGGCTACAAAGTTTTGAATAAAAGGTTTCCCGTTTCGTAACAGTAGCCTCCGCGTATAAAAGATTCAATTTACTCTTACAATTTTCATCGATATTGTAAAATCACCGGTATTTTGCAACGTTATCTACTCCCTGTTTGATGAGAAATCAAAAGGTTTAGCAGCTTTGCCGCGGGGATATGTGAAATAAATAGGTCGTTCCATTTTATGTAACGGCTTCGTAGGGTTTAAATTCTTTACGGCGCGTCTTTACTATGGGGCTTAAAACAGTTTCTTTTATCTATCGCCGTAACCTCGCCCATCTCTCAGATATTTAGTCGCGTTCGCTCTGTTGATATCGGTATAAACACTTTGTTAAGAAAAGAAAAGAAAAAAAAAATGAATAATCACATTCACCGAAGTAGCGTCGTCACTTGCGCGCCTTCTAAAATAAGAATCGTCGCGCTAATTACTGGCCAAACAACTGATAACCCCGATCAAACAGCGACAACATTTTTCGGGTATACTTCATCGTCTCGAAGTCGCATCGCGACCCGTAGACAATCACTCAGGGTAATTAAAAAAAAGTCAGAACACAAGAGAGAAAACGAGTGGGGGAGGGGAGTGAGAGGGTGGGGGACATGATATTTCTGCCGCTAATACCTCCGATTGAAATGGTAATAAAGTCGTGTCAATATTAGTCTTTGGAGACGACGACGACGACGACGACGACGACGGGTCGTCCCCCGGTACATCTGTTTCAATTACGCTTTATCGGCTGAATATGAAATTTTAATGGCATGACGAAAGAATGTGCGCCTTCTTCTCTCTCCTTTTGCACCGTTTAACGCCGTATCGCGCGTCTCGGCTCAACTAGGCGTTATGAAATTTTACGACACACGTACGCGCGCATGTGCGCGACGCAGAGTGTATTTTTGATCATCCGTACTTTCGTACTCGATTGAGAGAGAGGGAGAGAGATAAGAGATAGACGGAGCGAGGAGTTGAGAGGGGAAATTGTGCCGTTGGTCTGAATATAGCTTGCGCGCGATTTTTAGAACTGAATTTCGAGCGTGAGCTTGAATTTTGTATATACTTATCAGGAAACTCATTTGAGTGTAAGTCTTTTAGAGTGACTCCATTAGTGGCAACAGCTGGAGTGTACACTTTGTGTGCTCGAAACTTTTGACTAGAAAAATAGTTGTCAAGGTTTTGGCACTAAATAGTAAACATGAAATAGTTATTATATTAGACTTGTGTAATATAACAATAAAAATGTCCATTATAATTAAATGTTGAGTAAAAATGTAGCAAAATTTAAGTTATTGTAAAATATACGGCATAGTAATATTCGATTTTTTTCAATATCACTGTTAAAAATTTCTAACCAAAACTTCACACATGTATGTGAAGTAGTCTTACAAATACGCATATTAAATTTCAATACATGTATATTAATAAATTTTCAAACACTGTTTTGAATTTAATACATGTACATTAAAACTGTTTTAAAACACGTATTTTAAAATTAAAATCCGTGTATTAATCATTCCTCCATGTGTGATCAGTAAAAATTCAAAATGTATAATTAAAGCTTCCTTAAATTGAAAAACACTTTCAATCACATTTATGATTGAATGATCAATCCACAAATGTGTGAATTCTGAACTACAATACCATGTTTATGAATAAAAATTCGAAATGTTTATTAAAAGTTTCTTAAAATTAATAACATTTTTAACAGTATATGAAAACATATACACTTCGCTATAAATTGAATATATTACATTGCCATAATTGCATTTACCACAGCTGTACCGTAAAATACAACCTACACGTCTCGGAAAAAGCAGTAATCATAACCAAATCCTCACAATCAACACGTACACCGAGAGAAAGAAATCAGTAAAAATGACCAAACTTTCAGTAAAAATTACCAAACTGTCAAGTAACCCTGAGGCAGACTTGTGAATCCAAAATTTTTACCAAACTTTTTGGCAATTTTTACTAAACTTTTTGTAACTTATACAAAACTTTTTATAAAAATTGCTCAAAAGTTTCGTAAAAATTTTCGATTTACAAGTCTGCCTCAGGGTTACTTGACAGTTTGGTAATTTTTACTGATTTCTTTCTCTCTGTGTAAATCAACTATTTTCAAGAAACTTCAAACTCATGGCAAAGCCATCACATCCCAATCGAGAAACTAAAAGCTACAGATAAACAATACACCGTGCAGTAGCGCACCATCCGGCTCGTTAGTCCAAAACCGAGCGGACTATGAATTTCCCAGGCCCGCCGGGGAGGATATAACGCGTACGCGCATCGCTTGTGCACTGCACACGCAATTGACAGTCCGTCAGCGGGGCGAAATTAGCCAGTTCTGTTCGCGTCAATCAATAATGTACCTACCTGTGCGCGCTCGGGTCGCACGTGCGCGTCGTAAAATAAGTCGCGCGTTATATTTTACGTAATGAAATGAAAAGTATAAAAAGAACTACGCGTAGGAGGAAAACAAAAAGGATATGCGTTATTTTTTATCTTTTTTTTTTTTTTATGTGGCGGAGAGGGAAAAATATGGATATGCGCCGCCGACGGAGAGTCTTTTGTCGGGCGGAGAGGCGCTGTAAAATTAAGTGGCTTTAATTTATGCGCCGCGAGGTTTCGATTGCGTAATGGTAACGAGCGCGGACGAGAGGAAGATCCGCCGGAGTGGAAAAAAAAAATTTTTTCAGCGTTGCCGTCGCAGCTTCGATTCACGAATGCGGTTTTTTTTTTTCAGTTTTCGCGTTTTTTATAGGCAGAAATCGTGACTTGTGGGGGAGAGACAAAAGGTTTACTTCGTTGGGTTGTTGAGAACGCGCAGTGCACGTGAATTTTTTTTTTATATTTCTGTAATTGAAGCGGCGCGAACCGTAAATTATGAATTAAAGTGAGGAATTGTCGGGCGGCACGAGTTTTATGAATGGGTTTTAATTTTTTTTTTGTCTTTTTTTTGCGTTATGAGATTATGTACCGCGTAATGTTTAGTGTCTTTTGAGTGTGCTGCTAGCACAGTGTACGCAAGCCAAATAATAAAGTCACATCTGTGCGACAGCTAACGCTTCTGCAAATGTTACTAAAATACACTGCGATGGTTTGAATAGTACCCACACTGTGTTTTTAAATTTGCTAAACTTCTGTAACTGTGTTTCATTACTCGAATGAAAATTGTTTTGCCATTCATCAGTTTTGTTACTGTATTAGTGAATATTGTATACGATATTTCAAGTAATTTTTAAAACGTTTTTCTCGCGAATTAATTTAAGGTTTCTATTAATTGCATCGAACAACTGTATTTCAAATTCCAAGAAGAAGCTTTAAAAGTCATATACAAGAGCTCGTAATACTACGTAATAATATATTGAAATCAATTGCGTATTTTCTAACCGTAATTGACTTTTGCTCTAAAAATTGCAAATCTTTTCAAATATCATTACGAAAAATAAATAAATTCTACCCACTGTTAGAAAAAAAGCATTGTTTTTTTTTTATAAAAAGTACACCATTACTCTTCGCAACACAATCTTTTCATTCTTATTCGCAATTAATAATACAATACAAAAAAGCGAACCACTCCCCGCATTTTAATTTTCAATATAACCCCCGCGGTCCAAAGTGACATCGCTATATCATCGGCGATCGTTCCGTCTCGCATTCTCGAGTATCGCACAGCTGCGCGCGCGTGCAGCGCGTTTCGTAATTTCGAGTCGAGGGTTCTCGCGCGCCGGCGGCGGCTCTACACGGCCGCCCGCCGGAAGTGATTAGTCCTGCGAGGGAGATGCGCGCCATTACCGGAAAATAGTTCGGCCGGAAGTGCCTTTCGAAAAGTGCGGGTCGGCCTCCCTCCCTGCCCCTCGAATTTTCGAGAGCGAAAGTTGTCGGCCGGTAGATGATGGCTCTGTGTCCGTCCGTTTTTAGGTTAGGTTAGTTAGGAAAGTCGGCGGGGATCCCAGTAGTCTGCACGGCTTCGAGTAATTGTATACAGTTCGAGGGGGTTGATTGTAGGAAGTGGAAGATTGTAATTATTTTTCTTCTCTCTGCTGTGTCCTTGTGAGCGTTGTAATTTATGATTTTTTTTTTTGTTTTATTTGAAATTAATGTGATTTAATTAATTTTTCTTATGAATTATACTTTTTCTTCATTTCATTTTTTGTTAAAAGAATATTTTCGTTGTAAACGAATGATCGAATTTTAATTTAGTTTATCATGTTTAAACACAAAAATCCAAACGCGCTGCGCGCGTACTATATTCTGTTTTTCAGATTATGAATATAGCATTTTTCATTATGATTTTATTTTAATTAGTTTAAGTGATGGGATAATCAGATAATTTTTCAAAGCATGAAAAAAATAATCTTTTTATTCGAATTTGATTTAATTATCTAGTTTTAAATAGTTAAGAATAAAAATTCAAATTAGTAGCGGAAGTAGCGAATTTTCGCGCCAAAATCAATCTTTAAACGCTTCGCAACATTCGGCCATCGTTTTTAAAAGTAGACCAACCTTAAACCCGTTAAGCTACGAAATATTTAATTAAATTTTCGTATATAATTATTTAATATCCACACAATAATAATTCAAAATCACATTATGCCCAGCGTGTGCAACTAATAGATCCCTCAATACCCATCACCCAACCAGACCTTATCGTAACCCGAGATCTACCTGCATTCATTCACATCCTCTATAGTGTTACGCCCCCGCCGATTTATTGCGAATTTATTTTAAAAACACCGCGCGTTCGACGTGTATATTCATAGCGCGCGCATTCCTGGAAATCCTGTATACCAGGCGGCATTACCGAATAATTTATTATAGCTTTGTATGTACACGCGCGCGTGCGAGCCCATACGTCTCTGTATATCATATAACAGCGAGCTAAATTATTCCCATAATGAGATAATTATTCCGAACAAAAGTGCATTTATAACGGCCGGATAAAATTTTGAAATGTTTCGGAAAGAGAGAGAGAGAGAGAGAGAGAGAGAGAGAGAGAGAGAGAGAGAGAGAGAGAGAGAGAGAGAGAGAGAGATGGAATGAATGCGGGTGGAAAAAGGTAATTGAAACGAGTCCGAGGGTATGTATGTGTATACGTACACGTAATCTCGATTTATATCATTCGAGCCACAATTACGCTTTAATTTATATTTCACTCGTTTTGCGCGCGCGGCGGCCGCGAAAATACAGTTGTCAAGCCGATTTATCGCCGTCATAATTATTACAGCCAGTGTAAATTTTCGCGCCGCATATAATTTATTCGAATTGATATTAGCCGCGGTTCAATTGAAAACCCTCCTACGCCGTCAATGCCAATCTCTCTCGGTTGCCATAAAATCGTAATGCGCTCTTTTATTGCCTCCGGTAAGTGATTGAGGTGTCGATTCTTTTTTTTCCATTGAGAAGACGATTTCTTATCTAGTTGCACGCGATGTGATAAGACACGGATCTTTTCCTTGTGTATTATTGTTCTCCATAAACCTCTATTCCACCTACACCGAGAGAAGGATTTCATAACAGTTAGTATATTTATTAACTGTTAGAATGGGATTCTTGATTTTGGGCGAAATAAGCGCATATTAACAGTTAGAATACCCACTGTTTATAGTAAACACGACAATTCTTCAAGTACCTATATATTGAAGTTTCGAAGAATATAAACAATTCAAATAATTAATAGGGTAATAAGGTGATTATTTATCTTATATAACGTTTTTCGTGTGAGAAAAATCACACATGAAGTAAACAATCTTAATTAATTTAAGTTATGATTTTGAGGTTAGAGTGGTATGTTGGTATGACTGATATGATTTTAAACTCTACATACTAACAGTTAGTATACTTAAATTTTACGTTTCAAATAAGCTAGTATATTAAGGTGATGTGATACCCTGATTTCAATATTTTTTAAATCAACATTCAAACGTTGATTTGGAAAAAGACGACTGTCAGGCGCTCCGGACACGTAAACACTATATTCAGAAATTTTTTTGAGCGATTCTATTAGTATTTTCGTTAGCTGTGCTCGTTTTAAAAATAGGTCAATTGCAGATTCCTACTTACCGACAGTACGGTTTTTATTTAATTTAATCAACTCTGATCATTTTTTTGGAAAAACACGTCTGTCAGGCGCTCCGTATATGTAAATACTATACTCAGAATTTTTTGTGGATGATTCTATTGGTATTTTCATGAGATGTACTCTTTTTAAAATTATGTCGGTATATAACATCACCTTAACTACAATAAAATCCTTCCGTCAGTGTATTAATAATAAAAGTTATCATTTTTTAAATAAATACCCGTTACAGAAAATATCTTTTTCTTTCTTCAAACAAGCCTGGTCCTTAAATGCCATAAACTAGGCCACCAACCAAAAGCCCGATGTACTGCCAGCACAACACTCATCATTTTTTCAATTGCTCATTTAACCGCCCGTGAACCCGCTCGCGCGCGGGTACTTTTAACTCAATTACTCCACAATCCCTCGCCCACAAAAATGTTTCCCGCGCTTCCCATCGCCACGCTGCCTATAATATTTTAGCACGAGCCGCAACGACTGCACAGCCAACAAAAAGAAAACAAAAGCCACTGGGTATAACACTAGATCCGCCAAATCGAACTTATGCAATTTAGAACGGACGCTCGGTTACTTATCATCCGCATGACCTTCGCGACTACACAACTGCGCTCGCGTAAAAAAGAAGAATTTGAAAAAACAGCAGCAGTCAGTTACGTTACACGCTTTATGTATATATACGCGCGCGATATCCTGCCTTTGAGCGGGCCTGATAATTGGCTGGAATTATTACGGAGGAATTCGGTGAAATTGAGATGTGCGCGGCCCCGCTCATTAGAATGTACGGGGCTTTGATTGAGCTTTATTAATTTCGTCGTTAGCGCAATTATGTGCGTGTATGTGTTACGCTCTCGGTCGACGCTTCGGTGTTAATTTCAATATTCGGTCGGTCCGATCGCGCGCGCACACGAAGAGATTAACGAAGTGGGTTTTGATGCTGTTTACTTTTGTCCGCTACTGATTAGGAATGATATTATCGTTGGGTAATGGGTTTGCAGCTCGCGAGCTGCGCGTTGTTGATTGAATCAGGTTGATGAAAATTGCCAATCTGGCGAGTACTTTGAGGTGAAAAATAATTGTGTAAAATGGGGATTGCGGAAAGTGTAATTTGAATTAGTTTTCAATATAAATATGTGGCTGCCAGAAATAACGACTTAACTGACTTTTTGTCAAAATTGAGGTAGCAGCGAAATTTATACCTTCTAGCTACCCTTTTTCATGTAGACTTGGTCCGGAAATCTAAAACGCGGTCAAAGAGCAAATAATATCAGCTAAGTGCATAACCACTTAACTGCACCTGTGCCCGGGAAAACCACTTAACTGAATATTTATATTTAATTAAAAGCACCATTTTGAAGTTAATACTATACAATAAACAGATTATGACATACCTATTTTTATAGCAACAAAGATCAAAGGCAATAGATAATAGAAGGTAACACAACAGTTTTGATTGGCGCACATTCCGTTGGGAGGCGCATGCGCGGGAATGAATATTTAAAAAAGAATTCGTATTCTATGTTTTAAGTGTAGAAATAACTATGTTATTTATCTTATTTGAACAATTTCCCTGAACCACTTAACTGCACAGTTACCGAAATAACATGGGTCAGAAGTTTGCAACGTTGTAGTGCAACAAAATAAAAAAATGTTTGATTTTACTTCAAGTTTATAGTAACTTATATCAATTTTGCATGTACATATTTATTATTTTGTAGTATCAAATAACATTATAAGAAAAATTTAGATAAAATTTCCATGATTTAATAATTTTAATTAATTGTAAAAAATTATTTCATTACACTCCAACGATGCAAACTTGAGACCCATGGAATAACGACTTAACTGCATTGTTTTGTTTGTTTATACAAAGAACAAAAACGTATTCTAGTAGCTGATAGTGGCGTTCGAAAGATATTCGATACCTTTGTAAATGTCTAAATTGTTATGACTCATCTCGCGCATTTCGATCTTACATATGAAGTGTCATGACAGAAATTTTAAAACGTCGATTTCTCGAAAACACGTGAAAGTGAGTCGTTATTCCTGGCAGCCACAGAAATATATACGCGTTGGGATATGTAACATTGTAAAGGACTTTTTGTTCCTAATTAAATATTGAGTTGTAATAACATTAAGCTTACAAGTTCTTAAAATGGATAAAAGAGTAAGTAACAAAAATTATGTAATAGTTTGCCTAAAGAGCTAAAGATTTTGAATATTAAGGATTCTGTGATCAGAAAAAAAAATTTTAAAAATGGTTTCACACAAATTAGTTACCTAATTAAAATAAACTGCATATAATTTATTACTTTTGTTACTTCGCTTCATCAATCGTAACTGTACAATATAATGTATAATGAGCGAAAATATAGAGCGTTTTGAAAATGCTATGGAGATAATTTTACTTCTGTTAATTTACTATATCAATATTTTTTATATACACATATAATATACATTTTTATTTTTTTTTTATTTTATATTATACTTCATTTATTATGCCGGAACTATACGTATACAGGTAAATGCTGTTCCTCTGTAGCAGCTTTCACGATTGTGTACATCTGGTTTTTAATAAATAAATAAAAAACAAAAAATTAACATGATTTTAAATTGGTATAAGTGATAGAAAGTTCCTCTGACTTTAAAACGTTTTTAATACGGAGATGTACAAGATTTAAGTACCACAAATAAAAGAAATAAAAACGATATTAAAATATTGATCTAAACATCGATTGTATCCCCTAAAATAAAAGAACAAGCGATTTCGCAACAAATTTCTTGGACAACCGTTTTTCTTACGCTCCGAGTGATATACGTCACTGTACATTGTCACTGTCATTGTAGAAATTACGGTTACGTGGCCCCGAAATTGTGACATCCCGTACACTGACCGCGCGCGCGCACTCCCATTTTCTCTTTTTTGGAAGCTGCTCTCTCTCTCTTTCTCCCTCTCCCCTCCTCAGCACCTGATTTGGCAATTTGTATTCTCCTGAAAAACAATGATTTCTCAAATCCCACTTCTCGTCGGTGTGGTTTTACGATGACTAGTTGGAAATAAAAAAACTTTTTCTTTTTTTTACGGTTCGCAAAATAGGTTGAGGCTGTTGTATAGTTAACGCTAATTATCGTCGTTTGGAGTTATATAGTGACGAATTACCAGCGCGATTGATTCATCCTGAACTGATTTATGAAAATGGCGCGGCGGCGAGGTGGAGGGGGAAAATCGATTCATCGATGGACACGACTGCCAACGATTGTGTAACGTAATTGTGTAACGACGGTGAATTTTGTTGTTTCCAATAACAATAAATATGTAATCGGCAGTTGGATAACTGTGCTATACCGAGAGCATGAAGAAGCGGTTGATTTTTGTAACGTGAATGTCATCCGAACGATAATTTAAACGCTATCAATTTTGTCTGAAATTATTATTAATATACATCCTTGTACTATTGTTTGGAATTCTACCTTTTTTAAATTTAAATAAATAAGCAAAAACTTGTATATTTTTAGATTATGGGACTAAACAAGCATTTATTTACATTCTTGAGTAAACTAGACACGAGTGCACTTGGCTATTGTCAATTATCATCAAAGGAAATAAAATTTAGTAACTCTATTAAAAGCGCGCCTCGACTACAAATTACCCCGATACTTTCGAATCGAGCCTCGCAGTGTCTATTTTACATGTTACGGAAAAGATTTCGCCGACGAGACCTAATCATCATAAACTCGCGTCACCACACACACACACACACACAATAACCGCAGCGAAATTCACTCGCTAAAATAAAGCTCGTACACGTGTATGTTTACCCTTACTCGACGGATTTTTTTCTCTCCTCCTCCCTCTCTACTCTCGAACCAAGTAGGCGTAAAACGACTCCGCGCGCAGCGCGCGTTCCAATTTACCTCCGTGCACGTATTACACACACACACACATGTACACACACGAGAGCCAACAACACAGCGTCGCGTGCGCGCAGCGAGGAAAAGAGAGACGACTGATAAAGCTACCGTGTAAATAATAAAGAGAGAGAGATGCAGGTAACGCTACACCGCTAATACGAAATCTCTCGAGATGGATGGTGATGATGAAAAAAGAGAGAGAGAGCGAGAGCGCATTATCTTATCGGGCGCGAGGTGGTGGGAGCAATAAACGTGTCGTGTGAGGAGCTGCGTGATTTAGAGGCGGATTCTCGACTTTCGTGAGCGCGGTGCTTGAGTGAAGTTAATTTTGTTCTTTTTTTCAAGCTTCTCTTTTAATGATTATTTTCAAGGATACACATTTCGATGAATTCGTTGCATCGCCGTATAATAATCCACCCAACGCGCTCGTAACGCGAGAGTCGTACAGACTTGCGTGCGTGTATCATAAATACAGCAGCGGCGGTTCTCGATTACTGCCATGCTTTACGCCCTAATCGATCCTTGTTAACCATTTTTAATGAAACCGTAATAAAAGCCAGTGAATCAGCCTACACGTACAGTGACGCCTTTTTAAACACACGCATTGTATATATATATATGTGCCAGCGAGGGCAACAACTGGCCATTAGCGTCGCACGAAAAGCACAATTGACGAAGTAATGCGCGCGATAAAACGAGATGTGTAATATACGCGGATACAAAGATGCGACTCTCATTGGTATTCACAGCGGGAATGAAACGGAGGAGGCGCGCAGCCGCTGTCGGCGCGTAACGAGTGATTAACCTTATAAATAGGGAAGCTGCTCTAAATATAAATATAGCCGATGATGATTGGCCCGCTATATGTACGCGACTGTTTTTCTGTGCGCAGCAGCAGCCGAGGCATTACTTAAGTAACATTAATTGCCGATTTGCATAGTTTGATGGGTTCCGTGTGTGTGTTATAAAATAGGACGGCTGTGGCTTCTTTGCGCATGCGCTAAGGTTATGCTCGTAATTGTCGGTTGATGTAAATTATATTTCGGTTGACACTTTGTGGTTTTTAAAGATCGGCAGTAATGATACGTAGCTTTGGAAGACAATTATTTTTAAAGCAATGGGAAATGATAATTCAATAATTATGTAAATAATATTACAAAATGTTATAAATATGCAATATAGTAATAATAAAAATTACGAAGTGAAAGTTCTTAGCAATTAATCGACGTGAAGATTGAACATACTTGTTGCATTTAATTAACTGTTTTTCTTAATGTTTCACTTTTCGATATTTTTTTTGTGATAAAAAAGTAAAAAATGAAAAATCTAGAGTCTTCATCATAAAATAATATTTTCAAATTTTCTGCTAAACATGGAAAAATAGAAAATCCCTATGTAAAATAACAATTTTAGCCTACAAGTAAAAAACACAAAAATATAAACCGAAAAATCGGTCTGTGAAGTTTCCAACATTAGAGTGCAACCAAATAAAAAAAATTTGATTTTACTTTAAAGTTATATCGATTAATACATTAATGTCGCGCTTAGATTTAGTATTTTACAGTACAAAATAACTTAATGACGAAGGTTTGGTGACATTTTTTATCGTCTAATGACTTACACCACGCACTTGTTACTCAACCCATACCTCAATTACATAACCTCAAACCGTCTAGCCTCGCGGTCCTTTACACGCGCGCCTTTTCTACTTATCGCAATGCAACAAAAAAAATATGATTCACGCGCTGGGCAATAACAATAGACCCACCCGAGAGCGCACGGGTCCGTAGGAGCCGCTCGGAATATAAAAATTGATGGAAGCACCATGAATACAGAGTGCCCCGATAGCGCGTAACGGCTACGACGACGATGGCATCGAAAGAAATGAAATCGTGTGTGTGTGCAGAGCGAGCAATATGGAATTCTACGAGCCCGCATGTATATATTGTATTGCATCGCAAGGTTAAGTGCACTGTGGGAAATCCGCGTCAAGATTATCCCTCTCCCTCGCCCAAGCCGGTGTAATTCGTCTTAATGGATTTCGGGAAAATTGAGGGGATCAACGCAATTGTCGCTGTTGCTCGACAGTGTTCACATGGAATATAATGGAAAAGTTTTGAATCGTTACTAATTCATGCCGACTCTAGTTTTAAATGGGAATATATATACACACACACCCACACACACACACACACACACACACACACACACACACACACACACACACACACACACACACACACACACACACACACACACACACAAAATATCGAATAGGAAAATTTACGACGAAATAATTAACAGAGATTACGAACTAAACATTTTCTGTATATCTACGTCGATATATGTACTGATTGCGGAGTTTAACAGTGCGCGCGAGCGAGTCTCGAAGTCAAGTCCTTAACTATTTCTTTATCTCCGATAAGAGTCCGATTATTTGAACAGTACGCGAGCGCGTGTAATATCAACGTCAAATACGGAGATACAGACTCGATAAAATTGACGCCGATGAAGTCGCGCGTGAAGATTCGGGCATGAGCCGTGATGCGCGCATTACCAGAGTTTTCCCCCACCACCGTCCCAACGTTCCCCGTTCCACCCGCTCTGAGCGTTTCCGAGAACCGAAACACGGCCACTTCTTTCATTCATAACCGCGCGCACTTGCCTATGTATACAGTCTGCAATCTATAGATATCGAACTTTCACCGTCATAAAAAACGTCCCGACGTGATTACCAAGTCACTTCTGTTTTGAATTGTAGGACAGGCGGGGGGAACGGAATTAAAAATTTCTTCGTTTATTTAGAAAATGAAAAATAAAAAAAGTAAGAAAAAAGAGCCTCAGCGCGTACCTGCATTTGCAACGAGCACGCAGCCGAGAAATAAATAAAGAACAAGGCCGACGTATGTGCACGCGCGGTTTACCTGCCGCTTAAACGATAAATAATCGCTTCTAAATTTATAAAATCCGCGAACGCGCGCAGGGGAATTACGTACGCGCGGCGAGCGATTGGAGAATAAGCCTTTGGCAGTGATTACAATTTTTATCTATCTAATTACCTATACACGCGCGTCGAAAGCTTCCACTTTTGCAGGGGTATTATCGCGGACGCGAAGGAATACAAATGTTCCAATTCTTGTAATCTCATTCCTATTTCAACGTATTATTCTTTTCACGTATACATATAAAATAACTCCTCCCATCTCAAAACCAAACTACCGGCACTGCGCAATATATATATAGGTCAATCAACCACGCCGCTCGGCGCTCCCCCTGATAAGAAACCGGAACGAACTGCACCGACCCTTACCTTGCATCTCCTAGCGATTATGTTGAACACCGGCATTTTCTGACTGTCCCTCTTCATCGACACACTCACTCTCACTAGGGGGGAGGGCGGGGGTGCGAAAAACTCCACACACACACACACACCCGATAGTACTACACTGGTATATATATGCGCGCGTGCGTGCCCGCGCACGTGCTCAACCTCGCGTGTCCACTATATATACAAACAGCTGCAGTTGCGCTCGCGTGTCATGTCGTCGGCTGGCCCGCGCGATATAAACAACAATGCGCACTGAAAGAGCCCAGCGCCTGCGCGCGCAGCTCGTTCGAGAAAGATCTCTCTCTCTCTCACTCTACCGCGCCGCTGATGAATTCGTTTTGTCGTGGATGACGGTTCAAATCAATTCAGCACTGCTGCCGCCACTGCTGCTGCTACTTCTCGTTCCATCCTCGACCTTCTTCTCTTCTCTTCTGCTTCGCTCTCTTTCCAATTGAATTACACGCACGAGAGCTCGTTCGTTCTTTTCTCTCTCGCTCTCTCGGCTCACCGAACCGCACGCGCGCGTTAATTAGGCGCGCGAAAGGAAAACGGAAAGCAGGCCGTTTTCCATCGCCTGCGCGCGCGCGCGTTGATTCCGCGAACGTCAGACACACTGGGAGAGCGGACACCGCGCAACGAGAGTGAGAGAGCGGAGAGTTCCTCAATGGCAGCTGCGCACTGATCGGCCGTAATTCAGGCACTTGAGTCGTTGCAGCTACGGCTTCTTGCTCTCTCGCGAAGTCAAAGGAAGCGGCTGCGTGATGTCTTCTTTAGACGCTATAACTCTAGTGACTTAGATTCGTTCCTTTTTGCGCTGGAACTAGACGGGGACATTCTTTTGTCGAATGATTTGAACTAGCGGTTTAGGAACGTATACATTTACTTCGACACCTTTCACAGCGTTGTATTACAGGAAACAGCGCGCAGCTCATCGATCGGTAAGAATCCACAATCGCACTATAGTCACCAAACTCCGTCCGAATTGTGTTTATACTGTAATACAGCAGAGTGTTCAACGCGGAGCGCAGACACACACACACACGCGTCGAAGAAGCGAACCGAGCGCCTCGCCGTCACCGCTCGCTCTGCATCTGCGTGCCGGCGGCTCGAGGAAGAAAAGGAGGCGCTCGTATATACGAGTATGTATTCTTCTCTCTCTCTCTCTCTCTTGTACGCTGCCTCGCTCGTTCGTTATTATAGCCACCTCCACGCGTACCGCTGCTGTCTTATCTCTCTCTCTCTCTCTCCGTCTCTGTGCGTGTTGTACCTACGTATATATATGCGTGGATCAAAAAACTCGCTTATCTGCTGCTGCCGAGGTGCGAAGACACGCGTGTTGTTTGAAGACGTGATTGACGCCTGCGAGATCGGTTGGCTCTCGGTATTTCCTGCCTCTTTTTTTTCGAGTTCTCGGTGTGCGTACGTGCTGGCAACAGGGTCGCCAGCGAGAGGATTTCTTTTTTGTCCGTTCCTGGGCAGGATCGATGCTAACTGGGGGATTTACACTATCGTCGTCGACGGGGCGCACCGATCGCCACTCCGTATATTAATTACACTCGCCACTGGTGTATCGATCCGCAGCGCGCGTTATTACGAACTCAACGCATATAACGCAGCGGACAGACAGAGACGCGCACGCGGCGACGCCGACGGAGGCAGTGCGCGCGCGAGTTTTCGAAGCGCGCACTGTGCTTACCGCACAGAGAGAGAGAGATGGATGGTTAGATTGAGGCGTAAAGTGGTCGCGATCGGCGCGCCCGGCGGAGCGCGGCGACTTGAGTTTTTTTTTGAGCAAGCGCGGTTGTATACGGATTTTGGGTGGTTCGGACGCGTGAGTTGATTGAAGTGTATTACAGTTATGTATAGCGATGTAAATAGGTTATTTTTTTTATTTTTGTTGTAATGAATGGGGGAACGATGTGGGTGCTGTTATGGGACGGTTATAGTAGTGCACTTATGGTGCTGTTGTTTTATAGTTTTGTGGGATTCAGTGATGTAAAATCTTTAGTATAATTAAAAAAATACGAGCATCCCTCTAAATTCGAATAAGTGAAACTCACTTCGGATAAGTGAATATTTTCACTTATTCGAAGTGAGTGTCACGTATTCGAATTTAGAGAGATTATAACGAGAAAACCCAGTACTCATTACATTAAATTAGTTGCATTACGATTTATAAGGAATAATTATGCCGCTAATTTTATATTAAGTACGGGCAATATTTTTTATAAGTATTAAATTTGCTTAATCATTATAAAGCCTTAAACCATATTATTATAGCTTAAATTTTACAAAATCAAAACTAGTAACATTAAAGTGAATATTTTCTCATACTATTTACTTTTTCTTTGCTTTATTGAATGTTGCAGTATGAATTAATCACTATATTAGGACTATTATATTTGTTTTGACAACCACCTTAAGGCGGTCTTAAACCTGTAGGCCTTTCTGGCCAAAATTATCTAAAAAAATGATAAAAAATATTATTATAATAAAATAATGAATATATAGTGCAAATATAACTTATTTTGAATAAAATGAGCCAAGGCAGAGGTCCGTAAACTCATTTTATCCTCAGATATAGCATTTTCAAGAAAAACAGGTTGTCGTTACCTTTCTCTGACACCGCATGATGGATTTTCATGGGACAAAGTGCAAATTGTTCCTAATTCATGTAGTTATGGGCCTAAGGGTTTCAATTTTAAGATTTTATGTATAAGTACCTTTTTCATGGCAAAAACTGATTTGTTTGCAATAATTTTTTCTATTTTTTTGAATTTTTAGGGTTTTTAGCATGGAAAAGGTACTTACACATGAAACCCTTAAAATTGCAACTCTTAGGCCCATAACTACATAAATTAGAAACAATTTGTCTCAAAGAAAGGTTACGACAAACTGTTTTTCTCGAAAATGCTATAACTGAGGATAAAATGTATTTACGGACCCCTGCCTTGACTCATTTTATTCAAAATAAGTTATATTTACAATATATTTTCATTATTTTATTATAATATTATTTTTTATCATTTTTTTAGGTAATTTTGGCCAGAAAGGCCTATAGGTGTAAGAACCACCTTAAATAATTAGATTTCTATCATTTTCAACGTACAGTAACAGTTTCAACCATTTTTTTCCGCGTCTCCTACATACTGAATCCGAAATTTCATTCCGAGTGCAGATGAAGGCGATATAGGCTAGCCGAGCTATTTTCGATCATCGAAACGTACGCAAAGTAAACATTTTAAAATTAGAATTTGATTAGCATCGGCGCAAGCGCACGCCGAAAGCGAGAGAACTTATAGCTGCGATGCGTAATTAGGGCTATATACCACGACTTAGCTCAAACGCGCATGCGGGCAATCAGAGGTGATTGCGTGCGTTTTTATTAAAGGGGAAGGCCTGCTGGGTACTCCAGAAAAGTTGGGCTTATCTCGCGCAATAAATTTCTCGAAATATATTCAAGCATATTATAGCGCCGATGTAACTTCATCACCGAATATTAGAGAGAGTAATAAGAGCACACATTTCGATTGGTTAGATATACTAGCAACGTTCGCGCGTTTATTTTCATGACTACGCGTATCTGACGCCCATGCAGCGTAGTTTTTCTTTTTTTCTTTGCTCGCGTATCAGCGCCAATCTCCGATTTTTTTCTTTCTTCTTTTTCCACGCGCGAGCGCTGATTCCATCATTATCGCACATTATCAAATAATTATCTGCGCGTTTTCTGTGCTTTTTCGAATACTCGTGCGCTCAAGTGTTTATTTCCCCCTTTATATTGTTGCATTATGTAATTATCATAGCAACAATGAAATCAATAACCGCGCCGTCGACTTTACTTTCTACCACGAACAGAGCCAGCCCCTTATCTACGAGATTTCAGAAAAACATTTGCAATCCGCTAATTATTATTTACACAATACACTATGTGCTTATACGTAGCGTCTTCGCGGCGCCAACAACGGAGGAGTCATCGTCGCTTAATCCAATAAATCAACTCCTCTCCGCGCACGTCGAGACATCGTCGTGTCATTTTACAACAATTGGAGAAAGTCAGCACGTTTCGCTGTATATGTACAGATAAATGCTTCGAATTGAAAAATAGTTTTTATTTATCACGGAGTCTCCAGTTATTCGAGACAACATGTAAATGTTTCAATTAACATTCTTGTAAAGTAACAGCACCGAACGATTTGCTTATTTACCGATAGAACACGGAATTCCAGATAAATAATTTCTCCTCCGACTCTCGGTACTATACGTGATTAATACACACACACACGTGTCGTGCGAAATTTCGCAACAACTGCGCATTTTTATAATGCTATACAATAACGACTCGCGTCTTCAGCACCGAAAATTATACCCATGACGCGAAAGCGCGCGGATCATTAAACTCTTTTCAATGCGACACACCTCGAGAAAGTCGTGCTTAATTAGCGATTATCATCAGCAGACGATTGATAAGACGCGTCGAGTGCGTCATACGTACATATCTGCTTTCGTAAGCTCTTCTCCATTCAACGCAGCGTCGTCGTCTGAATTAACCAATTGCACGCGGCGTGAAAGAACCGAATTGAAGGGACAATAACCGCGCGCATGCAGCGTCGTATATCCCTTTGTGCCAAAACGCTCAATTGTCATATATATCGTGCAACGACTCACGGCTCGAATTGTTTTGTGATGAGGCTCAGAGGATTATTATTTATCGAGGCGAGGGGGAAAAATGCGCCCGATTGAGCACGTAAGCGAGGCCTTGGATAAGTCGTGTATATACTCTGTACGGACCGAAATTACGCGTGAGTGCGCAGAAGTGTTGGCGTATGCATAAATTACTCGGAGATCACAATGCGAAATATGTGTGTCACATAGGCGATGCGAGGTGGGCTGGGTGGAGCTATTCTTCGAATTTATTGGGCGGATAAAAAGATGGTTGACAAAACCTGATAAATTTCAGGAGTAAGAACCTGTAGGCAGACGTAGCACCGACGAGGATTTACATTTAAATTATAAGCTATTCTGTAACGGTGAGATGGGTTGAGGGTATTTCCAGATTCCTATGTCGGATGAATAAAAAAGTTTGTGTATCACTGTTAAAAATTTCTAACCAGAACTTCACACATGTATGTGAAGTAGTCTTATAAATACGCATATTAAATTTCAATACATGTATATTGATAAATTTTCAAACACTGTTTTGAATTTAATACATATGTACATTAAAACTGTTTTAAAACACGCATTTTTCACGGGTCTGAAGTTCGCATCGTTGGAGTGCAACGAAATAATTTTTTACGATTGATTAAAGTTATTAAACAATGAAAATGTTATCTAAATCTTTGTTATAAAGTTATTTTATACTACAAAACACTAAATCTACACGTAAAATTAATATTAACTAGTATAAACTTGAAGTAAAATGAATTGTTTCTTTATTTCGTTGCACTCCAACGTTGCAAACTTCAGACCCATCATTTTTCCACATATGAGTAAAAATTCAAAATGTAATATTAAAGTTTCCTTAAATTTAAAAACATTTTCAATCACATATAGATCAATTCACAAATGTGTGAATTCTGAACTACAATACCATATGCTTATGAATAAAAATTCAAAACGTTTATTAAAAGTTTCTTCAAATTAATAACATTTTTAACAGTGATATGCTATTTTTGTTAATTCCTTCTACACGCATAATCATATAATTAAAAATAAATATCCTCCCAGCCTAAACCTCACTAAACATTCAAGCCGAGGGAGAGAGAGCGAAGCGAAGCGAAGCGAAGCGAAATTTTAATTGACTCAGAATTCCTGCATGCGCGCGGCAAAGCGCGGACTTTTTGTCAAGCGCGAACGCGGACGCACCTTGACCAAATTACACGCTAATATCTGCGCACGAGCGAGCGAGTGAGCGCTACAATTAGAACACGCGACTGGTATACATATATACGTATACACTGCGGTCGCGACGTGCGGCTCCATATCTCCATCTCTGTCTCTCCGCGGGCTGCAGCTGAAATTTTTTTTCTCGCGGTTTCACGCGGGTGTGTTGACGCTTTTTCAATCGGCTGGTCGTTTGCGAAAATTGATAACGCGACGGTATAACGATGTTTTTTCGGGCTTGGAGCCGTGTAAAAAAGTTGCTTTATTGCATTTAGCCAGGAGTTGAGAGAATGCAAAGTCATGAAGGATTCGTTTAAACATTTAGAGAGGGAGAATAAGAAAGTATGGAATGATTAATGAAATTAGAATAATATATTATAATTATGTGGAATAGAATGTGGTACGATATGTTGATGCAACAATAAATTTATGCTTCACTATCGGTTGTTAACGAACTAAGGCTGTCAATCTAAAGTTCTCATAGTTAAAAGGGAATGTGATTTTTGAAAATTCTTTCCATGCGTGAAGATAATGTTAATGTTTCTTGCGTATTTTGTGTTTTATAGCATAAGATAACTTTAATGTAATTTTCAAACATCTTTATTTAATTATGACAAATAATTTTATTGCATTTAAAAGATGCAAATTTCAGGTACATCTAATGACGCCTAATTATACTCAAACCTCATACCACTTAACTCGTCACTAATACACTGAGAGAAGAATATTGTTACTGTTAACATACACTGAGAGAAAAAGGTTTGTAAAAATTACTATACTGTCTGATAATGCTAGCACAGATTGTGAAAACCCAAAAAATTACATACTTTATAAGAAATTTTGCTAGAAATATAGGAAAATTTACTATAAGTATAGTAAAATTTACTGTAAAGTACAGTAATTTTTTGGGTTTTTACAGTCTGTGACAGCTTTATCAGACAGTATAGTAATTTTTACAAACCTTTTTCTCTCAGTGTATTTATCTATTTGAAATACAACTATTTGACATGTTTAAGTATAAAATGTGATATTGTAATAGTTACAATATCTATATTAACTAATAGACATATTCAATTTTGAAAGTAGCTGATGCTAGAAGTTCTTATAAATTGTAGTTTTTGAATCTAATAGCCAATTTTCTATCAGGATGATGTTGTTATATAACAAAAAGGTTTGAAATAAAAACTCCATTTAGTTTTTTACTCCAACGTTTCGGACATTTTTATTGTTTATTTCCCTCATCAGGATAAACAATAAAAATGTCCGAAACGTTGGAGTAAAAAAATAAATGATGTTTTTATTTCAAACGTTTTTGTTATAAAACAACATCATCCTGATTAAAAAATTGGCCATTATATTCAAAAACTACTATAATAAGCATATTGTAACTATTACAATATCAATGTTCTTAGGTAACATATTGAAATTGTTTATGAAAACATGGTAACTTAACTGTTAACACGGCATTATAACTGTTACAATGCCTATATTTGGTCATATTTAAACATACGCATGTTAACAGTTACAATGCCATGTTAACAGTAAACAAATCCTTATCTCAGTGTACTACTACTATCCATAGCCATTTAAAAGATCTTTTAAAAGGATGATTCACAAAAAAAAGTACAACACAATCCTGTCAGCTCCCGATCCCAAACAATTCCATCACATTCGTCATGAAAAAGTTGCAGCGTCACGGGCCAAACTCCACCGTCTACACTTTTTTGCCAGTCCCGCGTCAGAATTTTGCCTTTCCCCGCTGCAGCCCGCGCGAACGTAAATATAATTACGTCTCCTGCTCGGACTTTGTAGCCTGCGTCTCGCGAGATGGAAACGTGAGGTGTAATGCAAGTGGGATATTCCCTTATTGCGCAAGGACGGCGATGACTGGCCGGTTTGTATCGCGCGAATTTTGATATTGCGTGACCGATCGTTGTGTTTATAAGAAATAGAAATGGAGAAGAAACGTGTCTTCGCAGATTCTATCGTTTGTGTACATGCGCACGCTGGTATTTTTTATCTAGTGAAATGAGACATTTAGTTTAATGGTTAATTGAGCAGAATAATAATATGCAAATGACAGAAAAGAGAGGGAGAGAAGTATAATGAATAATAATGAAGTATGAAGATTATTTACCGAACATGCGGGGAATCATTTTATGACTGTCGAATAAGGAAAATGTCAGAAGATGTGCAATGTATACAATTTTAAACATACTTTTCAGTTTTTTGCTATTTGTCATTTTAACGGGAATGACGCACTTGTTCTTATTTTTGTAAACTTCGTGCAACCATGACTAATGGCTGCCAATCGAAGCAAGCGGAATTCATTTCAGAAAGTAGTTCATAGACCATCGAAGACTTATGGTTAAATTCAAAGAGCAGCTTTATATAATTTATTAAATTTCTCAAGAATGCAAGAATTTCTGTCACGGTTGGCATTCTCCTTACTTTCTTAACGTGACTTTGCGCTTTGCCAGCGAATTAATCGCTGTTTATCTCATTCCTCGCGACTTCGTCACGACAATAGCCGCTTTTGTTCTTCTTCTTCTTCTGCGAAACTAATTGTACAATATTGGGAGACCGGATGAAATTTCAAATCGCCGTGCGCCTCGCTAAGCAAACACTTTTCATCTTTAATTAATGCCTGAAACGGTCGTTGCAGAATCGTCGACGCGCGCGTCGTTATTAGGTGGGAAATTCAGTAGAACAGTTTAAATTAAACGATCGAGGGTCAGCTTTTCCAGGATAACTTCGTCGATAATATACCGTGCCAATAATAATTTTCCCTTCTCATTAAAAGTAAATTCGAGATAAAGCTCGTTAACATTTTTCAACTTAACAGAATTACGCGGTAACGAAAAGTACGATTTCCTCGAATTATTATTTGCGAGAGAAAATAATATTATGTAAAAGTGAATTGGTACTTTTTTTTCTCTCTCTTATCGAAAGGAAAGGAAACTTCGGGACGTTGTATATTCGATTTCACGTTCCTATTGTGACGACAGCTCGTTACGATATATTGAAACCGCTATAACGCCGTCGACTTGTAAATTAATTGATGCTCTATTAGGCACACGATATAGCGTTTGTATACAACAATTGAAATATCCCGCACTGCTTATAGCAAAGTTCCACTACATTTTTAGCGCTACGTTGCCATCGATTAAGCAGCGCTCATCAATATTCATTCTTCATAATTCAACCATTTTGGAATATATATTTATCTTACAAGTAAATTAGTTGCAAAGGCCACCGAGTAATAGAAAATCATCAACACTCATTGAAAACAATATATATTCTTTTTGTAATCAAACTGCAGACAGTTTCTCAACGGTCAATGATAGATCCATTCAAGGCCGCCAGACGTTTCGATTAAAGTCGAATACAGAGAAAAAAAAACGAGGTGAAAAAAAACGCGAGCTGATACGTTTATTACAAAATCCTTTCCTATAGTTTTTCACCGCTCAGTAGCCGCGAGCCGGAGAACCGGTTTCCCTCTGTACACACTAAACAAAAGAGGATGTAACCTTTGAACGGTTTAAATAAAAAATGAAAAAAATCGCCTAGCTATACATCAAAACCACAGAGACCAATGTTATGATGAGTCATCGGTTTCCCCGCGCGACGTCGAAAAGTAATTCAAAACCCGCACTTGCCTTTAGAAAGTCCGCTCCCGTGTCGTAACTATATATATATATACAGTGTCGCCGCATTGTTCAGCGGTGCATTGAGTGAATTTTCCGAAAATCATTTTCCCGCCTGTCGCATAAACCCCGGGATCAAAAATAAAAAAAATCCTTCGTAAGGCAACAATCATTCCAGCCTGATTCTCGGTTATATACACACACACAAGCCGACCGGTTCTCACTCTCTCGTTCGCATTCACGGGCTGTGATGTTTCGTCGCTCGCCTAACGGGACCGGAAGCGTGTACGTCGTGGCTTGTGTTTGTTTTTTTCTCTCTCTCTCTCTCTCTCTCTCTTGGCCGGATTATCGGCCGCGCAAATCGTGGAGAGAAAAGAAAGTGCGATTTATAATTCGATCGTTCGTAGGCGACCCGCGGAAAATTACGATCGCCGCGTGTGTGTTTTCGGGTTTTGCACGTGCGCGACACCGTTCGCCTCGGAGGTGATTCTTTTTTTTGCGGACGCGTGTGGAACGTGCGCGGAGAGAAATTCGGGCGCGGGTATATCGGGTGATCGAATAAGGTTACCAGAAACTTCCGTGGGATTGCTTTTATAGTTATCCCTGTGGTTTTATTCTTGTATTGAAAAACATTATCTCATAAAAATTACTATATAATACAGAGGCATCGGGACAAACTTGCAATTGATATAAAAATAATTACTATGTTTTATACGCGGAGAAAAATGGTGTAGGAAAAATTACTATATTCGATAGTAACTGGGGGGACAGACTCAAATTTTCATGAAATTTACTACAATCAGTAGTAAAAATTTATATATTTATTACTACTTATATAGTAAAAATTACAAAATAGTAGCAATTTTTACTATAAATTGTAGTAAATTTCATGAAAATTTGAGTCTGTCCCACAGTTACTATCAAATATAGTCATTTTTCTTACAACATTTCTCTCAGTGTAGTAAAAATTCCTGTTTAGTAATTTTTACTATGTACTTAGCAATTTTTACTATAAAACACAGTAATTATTTTGATATTGCAGGTCTGTCCCGACGTTACTGTGTATTATAGTGATTTTTATTACATTACTAGTAAAATCCAAACGCGCTGCGCATGTATTATTTTGTTTTTTAGGTTATGAATATATCAGTTTTCATTATGATTTCATTTTAATTGGTTGAAATGATAGAATAATCAAACTTGATTTAATTATTTAGTTTTAATTAGTTTTAAACTAACTAAAAATATATAGTTAACTATATAGTTAAGAATAAAAATTCAATTTAAAAAATTGAAATGTAGCGGAAGAAGCGAATTTTCGTTTCTATTCCTTACAGACCAATCAAAATTATTCTTTAAGTGCTCCACAACATCCGGCTATCGTTTTTTTAAGAGAGGATTTTTCTCAGTGTAGTAGAACGAATTATTGCAGGTTTTGATGTAGAACTTCGTACAAATATTGTTGTATCAATATAATAATAGCTGACATCGTATTTGCAATAATGAATTTTACTTTTCATCTCCAATAATACATACGCTATTTTCTCTATTAATGAACTATGTGCTTGTACAATTAACACACCAGAATAAACCCTACACTCACCGACGATATGAAAACAATGCACTTCAACGCGTAAAACAATTCAATACAGGCTAAGGCTACGTCAATTCCCCCATCGTCATTCCTCCGCGTAACAGATACTTTTCCATTGTACAGCCAGCCGGCGTATCCCTTTTAATTTTCATCACCAACTTATTACACTTTAAAACATCCTCTCGCGCAGCTTCCACGAACAGCAGCAGCAGCAAAAATTACAACTTTCCGAAGAAATTTACGACCGCGCGCGTCTGCGCTTCATCGATATAATACACACAGTGCGTGCGTTCGGCGCAAATCAGAACGGCCGTGTGCGCAGCATCAGCGCCGTCGTAAACTTGGCGCGCGCAAGTGTTAGTCGAGGCCGTCGTCGTCGTCGTCGCTGCATTAAAGAGAGACGCGCGCTAGCGGAATGATAGATGCGTTATTTCTTCCTTTTATTGCCGTCGCCTGAACTTGCCGATTGTAAATAAAGCGCGCGCGCGTGCGATATCGCGTCTGGCAGATATCCTTCGATTGTGCGGTTTATTTTTGCTGAGGATTTCAAGCTTGAATGCGGTTTGTGAGCGTATAATTGCGCGTTATATGTTTTGTGTTTAATCTTTTATTCTATAAATTCGTCAACTCTGCATTCATTTATTTCTATCCGAAACGTTAAATTATTAAAAGAAACTACTTTGAAGCCACTTTCATAAAAAAGCAAGCCTTGTTTTTACGTAATTTCCAAAGACACTTATAGGAATCAAACGCTCAAAGTACACAATAAACGACGAAAAACTACCTCAATACCATAAAATGGTTCATCAGCAAATTCATAATTGCTCGAATTCGCCGTGTAACTTTGTAAACAACGTTACCGCACTTCGCAAAATACGTTCGTACAGTGGCGCGGCGGCACTTCATTTTACCTCCTCTCTCTCTCTCTCTCTCTCTCTCTCTCTCTCTCTCTCTCTCTCTCTCTCTCTCTCTCTCTCTCTCTCTCTCTCTCTCTCTCTCTCTCTGCTTTCTATATAAATACATATAAATGCGCGCGAAACGTGTATATATATACGTGTGTGTACATCCCCCGGCTCTCGACTCCTAAACAGTTTCGCCTCTCTCACTGTCTGTCTCCCACCTCCTCCGTCTACTGCTCCGCGAGGCAAATGAAACTTTCATGAAATTGGTAATGGGATTTCGAGAACGTTTACACGCGTTTTTAGCTTTTTCCCTCTTCCGACGCCTTATTTCGACGCCTTTCTTTCGTTTTCACGCCGACAGTCCGCCGGTATACCTACTTGTTGATGCCATAGTAAATGTCGACGGGGGGGTTTCTCAAAAAGTTCACCTCTAGGCGCCCCCGGGGGAATTTTAATATTTGTATAAAGAGAAGAAAGAGAATCAGGGGCGAAGAATGGGGGAGCCTGTCGAGTAGTTTTCGAAAATAATGAGAAACGTACCGTCTTGTTTATTTCGGCTGAATTTTCCTAGCTTACGTATATATCGTTTTCAAAATAGTGAAAGGTTGGTTCGATTGAGTTGCATTGTTAAAGTTATTAAACAATGAACATTTCACCCAAAACTTATGCACAAACACTAAATCTATATGCAAAACTGATAGTAATTAATATAACTTAGAAGTAAAATAAACTTTTTTTTTTATTTCTTTGATGCAGTGCATCGTTGAATGGTGAAATTCTTTTTGGTCAATTTTTCACATTTTTTTATACTTTTAACCTTGTCAAAATAAGCACCCGATAAATTTTGAAACCTACTGATGAACGATAAACAATACAAGAAACAAATATTTCAAGGTTAAGTTTAAAAAACTATTCTAAAACAGCTTTTGATTTACACTGAGACGCTAAACGGTTCCCACCTTTTAATAAAGAAAATTTCCATTACGTGTTGAACGTTTAAAAAAAAAAGAGACTATCCATTTATTTTTATATAAGTACTGCGAAAAAAAAGTGACGCCGCAGTTACGGAATTTTACACGCAGTGCGGCCAAATTTTCGTACAATATTGAATTTCACGAGTCAGGCACTCTACATCCGCGAGCTAAAAAAATCGCAAAAAAGAAGAAGCAGCGCAAACCAATGGAAATGAGAAGCAAAAGGAACGCGGCTCTCGACGGAAGCAGAGAGGAAAGAGAAGGAAATTCGTAATTGTTTCTCTCCTCGCATCCAGCTCGATTCGCGGAAAATCGCTTTCAATTATCAATGCCAGTAGGCTGCAGGCGTATGTCTGTGTGTGTGACGCTGCAAGATCGACCTTTAAAAGCACATCCGCGCGAGCATGAAAAAAGCCTTAACCCATTATCTAAGAGAATCAATTTCTAACCCTGGCCCCGCCACGACGGATAACTACTACTGTGTGCCTGGCTATGCGTTATGAAACGCGCGCGCACGCCGAGCTGTACGATTCGCGTTTTATTTCTTTTTTTTTTCGACTACGTTGCAGAAAATTTGATCTTCCATTCAGTGACGCGAGCGTAGTAGTGTATAACTGCTGATGTGCGGTAGAATGGGTTAGTGAATGGTCGGCTAGCGTGTGTGTGCACGCAGAAAAGAATGGCGATATACGTTGCTATAACTGTATATTTTCGACGTTTTGGTTTTACATTTTCAAAGCGAAAATGATCCCTTTTGATTTTGAAAGTAATGGACTTTTTGAAAAAGTATAAAGTTACTTTTCGATAGAAGGATAACATGTTTCATTTTTCAGGTAGTTTCAACTTTTTCGTAGATTATTTATTCTATCGTGGCATGCATATTGTACCTTCTTCATAACATAACACTTCTTCATAATATAAGACATAATATTTAATATGCTTGAATAATAATGAGTTAACATGTTTACGGTAACTCTTTCATAGGTGAAAACACCAATTTTAACGATAAATAAAAATCACGTACCGATATCGCATCGAAAATTTAAATCGTCCGTCTAGACGTCGATTTAAATATATGGAACGAGCAATGCAACACTTCTCTGTGTTTATACTTTAATTTCGCAAAAATTGAACACGCGATCGAACGAACGTGACACAATAACGTTTTCTGATATATATTTTTTTCCAATAAATTTTCAAAATCCATTTTCACCTAGAAAATCGCCTCTCGCACTGTGACCCACAATCATTTTTCGAAACCATTCGAAGCCTCCCATCATCGCTCCATTCCCATTCCGTAATCCGATTCCGCCCATTCCTTTGGCCACGCCGCGACGAAACAAACTTCCTCTCTTCCTCACTCTCCTTCGACATGAAGATGCATCAGCATCCTTCGAGATTGGCCGAGCGCACTTTGTGCTCCGGAGGAAAAAAGAGCCAAATAAAGCTCGGCCGAAAGACAGAAAGCGGAGCGAGAAGTGCATCGGACAGCCGCGGAATCTACTTTGTCCTCTCCCTCGCTCTCTCTCCTTTTCCGCACGTGAAGTTGATCCATTATTCAGAAAGGCGGAGGGAAGAGGAGGAGAGGGCCAGCTGGCAAACGAGATTGGAACCGTTTGAAGAGGCTCAAATATTAGCCCCCGCGAATGGGGTATAGAGGCGGCTATTTTCTCTCTCGCTCTCTTTTAAGACGTCTGCTGTAAGAGAGACGACGACGGCGACAACTGGGCTTTTCCTCGAGAGTCCGCAGTTGCGTTATTCGAGTATTGGGAGCTTCTCTTTCGTGGGATTTTTTTTTTCTTACGTTCGTCACTTGAACCGAAAGGAGTGTGGGGACTTTTAATTTTTTCTTGGAGGTGGAGTTTTATATACGGACTTGGGGTCGTTTGTGTTCGCTGAATGTGTTGAGGATTGGGTTGATCGAGAGATTCGTACCTCGTTTTTTGGCATTTATTTGTTTATAACAATTAGAAACGATTATGGATTGACAAAAAATCATATTCAATTTTAAGTTTAAGTCTTTCACTACCTGAGAAAGCAAAAAAATTCAAGATTTTGCATAGAATATAAAAAAAAAAAACAGGATGCCGATATATCGGCTCCTGTGACTGAAAGGGTTAACTATTAAGTGTTTGAAAACTGTATAATTTAGACGCAAGAGGAATTTTATTTTTACCTTATTTCTGCTTTATCAGAATCAAGAATAAAACATTTTTCATCTCTGTTTACTTTGGCAGAAAGTCTTTTAAAAGGAAATATACTGATACGATTTGGATACGAGAAAACCTTTTACTGAGAATGTTCAAGTGCCTTATTGATTCTTGACTTATTAAAACAAGGCATCTTCCGCCTTGAGACAAAAGAAATTTCCATTCGAAGAGAGAACCTTAACAACGCAAAATATCCAAGTGTACACTAGAAACATACTTTGCTTATTGCGTAATAAATGTGTATACCTGAAAGAGCAGGAAGCCCCCCAGATAATCATTATGTCAATAAAAGCCTGTCCTCCAGAACGACGAAACCGTCAATTAATCTACTTTGACATCACAGATTTGCCAAAAACTTATCTGCCCCCCATCTCGTCGAAAGCCTTATTTTTCTTCTTATTCTCGTCATCCGTACACGCCGGCAGGCATTCTCCTCAAAGAAATTCCTCTCTCGAAGCGCAGGACCCTACGCGCCCATTCCTATCGCCTCGGCCTATCAGCTCCCGAAGATAAAGAAAAATCCCTCGGCTACGAAAACATCTGTACTCTCTCGCACTTACACGTCTTATTATACACCCCTTCTATCTTCTTCTAAAAAAGAATTCCCCAAAGCGCTTTCTTATCGGCTCCCCGCTTTCTAAGAAGAATAAAAAAAAACTGGAGCACGCGAGTCATACACGCACAAAAGTTGGACGAGGTGGACTTGTCACTCGACTCCCCCTGACGAATCGCGCACGCCTGGAATTCATAATCGTCGCTCTTTAATTCGGTCGTCGATTCTTATTTACATCCGATCGATCCGTGAGAGGTCAGCGCGCTCAGTTTTATATCGTTACGCGGAGATAGCGTAACTGTGATTCATCCGAGGGGCCTGCGGATGTGTCGAGCGTTTTTTGCGGGCTGCTGTCTTTTTTTGTGACGTGGAGTAAAAAGTGGCGTAAACAGCCGCGTGTGTGTAAAAGGCGGGAATTTTCGCATTCGGATTTCCCTGGTGGAGGGGATCGGGAGATTTGGGTTGATTGGGAGTGGCGGAAAAGTGGGGCCGATTTTTTTTAGGGATGGGGGACGGCTCTTTGTTGAATCGGGTGGAGAAATGACGGAAAAATTCACCAAAAAGCTACGGTTTATTCGCTAAGGCATCCTTTACATCATGATGCCATCGTTTAAGATACAGACGCCTTATAATTTCATCAGAGCGAAAATTGTCGGACTTTGAAAGCTAACAATTTAAATATATAAAAACTATTTTTCACCCAGAATTTTCTGGGATGTATGTATGTCCGCATATATGTACTCAAGGTTGTCGATTATCTCAGCGAAATTTCGATGGATCCAAACGAATTTTGGTCCAGATACTCGTCTAATTATAAGTACCGGAAGGTCAAATAAAAATTTGAAAAAAGAAAATTTTCAGCTTAATGTAACGAAAATTAATTTTCAGTATAAATCTAGCACTTGCTTCTGCTAAAATTAATTAAAACAGGATTTGATTTTACACAAGAATGTTTAAAATTTATCGATAATATTAAAACAAAACTGTTTCCTATTAAAGATTTTTTTGTACAATCAATTCCTGACGAGTTAACAGGATTTGATTTTATACAAAAATGTTAAATGCAAAAGTTATAGACAACATTAAAAGAAACTTTTTTCCATTTAACATTTCCATGTATTATCAGCTCCTGACGAACTAAACTTATAAAAACGATTTTTAACGTCTAAATACACCTGAAATAGTTGATTTTCGCTTATCATTTAATAGAATTTGATTTGAGCATTTTCTCGTAAACCAGTTTCTAGTAAGTTAAAGCTGGAAGGACCACTATAAAAGCTTAAATACAATCAAAATAGTCAACTTTTGGCGATTATAGAAACAAATAATTTTTCATGAATGCGTTACAGTTTTCGTCAAAACATAATATATATTTTAGTATCTAAGATAATATAACAGTTTTTGCAATGTCGAAGATATATTTAGGTTCTCCTGAATAGTAGCAGTCGTGCCTCATATGTAAAAACGAAGTATTTTATTTCATTATCTTCCCTTAAATTCCCCTCGAAAGAGCTAAGAAAGAGATTTGCATCGGGATTCGCGCGACAAGCGAAAAACTCCCGATACAATCACCTTCTTGCGTACACCCAGGCGCTTTTCTTCAAACCGTCGCGCGCCGCCGCAATTACATCGCGTGCAGTTTTTGCCCCGCGATCGTCGAGGTTAATTACGTCTCGCAAAAACTTCCCTTCGAATTGTAACTGCCGCGCGCTTCCTCTCTCGCTCCATCTTAATCAGCGGCGAGAGCGTAAAACTGGACTCTGTATATACTTTAATATCCAGCGCCGTGCGCTCGGAGGCTGGCGCAATTAAGTGGCACGGGAGGGAGGAAGATGCTTTTGTTCGAGCCGTTATACGAGTGCAGAACGGTGGAGGTATATACTTCGTTAGGGAGGAGATAAGGCGAGAGAGGCGAGAGAGTACTTTTGGATGTTTATAATGTTTTTTGTTTCGTTGGAATAAGAACGCAGAGATGGGGTTTTCGAGATGTATTTTGTTATTAGACTGTGTGAAGGTATGGAAAGGTTGAACTGAAGTGAAAGTCAATCAGTCGAGTGGAAGCCGCAGAATGATAAGAAAAGAGAGAGATACTTTTTGAGGTTATAACAAATAGAAGTGTTTCGGATACTTATGAAAGTTTACAACAAAAAATTTCCATGAATATATTATATAACATATTTTTATGAAGTGTATTGAAACATTTTCTATATAAACTTTTAAAAACCATGGTATCGAATTTTCCTGTATTCACTTTCAACAAAGTGTGAGTAACATGAATTGAAGTTTGACTTTATTATAGAGCTCATTCACTCTCTAAAAATAAATAAGTGAAAAGTCGCTACTGCCGCAACCAAGTGGAAAAATCTATTATTTTATTAGTGAATATTTACTTATTACGAAGTAAAAATTTTAATCCACCGCTTCAATAACTGAACATTCACTAAAGTATTGGTAAATTTTTTCACTCGTTCATTTTTAGAGAGTAAGAAACAATTTCACTCTCTAATAATAAATAAGTGAAAAGTCGCTCACTGCTGCAACCAAGTTAAAAATAGTACATTTCGATACTAGTGCGAGGATTTGATTTTCCCCTCGTGTGACTGTTTGCACCCGAGCGAAGCGAGGGTGAAAAGGTCACACGAGGAGAAAATCAACTTCTCACACAAGTGTCGAACCGTATTTTTTGACACGACGTGCGAGAAGTGAGATTTTTGCACGCATCGTTTAACGCAGCGTGCGAGAAATCGAACTTCTCGCACGGAGTTTCAAAAAATCTATTATTTTATTAGTGAATATTCACTTATTACGAAGTAAACATTTTATTCCATCGCTTCAATAACTGAATATTGGCTGTAAATTTTTTCACTCGTTCATTTTTAGAGAGATAAGAAACAATATTTGCACGATAGACTTTACGTAATTTTAAAAATTTATGGCGACTCCTATATCACCCAAACCAACTGCACGCCAACTTTATACTCCCCGATCAACCAAAAAATCTCAAAAATCCATCTACACAGCAGCCTCCAACCTTTCCCCTTACGCACACCACTTCCCCATACACCTCGCAGCTCCAAAAAGAAAACACATCGGGCTCGGCTCCGCGTCAGCGCAGCCGCGTCAATGGCTCTCTACCCCGTTTAATTATCGCGCGCGCGCGTTTCGAAAAAAACACGACGAACTAATGAGCGGAGCAAAGCCTTTTTTTTAGAAAAGGCCTCGTATACGCTCGCGCGCTAAGTGGAAGCCAAGCTCGCACTGCATGCACCTTTCTCGTGTGTATGTGTTTGACGAAAAGGCGGACGTCGCCGTGCGCGCGCGCGCGTTTTAACGATCTCGTTTTTTTCGTAATTGCAGCCGGAGAATTATGTATTGAGAGAGAGAGAGAGAGAGAGAGAGCGCGCGGGTGTTTGAGCGGCTGGTTAGAGGATGCCTACTGCCACCACCCGAGAGCTTTTCTCCGTTCTGAAACGCTCTTACATACATACACGCTGTTCGGGTGGGTTTGATATTTCTTTTTTGTTTTAGTTTGCTGTGAAAAAGTTTTAGAGTGGGGTTCAAAGGCGTAGCGAATGTTTTAGTTTTTTTTTTGCTGTTTGGGCGAACGATTTCCGGTGATTACAGCGCGGAACGCGTTTTTAATGGGTAAAGAGGGCTTCTTTGACGGACATTTTGATCAAAATGAACAGAGTCTAGCCTTTAAAATGGATGCGATGTGTAATCAACGAGTGTTTTTTAAATTAAAAAAGTAATTTTTAACGGTATAAGTGAGCGACTGTTGAGTTACGATGTGTATATAACTATACGTAAAATTTTATTACTATATAATTTATCTAAACTCATAAATATTTGATGTCATATTCGCGTACGGAATCAAAACTGTATAATTAATTAAGTTTGAAAATTTCATAGCCCCGAATAATTCTCTCAAATATCTTTAATTTATTTTATTACGCGGCTGAGGTAGCCTCTCGAACCTTTAACTATATCGCACAACACCAGTTTCACACTTTTGCAAGCAAAACTACTACTCCCTTTCAGTCGTAAATCTTCCCGCAAGCACATCGTGTCCCACATCACGCATACAGTTATTACGATTCCTCTGCCACCTCAAGATATTCACGCCCCGAAAAAGCGATCGTCGCGCCACGTCAAACGTCCGAATAACTTTCATCTCGCGGCGTGTCGGCGTATGTATATATACGTATATAATGCCGAGACCTCGCCAACGTCGTTTTCTCACGCGTACCCGTTCAATTGAGCCGCGCGCGCACGCAAGTCGCTCGGTGCTTAATTGACACTTTTTAAAAAGAGGAGCGGGGCCGTTGTCGTCGTCTCGACGGATTCGATTATGCGCGGTTTCTCCGATCATGTGCGATGATTATATCGGGCATTTTTCGGTGATCGCGGACGAAAGTTTGCGTGGTTGCGACAGACGTCAGTTTGCTTAATTGTGTGTCCACATTTCGAAGTAATATTTGAGCGAAATCATAAAATTTTAGCTGACTCATTGTGGACTTTTGGAATTTTAACTATTCAAAACCTTTGTAGAATGGTAATTACGAGTGAATGTAAATACATTTTTCATATAATTAAAAAAGTGGGATATCCCTTATAAGATATGTTATACTTGTGAATGAAACACATTTTTAAACCGACTTCACACACTTCTAATTCAATTTTGTCAACGCTCATATCATTGCAAACACATTGTATCAATGCTTAATCATTTACTTTGATGTGTACAATCAATTAGTTTACTTGGTGCTATTTTCTTCAATGCGGGTCCACCATGACATGGGATTCAGACCTATTTTCTCTTACAAATAAAACTGTGTTAGGTCATAATATATTTCGTTAAGTTGATGTGATACCCACGCTATTACTCAAAATTGGGTTCCCGTTTTTGTCATTCAATTTTTAATTTTAAGAAAAAAACTCTTTGTTGTAGTTCTTTATTACACTTAAAACGTGTCAAAGAGTTTGTTTCAAAAAGTTTAAAATTGAAGGAGAAAAACGGATTCATATAAATTTTATAGTATAACAATATTTCAAAATATGACACTATAAATGAACCTGCAAAAACTAGAAGTTTAGTTCAAACAACAAAATTCAAAGCACACGAATACTTGCATAGTAGATAGAAATTGATTATTATATTTACATGAAGAACACGTATATATCGAATTTCCAATAATTATCCCGTATTCAATTAAACATGGCTATTTTTAATACTGTTATTTCCACAAATTATAACCAGACAATGGCCGCGGTATTACAACTTTCAGTATAATACAATTATCCTTGAATACATTCAACATTTCCAGACTGTAATCCTATTCTCTCTCGGTATAATTCGAAACTTCGGTCAAGTGTTTTTACGATGAATATTTAATTAAAGAGTATTGCAATTAACGCGCCGCTAGTAAAACAATAAAAACATAATTGCATTTCACAAAACCCTAATCAAACTCAGAATCATTTGTTAAATACAAGTAGGTACAATGTGTAATTACATTTTTGAAAATTAATAGTTAACTCGCATTCAAATGTGCTAATCCTATTTACATTTTACAACAATTACGCTCAAAATTTTGGCGCATTCGAAATTTGCATCTCAAAGGTAGTTCATATTTTAAAGGTGCGATCCACGTTATTCAATGCGAACTTCACATTTGTAAGTAGCTTAACGATACTAATGCTGCTTGAAAATTAACGTAATACTCTACTGGTATTAAAAAATCACACCGAGCCTTGACACGCGGATAAATTCGAGTCCATCGTGTGAAATTCGCTTCGAGGATAATTTATTAAAGAAGAGCCGCGCTCGCGAAGCGTCGCATATAATTGCTGTACCGCGAATTCGCCGTTTTCCCGGAAAACCTAGGAAAAAACTGTCCTACTGAGGATAAAGAGGCGTTAATGAAAAGCTCGACTAAAATAGTCTGACTGTGTCAATTGACAGCGATCGCAAAAAGTTTATTTTCGTCGTACTCGCGTCACGTTAGTCATTTCTGCATTTTCGTCACTGCGTCTATTTTTTTTTTCTTTTTTTTTTCAAAGGAAACTTTTTCATACACAAATATTATTCGAAAAAGCTTTTGCCATTCGCTACGCGAGTACATGAACCTTCTATACACCATTCGCCGGCTTTTTTGTTCGCTTTTGTCGAATAATACCGCAGAAAGAGAAAGTAATACATGTACCATTCCAAAAATACCACAATACATTCTTCTTTTGAGCAATATCAAAACAATATAAACCCTAATCGCCCGCTAACTTAATAACCAGGAGCGGCCGATCGTTCACCCTAAACTCAAACTCTTCGGAATCCATCTCATTCAATTCCCGGTTATATACACGTGCGCCTCGGGCTCTTGCGCAACGCAGCTTCTCTGACGTGTACACACACAGACACACGTGCGCGCGGGCGCAAATTTGAAAGATCAATCTCGGCCGCGCGCTGCGCACTTCTGCTGTATACGGGATATACGAAGGGAGATTGATTGGCCGGTTTATTAGGCGATGCCCGGGGCCCCCCCGCGCTCTATATAGCCGAGAGAATTTTCGGCTCTGGAATTTGCCTCTGATCATGTGGGGCTGGGGAAGTTTGGTTCTGACGATGGGGAAAACATTTGAGGTCCGGATAAAAATGTGGAAGTTGGGAGTGAGATGTAGTTAAGAAGTACTGTTCCATCTTGAAAACTAAAGAGCCATGGAACGTGTATTTCACTTTGCTAGAAAAACTACCCTGGTAGAAAATTAACCATAAGTTGGCCAGAATATGCTTAACCAGCATATGGCTTAGCCATACTCTGGCCAACTTATGGTTAATTTTCTACCAGGGTACTTGTGGTATTAGATAAAGAATAATGCAGATTGCTGTACTTTGCATTTTAAATAACAATTGCGCGTAGTATCGAGCTATCTTTTTTCTGCAGCCTTTTCTGCACTTACACGGAGAGAAAATTTTCAGTAAAAATTACAAAAACTTCGATAATTTTTACCGAACTTCACGGTACTATGGTAACAGACTGACATTTTTGTAAATTTTACAGAACAGTTCGGTAATTTTTCTAAGCACTTACTTTTTACTGAACCGTTCCGTAATTTTTACTCTTTTTTGAGTTATAAATTTTATAGAATATGACGAATATGGTAATTAAAAAAAATTTATCTATTTATGGGAATAATTTATATTAATCGCACTTATCGCCATTTTAATAGTTGGGAATCCAGTGTTGCTTTCCTTGTGGTGTAAGATAAGATGTAAATATGCACGCCGCTTTTACATAGGAAATTTTTATATCTAAAGTCCTAAACATATCTAACTACTATACTACTCATAACCTAAGTAATGCCTTACATTTCGCAATACGCAAATGCTTACATATGAACTTTAGAAACTCAGCGGACTTATATACTAACTGAGGAAAGTCGTGGTCACTTGTGAGTTTCAATATTCGCCATCTACCGGTTGTGCACGGTAATTCTCGCTGAAATTCAAGAACGCGCATGCGCACAATAGTCAACAGCGCCACCGCGCGTTACGCCAACGAAAACTTCCAAACCTTCTCTTAAAAGTTACTGAACAGTTCGGTAATTTTTACTGAAAATTCTATAAAAAGTATAGAAAGTCAAGTAAATCCGCTCATTTTGGCAGTCTGTTACCACAGTACCGAAAAGTTCAGTAAAAATTGCGGAACTTTTTGTAATTTTTACTGAAATTTTTCTCTCCGTGTAGAAGTCCAGAAGCATGGTAACTGAATCTTTTCTCAATGTCATGTATTCAATACATCTTGAATAATTATTCCATTTATTTTTCCTTCAGTTCAAAGATAAGATAAACAAAAAAGATGATACCGCGACCATGTAACATTACTAAACGCCGATTCTCGAAATAATTAAAATGGTATCTGTTTCGCTTTTCTCCGTACAACCAGGCAATTAAAAACGGCTTAATTACACTTCCATAGATTTTACATTCTATTAACGCTGTCGCATAAATTTTTGTAAACGATATCACATATCTTAAGAGACATTTTTCAAATTACCGTAACAGTGACAACGAGGAAAGATAATAATGAATGCTTAACACTCGAAAGAAGAAGAAGAAGAAGAAAAAAATCCTCATTTCGACATCACCTCCACAAATTGAAGATTGTAATTTTTTAAATTATACGGTAGTTAGCACTCCTGTTTTACCTCCCATTCCACTTTTCGAGACCACTATGTTTGAGGTCGAATTTGAAAGATTCCTTTTCTATTGACACGACTCTTTAAGACGCTCGCCGTAACCATCTTCAACTGCCCGTGCCACCTCTTTCGTCCTAATTGTCATCCAATTAAGAAGGCAAAAAGAGCAACAAAATTTCATTATTCCCACAAAAAGGCCGATATCCCTCAACCAGCTTCGTAATGACTGAACGACGTAAAGAGAGCCCGAAAGATAAACGACTCATTAACGCGTATACTGTTTCCAATTGCGCAAAACACGTGTATCATTCGTCGGACGGCTGATCGGCCGAGCACGCGAGCCGCCGCATTTAAAAACGCGCGCATGCGCGAAGACAGAGATGGAAACAGTTACACCGTTCGCGCATATGAATTACAAATGCAAACGTCGACGACGTGGCGTTTCCTCGATATTACATTTCCAGAGGCGTGTCCCCCCGCGCGTGCGCATACACTTACGCATAATTGCGTTTTTGTCACCTCGCAGTCGGCGCGACTAATGAGTTATTTCCAATATACCGAAGAAAAAAAAGGTAGAAAAATGCAGCGCGGAAAAAACAACGCGCGTTGCGTAACAACATTGTCTATATGTGGGTGCGCGTATACGCGCGATCCGTTATCTCGTAAAAAAGCGGCATATCCGTCATTTCATTCTTATTAAGAAATTACATAATTCGGCGGAGAGGAGAGTTTCCTCTCTAATTAAATAGAACCTTGAATCTCGTATGCGCGCTCGCACTAAATGCAAACATTTGTACAGGCTTACAATTAAGCGCGAGCCGTTATCTCTCAATGCAGTCTCTCTCGCTTGCTCGTCGCGCGCAGAAGTTTTATAAAAACCTTTTGACGGAGTTCCTGAAAGAAGCGCATTTCCTTTTGAAGAAATTGAAAACGTCCCTCGTTACCTTTTGATTATATTTATAAAGCCGGATTAACGGACACCCGATTGTTTTTAGCTTCCTATGTGTATGTATGCATGTGGGCGTTTCTTTTTTTTTTGCCGGAGGACGTGATAAAAGATGAATGCGCATTCATAGGCCTGGAAATTTTGCTAATTATGTAAATTAATGGATGATTTGTCTCTGCGAATGGTTTCGAGACATTTTTCTCTGAATATACTTTTTTTGGACATATTTTATTTTAAAGAATATTTTAGCGCGTTATTAAGAGATGAAAATGAAATGACCAAATGATATTTCTTTTCGGTGCAAGCCACAATGTCTCTGAAATGCTTTGTTTTCTGTTTTACGTTCATCATCACCTTAATTGAACACCTGTGCATTTGAAAGTATAAGCAATGCGTCATTATAATATTTATGCAAGACGATGTAAAGGTGTCATTGGTAGCAAATGGAATCCTTTTGATCCAAGAGGAAATTATCTTGTTTTGGTTACTAAAATTAACTCCTCTTGCCACAAGAGAAAATCATTTTCTGGCAAATTATTCTTGTACGAAAAGGATTCCTCTTCAAGGAAATAGAAGGTCTAGTTGACCAATAGGAAAATCCTCTCTAACCAAAATCGTTTTGTATGAAGAAGAAACCTCTTTTTTCCTGAGAAAAAAGTTTAAACGTATTTTCTATTTAAATAAAAAAAAAATGTTACTATTAATTTTATTTATTTTAACTTTTATTTTATTATTTATATTTTTTATGTATTTTATTTTATTTATATATTTTTTTAATTTAATAATTAATTAATATTGGTTAACTTCGTGAAAAAATCGAAGAAAAAATGTTTTCGAGGATAGTTCTGGAAGTGCAGCGACTGGGAATCGAACCCTTGACCTTTGGATTGGGAAGCCGGTACCTTAACCACACGTCTAACTAAGCTTTTGACGAGGAGTATAAAAAAGGCAATATATATTTCAGAAGAATCAACTGATTTTTAAAAATTCATATCTCGATAGTTACTTAACTTGAATAGATAATTCTTCTTTTATTCATTAAATGTTGTATTCATACTTTCCATAATTATATAACTAATAGTTATCTAATTGTCTTGTAATTGATTATATGATTAATTATTTGTAATAATTACTCTTATTTCCCCTTGTGACAAAAGGACAATCATTTTGTAGTAAAAACTTTATGAACATGGTCCATTCTCAAGAGAAAAATCCTCATTTAGTAAGATGACATCATTTTGCCTAAAAAGGATTCTATTTGTGGGAGTAAGACTTTGGCACAAGAAAAATATAATCTTGAAACAAAAAATTAATTTTTTTCCTCAAGAATAACATGCTAGATTTAAAACGATAATCGTTTTACTGCGAGAGGATTTTGAGAAAAGGATTTTCCTCTTGCCACTAACAGATCATTTCTCTGCGTATATTCTCACACAACAATCTAATTATCATCCCATTCAACATCTCGAAATGTCCACTCCAAACTTCAATCCTTTTACACACTAACATCGAATTTCCGCGTCACCCGATCCTTCGTCCGCTATTCCCCCGTCGACCTCAACAGCTGTTAAATATTACGACTGGCCACCGCCGGCAGCCCCGCGAATCATCGGCATAACACTTAACTGCCATCTTCGAGCCACTCATCTGCCCGGGCCACCACCCTAGTGCACTCGCGATACATCCGCCACGCAAACGACCCTCGTAAACTTCTATTACCCGACGCGATATCTTCGATCGTCTCTCTCTCTTTCTCTCCTCCACTGCCGGGGCTTATCTGCTGCAGTCTGTCGGTCCCCCGCGCGCCTTTTCGGCCGCGTCCCGGGTATTTAGCGAGGGTATAAATGAGAACGAAGTGGTGGCCATCGTCGACGGAGTTGCACACGTGTGTATATGCGCGTTATCGTAACTGTCACTGCTGTAATTATGATTGCGGTAATGTTATTATTCCGGATCGTAAATTTGATCATAATCGCGCGGCGACGGGGGGGGGGGGGCGAACGTCGATGACTGTCTGTGTGTACTTAGATATGCTTGTCAGTGATTGCGCCTCTGTTCTATTGTTTCTATTGTGACGTTACGATCGGCGCGGGATTAGGAGTGTCGGTTAAGATAACGAGGAAATACGGTGCAGAAATAATGGGCAAGTAATTTTCGTAGTTCAGGCCATGGGATAGTATAAAAGCACGCAGTCAATGTCGTTTCGATGGACTGTGCAAGGTTTCTCACCTAATGCTTTGATTTGTTCAACGATTGCATCACATCCCTTACCTATACCTTACTTTGTCAAAATATGGTTTCACCTATTCGAGTTGGACTATTCTGAATGTATCAACAGTATTTCCTACTCTGATCAAACCAAACGAAAAAAGGCATGAATTTTGAGAGAGATAATCATTCCAACTGACCTCGGAATTGCTGGTGGCGACGCTGCTCAAACTGGGCGACATGGCACCGGTGCATGGATCCGATGGACTGGGCTCGATGTGATGTGTCCTGGACAGCAGCGCCGGTGCATGTGGATACGACGACAAACTTGGATGTTGTTGCTGCTGCGGCTGCTGCTGTTTAGGCGGATGCACCATGGGACCAGGTGGTGCACTTTGCACAACCATCGGTACAACTGTGTTCCCATTGTTGGGCCCAGGATCGACGAGAGCCGGTTGATTAGACACACAGCCGTCGGTGCTGCTCGCGAGGCTGCTGCTGGCTGTGGTGAGGCCGCCCATGGTACTACCAGCGGATGACGAGGTTGGGATGTCCGAGGACTGGCGGAAGGACTCGTGCAAGTACTGGCGCACCTGGTTCTTCTGCTTCTGGACCACGTGGTAGCGGGTTGGGTTCTCGAGGAGGGTGCGCACCTGGAAGCAGAGCAAGGGGAGGAAAGGATAATTAGTGATTTGTCATTTTTAATATTAATGCTTGGAACCAGTTCGGACTTGATCCCATGCTTCGGATACTTGGTGTGTCTTTAGCGAGGAAAATATTAAAATATGGAAAATTTTAAATATAAGGTGGTTTTGTAATTAATGGTTTATATCATCTTATAGAATCATTGTGTGTGTGTGTGTGTGTGTGTGTGTGTGCGTGTGTGTGTGCGTGTGCGTGTGCGTGTGTGTGTGTGTGTGTGTGTGTGTGTGTGTGTGTGTGTGTGTGTGTGTGTGTGTGTGTGTGTGTCAATTGATACAGTACGCAAAAAATCGATTTTTTAAGATTTCATAATCTATAGCGATGCTGTCAAGTGAGTCGAAATTTCATTAACACGATTAATGAGTTCGTATTTGATGAATGAATAAGAGAACTATATCAACACGTGATTAAAGTAATTGTTGTGAAATATCAATCAATCGTGAATTTGTTTCTAATAATACTGCTATCTATAGTAACTTGAGATCACTCATTTGTATCCTAATTACATATAAACTACAACGAGCAAAACTGCCGCAGAGTTTGTCTATTAAAAGCTGCTTTTATGGCTTATTAGCAAATCCGGGACTGAGTTTATAAGGCAACGAAACATCTAATGGCACCATTTATCAGTCGTACCGCAGGCCATGCAACAAACCAATTTGCTTCGAATACATTCGCATCTAGTCATCGTTAGCCCTGTTTAAAACCCTACAAATCTAACCGCCCTATTATCGCTCTTTCGACATCCCCCCCCCCCTCCCCCCCTCAAACTCAATTAACTTCCCTTCTACGCCATCCCGCCAGAGGCATTTAGAGCAAAAACAATAGAGCAACAATTATCGGAAAACGCAATCCTGCGCGTAGTTTTTCTCCCTCCCCTTTTTGCTGGCAAAATAATTTCGCGGATAATACGCGCTCATGTCCTAATAACTGTAAAATATACGCGGCTTAATTGGAATAACGATAAAAGGGTCAAGGGAAGAGAGAGAGAGAGAGAGAGAGAGAGAGAGAGAGAGAGAGAGAGAGAGAGAGAGAGAGAGAGAGAGAGAGAGAGAGAGAGAGAGAGAGAGAGAGAGAGAGAGAGAGAGAGAGAGAGAGAGAGAGAGAGAGAGAGAGAGAGAGAGAGAGAGAGAGAACAAAAGCGCCTGACATTTTCGCCGAAACGAGATCTCGCGCGTAATAACATTCTCATATAATGCTAGAAAAGCAAAATGCCGCACGTGGCTATACAAGAGTTTAATTTTGCGCATTACGTTTTGCGCTGCAAATATTTGGTAGGTCTGTGGGAATAAACATGACTCGCTTAACTTGGGATTTTTTTTCATAATTTTATCTCGAGGAATTATTATGACGTTTATTATTGAGCGCTTGGGCGCTAGTTTTAATAATGTATAGGATTTATTATTTACTCGCCAATAATTGTTTGGAAATAGGAAATCAATATTCCACATTTCCATATTAATCCCCTTATAAAAAAAACTGGCTGTCAAGAATATAATCTGACTGAATTGGTAATATGCTAAATGCACGAAGTATAAATAATATAATATAAATCAAATGATTCTAAACTTGAACACGACATAAAGGAAATGTAACAATATTGTACACATACCTCCAAAATTTATACAAAAATACATCAATCCAAATAACCAGTCGCATAAAAAAAAAAGAACGAAACGAACCATCATGAACATCGTAATTTACGAGAAACCGCTGTGTGCAGCACAATCACAGCCATAACTGCCACAGCGGCATCCAGGTGAGCGAATCCCTCTGGCCACCTCGATAAAAAAAAAATCCGGGTTTACGTTACCTCTCTCTCTCTCTCTCTCTCTCTCTCTCTCTCTCTCTCTCTCTCTCTCTCTCTCTCTCTCTCTCTCTCTCTCTCTCTCTCTCTCTCTCTCTCTCTCTCTCTGTCTCTCTCTCTCTCTCTCTCTCTCTCTCTCTCCACCCACTCGTCGAGGCCCTCCACAGCCGACCGCGTCCCACCGCAATCCAATAAAACCCTCCGCCAGGGGGGGGGGGGGGGGGGAACGGTGGAAAAGTGGGTCGCCCCAGTGCCATTCGTCATCCGAGCCCGCGGCGAAAGCGAGCCATCGTGTTTCCGCGCATACAACGCACGCACATCCCTTTATTACATCTCACTCGCACGGATGGAAAGGAGATGAAGACGGTTCCTTTGGGCCAAGGACGTGACCTTGCCATCGGCAAGGTTTATTGTTAAGGGGGCAAAAAGGCCTCGCTGCAGTCCGACCGGATGCGTCGTTTAGATAAAGGGCGGCTTATCGCTTTCGGTGTATTGTTGGTTTATTGTCGGGGACCGGTGCGCCGACGTTCGCTTTTTTTTTTGTTTGTTCGAGCCGAGAGAAAAGTGTGGCTGGAGGGAATGGGATGGAAAATATAAAGAGAGCATCGAGATCGATGAAACTGATAGGCGTGTGGGATGTAAAAGATGTACTCTCGGCGCGGAGTGACCTCGGGATGTATATTTCTCTAAAATACTTTTATTGAGGTGGGGTCGCGATCACGACGTCGATGTCATAACAACGAGAATAAAATAGTGTTAGTTTTTATTGGTTGATATTTATAGGAATAAACGCGAATTTGATAAATCAATTATTGATTGTTGTTGATTTTTCGCATTTGTTGAAACATTAGTACTTTTGTTTTGTAAGCCATATAAGCTTCTATTTCCAGCTTGATTTCCTAGAAATTTATTGGTAAAAAGAGTTTCATTGTGTTATGATGGATGAAAAAATATGATGCTTCCATTAGATCAATGTTAAATGTTAAAAATTGATAAATAATTTCAAAGAATGTCTTCAATTTCGACAACACATATCTATTGTTTAATTAACTTTCATATATTGTATCCCCTAGTAAATCTCTCGCCTATTATTTCGTAAACAAAAAAATATAATCCAAAACATTTTCGTTCCAATTCCAACGTAATAGTATACACGAAATAATCAACATTCAAATTAAAAACCGACCAATCAACAAAATCTTCCAATGAAAATTCACAATGACCCAAACAAGCCAATTCCCAGACCGCCTTGACCTTCGCTAAGAAAGCTACCATCAACAAACCATCGTGATAAGCCCCTCTCGGCTTAGCTCCTGCGCGTAGGCCACACGACCGGCCGCGCGGCAACGCGAGCGCACGTTTCGCACGGGGCACTGCGTGTCCTCTCGTCGATGTGAATACATACGTATGTGCAAATCCGCGGACTACAGCCAACAACTGGGGTACAAAAACAGAAAAAAATTTTTTTGAGGTCACACCTACCACATAAGGTTTTTTCGGTTCTTTGGGGGTCCCCCAACATGAAAATACTCCTGAACACTCATTATCCGTTGCCAAGCTTTTTTGCCGACGAAATCAATTTTTCTTAAGGAAATTTAACATGGGAAAAATGGACGAAAAGTAGTCATTGATGATTAACCAATAGCAAACTATTGAAGAGGCCAAACCAAATTCCACAAAAAGCGATTAAAGTTGAAGAATAGAGCTTTAATTTGAGATAAGAATCGTTAAAATTGGTCGATTCTGTGCAAAGCTACGTGAAGTTGAAAATGGCGAAAAATGACAAAAATTTGAAGAATTACGTGGCTTTTGAAAAAAATCGCTCATTTTCATCATTATTCGCCATTTTCAACATCACGTAACTTTGCACAGAATCGACCGATTTTAACGATTCTTATCTCAAATTAAAGCTCTATTCTTCAACTTTAATCGCTTTTTGTGGAATTTGGTTTGGCCTCTTAATAGTTTGCTATTGGTTAATCATCAATGACTACTTTTCGTCCATTTTTGTTGTTGACTGTAGTCCACGGATTTGCACATATCTGGCGATAAATACGGACGGCTCTTCCGGGACCGCCGAATATCACGCTTTTTCTCCAGCGAAGAGATGCATCCGACTGATATATGGCTGCGGATGTAAATATAACGAAATGGTGTATATATGTTTGATACCGCACGCGTGTCTTCTTCCCAAAAGTGGAGTATGGGAAGACGTTATAACAAGTTCTCTGTTGGCCTGAATGAAAAAAGAAAATCTAAGAGAGGGAGATAACGCGGCCGAAAGTTGTGTAAAGCTTCTCAGACGACGCTCGGCTATGTTTTCGCTGCCGTAACCGTCGTCGCCTTTCTCCACTACATATACGGGCGTGTAATCTAAGGCAAAGAGGACAAGTAGTAGGTAGTAGTAGTACCTGCTTATCGCGAGGGCAAACATACTAATCAAAGTGGCTCTATTAGCGATACCGGGCGAGAGCGTAGACATATATGCCGGCCTTTTTTAAAAGGTGTAGCGTGACCCGGCTTATCTGGGAGTTCGGGCTGGATGATGATGGCGATGATGCGGTTCTGCGATAGTGCATTAATGATGGGGCGAGGAGGTGTAGACGTCGGTCGTTCTTTTCTGGGACGACGAGGTTTGGTTGCCGAGCGATTTAGTGGCAGGGAATGGGTTTTATGGAGATGTGCAGATGTGGTGCAATGAAATGTTTATGAAAAGGTTATAGAGTGGGATTTGATATCGATTTGTAGTTTGTTTTAAAATTTTATATTCGTTTGCTACGATAGAGTTAGGTAACTGAAATGTTTTTAAGGTAGTAGAGTCGGGTTAAGTTAAGATGTTCTATTGTTTAATTTTTAGCTCAATATAATATAATCTAATAACCAGAGAAATAATACGTGTTATTAAATATTTATTAAATATTACGGAAAAACATTTATTATTAAAATTATTTATCGAATACACAAAGGTATCGCTGCTCGAAGAACAAGTCACTTCCGTTTCTTACGAATTTTGTATCTTTTATTTAATTTTAATGTTGGACGTCTCGTTTTACTGTTTAAACATTTGTCTTCGACCCATTCATGATAATATTATAAAATGACTATTATATACGAAGCGAAGTGAAATTGTTTACAGTTCAAGGATAAAAAAAAACTCGAAAAAATTCGAGTTCTACTGTAAATAATTACACCTTTTTTCTTATAAATTAACTATTTCATTGCATGAGCCTGGATGGGTCGTAGATAAATGTTTAAGCATCAAAATGAGACGTGGAACATTAAAATCGAATAAAAAATAAAAAATTCTTAAGAAACGGAAGCGACTTGTTCTTCCAGCGACAATATGTTTATGTACCCCTCTATCACATGCATTATTTCTCTGGTTATTAGATTATATAGAATAGAACATACCAAATACTATATCTCAAAGTACGTTTTAAATTGTCCTATTAAGAGTTCCTCTTCTAAAAATTTTAACGGTACTTTCTTAGACTAATAATAAAATCAATTTTGTACGATATTCTAAACATTGTAAAACTATATGTAATATAGTTGAGAAATGTTGAACATAAACTTACTGTTGCAACGATAAGTAGGAGGAAGAGTAATAAGTACAACATAAATGTTCGAATTAATCAATGCGGAAGAATTATTTCAAATGCTCTCTTTCACATTTTGGGTTTAAATTATAAGAAAATATTTCTAGTCATCCGATATTTTTAATTATAAAAATCAATCAATTGCATTCCTGATCTAATAAAAATAGAGTTGGAAAAGTAACCCATCGTAAATCGATAACTGATACAGCTTACTAATTCATTTTCTGATTTCCTATAATTATTGTCGGTAGGTAAATTTGTGCTACGGTTAATAATAATGATTACTCTTTGATCTATATATTCTTTCACGAACCGAGCGCTGTTCGCTTTAAACATTAATCATTCCAAAATTCATTAGAGTATCTCTTTATTATTATAACAATTGCTTAACGAACGAATATCATTCGATTTCCGATAAATGCCCCTCCGAATTCCGCGCTCGCTAGTTATTAATAATTTGCGCGATTGCTCATTTAGATTATCCGATGGGCCGTCAAACAGTTGCTCTTATGATAAATCATTCATTTACACCGATCATTGTTTTTATCAATATTAAATCGCTGCGTGTCCCCTTGTTACATATTGATATTTATACATACACGTGGAGTCGAAATTGAATAGCGCCAATCAAACAAAAACCATTTCACCGAGCAGAATTGTTAAACAATTGCCGATTTAATATCCTCGCAAACAGTGCGTTTAAATCGAATAACGCCAATTTTCATAATTACAGAGGAATTTGCCGCTCCTGATCCCCTCCAAAAAAAAGCACAAACGCAACATATAAACTCAACCCTCCGCCAACATACCACCGATCTAAAAAAGACCCCAACATTAGCAATTTTAATTTCCCCCGCGAAAAATCCGAACGACGCGCGGCTTATTGCCGTCTACCTCGTAATAATCGACTCACCTCCCTCGAATCGAGCCCACAGCGGCAGCTGCTGCCGGCTAAATATCGAGCTGCGGGTGAAAAAAGAAAAACCTCCCGCATCGCCTTCCTTTTCCAATAACGCGCGCGCGCTACGGGGATGGATATTAAAAAATTCAAGCGGAATTTCCCGGGCATTCCATGGCCTCGTAAACACTTGTTTCGCGCACGCGAGTAGAGGCGTAAAAGCGCACGGCAGTATTGGATTGCGCGCCGTGTTTGAATTGTGCGCGCAGCGGTACTTCATTAGCTGCGCGGATGATGATTCGAGTTCGAGGTGGTGATTCCCGTTTTTCTTTTTCTTTTGCTCGGCTTTTGATGAAGTCGATCGCGTATGACGGGATTATAATTTTCCTCGGGGAATGATGCTGTTCGGAAGTACTTTTTATGTGTCGCCGGGAAATGTAATTAAAGGTTTTTGTATACTTGGTGAAAAATTGGAACGATATGTGTGATTTATTTTTGTCTCGTGACTATGTACGGCATACTTATGATACAGTATTTGATGAATATCAAGGCTTTAATTCGACGAAGAATATTTTATCTTGGTATCGACTATCCAAACGTAATGAACAATTAATTACAATCTAGCTTTCAATTACTTAGAAGATTGCGTGATGTTAATTGCCTAATATAAACTTTAAAATGCAGCAGATACAGGTAAAGAACATTGCAAAATAAGGAAATTGTGCAAAGGGTGTAAAATCAACAACATTAAAATCTTCAGTCGTTGATTTGCAGCCCAAATTGCCAGGGTTTAAATTGAGCATGGTTTATACCCTCTGACTAAAGTTAAATGTCTTCCGCCTTGTTTGCTGAATTAGCCCCGATTGTAATTATCTATTTATCACTAATTACGCTACTTCAGTCTACAACCCCTTAGAAAAGTCGTTGATTTGCCACCCTTTACACAATTTTCCAAGGTCCAAATTGGTCATGGTCTCTCTCTCTCTCTCTCTCTCTCTCTCTCTCTCTCTCTCTCTCTCTCTCTCTCTCTCTCTCTCTGAATCATGGTGAATGTTTTCCGCTTTGTTTGCTGAAGATGCTCTGATTGTAATCATCTATTTATAACTTATTACGCTACTTGAGCCTTCAACCCCGTGGAAATGTCGTTGATATGCACCCCTTTACATTAGCAATATTGAGAGTTAGATTTATTTTTCGAAATTTAATCTTTTGAATATATTTTTTATTACAGCAATACCCTGCTGGAAATCGTTCATCTTTCGCCCATTTGTGAAACGATTTTTCACCCATTTTCTAGCCATTCAATGGCGAGTTGACCGAAATCGCTAGAAAATGGCTAGAAAATGGGAGAAAAATCGTTTCACAAATGGGAGAAAAATGCACGATTTCTACCAGGGCACAGATAAATTGAAAAAATGACTAGCACATGAAAAATTTCAGTTCAATATATTACAGAATATGTTATCAATACTATATGATTAAATTTTAAACTAAATGTGCTAGTCTACGTAACACACGTATATGTAACAATGCGAGGTAAGTAATTTCAAACTCAAGTATACCCCAACTTCTGCGAGCATACCTTCATTTAAACCGTAGTAAACAGCATAAACCCCCTCTTAATAAACAGCACGCATGATCGGTACTGCGCATCGAGATGCATTGAAAATTTCGAACATTCATACAGTGAAAAACATTTGAGAGAGCGGGTCTTCCGCTTGAGTAAGTCGCTGCCCCAAAGACGGGTAGAGTTGCGCGACATTATTTTGAGGTAAAATTTCTCCCAAAACGGGCGACTGAGTGTATACCGTTGCCAAGGGAAACAGCTGGTAGATGGCGCGCGAAATTCTCATAAACCGCGTATAAACATCTGTTAGGGGTAATTATTCCCCCAAAATTGGGCGAGACGTTATGCGAAACGCGGGTAGAGCTACACTGCCAGTATTGGTACGTTCCTTCTCCCTGATATTTTTCAGTGTAGCGAACGAAATATCGACTTTCAGTTTCTATGACTTTGAGTTAGGATTTATCGGAATTGTTTTAGATCATATAGCTGCTTTGTCCTGTTAAACCTAGAAATCGCAAAAATTGTTTGTTCACTATAAACGTTTGAAATTTCAAGTACCAGGATCGAGAGACCCATGCCGAAAGAGAGCGGAGCGGAAAGGAGAGAGAGAGAGAGAGAGAGAGAGAGACAGAGAGAGAGAGAGAGATAGAAAGAGAGAGAGACAAAATGAGAGAGAGAGAGAATGGAGAGAGAGAGAGAGAATGGAGAGAGAGAGAGAGAGAGAGAGAGAGAGAGAGAGAGAGAGAGAGAGAGAGAGAGAGAGAGAGAGAGAGAGAGAGAGAGAGAGAGAGAGAGAGAGAGAGAGAGAGAGAGAGAGAGAGAGAGAGAGAGAGAGAAGAAAAAACGAAACGAATTCGCGCACTTGATTAAAACGCATCGCGCGAGTCTTCGGAAAATCCCATTGCCTCTCTTAAATACAATTAACATAACGCAACAAATTCCTATTCCAATTACCGTTGCTGTCTCCCCTCCTCCTTAGGCAAAAAGTGCATGGGCTAGTATGGTAGTAGTATTGGAGAGGAGGCGATTTGCATAGCCGTGCGTTCGAGACGATTGTCGTCGCGCGGCGCTTCGTCTGGTTTGCTCTTGTTCTTGGGAGCAGGGAATAGCGAATTTTCCTATGTACGAAAAGTGCCTTGGAATGTGGTTGCTGCTCTGCTTATTTGGGATGATTTAGAGGCATTTTCAATTGCTTTGAACTTTTTGCTATAAGTTGTGTAAAAATAAAGTCTCCAAAGTACATTTTTGTAAGATGAATTTTTAAACTTGATCTGTAAAGCTTTACATTTTGCGGCGGTCCATTGGTAAATAAATCGTTTCCAGTCCAAGTTACGTAACGTTCCCCCTTTAAGGATTCTTTTATTATAAAAGTTCGTTAAAAGCTTCAATTGAGGTCTCCTTAATAAACAATAGCTTCATTTATACAGTTATTATATTGTAAGTCACCTTATTGCAATAAATATTTATAACTTTGAACAACTATTTACTTGATTTAAATTGTGCAAATACAAGTCACGAATGTGACAGCAGAGGGGCAACGCTGTTCCCTGATATACGTTTCATTGTGGAATTGTAACCTTACTTTTTCCGCGATTCATTTTCCTCAGTATTCATTAGGTTTGACACTATACATGCTTATAGTTAGTTTTTTGTTTGTTCAGGTGACGGCCTGGAGATTTATATGTTTTCGACATGTTTGTGGTCACTTCCGCCCTTAGAGTTGATAAATCACGTGCTCTGATTTGTGAGCTTACAAATACAAAATAGTAAACTCTGCGACTCCCGGCGCGGAAGTGGCCATTGATCAGTTTCTTCAGTGCCTCTCGGGTCCTGATCTACGGGGATAATTCGTACCCACAGATAAGGGGAATAGGTATACATGTATATGACTGTGTACATTTGCATATATGTGTATGTGTATTCCAATCACTTGGGAAGGGGTTCGAAGGGATCTTCAAGATCCGATGCCCTGATGTAAACGATCGCGCATCATTTCACCGGAGGTGGGGGGGGAGGGGGTCCAGAGTTTCAACGATTCACTATAAAATTGAAATCAACTATAGACGTTTTTCAGTTCGACGTATGACAGTGCAGATTGTTCTTAATTTCGAAATTCTAAATTACGAAAATCATATTTACGAATGTAACACTTCACCTACTGTCCAAAACATTGAATTTCATTAATAGAATTTTAATAGAGGTACAATATAGACCTTTCGAAATAAATCATTAGAAACAGCTTCTATTTGCTTTGAAATATCGTATTGATGAAATTCGATGTTTTGGACAGTAGGTGAACTGTTACATTCGAATATAGTATTTTCGTAATTTAGAATTTCGTAATTAAGAACAATCGCAATTACCATATGTCGAACTGAAAAACGTCTATAGTTGACTTCAATTTTATAGTGAATCGTCGAAACTCTGGACCCCCCCATTTCACCAGTCCTTTAACCTACGCGGGACCACTTCGAGGCTATATAGTTCAAATCATTCTTCCATCTTGTATTTTAATTTGTATGTTCTAATTGTTATTTATGGCAGCATGTGAATTTAACACGTATAATGTGTAGCATAGCATATTTTCTGCATGATGAGATTTTTATTATTTATTTATCAAGTAGTAACTGGTATTTTAATTTTTTTATTTTATTCATTAACGGGCTGTAAGCCCTTATGTTATATAATAGTTGACAATGAGGTGGACATTTTAGAAGGTTCCTAACGAATAGTACAGAATTTAATTTACAGGGTTTTTAAACAGCGAATTTATGTTAATATAGGTAATTTATTTATATTCATTTTAATTTAGATATTTAAGAGATGAACGTACACCTCGCGTTTAAGTAATCATCACTTTGGCTGACAAGGTAAATATGAGGAAAATGATCTTTTGTGATATTGTCAGTGCGTCAGGCCCCCTTAATAAATTTATCATTCCAACTGCTATAAAATATAAAAAATCGCGATAAAGCAAAAGAAATAGTACATTACTAACGCGGGCGGAAGAGGAGTATTTACCTCATGCGACGTTTTTCGGCCGAGCGAAGCGAGGTCGAAAAGTCGCATGAGGTAAAAATTCTCTTACGTCCACGTTTCAGTAACGTATTTTTCCGTCCGAGGCCGCAAAATGACATTTAAGATGGCATTTTGAGGTTAAAGGGCGGAAAAACAAATTTTGCAAAAGATCCTTACACATACATACCCGTACACCCATACGTATTTTTTAAAAATAATATATTGCAATTCAAAACGGTACATAAAACATTTTTGTCATGTTTTCGCGAACACTTTTTTACCGTCTTATTTATCATTCAAATTAAAAATTTTTCTCGCGTACTTCATCCCAAGATACCACAAAAACAACACCATAGACAACGAATTAAGGGTTTAAGAAAAATTATGTTATCAAATCTTTCATAACAATTTAATATTTTATTTCTATTTCAGAACCCTAAAAATCGGGAGAAAAACAAACTATAGTCATTATAGAAATGGCTAGTTACTAGATACAAGTGTAACGCGTTTTTTTCTATCAACATCCAATTTTTATCGAGTGATACCAGCCTTATAAAGTCTTCACATTAAAATTTCATAGCAATTTGATCATATATTGAAAAAACTTTAGTTACGAATGTTACGATATGATGCCAATTCACCCAACTGTCGTCCCACCATTTACCAAGCATCCTTAACTTCCGAAACTTTTTCTCTAAACAACAACCACCAGCAGTTTTAAAAAAAGCTCGAAACTCACCTGAAGCACTTGGGGCGGCACGTCGACGCCGATCGTGGGCATCGGCGTGGGCGGCACAGGTCGCGGCGGCGCGGCCGCGGGTTTCTGCTGCTGCAGGCTCTGACGGAACTCGGCTTCGCGGCGTTCCTGTTCCTGCAGCTGCTCGCGCATCAGCTGGAGCTTCAGCTGGGTGCGAGACGTCGGCGTCGCCGTCTTGAACGTCGGTGGGCTGGAAAAACCAAGAAGAGGAAAAACGTTAGTTTCGCGCTTGCAAGGTGGAGTAGGGTGTTGTGGAGGGGAAAATTAAGGGTCGAAGTGAGAGTGTTTTCGCGTGATAGTAGACTGTTGAAAAATCGAAAATTTAATTTGTAGGAAAAAGGTTAAGGTAAAAGTTAGTCCGGTGTATTGACTTTGTATTGTGTTGCAATATTAATGGTTACTCAATTGGATTGGATATTTATTTAAGTTAATAAAATATTTTATATCATTGTAACCTAAAAATCGCAACTTTGATATGATTTTTAAGCTCTCGTGATATAAAATACTGTATGAAACGTGTGTGTAACACCAGTATCATAATGTACTATTTTAGTATGCTGCATCGTGTAAAGTTTTTTATTTTATATTTTTTTAAGCTCTTATTAATGTTGACATTTAAAGTATATCCGTGAATAATAAATGGTATAGCTTTCATAACAAGTGCATAAAGTTTGACTTCGTATCCTCTGCAGTTATAGCATTTTCAAGAAAAACAGTTTGTCATAACTTTTCGTTGTGACCGCACGATGGATTTTCATGGGACAAAGTGCAAATTATTTCTAATTTATGTAGTTATGGGCCTAAGAGTTGCAACTTTAAGGCTTTCATGTGTAAGTACCTTTTCCATGCTAAAAACCCTAAAAATAAAAAAAAATGGAAAAAATAATTGCAAAACAATCAGTTTTTGCCATGAAAAAGGTTCTTATACATAAAAACTTTCAAATTGCAACTCTTAGGCCCATAACGACAAAAATTAGGAACAATTTTCACTTTGTCTCATAAAAATCCATCATGCGGTCTCAGAGAAAGGTAACGACAAACTGTTTTTCTTGAAAATGCTATATCTGAGGATAAAATGAGTTTAAAGACCTCTGCCTTGGCTGATTTTATTCAAAATAAGTTATATTTACAATATATTTTCATTATTTTATTATAATAATATTTTTTATAATTTTTTTTAGATAATTTTGGCCAGAAAGGCCTACAGGTGTAAGACCGCGTTAAACGCACACCGGCGCGCATAATTTACAGGCACCCAAAAAAAGCAGCGACGACCCCATATACGCACAGCTGCAGCATGCAGCCTCTCCATCGCACTGCAGCAGGCGCGTGCGTATAACACTCGATTAAAACACACACACACACAGCCTTGGGGCGGCGTACACGCACATTTACCCTCATTTCCGCAGCCATCCAAAGAGCGACGCCTCTCACACCCTCCCTCGCGGCTATTGTTATTAGAAGCTCGCATCTGGCGCTCACGCGCATCCCTCCGCACACATGCGTCGTCTCGCTAAACAATACGACGACGACGACGACTGCGAGCGCGCGATTCCGCGCGATATCTATTTACACCTGGGCGACGCGCCGAGGATAGAGACAATGCCCCGGGTGCGAGAGATAGAGATGCATCAGCGACAGCCGCCGCCGGGAGAGTAATTAACGCGTTAATTGAAAATTTAATGGCTTTAAGGCGTAGGCGGATGTTTGCGCCTCGAGATGGCGCGAGAGATCTTGACGTTTGGTGAATTTCGCGACAGAGAAAGACAGGAGGGGGAGAAGATACCTGAGCGAGGATGCGAGAGTTAGAGAGATTCCCACCGGGGGAGGATAGAGGGTGATTGTTTTTCGTCCTGGCTCGCGGATTTTTCGATTAAAATCGCGAACGTGAGCGGGGAATTTGAGGCGTCTGATTGCCGGGAAGGAAATAAGATTGAAGAAGGGAGGGGGGAATTACTTAGCTTTGGAGTATGAAAGTTCCTTGGATTCAATTTAGTAAATTAATGATATCGATGAATTAATGCCGCTTTACTTACACGGAGAAATCTACAATCGTAATAATAGAAGAAGCGTGAAGTCTAAATTTAAGCCTTTGATTTAAAAATTCAAGTAAAAACTACAATTTTGAGGTGGTAAAAGTAATAGTGATCAAAAATCAAAATTACACTCTAAAACTGACCCCCACGTTCGCTAGCCAAGCCAATTTATCATTTTTTGTCAATTTTTGACTCAAGAAAGCAAACCCCTCTAAGTGCAAAATAAATTGCTACTTGTATATTTTAATTTGTTCCATTTAACTCCATCTTTAGTTATAATTTTCATTTAGTAACTTTTTAAAATTGTTACTATACGTGTTATTAACATTTATCTTTTGTCATTAAAAAATAATAAATTAATACACAAAATAAAATTAATGGCGTATTAAAATGAAGCAAATTAAAATACACAATTAGCAGTTTGTTTTACATTTAAACGTTTGCTTTCTTTAGTCAAAAATTGAGAAAAACTGATAAATTGACTTGGCTATGAGCGCGAGGCTCTAAAATTTGGTATAAAACAACGAATGTTCGTCTCTCTATCATCACACTACATGTACCACTTATTAACGCTACTCCCACACCAACACGCCCCATTAATTCCTAAACCCAACGACTCGATAAATTAATAACCATTCATTCATCAAGACGCCTCTTAACGCAACTCCTGCTAATCCCCAATTTCACACGGTGGTAGATTTATCGGCCGATGAAACAAAAAAATCCACTAACCACGGAAATGAAATACCGAATAAATATCAGCATCGGTGTGCAGCGTCGAAGGGCCGGGGGATCATCGTCCGCGAGCTGTCAGTCGCACCGCGGACGCGGCGGGAGTGCGGACCGAGCGAAATAATTACCAATTAATGCTGCGCGAACGCGAAGCGCTAAAATCGCTGTCGCGCGTGATGGACAGCGCGGAGATTCGAATATCAGGAAATAGTATAACGTTATATACCTGTAATAGTCGTCGGGCGGGCGTTTTGTTTAACGGTTTTTTTTTTTTTTTTTTTTTAAAGGGCGCGGGTGTATCGTTCACTATGTATTTTTAACGTTGAAAGTGAAACTTGATTGCTATATATTTGGTGTTGAATGGTGGTTTTATATTGATTGGCCTTTTTCGTGTGTTTTACGTTAGGTGAGCATTATACGTTTGTAATCTGCTTATCGTTAAAAGAATTTTAATATTGTTGGCAAAGTATAAAATATTAAAAAAAATTGTTTTGAAGTAAAAGGAATATTGACCCGAATGATAAATTTTTCTCAGCGCATATACATCAGGAATACACAGGAGGGACAGTAGAAAATGCGATAATCGGCACAAATGCCGATAATGCAGCGAAGCGATACGTCTCTCGAGACTTCGCTAAACTGACACCAGATTGCAGTCTCTTATCAGAAACGATTCCACCTCCCGCTTAGGCTATTTCCTCTGCCTCTTCTGCCCCCTCAGATAAATCCAATTAAAATTTCGTATCGATTTTATGATTACTTATTTTTTAATGTCACGTAATTTAATTCCAATCGATACGTTAAACAAGCTTTATTATAGCTGATGTTCACAGAAATACACAAAATCAATATGTCAGATCCTTATAAAATACGCCTTTAAATAGGTGCTTGCGATGAAACAGGCGAAAGCTCGTAATAATGGGGCGCCATTGAGCTTGGCCTTTTTGTTTTACCTCCTCGAGATCGACAGACATTCTGTCGTTGAAGAGGATTTTGGAGATATTTTTAGTGATTGTGAGGATTGAGTTTTTAGGAAAGTTTAATAAGTTTGTGGTGGTAAAATTACTGTTGACAAATTGAGGATCTAAATTGACTTATTAAGTAAAATTTATACTCAATAAATGTTATATGTAAGGGAAAGTTTGTTCACACTTTTGTAATTTTAAAAAGAATGCTGATTGTTCGAATTCTATTGATTTAAGAATAAAATTAAAGTCAAAGGACGTTGAAATTAAGATACATAAAATTAAATTATATTTTTTATACAATAAATTGATGTGGGCAAAACAGTGGGCACTATAAATAAAAAATACTGAATCGGTTTAATCTTAATAAATGATATTTATTACTTTTTAGTCGCATTAAAAAAACATGATTTGATCGTTGCCTCATTTTACTAAATAATAATTTACGATTCCAATCATTTCAACGATAAATAAAAGATAATATTGTGTAAAGAAGCTCTAAACCGTATTAATATGTGAACCTTGCCACTGACTAATTTATAAATACGTATTTATGCCCCAGATAATATAACATTCCACACTTCATTTTAAAGAACACATCAAACTTTCCGAAAATAATAATTGCGAGCAAAAAAGTCCAACTCCTCTTCTATTCCGATACAAATCTCATATCCTTGACAAACCCGTAATTTCGCGTCTCTCCTCTCCTCTCTCTACATATCCCTCTATCTCCTCTCTATCTATGCCGCGACTATTTTCCGTCAATCCGCACCAGCGAGCGCGCGCCTCAACTCCGCCCGCGAAATTACTTCTCAGCTCGCCGCCGATATTTGTTTCTGCTTATGCGCGTGTGCGCGCGCGAAAAGCTATTTCCTCGCGCATCGCGCGAATTTCGCGCAAATAAAAGTGGAGCGGAAATTTCTCGCACGCCCGCTATTTCTGTCAATAAAATCGCCCATCGCGATATCATGAGTTTCGCCAGAGTGGGGGGAATGGGAATCGCGCGCATTCCGGACTGCGGAATGGCTGTATGTGTGTGCATTTTCAATGACGGTTTTCAAGTGTGAAGTGCGTCGTTATTAATTTAAGGCTTAATAAAGAGCGAAGAAGTGTTCGCAGTGTAGTATTGATGAGGTGCCTTTTGGAATTTTTTTCGTGAATTTTCAAAATGTTTTGATGGTGCTGAAATATTTGTTGTGTTCGGTTTATTCACAACAACGCGGTTGTTGATTTTTTGTAAACGGTACCGAAGTATTTTTCATTCACATTTTCAACTTCAAAGCTTTATTAGATTGTACTGTTATCATCTATTATAAAATTCTGAATAAACTAGAAAAAAAAATAAGTAAAAAAGATAAATAAGTTTTTCACCAGATTACCGTTTGTTGTCATCTTCATTCTTCATTATTTAGGGAAATTATATATCCCAATATCCAATTATTTTCATCTAAAGTATCATCAATATGTAACGTTACCAAGCACAGATTAAACCTTTGTCGCAACTTCAACTAAAAATCTTGCTTCCTAAAACTGCGTATATTTTAAGTCAATCTGCTTTTATCGTTCGTAGATGAATTCAGTAGGAGGTTGTAAAGATGATCTCCGACGAACCAAGATGTAAAATTTAACGTTGTTTATTAAAATAAATCCCTACGATAAGTCAACGTTTCGGGAGGTTTATTAGCTCCCCCCTATTCAAGACTAGAATAAAATTATATAGTAAAAAATTAACGCACTACCAAACCTTAAATTTTCTTAAAAATTTTTAAATTTTTTAATTTCTGAAAGAAAAAAAATAATGTAAACACACCTATATTTTGCAGATTTTAAATTATTAAAACGCTAATAACATGTTGGGAATAATCGAAACGTGTGAAAGCAAATAACTGAAATATAAAAATCAATAATAAAGCAAAAATTAAAAAATTGTAAATCTGTGTATTAATTTTAAATTATGAATCCAAAATTAAAAAAACAACGCTAAATTTTATAACTTGATTCGTCCAAAATCATCTTTACAACCACGTAAAACTACGTGGTCCAAGTTCCTTCCGAATTCGAATCTCTTTCCCAAAAGCCAAAAACCCAACTACACCCAAACACCTACATCCTCATCGCCTCAGCGTCTTCCAACTTCAAGACCGCATACCTACTCATTCATCATTCGTTCCCTCGCGCCAAAACAAATCGCGTCATCGCCGCGCGGTCCCCTGTAATCGCGCGCTACGCCCATTTTAATGGACACTCCCGTCGCGGGAGCCGTGCCAACTTTGCGCCGATGGATACGAGAGAGTGGGGGAGAGAAGAGATGGACTTATTTATACGGTCAGCGTACAATGGAGAATATTACACTCGAAAAGCGGAACATGACAGTTACCGGTACAATGTCTCCGGCGCCTGCGGATTGTCGTAAATCTAGAGCAAGGGAGCTTTTTAAGTGGTATGTACGAAATTAAAAGTAGAACTATTTTTTGTTCCTATGAAAATGGTGAAGGGGTTGTTGTGCTGCTTATTAGACGAAGTGATCTTATAACTGAATAGTTATTGAGAACTTTTCTAATCAAGAATAAAAAACGGCTGCCAATTCATTGGCACGTAGCTTCCTCAAACTTAATTTACTGATTCCTTTAATTAATTTTTAATTCCAATGTTTAAATTTTGTGGAATGCAGCTAATGGTAGATTTTCATTGAATTAATTATCTTGCAGCTAACGGCCAGTTTCCTACCAATATGGTGTTTAGTTTACAAGGTTTAGGAATAATAAAATGACACCATTTTGTTACTATTCCTAAACCTTGAAAACTAAACACCATATTGGTAGGAAACTGGCCGTTAGCTGCAAGATAATTAATTCAATGTTTAAAATTTAATACTTTATTTTGTACGGTGAGACTATGTTAAGTGGTTTGTGACTTTTTATTTTTACTCTTTCTATTTTTTATCATTAAAAATCAATGATTATTATTATACAATTTTATATTTTACAAAAAAAAAGAAAATTCATTGCCCACAAACACGAAAATGATCATCACGACCAAATATTCGAGATTAAAAATTTTTGTTTAATGTTTTTTAATACTGATATCTCAGAAAATATTTGATCAATTTGAAATTTTAACCAATTATTACAATTATTTATTATAATATTTAGTTAAATTTTTAAGAGATTATCTTTATTTCTTTTGATAAAAAAGTAATTAAAAAATATTGAATATTCTGTTTATTTCCCTTTAAATAATCTTTTATTTGCTGTAAACACGTTAGTAAAGATCAGTGAATATGATAAAACATGGAATTCTATAAGAACAACTTTTTAAAGTACACGTCTAGTTACAAATTAAACTCTCATCTTCGAACAAGGATATGAAGAAAATCTATATAGAACAGCGTCAATAAAAACAATTACGTCGTCGGCCAATATCCTTTTCAAAATCATCGTTCTCACTCACCCGGCGACCGTCGGCCTTCGTATATACAGTTTTGAAGTAGCCACAGCCGCCTTTCTCCCTCTCTCTCTCCCTCGCCATTCTAATTAAAGAATTCAATGCCACGGGCGCGCGCCGCTTCGAATTCACCCGCCGTTACCGAGCGAAAACGCTGCCCCGTTGCCGGGCGTCGGTAAGTACGGAACGCGGAATCGGAATCGATCGAGGAGAGATCCAGCGCTGCTGTCTGTAATATATACATATATGGGACACGGTCTGACGTACCAGAAGTTTTTCTACTGTGAAAGGATGTTGGGAATTCCAGATTGTTTTCGTTGCCTTGCGTGAAACCTTGTTTTTCATTTTGTGAGTGTTTTTATGACGCTGTTATTATTGTAATAAAATTTCTGTGAATATACGATGACGTAATTTTTTTGATTAATCGCTGTAGAAAAAGAGTAGGGATAGAGTAAGCTTATGAGTATTAAAATTATAAAAGAATTAATATTTGGATAAAATAATTTTTTTCGTTGTGTGTTGTAATTGTTATCGAATAATTACAAATTAGTTAGTATTCCGAAGTTTGAGTAGCAATATTTTTTTTTAGAAAGTTTCTGTAAAGCTTAAATCAAAGCCTTTGCTTCCATACATTATATTGATTTATTAACAGTTCTCTGAAAGATTTCATAGCGAACGTAATTTATGCGATCTAACGATGGATAAAATGCCGATAAATAACGCCAGTTTTATGGAAATATAAATTTTTTGTTTACTAAATTTAAAACTACTCCATCATAGGTTGTCTCAAGTCTATGTGATTAGCTAATCTCTCGTTATTAAAAATTTCACCATAAACAATTTAAAGTGCTTTTTTTTAACGTTACTTTGTAAAATTAAGACCTTAACAAATGATGTAGGCGTGATATATTCTGACAATGGAAGCGCGCGGAACCGTTCGAACGTCAATTTATCAATTTAGCAGGCGGTGAAAGAAAAAAACTTGCTGTTTTGAAATTTCCGCAAAAAGGTAAAACTTGACCCACGGCGACGGCGTTATTGATTATAGGCGCCATCTGAGTAAGCTGTCAAGTACAGGGCTCTTACATCTCTTTCATACTTCAATTTTCGCGCTGTCTCCACAAGTCTCTAAAGAGTTTACTTGCTAGTTTTCGAGTTTTTATTTCCCGGACGCAATATACACTTTTCTTATTTCGCTCTTTCGCAAGGTGTGTCTCGTGATCCGTTGCGAATTATCGGCTGAATTAACGAAATAACGGTTGGATTATTTAGAGATATGAAGATAATTCTGATTACCTTATAACCTTATCAGCGATGGAATTAAACTTAATGTTTCGTTTTTTGTCGTACACCTTCACATTGGTTCGATCGTGTCAAAATATTATTTAATAAAAGATTCATATCAGATTTTATTTAAAAACAGAGTTGTTGTGATATTTTTTTCTCAGTTATTAATAAATTCCGATACTGATTTGTAAAAATACAATAGTAAATGTACCCAATAATTTTGCTCCCTCTCCTATTATCTATACAACTGGTACAATAATAATAATAATGTTTGTAATAAATGTGTAAAATTGAGATACATAATACACATATTATACGCATGGATATAAAATCCTTCTCTAAAGCATTAAAAAATACTACAAAACGTAGAATACCCACAACTCCATCATAAATATATATTTAACGCACTACATAAAATTCATTTCCAAATTGTAAAAAAAATCAATCTCGTGCTATACGCTCGTTAACCGAACTTTCCACTAGTCTTACGGCTGCCTGCCTGCAGTGTCACACACGCGCTTGAAGCCGGGGAGGGGGGGGGGGGCATCGACTTTTGCGCCTGTACCCGGAGATGCCACTCGCGCGGTCCGATTTGCGCCTGCCCAAGACATCCCGCTATACGAGTGTTAATCGCTCGCGCGCGTGCGCGTAGCAGCAGCGCACTTTCCCCGGGAAATTCCGAAGAATGTGAGTTGACTGCCGATGATGACGCGGTTTGCTAGGATGGAGGATTTCTAGTGTGGATGTGTTGAGGAAATAAAATTTGTGGTGTATTTATATTTAGTTATTGATGTTGTCAGGATTAAAAATATTTACATAAATATGAGTAAATGTTGAGGTGGAAGATATCATCTGTATAGCTTCTTTGAGGATAGAGAATCCGATATCAAACGTAAATTCATAAAACGGTCTATTTCTGCTTTGAGAATTTTACCGTGTATGGTTTACTTTGTATTTGGGGAAACCTCTATACCTCTGATGCCTACAAGTGTCATCGTTGTTTTCACGCTTATTTTGATTGTGTAATTAATTAGTTCAAGCGATGATAGTGTTGCATTATAATTCGTTTTTAATGATTTACTGTTTGAATGATAATCTTTATTCTAATAAATATTTGTGATTTGTGCTTCTATATTACAAAATCTTTGGAAACAAGTCATTTTTTTATGCACTTTGTTGGAGTCTGTTTTATTTTTTAACTCAGATTAAAAATAGTTTCGACATGTATATTGTGCCTATAGTAAATAAATAACAGGATAAATGATCAAAACACTAATTAAATCATTAATTAAATGATTTCCAAACGTTATCAAGTTATTCTTTCCACCAGTACTCATGAAGATGAGCCTTGAGATGAGTGGCATAAAAGTGAGCGATAAATAAGAATAACTATAAGGACGCTAAAACGTGCTATGCAAATTCATTGTGGCGAAACTAAGCTCGACAATATTTACACCGGCGCATTTTGTAACGCACGCCAATTACGCGAATTTATTATCGTGTTTATCTAACGCCGCTATCAAAATCCAGAAATTCTGCTTCCACAGTGACACGCTCGTCCCACATAATTTCAAAAATAATATTTTGCTTGCATTGTAGGCGCAAATACAGATGTGGAATCTTGTCAGTGTTCATTATGTTTATCTAAACGAGGCACGTATCAGTATAACGATAAGCACATTTATCATAGCTATTTATAATTATCGAAATATATTTTTAAATATCATATCAATGATACATCAGAAAGTACGAAATTTTGACTTGATTTTCATACTTACATTTCTCTTATTATATTATCAAAATATAAACTAACGCTCATTCTAAATTAATGAATAGCAGAAATTACATATCCGCACAATACAAAAAAACCATTTTCCAAATTAAAACAAGAACGAACATTACAAAACCAAAGCCACGAGAAAGAAAACAACAGCTATCACCATCACCACCTGCGATCCGCCCATAGAAAGAAGTCGACGTCCTCGCCTGCGCGCGCCGAATATTCGCAAGTTCACCCGTCGACGAGGGCAGAGGCCGCAATCACCGGTTTACGAGCTCGCTGACATAAACTGCTTTTCTCGTTCTCCAGCAAAAAGGACGCGGAGGAGAGTTTTGGTCTTGATGAAACGCAATTTCGAGGTTAAGGCTTTGCCACGGGAAAGTAGGGGGAGGGGGCGAAGAGAAACGTATATTGCAAGTGTGTACGGGAAGGTGTGAGGTTTCGGGGACACGGCTCTAGGTCTGAGTGTCGGTGGAACTTACGTAATTTACATTAGCTTTTTTTCATACAATAAAGGGCGTGAGATTGTGAATAAATAGAGAAGTGTTTATTGGGTAGTATAGAAATCACTTGGTACTCTTACTTCTCAATAATTACATGTATATTAATCTTTAATTTGGTCATCAAACAGAATTCAGCACAATTCAATTGAAACTCTCGTTCAAAATAGAAGAGAAGCAAGTAGGCGTAAGTGTAATCTACGCGAAGAAAAATGCCTTTTTAACGACCCACCGCCAGCGCCTAAACAGAGAACAAACTCAACGCACGTCCAATTCTTTTCCAACTCGAGAAAGAGAGAAGACACACCCCTGAGACGCGCGCGCACCTCAAGCAATCCACGCGTGCGGATAGCATTCATTAATCTCTCCCGGCAGCTGTCCAACTCTTTTCTAAAAGAGCGCCGCCGAAAATATCTCGACGCTTTTTTTGTTCGCGCACGCGCGTGGGTTTCCGCCTCCTGGGCCGTGCACACAGTCGCATTGTTCGTTCTCTCTCGCGCGTGCATGGATAAGGTTCGCGTTATTGTTCGTAGCGCGTGCGTTGCGCAATGAGATCGACGTTAAGGTAATCGATGCACCGGCGCTCGGGTGTAGCGCGAGTGTTTTGATTAACCTAATTTTTAAAGTTGCGGATGATGTTTTATAATTTTATCAATGAAGAATAGATGCATTTTCTCGTATGAATGAATAAAATACTTTTTCTGGACTTGTGTTACCATGTATAGAGTTGGTATGTTCAAAAAGTTACGTGTAAAATCTCTGTTTGTGAATTTTTAATCTGTAAATAAACAGTTCTGTTATTCCAGAGGTAACTAATAAACAATAAAAAGATGAAACCGTGGAGAAAAATATATTTTTCGATTCGATGTTTACCTATAAAGAATATTGTAAGTGAAAATGTCGCATACGTTTGTGTTTTATATTTTGATGAGTTAATCCTTGTAGGGTGACTATGTCGTCGGGTGGGAGAAAAAAGGAGCTATTTCGAAAAAGCGTTGAAAAAGGAGCTATTTCGAGTGAGCGTTGAAAAAGGAGCTATTTCGAATGAGCGCCCAAGAAGGAGCTGATTCGCTATATCAGGACATCAAATTTATTAAAGTTGTTGCTAGATCTGGGCAAAAAAAAAGGATCTTCAATATATGATTGATCACAATTTGATTCCTCATGAATTCTTGAATTATTATCTAGAACTAATGAAATAAAAGCAGTTAAAGAATATAATATAATTGATCGTATGTAAGCGTATTCTAAAAATGTGTGTGTGTTTTTCTATACTGAGAAAAATATTTTATCAAAATGTTTATATTTATCGTGGCATTGTAACTATTAAAATATATATGTTAATAGTTACAATGGCATGTTAATAGTTAAAATACCATGTTAATATTAAACATATTCTTCTCTATACTACAGTATTGCCAACTTAAAATTTGAGAAAAAAAAATGACTTCCGAGATAGCTCCTTCTTGGGCTCTCATTCGAAATAGCTCCTTTTTCAATGCTCATTCGAAATAGCTCCTTTTTCAACGCTTTTTCGAAATAGCTCCTTTTTCCTCCGACCCGACGACGTATTTGGAACAGTCACCAGTTAACAAACATTCTCTTTATATATATGAAAATATCAAGCTTTCTATGTATTGTTTATTTAACATGACGATAATTTTCGAATCCTTGAAAATTTTTATTTCATTTTATATAAAGATTCTGCATAAAAGAAATTATCTTGGTAAGAATAAAATAAAAAATCGCCGCTATTATTAAGTGTTTCTTCACTGGCGATGTATTCCTTCACTGGTGAAACGTATTTAGATACTAAAATTGCGTGTTCCTTTACTGATTATTAGGAGATATTTACAGATTTTCATTAAATAAAATTCTTACTTTGATTCTTTATTCAAAATTTGCTCACCGACGTAAAGTTTGAACATTTTAGAATATAAATTTCAAAAGGGTTTTACTTTTAATCCATTTTTAAACCACTTAATTAAATAACAAAAGTTACAATTTCCTTATTAGTTCCTTCACTGGTGAAGTCACCCTACATGAATGTTTCCAGTTATACCAATGTACCGCCGAAAAGTTCGTACACCAGTATTTTGTAGCTATATGCTATCCCATTTCTAATCCATCAAATCGACGAATAATATAGGAAAAAGGATTTTATTCTAAACGATAAAATAGACAGCTCTTTCGGCTATTTCCTGTTTTTTTTCTTTTACATTTGTATAACGAGTTTTATTATTGGAACTACCTGGAACACCCTAAACCAGTGACGTCTTACTATCGTTTAAAAAAAATAATAAAACAATAACATCTTTACAAATAAGTACATAAACTTCGCTTTGAAATAGTTTACACGTTTGTTAATAACAAACGGTAGATTCTATTCGAGACTGAACTCAGCCACATAAAATGAACGAATCAGCTGTACCAAGAGTGAAATGTAGAAACACCTGAGTGCTGTACTTCAGATCGCTAAAAGCCATCCTATAAAACCAGCCCATACATACGCCGCCGCGAAAATGTACTGTTCTAGATACAAAAATACGAGTATGACGCAAACGCACGCCTAGTTCGTGTGTTTTTACAAGTACTTTATATAATATCCGCGCAAAATCGCGCACCAGTGAGAATTCATTTAACATTCTTCACGAAATGAATTAGACAACAGTACGGTACATTCGCGCGCCCGCTAGTTTTTTACGTACATCCCATCTTCAAATTTTTGCCCACATTCATTCCTGTAACCAAGGTTTATGCAAATCCCATGCATCCGCAACAATTGCGCACGCGCGTGGCCGTAAACAAAATTCCGCTAGGCCGGGTGTATCCCTACGCGCACGCGTGACGTTAATTACACGGGGCGTTGAGGATGCATGCTAATAAGGGGGGCAATTAAAGCTCGCGAGCTGGGGAGAAGACGTTCACATACGCGACGCGCATTTGCATGGGTTCTTTGCGCGGATGGTGATTTAAGGAGGAAGGCGTTGTACATATATCGCAGTGGAAGAATACTGGTAGAGGTGCAAGTCATCGATCGAAATTCAAACTGAATTTTCAACCTTTTCTGACCGACGTCCACATATATGTGGACGCATATTGAAGTCACGATTGTGAGGTGATCCAAAGCTTTTTTTAATAAAACCTTTGACGTTATTTCTTTCTTTAAATGGAGAATAACAAAAATAAATTGAATGAAAAAATGTTAAATTAATGTTTACATATTCTTTCGTTGAAACATTTACGTTTCTTTTTTTTCCAGCGGTTCATAGTGCCGGTCAGAAGAGGATAAAGCACTGGCTTACGCGTGCGTAGAATTAAAAGCAGATCTATGCATACGTTTATTTACTTTGCCTATTTGTTTGATGCTGTTATGCGAGCAATTCGCTCTTTGAGTAGCATTGACAAGACGTATTAAATTAATAAATGTTTCGCAAGTAGTGTGCATAAAACTTTATGCCCTTCTGCGGTCGTCTGAACTTAGTTTTCAATTCTGGGTGTGAATAATGACTGTTTACTGTAAAAACTTTGTAAGTACCTTGGTAGAAACGTTAACGACATGTTGGCTAATTGTTGGTTATTTTTTGGAGTTATAATAGTCACGCTAACATTATTTCGTTGATAAGAACATATTCTTTAGTCAATATTTGAACATGTGATTATAATTTTCGATACTTTTAATAAGGTTTAAATATTGATTTTGGTCGAAAATGCTTCCGTTTTATTAACACGTTAACCAAAAAAAATGGTCAATTTTCTACAAGGGTATTTGTCAATAATAAAAGAGATGGATCCTAATGAGGACGATAACTAAGATCGAAATGTTCACTAATAAGGTAAAACACACAGCTTCCTCTGTGAGGAAGCAAAAGTAGTATTGACATATATTATTGATCTATGAGAAACACTGAAATGGGTAACTATACATAAAAAATTTGAAGTCTTAAAAATCATATTTATTGGGGACTTTAATTTGATGCACCGTCTCTGTATACACAATACATACTAAACATGTAATACTAAAAATAAAATAAGTTTCAAAGTAAAAATATCAAAATAAAGCAAACTTCAGGCAAGCATTAGCTATCGTATGCAAAATTATATGCAGCAGTCGAGCATCGAGTTAATCTTATCGAGAGTTTCTCGCTGATAATTTTAAATAATAAAAATGCACTTTTCACGATACCGTTTTAATCCCCTTGCAAATATTACTTGCATACTTGGCTTGTTTAATTTGAGAGATAATACCGCTGCGAGTTAACCGCACAACTACATCGTAACAGTTAAATTTGATACGACAAATTATTGTCCATTACTTTTCAAACTGTAAACTCAAAATACAGCGGGTAGGTACTCAAACCTAATACCAATAAATACCACCCGAGCAATTCCAAAACTTTATCACCCAACTTCGCCATAACAAACCCCCATTCCCATGGCAAACATTTTCTTCCCCTCACTTCACGAATCGACTCCAAATAAAACTCTCCCGAATTAAGTACTCGCAGTAAACAACGCTCGCGCCTCTCCAACCTTTTTTCCACGAACTCTCCAACGCGAAATATCCTCTTAAAACAGCATAACCTTAAAAAATCCCTTCTCGCACTGTCGCGCGCGAACTTTCGCGCCGCGAAAAACACCTTTCCTCCCTCTCACTCCGCCTCTCGCGCTTATCGCGCGCGGTTATTATGATTATTGTTATTAGCCGGGGGAGTTGTGCGCGGGTGCATAATGCAGCCGCACAGAATTCATGAGTGCCGGGAGTTTCGCACGCTCGCGGGTGGGTGGGGAGCTTTGTTTTGGTTTATTCGGGCTGAAGAAGTTGCTTTTTGCGCTCGTTTCTTCGCCGCCCCGGTGTGTGAGTTTATTAATGCTCTATTCGATTTCGAAAAATACGTAGATTAATGTAGAGATTGTCCTAGGATTTTAATAAGTATAAATCCTGAGAATAATTTTCTAAATACATTAGAATACAGTAATAAAGATATGTACACTGTTAAAAATTCCTAACCAGAACTTCACACATGTTTGTGTCTTACAAATTATACGCATATTAAATTACAATGCATGTATATTAATAAATTTTCAAACACCGTTTTGAATTTAATGCATGTACATTAAAACTGTTTTAAAACACGCATTTTAAAATTTAAATAAGTGTATTAATGATTCCCACACGTGTGAGTAAAAATTCAAAATGTATATTAAAATTTCCTTAAATTTAAAAACATTTTCAATCACATTTATTAAAATTAATAACGGTATTGTGATTTCAAAATATTCTTTTTAAACTTAGCAATTAGTTTGAAAGATCAATTCACAAATGTGCGTGAAATCTGAACTCATGCAATACTATATTTATGAATAAAAATTCAAAATTTTTATTAAAAGTTTCATAAAATTAATAACATTTTTAGGAAAGATGTAGGTGTACTTAAACTCCTATGTAAAAGAACAGATGTAAGTACCACTAATTAAGCCGTAATGTATCACAAAACCATGAATCTTGATGTCGGACTCAGCAACAAGATTCTCCTAACCGCCTTGAGACATCTCTGCGCTCCCTCCCTCTCCTAATCAATAAGTTTGCACATTCGCTCGCAAAGTATAGAAGATAATCCCAGGCAGGAAACGCAGCTACTTCCCTCCCTCGCGCGTTATAATTGCGAATGTACATATTCAGCCCTGTAATTTCGGATGCATATTACCAGCGAGTGTATATCTGGTTATGTTAATGAGTTGTTAAGGAAACTGAAATTGCGAGCGGGTGGTGCACACTGCAGCAGCAGCAGCAACGCCGTTGAAAAAGTGCGCATTATTAATACGTTTTCGCGCATACGAGCAGCCCCTAATTATTGTAATTTATGCGTCGGCGAAAAAAAGACAGCAGAGAGAATAATTTTAGCTCAAATATTTAGTTTTACATCCGATGATGTTGCACGGAGAAAAATGGTTTAGGAAAAATTACTATATTTATAGTAACCGTGGTAGCTTAGTAACAGTAATAACGTCAAATTATCATAAAATTTACTACAATTTGTAGTAAAAACTCCTATGTTTTGAGTAATTTTTACTATGTACATAGCAATTTTTACTATAAATTGTAGTAAATTTTATGATAATTCGAACCTGTCCCAAAGTTTCTATAGAATATAGTAATTTTTCTTACATTTATAGTAAATTTTCCTACAACATTTCTCTCAGTGTGTGATTAAGGTAAATGTATCAACCATTGGCTATCTTAAGAGCCTAAAGTTAGATAGTATAAGAATTAGTGGTAGTAGAGAGCACTATACTAAATCTAAAATAACGACTATACAGTGGTAAGTCGTTCTTCAAATCATAAAAAAAAAAACCTATAAAAAGCATATTTAATAATTGTATCATAATAAGTTCATCAAATAATGACGGGTATCAATGCACCAGTTGGCCACTATATAGGAAAAAACTGAACCTAACGTCCAAAACTTTCGCTCCAATACTTGGCCCCTTTACTTACAATACAGTAGATAATCTTTCTTAATCTCAAATATGTTATAAATTTTTAATTGTCAAGTTACATAATCTAATAAATAGTAGCTAACCTATCTTTCCGTATATATGTGGCCATTTTTTGGTCTGGAATTATCTTAAATCTTATGTGAAAGTACTAGTAGGTGGTCGGCAAAGCACAGGTATCATAAAAAATTTTAATTTATCTTCATGAAACCAGATAACGCAACTCGTTACTTATACTAGAATCTATATGTCTAGATTAGATTTGAACAAGAAAATAATGTATTTGTATTAATGTAACTTCAAAAACATACTATTAAGTGCATGCGGCCACTTTGTGGTACTGGATTTTTGATGGCCAAGTATTGGTACTTTTACCTTACAACCGGCTGCTGTAATTTGTAACTTTGATATAAATGTGCAATTAATGCGCGCGAGGTAACCTGGAATCGTTAAATTTTTCGAAACCTTAATATAAAGCCGAAGTAGGTCAGGTTGATGCTGCGCGAAAAGCTGTTTCATTTCCTGCGCGCGGGCGGATTTACGTCTAAGACGTTTCGACGTCTCTGCGGAGAGAGCGAGCGAGCGGCTTTTCCATTAACTCGCGCTTAAGACTTTTTAGGGATTCGTCTTGATACTCGCACGCCCCCCGGCAAAAAGAAAATCCGAAGTCGGTAAATATTCGAAAAATAAGCCGAGAGTGTATGTCTGTCAATGTATAAACCCATGCGAAATAAAGATGTACGTATATGTCAAATTCTACAGAAAATTACCCCTAATCGTGGTCGAAAAATCGTAAAAATTCAAAGTTGAAGCACACCTCCAACAACTGGTTTTTCCTATTCTGTAGAAAAAATAATGCACGAAAAGTGTGTCGAACCAAGCAAATCGGAATAGTGTTTTTCAAGAAGCTACATTTAATTTTTCTTATGGAAATTTAACATGGGAAAAATAGACGAAAAGTAGTACTGAAGAGGCGAAAACAAATTTCACAAAAACCCGATGAAAGTAGGAGAAAAGAGCTTTAATTTGAGACTAGAATCGTTAAAATCGGTCGATTCTGTGCAAAACTACGTGAATTAGAAAATGGCGAAAATTTTCATATTCACGTAGCTTTGCACAGAATCGACCGATTTTAACGATTCTAGTCTCAAATTAAAGCTCTTTTCTTCTACTTTAATCGGTTTTTCGTGAAATTTGTTTTTGCCTCTTCAGTAGCTTGCTATTGGTTAATCATCAATGACTAATTTTCGTCTATTTTTCCCATGTTAAATTTCCATAAAATTAAATGTAGCTTCTTGAAAAACACTATTCCGATTTCCTTGGTTCGACACACTTTTCGTTCATTATTTTTGCTACAGAATAGGAAAAACCAGTTATTGGAGGTGTGCTTCAACTTTGAATTTTTACGATTTTTCGACCACAGTTAGGGGTAATTTTCTGTAGAATTCTACATATACTGAAATGAATAGTGTACGGGAAATTAGTACACATCGCATTGCGTTTTTAATATTTGAAATAGTACGTTTTACAGAATAACCCATTAATATATATAAAAATACAGAGTTATTTTCTTACAATTAAAGCCTCAAAAATAGATTTTTACGAAAATCCCGCCAGTTTCACCGAGACACCGCATTAAAGAACCTAAATTAATTTTTTCTAAAGCACAAAATCACTTTACGCAACTTCTTAGGCCCTAAAAACACGTCATTATCAAACCGCCATTTCTTCGCACAAATTTAAACCCCCGCCTACGCGTCGCGCGAGCTTTCCAAGAAAATCGCACTGCACGCGGGGGTCAGCAGCACCGCGTCGCATTCTCGTTAGTTCGCGCGTGTATTTTTCCCTTTGAAAACTTGCAAGCTTAATGAGTAGGGGGAGAAAGGGCTAAATTAAAAATTGCAGTTTAATTAATTTTGCGCGCAGGCTGCGCTACTACACACTACGAGCTCGTGTCAATCGCGTCAATCGTCGCATTTTCGTCGCGCAGTAATGAAGTGTCGTTAGCGCGCGAGCGCGCGCGGTAATTATTACTTTGCCGCGCGTTCGACGGGAGAGAGAGAGAGAGAGAGAGAGAGAGCGCGAGAGATTTAAGCTTTTAACTATACACGCGAGTGGGTCGTTTATTAAAACTCGGCTGCGAAATGTGAGGAATGAGGGTAATGGAAAAGCTGCCTATTTTTTTTATTCCCTCGTACACGCGCGAATTAAAAGTCACACGCATATACGCACCTGCATTCTTAGCGCATTTAACGCGAGTACTTTCGCCAAAGGTGTAGCGAAATTGAACGATATTTGAATTTCGCGTTGCTGTCACAGAATATTGAACGAACAAATGTCACATTCGTAAAATCTTTGCAGCAGAGGTCCATTCTTTCGTTAGGGGGAAAAAGAGAGCTCGAGTGGCCTCCGGCTTTTGATTGAATTAATCGACGGCAGAGGGAGACTTGGAAAGCGAATCGAAAATCGTGTATTGCTACAGCTCTCTTGTTGGTATGCGCCTGCATACCGTACCTACAGCGTCGCTTCAAAAAGACTAGCGCGGCGGTGACTCTTTGACGCGGAGAGTTTCATTAGAATCCACACTGCGAATATTTCCGCACCACTGCATTGCGCGCAAATTCCCGTCCTTTTTAATCGACCCGTAATCCGGATACGGAAAGAAGAAAAAATATCCTCGTATTCGCCAAATGACGATAAATTTTGTCGTGCGAAAGTAGCCTCAAGGCTCGATATCTCGTAGCCGCCATTATTATTCGTCCTCGACGGGCAAAAAGCGCCGAACCGCGCGACCTTGTTCCTCATTACGAGTATAATACAGCGCCGTTCTGCGGTTCCCCTGTCTCTTGCTATCTCTATCTGTGTGTGTGTATGTGTACGTAATTAATTCACCGCGCGGGCCTGGGGACCGGCGGGGATATAAACTTTCTCGGCAAGCAGGATTACGTGAAATCGATAGAACTGGAGAGTCTCTCTCTCGCTCTCGCTCGCTGCCTCGGATTACGGAAATTTTCGTGTCGCATCGAATCGAGGCACCGAGTGTTAACGGCGTTGATGATTTTATTTAATGTTTTTACGGGGTTAATTGCCCCGTATTTTATTTGATTTTTTTTGATAATTTTACTTGATTATTTTTGAAGAAAAAAATAAATAATTTATAAAAGAAACAAGCGATTTTCTTTCACGCGCGATAACTGGAGTAAAATTGGCTTTATCGCTTTGAAAATTTGTGGAGAGTAAGAATTTTGATATCTTTCGGCTGAGTTTTTTTTTATATAGCAGGATTAGTGTTTAAAAATTGTTTCTTCGAGGAGCGTCTGATTTGTCTGAAATTTCGGGAGAAACCTCAAAATTCGTACAATGAGTTCACGCATCTCACAGATTGTGCAAGAACTCTTATATCTATACTAATATGTCGATTCCGACGTATGAAGAAACATTTATTTATACGTCCTATCATAAATTTTTTTCTCTCAAGGCGATGTGAAGTTTAAAATCAACCCAATTGAATTATTTAATACATTAACATTCGAACGTTTATTTGGAAAAACAACGTCAGGCGCTTCGTATATGTAAATACTATGCTCAGAAATTTTTGTGCGTGATTTTATCAGCATTTCCATAAGACACGCCCGTTTCAAAACTAGATCCAAATTCTAAGAATAAAGATTCCTACTTATCAACATTGTGGTTTTTATTTAATTAAATAAGTTCTGAGTAGGTTTTTGAAAAAACAACAACGTCAGGCGCTTTGTATATGTAAATACTATACTCAAAATTTTTTTTTAGTGATTCTATTAATATTTGCAAAAGATTTAGACATTTCAAAATTATGTCGGCATTTCACATTACCTTAAAATAATAAGAAATATTCTAATTTACTTGTTTGTCTTCCTTTTATTTTTTATTCAAAACCATTTATGGTAATAAGTCCTTCATAGGGTATAATACACGCTAACGTAAGTCCCTAAAAGGATCAAATAAATGATATATTCACGGTATTTAGATTTCATGATAATAATGCGGTAACCTAATTATAACGCGACACCGTCGGCTAATTCAGATTCATCGCATAAATTAGACTGGCAAAATATCCCCCCTATCGCAGGGGGGTAAGAGGGCACTTGATGATTCCTATACTCCGGCGCAGAGAGAGCAAACGATATACGCGCCAGTGATTGTATAATACAGCGGTATCGTTTTTTATTGCCGCTCATTGCCCGCGTAAACGGCCTGGAGCGAAACATGACGGGAAGGCATTACACGCGCTAATAAAGTGGCAAAATTTTCTCGAATTTATGTTTCGACAACATCCATTCAAAGATCTGTGACTCATGAACCGGACAATTGCAATTTTCCAAAAATCATGTTTGTGCGCGATAAACAATGTAATCGTTCGACAACCCAACTCGTCCACTCGCCGACTTTCGCCTCATATCCACGCTCGCCTATAAATTCTTATCTCTCTCTAGCGCTTCCATCGAACGTGGCGCGCGTACAAAGGTAATCCGAGAATCGTCGCCTACGCGATGCATTAGGAGAGCCGGATATAGTCGGATGCGTGTTGCCGGAAGAGACGTCGAGGACGGATTATAGCAGATGGGGATCTCAGACGCGCGCGCGCGTTACGAGAGCTTATTGGAGCGGTCTTGTGACGCGAGCGTGTATGGAATGGACATAGTGGGACAGGTTGAAGCTTTGTGAAAGCTCAATTTACTCTCTTAATTTTTTTTAGTGCGAAAAATCGGGCACTGTTGCAGAATAGTGAAACTTTGCTAATTTTTTTAGTGTATGTACATTCATTTTTAGTGTGTTTAAAAACGGAAAAAAGTGTATATTCATTATTTTGTAACAGCACTAAACAAAATTTAGAAAGTAGGACATTTGTTTGAAAAATTCAATTTTACGTCCTTTTCACAAAGATAAATACAAAAATACAAAAGTGTTCAAAAGAATAATAAAAATTTTGATTTCAATCGTTTTACTCATTTAATTCGTAACGACTGCAGCGTACGTTTACAATTTTTCCCAATTATTATTATATTTAATGCTTATCCTTTGTCGAGTATATATTCACAAAAAAAAATTGTAACTCTGAAAAGAAATTGAATTTTTACGCAAAATCCGATGACCAATTAAGCCGTGATTATACAAAAGGTAAAAGGCTATTTATATTCAGCGGGAGCAAAGGAGAGTTTAACAAAAAGTGACAAAAGGATGCAAAGCGTCGTATTGACGAACCGCAGTGTAGCGAAAGAGTGGATGAACTTTGTAGAAAAAGAAGATAACGGCCGAGGGAGAAAGAGAGACGCTCGATATTCAAACGGCCAGCGTTCGCAGCGACTCGCATTAGGTTAGATATCGCCTGCGGTCGCTGTTATAGCCAGCTTTGTCTTCTCTCCCCGCGCGTTCTAACAGTGAAAACGCCAATATCAATTTCAACCACGTTTACACTAGCCAATTAAAATCGAGAAACGAGCCGGACGATGACTCTACGCCTTTAATTCCCCCGTCGGTCGTGCATACCGATTCCCGAAATTCCTCTGACATCACTGCTTATTGAAAGACCACGAATCATTCGAACAAAACTCTCGTGTTTGCCTACGTGCATTTTCGCGCGTATCTTGGACTCTCCGCTCTTCTATGTACAATAGCGCAGTGCGCGTTACTACAATCACGAGGAGAGAGAGAGACACTTAAAGTTGTATTGGCCGTAAGGTCCCTGCCAAAAGTTAGTTTTTTACGTTAAAACTGCGATAAATAATTATGCAAAGGAATTGATCAATTTTTAGTTCTCGCGATCAATGTACTAATGCAATTGGAATATTATAAACTTTAAAAATAAAAAATCAAAGAAAAATTGTAAACTCGGCACTATTTTTTAAAAAATCTTCATTACGTTGAAATTAGTGCGTTTTGATGATTTAAGAAAAAATAGTGCCAAGTTTACAATTTTTTTTTTATTTTTTATTTTTAAAGCTTATAATGTTCCAATTGCATTAATACATTGATCGCGAGAAATAAAAATTGATCAATTGCTTTATATAATTATTTATCGCAGTTTTAACATAAAAAACTAACTTTTGGCAGGGACGTTACGGCCAATACAACCTTAAATTGTGCCAGTGACGCGCGCGCTAGTGGATCACTGACCGGCGCTGACTAGCAGTAGTCCCGAAATCCGCAGAGGTCAATTTGAGCATTAGGGCCCCGGTGAATGAGAATCCGCTCAGCGCTGATTGCTCGTAATGACTGTGTGTCCATCGCCGAGTGAAAGAGTACGGCTAGGATTTAGTGGCTAAATAGGATGATTTTTTTCTCGGTGATGAGATAGCTGAGGTCCCGATAAGCGTGGGGTAAATATTTTGTAGCTACCTTTTTCCTCGGACTATACGTAAGAGAGCGCTAATTCGACTGTATTTTTGAAGCCCGCGCGTGAGTTATTTTAAAGTTAGCACGTTTCCGGCTACATAATTCTACAGATATAGGTCATGAATTATTTGAGTATCAATTACGGATGCTATACCGAGTGCTCTTGACGAATTAAACCTTTTCAGTTGAAATTTTCTGGAACATTCGTTAGCGCGTTATCTTTGAGGACTCGGGTTCGAATTAAATTCAATCAAACTTTCAAACAGGATTGGGAATACCATTATTTTTTCTTTTTTCGTCTTTCACGCAACGCACGTGCGCTAATTGGCGAGTGTGTGGCGATCCAAGTATCGTCCTCTGTCAGTAGCTTTAATTTCTACAGATCGCTGTCGACGGCGATATTCTTCAAACGTTTTCTGCTACCTTATTGGCCATGAATTTCGATAGGTTCCGTAATTTTTCTTTTATTATCGAAATCTAAAAATAGTACATTCTAAAACATACTTCAACATTTCTTTCAAAGAAAGATTCAGATCTTATCTTATTTTAAATATTTTCGAAAAACGATTCCTTAGGTACAACCAAAGTCATATGAGTAATTTTACAGATTATTATTATCCGCAGTTAGAGGGTTCAAAAAATTGAGAAAAAAAATTTGTGGAGGCATTTCTCCGTAATAATTTTTTTCTCGATCTTTAGGTTATGCCATAGACGAGAAAATTTTCGAACACTGGAAAATTTAAAAAAATAATACATTTTTCTTATGGAAATTTAACATGACAAAAATGGACGGAAAGTAGTCAGTGATGATTAACCGATTAAGCAAGCTATTAAAGGTGCCAACAAAAATTCCATAAAAAAGCGATTGAAATACAAGAGATTTAATTTAATGTAGTTCTCTAACGCGTTATAGTTTGTGCGCTCAGCGAGAGCGCAAACTATACCATACGCATACTATACGCGTCGTTCTGTCTCTCTTGCTCTCATGCCTGTCGTATGCTATTTGTGTTTATAATCATTCATATCTTTTTCAAAAGGTCGGCTTGACACATATTTGATAAACTTAAAAGAAAGAGCTGAATTTTATCTTTCTTAAGCTATGATTTTCTTTTTAAAAACTCACTTTTTTATCAAGTAATACTATTACTTCCTGTTATGCGTTATATGGCGTCATTTACTCTCAATGTAAAAGTAACCATTTTCAATAATTTTTTTCTTAAAAAATAGGTCGGCAACCTACATTTTAAAAAATAAAGAAAAATTATTTAGATTTTAAAGAACACGCTAGAATTTTGTTACTTTCGAAACCCACTTTTTGATATATTAGAGAACTACCTTAAGCTAAAGATCGTTAAAATTCGGGATTGGTTAATCATCACTGACTATTTTTCGTCCTATTTCTCATATTGAATTTCCATAAGAAAAATGGATTAGTTTTTAAAACCGTGTCATAAGACCATTTCCGAGTGTTCGAAAATTTTATCGTCTATTGCATAACCTAAAGATTGAGAAAAAATTTATTACAGAGGTGTGTCTCCAAATTTTTTTTCAATTTGTTGTACCCCCTAACTATGGATAATCTGTAGAATTCCTCATCCCTTCTTAAAAAAGTGATGAGCGGCCATGTTGAAGCATCTAAAGGCTTGATTTTGATTGGTCGATAAGAAGAAGTCGCGAGAAATTTACTGTTTGGAATTTAATGTTTGAATTTTTTAATGAAATTTTTACATTTAGAGTAGTATAAAAATGATTAAGTTCTGACTTTGAAAAAATACTTAAATAAGTTAAAAGTAAAACGTAATGAAGATAGGATACATAACCTCAAAAACAGAAAAGTACGCGCGAAGTGCGTTTGAATATCGCTTGTTACAGTAAAATTTTGAATAAAAAAGTTTGGAATCATTACCTTTTACAGTCAGTATAACCTCCCACCTATAACAATAAAACTGCATTCCGAGAATCAAGTTCATTCGAGCTCGTTCACACTTGATTCTCTCTCTCTCTCTCTCGCGATGAGGTCATTATCAAATATTTGAAAACAAACGCGGGACGCTATTTTCAGAGGTAGCGTCGTTCCCGAGACCGCGATGCTATACAGCGCGGAGACGGAGGAGGAGGATTAACGGCCGCAGACGGGAGGAGAGGGATGACAACTGACGCGACGTCGACGACGGCGAATAAGCTTTGTTTACGGGCGACACGCGGCAGGGATAAGACGCGGGATTTAGCGGCCTGATATCGCGCGCAATCTGATTTTCGGTGTGCGCTGATTGGTGGAGGGGTTTGGAAGGAAATGATTAAGAATTATACAAGAGCTTTTTTTGACGGAGTCGTAATGGAAATTAGAAAAAGTAATTTGGACTGCAACATTTAATTCAGGTTTTAAATAAATATGGTTGAATGTGGGTAGTGGAAATCTCAACCTACGTGAGCGTTAATTCAGAGAAATGAAATTTGTAATTTTAGTAAAAGCTCGTGTGGAGGTCATATTTTTCCTGTTTGAATAAAAAATTTGAGCTTTCGTATAGACATAATGTTACATTTTTAACTGATGTAATATTTACATATTTTAATTAATTTTTCTACGCTAAGAGGAAAGATTATTTATAGTTAAGAATTATGACCTAATAATTTAGGCAATTTAAAAATATGTAAAATTTGACGATATTATTAATAAATATGTGAAATTTAATTCAGAATTACTTTCTTTCTATATTTACATAAAATCCAGCGTAAATCCAGTAGCCATTAAGCAAAATTATTAATTAAAACAAAGTTTTTTTCAAGCTAAAAATTTGAGATGAACGAGTGCCTGTAATAAATTTTTTGCGTATTTTACATATTCAGAACTTTTTGTAAGACTACTTCATACAATGATTCAAATAATATAAACGTTTTTATCATACAAGAACAATTTTTCTGAAAACATTTAAAAAGTACTTCGTTCTCTAATAGTTTATTCCAACTAAAGACAATTCACAGATATTACAATCATCTAAAAAAACTCTAACCTACATTGCGTGACGCAACCTACGCATAAAGATGTACAAGGCAGCGATGTAAATCAATTATAGTCATGTTCTTTTTTTTTCTAAAACTCATTTTACACGCAGCCTCCCCCCATACAAGACCATATAATTGGAACCGTTTCAAGTGCTTTCTCGCAAATACAAACCGTTTCACTGCCTCGCGCAACAATGATGAAACGCGGCAGTAAATGTCATTTTGAGTATCGAACTCCCATTTGAGACACTACAGGGGAGACACAAGCCATTAATATCATCACTGGAAAATCGTACGACGAGACTCACCTGCAAGGAAAGTGAGAGAGAGAGAATCCTCGACTCCCGGACCTCATTAGCGAGGCATTTCAATCAAAGGCATTCCGAGCGCACGGTACAGCTCATTAGAAATTCCCGAGCGACATCCCGAACCGTGATTTTTGAAAAATGATTTCGTGAGGATTTTTAAGTTGAGCGAGTCGAAATTTATGAACGGTATGCGAAGTATTTCGGTGATAAGATGGGTGGAATTAGATAACGAGTTTTGTGTGTAAAAATAGAGCAAGTTAAGCAACGAGTAGAAGTATTATTCAAGATCGAAAGTCGATAATGAGAGCATAATAGTGTAAATCTTTGCGCAAATATGTAACGGTTTGAAATAAGAAAAAAATCGCTAAAGTTTAAACATTGCTTATACGGTTAAAAAGAATATTGAACGTTGCGAAAAATCCCACAAACGCAATTGTCAAGACCGAGGATAAAGCAAAAAATGAGTTCATTGATCAGTCGATTGCAGTAGTGGCAACTTTTTTTTTTAACCTTCCATCGGTTTTCAATTATAACACGTGACAAAGGTGAAAGTGATTAATAAGAGGTACGTCATTGGCAGGATAAACTTCCATTGCCTTTTCAAAGGAAGTGTTTTTAAGTGTATACAAAAAAACAAGCCTGTCCTTAAAGATACAAGTAAGTGAATGTAAAGGGACCAAAGAACTGCGAACATTGTAGAAAGTCAGCTGAAAAATTCAATCAATAATACGGATGTATAAGACAAAGTTGAAAAATGGTATATCTTTTATTGTTTTACACTACTCATCACTTATCTACAAATGCACTTCATTAGTTATACATACAAATCGCACAGTACATCATTTTAGTTCAAACCACGCAACAAGTTCAACCAAAACTCCAAAAGCACCCAAACAACACATCTAAGAAGTTAGTCTGCTCTACATCTCGAGCGCCCAGTCACCTCGGGGTGTATCGAGAAACCACCTACTCGAAAAACATCACTCACTCGCGCTCGTTAACAGTGAGACAATAGGCGCAGCAGTAGAGATAGACAGAAACACAGAGACAGAGACACACAACAGTACCAGCCTTGCGGTCGAGTGGTGGCCCGCGGCATCGTCGCCGTCCGGTGGTGGCCGCTCGACGCCGGAGGCACGCGGTCCACGATGGACGGATCCATTTCCAGGATCATCTGCAGGTCCTCGTCGATCCCGATGTTTACGCGGACCGACTGCGACTGCTGCTGTTGTTGTTGTGGTGGTGGCTGATGCTGTACGCACACGAAATTTGAGGTCGCTCGGTTAGGCCGATTGCGGTTGCGGGGGATGATGATTATTCTTTGCGTTGTTGAGGGGTGATTTTATTTGGTAATGGATTGCAATTGTTGAGAGAGGTTCTTTGAAAAAGTTAGGGGTTGGGTGTGAGAAGTGGCTATAGTTTCGTAGTATAAAGGAAACGCTTTTTCTGTTTGGTTTTGTTTACTGCTGAATTAAATCATTTTAATATTTGATAATTGTATTGAATTCCAATAATCAGGAGAGATAATTGACCACTATTTATCCTTTTAGAAGAAAAAGGATGTTCCATTGACATAACAATTAGTTCATTGCAATGTTTTAGTTTTACTGTCTCTTTAGGTACAATAATTGGTTTACGCATGACAATCTGAAAACTAATATAACAGGAAAAAGGGTTCTTAACGTAACGAAACAAATTTTGTTAGAAAATTGCCAATGTTGCCAAAGAGATTTTTCCCACTAAAAAGAAACTCAATAAAAAATAAGTACTAATCTTTTTTGTTTTTCATTCAATTTTAATTTGGAAGGTCTCATTTTATTCCTTATTCAATTTCAGGGGGAGGCATAGATATAAAAATTGGAAAGTTTTCAAAACCTGCAGTTATATTCAATTGTTTGTAAATTTGTCCCTGAATAGTTGTCTCCAATTGTTTATAAAATTCAGGAGCAAATTTACAAACAACTGGATATAACTTTGATGGTTTTGAAAATTTTCCAATTTTTATATCAGTACCTTCCCCTGAAATTGAGCAAGTGATAAAATGAGACCTTCCAAATTAAAATTGAATGAAAAACCAAAAGGATTAGTACTGAATTTCTTTTTAGTGGTCAAAGTCTACTTTTGCAACATTGGCAATTTGCTAACAAAAATTTACATTCGCTATGTTAAGAAGCCTTGTTTCTGTTATATCAGTTTTGAAATTAATATGTCTAAAAAAATCATTGTAAGAAATTTTCATACTTTTAGGTCTACTAAATCGCTGAAGCCACCTTAACATCAACTATCTGAAGAATATGCTACTTTCCCTATTATGTTTAAAAGAAACTTGAATTTAGCAGGAATGAAGTTACAGATGAAATAATCTCACCCAATAAATCAGTTATTTGGCCAATTACTTCCGTTACTTAATAGTTGCTCAGTCAAATAAATTCAGCGATGTAACATCATTATGTTTATCACTCAATATATTTTATTATTTTATCCGTCGCGTTTGTCAGTGCTACAAACTAGCTTTTGACACCCTGCCAACTCTCATGTTCTAATTGGAAGTTAATGAAAACATTAAGAAATTTTTTATTCAATCTCAATTCCTCATCAAATGACATTGAATCATCGCGGAAATCTTCACCCCTACTACGTTCACAAAAAAAAATCTTCGACAGGCGCCAATATCTGCAAATCAAAGAATTCCCAATCCGCTCATCTCCCTTTCAACAACGAGAAAACTGTCAAGCTACAAGCTACACATCCATTGCCAAACAAAGCCATCCTCATCGTCATCGATAAATCGATCACTCAACGTGAGCGGATCCTACACCTGTTCCCTGGCTGGCGATATCGACTGCTCACGGATCTGCTGCTGTTGGCTGAGGTGGAGCCTCGGGCTCGTCGGCACCGGCACTCCACCACCGCTGCTGGCGCAACTATTCTGATCAAGGAAGCTTCCCGCGCTGCTGCTGGCGCTGCCGTCGGCTGTCGACCTTGACAGCCGCGCTATGCTCTCCAATATAGCCAAGTCCGACAGCTGCTGCTGCTGCTGCTGCGCAGGCCTATCCAAAGACACCGTCGAGCCAAAAACGCCGTTGCTGTTGATGTTATTGTTATTGTTCGGGTCGGAATAGTAGCCGTACCAGGTGAGGCCAGAGTCCAGGCTGATTCCGGCGGGATTCTTGGAGCTGTGCTCGCGCTCGTCGTTGATGCGATCGAACCGCGACACCAGCTCCTCGAACTCGACGATCTGACGACGCGCCGCCTCGGACGAGGCGCGATGCATATCCGAGCTGCACCGCCTACACCTTCACCTCCGTGTTATTTTTTTTCTATTCCTTTGTGTGGTTGGTTTCTGTTTTGACGCGCTATGCGCGCGCCCCTCCGCGGCCAACTTCGCGGCAGTCGCGCGGGTTATGTAAACACATGGAGTCGAACTGTCACTCCGCGACCGACCTATCCTTAGCGCGCGCTATTTGGACATTTTCCGAGAACCACTGGGCACTGCTAATATAGCTATCGGTTCGATTCCTCTTGACAATCAATTCACTCCACTCTAATAATAAAAAAAAAGAACGACGATGATAATAACAACACAAACAGTTCACACACCGCGACGAAGGAGGAGAAAGTTGGAAAGACACGACGAGACAAGATACGAGAGAGGTGGCGAATAGGTAGATGATCGCACGCGCGGCGTCGCGACGCTACTAGCATCCGCGGCCAAGCACAAGATTTTTGGCGAGCGCATCTCGACGGCAGCGTCCCCGACGACGATGACGCGGTCGGCGGCGGCGGCGCGCCCGACTTGCCAAGAAGAAGAGCGCCAGCCGTCAAAGTCTCGTCGTCTCGGCGCGATATGTTTCGGCCTGCTTCCGCGATATAGTTCAAAGCGAGCAGAGTTTTTTCGGGAAAACCGCGAAAGTTTTGAAAGACGGACGCGCGCGGTGTGTCGGAATGGTGGCTGATACTGATGCTTGAATCGTGGGTTTATAAATAATGTGTGCGCGGTGAGGAATTTGTATTGACATTGATGCAAAACGATGTGGTGGACTTTCTGATGATTACGTAATCGAGGAGAAGAGCAGGGGTTATGAATTTTCATCGGGTCTAAGTGTTGACGTTTTTTTGAGGTTTAAGATTGATCTGATGGAATAGGCGATGAAATGGCAGAATATTGTGAACGAATGATTATATTATGATTTGAGTCTTATTGACGAAAATTAATTTAAGGGAACTGATATTTACTAATTATTATATTAGTAATTGAATTATATTTGTAATTGATAACGATAATATCATTTCAATAATTTCCTGATGTTCCTGTTTGGAAGCATTCAGTAATGCGATAGAATGATTATTGCTGATTATCAGTACTATTATCATTGACAATTTGCACTATTCAATCAAACTGTATTAATTATTGAAATTCTTATTGCATCACTTAATGATGCACAACCTGACAGAATAATCTACTTCAATTATACACAATAAATAGACTATACTGCTTCTAAATACTATTGCTGATGTTCAAACTAGTTTTTTACATTCGAAAACGAGCCCGAGATGTCTCCGCATTCCACTTAATGAAATACACGACTGCTTTACAACCACACAGTACACCGTTCCCAAAAAAAACTCCTCTAAAGTAAGAACATAAATCAGGAGCCTTTAAAAATAGAAAGTAACAGTGTGCGACGACAGAGTGCAGCCAGGCCGCCCACCAGCGAGGGTTAAGGTTACACCTCTCACCACCATGAAGTTCATTCTTCTTTTTTCTCTCTCTCCACCTCTTCGTGTTCTATATTTACCCGCCCAAATTTCCGCGCCGAAATAGCAGGCCCGCAGCCGCACAAAAATTCGCAGCGGACCGCGCGCGCTTATTTTTAGCCGCGTGTTTATAACCGCCGGATCAATGGAGTTCTATTTTCGACGAAAGCTGGTCGCCCCCCTCCCCTCCGCTAATGGGACACACAGACACATCGGCTGCAGATTCGGCGAAAATGCGAAATAACGCGCGCGAGGAGAAAGAAGACGAGAGCAGACGATTATACGTGGTGGTATGCGCATTTCACGGTGCGCGAGGTTTCCAGTCGGTGATGGTAATATAATTAGAGCGGTTGCGTGAGATATTGAGTGTGCGCGTGTAGTGCGTAAATCTGCGGCGTTGCGGAAGTTAAATTTGCTCGAAGTTATTACGATCGGAGATGAATATGAGATAAACGTCTAATTGATTTTGATGGTTATCGGCTGCAATAGCTGTTAGAGGAAGATTTTATTTTGATAATATGATGTGTAGTATTATAGTTACAGATTAATGAAACAAAAGATGAAAATTTGTTACAATGTTTGTTGTTTCAAAAAATACTTTTACAAACAATAGCTGAGGTTAAACTTCTATTTATTACATTTTTTTTATTGAATCGCAAATCATGGTTTGTTAACTTTTAACAAACCATGTTGTTTTTTAACTTTTTTAATAACCATATTTTCTTTTATATAATTTTTCATTGTCCGCTATCCATAGAACAACTTTTTATGGAGAAATAAAGTGATGGATAAATGTTGAATTAATTTCAATTTAGTAAGTTTGCAGGCACGTTAATGTACAATGACGAACATGGATATATTACATATTAACAGTAATAAATTCGTTACAAAGCACTTTGTACAGAAATTGTATAAATAAACTTGCCTAGTCTTAATAGCTACAATAAAGTGGCATTCGTAGGTTCTGCAACAATTTAACCTATTCGTTCAAGAGATAACAACTGCGCGTTTCTATTTCTATCCATAATTTTTTAGTAAGAGTACACTCTTTTCTGATAATTATCAAATCCCTCGTAACTCACTCCACCAATTAACATCCATACCTCTGCTCGCTTACTAATTAAACAAAATTCTCAATCCAAAACTTTTCACCCACAATATTCGCTCAAATCCCCTCACTTTCCAAGCAATTAAACATTCCAAAACCCGTCGATTACCTCGCTCTATAAGAAAGGGACTCGCATTGAAAGCAGAACCCACGCTGCATGCAGCGCCGGGATATGGTTCTCCTTGGCGGAGGACGCGGCAGTCGAGCACGCGTTCAGCCGCTGACGCCCGTCGTCGTCACAATTGATCGCGTCGTATAAACGCGAAATGTGGCCAATCGCCGGCAATTAGGAACTATCGCGGTTCGCTCGCAGACGAGTGTGTATTATGCGAAAGCACAAGTAAGAGGTTGAGTATCTTTTTTTTTTATATATTTTTTGTGTTTTTCGGGAGATTGGAGATTTTTATGACAAGGGTGTATGAGAATATTGTTCGCAGGTATTCGTGTGTGAAGGACGCGAGGATAAAAAGGGGCCATTGTAAATTGTTGTCGCGGGCTAGCTATAATGTACGCAAGGATCAAGGTTGCAGATTTTTAATAGTTCGAAAAATGATGTAGCGCCACAAGGATGTTTATTGAATCCTTGGTATTTTAATACCATTCAAAGATAATTACGTAATAATGTCAAAATGGGATTAAATAATTTCTGAACAATACTCAAAGTTTTCGCAAAACTTTCTAGAAATTAGAAATTTTATTTTACCATGCACTGTAAAGAAAATAATGACCGAAAATAAATTAGAAACGTGAAACTTTACCCAACTGGCTATTTGCACATAACGCGTAACGAAATATACTTGAAATTTCGAACGGTCATCGTGAACGAAAGATTTTTTCCATTTTCAGATGCTACTTAATACATTAAAAAATGATAATAACTGTAAGTCACCATTTAAATCACACTCCGACGAATTTTAACCAAAATTAGAAACTTTAAATTAATATTTCGTTCATTATGAACGTTCGGAATTTCAAACACGTGTAATGAAATTAATATATTGTATTAATATATTGGTTTTTAAATATGCTCATCATAAAACATAAGTAATTGGTACTTGTAAAGGTATGCCGATAAAAATTTTTTACTAGATTTAATAAAACATTTAATCCAATTAATTAAACCAATCAATGTTTGTTACTTAATATACTTATTTTAATAAAATAATATTCGCGAATAAATTCGCCACAAGCCTTCATTATAGCAATTCATTTTTATTTCCATCAAACCATTTTATTACATAAATTAAATTTTATTCCCACTACATAATTTACTGCGCACAAACATAATAATAAATGTCCCATACCTTCACTAACCGCAATTATTAATCCATTTTTTTGCTCTTTCCTAAACTAAAGTTTACCGCCCTCTCAAATATTTTCCTCACTCGTGCGCGCCGCGGCGCACGCACGCACTCTCCCAAGTCGGTCAGTCGTTAAGAACTTCCTTCCTTACAACAACGCGTATAAAAAATTTTGCGCGCTTTTACACGCGCACTTGCGTACCAACGCAACACACACACACATGCTAAAAGATTAAAAGTTTCATATTGGTCGTAAAATTTTTATATCGCGGGCGAATAAACTTTTTAAATTTCGTGCCCGCATCTCTCGCGCGCGTGCAGCTGCAGCAGATATCCCCGAGTTTCTTGCATAGCGTATATACGTGCATACGTATACGTCGTTGCGTGTGTATAATAATAATGTGCAAAAATGCGCCGCGCGGTAGAAAAAACTTGAGGCGCAAAATTTTTCAAATTTTTTGTGAGGTCTGAGTGTGTTTATATATAGGCGCGGGGTATCAAACTGGAGTATCTTCGAGATTAATCTGAATTATTATGAACGCGGGGCGGTTAGGGTGTCTCATTGTTGTTTAGTAATAGTTTATATAAAGGAAAATGAACGATTTTAGCATAATATCAGGTGAATATGTACTTGAAGAATAGAACAATTATTCGGTGACCTGAATTTTTTCGCAAAGTTGTATAAAATACCGTAATAGTACGAGCGACGCACTATAGTCAAGGCAGTAACTTCAAAGAAAATTTTAATTGCACGCAACCATTCATATAGTCCCTCCAGTTTATAAACTATGAATAATCATATTTTGAAATGAAAGTTTGTTATACAGATTGTATTTCAACTTTAAGCTTGAAACGAACAATATTTCTATTTGTCGATTACACGTTATTTCTGTAGATTATTCTGTAGAAACTACGCCACGTGAGATTACATCAAAAATACAATTTCTTTTAAAAAAGAACGATTAAAATAAATTTAATTAACGATAAAAATAAACTTATTCCTCCACTTTCTTCCTCACACAAACCCAATCCACAAAACAAATATTGCTCTTGTTCCAATTAACGAATTCCCTTGCAAAGCTTCATTCTCGGAATTAGAAACCGATAAATTCAGCAGCCAAAGAAAAAGAGCTTATAAAAGGCAGAGAGAGAGAGAGAGAGAGAGAGAGAGAGAGAGAGAGAGAGAGAGAGAGAGAGAGAGAGATAGAGAGAGAGAGAGAGAGAGAGAGAGAGAGAGAGAGAGAGAGAGAGAGAGAGAGAGAGAGAGAGAGAGAGAGAGAGAGAGAGAGAGAGAGAGAGAGAGAGAGAGAAGGCTCGAATATAATTACGACCTTTGATATATATCTCTCGTTTACAAGCTTTGTTCCAGCCGTGTACGCTTGCGCGCGTGCTAGCTCCGGAATATCTGCGAGCGCGTTGTATTACGTTTATCGCGCGTACACGCGTGCCGGCGTACATGAAAGGCGCGCGCATGTACGAGCGATCGCAAATTTTCGACTCCGCGCGTACAAGGTCTGAATTCACGCGTGCACTCCGAGATATTAGAGAATAAAGCCGCGCGGTGGCTAATTTTTCGAGTAAATTTCAATTTTCAAGGATAATAAAAAATGGTGGTGGTGTCGGAGTAATTCGCACTGTGTATTATATAGTTTTTAGTTGATAAACGAACTGAATTAAAAACCACTGCCAATTTATTGGTACGTAGCTTCCTCAAACTTAATTTACTGATTCCTTTAATTCATTTTTAATTCCAATATTTAAAATTTAATACGTTATTTTGTGGTGAGACTATGTTAAATGGCTTGTGACTTTTTATTTTTACTCTTTCTATCTTTTATCATTAAAAAACAATTATTAGTATACAATTTTATAGTTTACAAACAAAAATTCATTGGCCACAAAAAACACAAAAAAATGATCATCACGACCAGATATTCGAGATTAAAAATTTTTTAATGTTTTTTAATACTGATATATCAGAGAATATTTGATCAATTTGAAATTTTAACCAATTATTACAATTATTTATTACAATATTTGGTTAAATTTTCAAGAGATTATCTTTATTTCTTTTGATAAAAAAGTTATTTAAAAAAAACTTGCGTTTTTATTAAAAAATGTATGGCATCGATACCGGAAACCACCAGAATGCTAGCAGCGATCGAAACATTTTTATTCATGAAATTTGTCTATTGGACTACGTTGTTGATATTCGACAATTTTTAAACAAAACTGTTAACATGAAATATCTTTGGTCGTAATGTACAGATTTTTTTGGGCAACGAACTCGATCTGACGATATATAAAAGCTACATCTGTTCCAAATTTCAAGGCGATTGGATAATTGCTACTCTTGTTATTGTCCGACAACGGGACCCCACTTTTTCATAAAACATTTTTTTTTCTGAAAAACAAATGAAGATAATCTCTTGAAATTTTAACGAAATATAGTCTTCGATGAGTTTAATAAGTGGTTAAAATTTTAAGTCGATAAATAAAGTATTCTCTGAGAAAACACGATTCGAAAATTAAACAAAAAAATGTTTAACCTCAAATGTATTTTTTCGTAATGGACCAATTGTTTGGGGTACGAATACGATCTGAAGGTGTATAAAAGGCACATCTGTGCTATATTTCATGACGATTGGATGATTTTTACTCTTATTATCGTGCGACAACGAAAACGCAAATTTTTTCTAAAATAATTTTTTTCTAAAAAACAAATGAAGATAATCTCTTAAAATTTTAACCAAATATAGTCTTCAATGAGTTTAATAAGTGGTTAAAATTTTAAGTCGATAAAAAAAATATTTTTTGAGAAATTAATTTATGAAATATAAAAACGTTTTCCTTAATAACAAATGCCAGAGTGAAAATAATTTAAATATTAAAAAAAGAAAATATAGGTAATTTAAATACCTTTCAAGAAAAATTCATTATATTATGTAATAATGGCTGTAAGATATAAAAAATAAAAAAAATAAAAATTCAAAAACGTTTTTTGATTATAAAAAAAAAGAAAATGAATAAAAACTCAAATCCATCAGGATACCGAGTTTTTTTCGCGAGTCGAAGAGAATAGCCTTTATCCGACGAAAATCGGTCGATCCGTTTCCGAGATATAAAGAGTTTACACACACACAGACACACACATACGCACGTACGCACGCATACACACACGCACGCACACACGCATACATACATCCACGAAAAAGAAAAATTTTCAAAATCAATAAATATCGACATATATCGCCTTAAAACATCTTTTTGAACAGTTTTTGTCTCGAAAATTTTTTTCATCGTTACAAAGCTTCCTCTATGAGGAAGCAAAATGGACAATTTTCTTGTTGGTTCTCGTTTGATAACGGTGATAAATAGACATTAAGCTTATCTCTAACATAACTTAACCAAATCGATGTTCATCACGGCCAATATTCGAATCAAAACAACTTCCTCGCTACCCTCACCCTATTCCTCCTTGTCCTCGCCATCTTCGATCAAAAATTCCCGCGCGCGTGCGCAAAAGAGACAGGTACCGGGGAGTCGGTTCGCACCGGATTGCGAGACACATTGATCCAAGTCTACCCCCCCACCCCCCCCCGCACAGCTGTACGAGTCGAGCAGCGACGGGATTCCTTCGCGTTCCGCGCCGAGTAAAAGTTGTCGGAGGGGTACAGCAGCGGCTACCAAGGTTTCGGCTACTCGTGTAATGTAGTACGTAACGGTGATGTCACGTGGTGTGGGTGAAGGGATTGATGAAGGAAAACTTTGGGTTGTTTTTGGAAGAAGTTGTAGCATAATTCTATCGTAGCGTACTCAAATTAAAGTATTATGCCAATATTAAATGAAATGCATTTGCAGTAACGGAATGAAGTTGTTTTTCTTTGGTATATATGCATCTGGTCTGGAGTTAATGTCACTGCCATAATATTAACATTCACAACTTACTTAAAATTTTTTTTTTTAGTATAACGTGTATGACTTTGTATATACGCAATTGCGTTACATGAATAGCTGTACGCGTGAGAAAATGCGGATTCGCGATATGAAAATATTTTTTTTCCTGACAAATAATTTTTTTAATAGGTTTCTCCTTGTCTTGCATCATACATCGAACGCTGCTTTAAGTATTTAAAAACATTGCATTCACTTGTAAATGGCGATTCTTTCGCTTGCAAATTAACTTTATCTTGACATTTGTTTTGAAAGGATCGTTTTTCAAGTTCTGTATGAACATTATTATAGATACAAATATTTCTCATTGTTGCTCGCTTCCGAGTTAAGTTTTGCAATTGTTATTCCCATGCGATAAGTTCAGGCCATTATGCTTTTTTATGAAAATAAAAGTAAAAATCCTTTCTACACTTATGCCTTATGATCAAGTGTTTTTATTAAGGTGATGCGATACTCACGCTATTACTCAAAATTGGATTCCCGTTTTTCTCATTCAATTTTTAATTTTAAGGAAAAAACTCTTTGATACGTTATAGTTCTTTATTAAACTTAAAACGTGTCAAAGAGTTTTTTTCAAAAAGTTTAAAATTGAAGGAGAAAAACGGGAACCCAGAATTGAGTAATAGTGTGGTATCACATCACCTTAAGCGCATTTAAATTCGCGCGAGATGTGGATTTCGAATGTTTATCACGGGGATATATACAAAAGGATTTCAATATTTCGAGATTTCAATTTTTGCGACCTCGCGAACCGCCTTTCACTCGATATCCACGGCTCACGAATTCGTCGAGAGAAGTGATATAATATCAATTGATCGATCCATTGAAAGCCATTTCTCGCTCTGCGCTCGATTTTGTAACTAATTTTCCAGCAAATTGGTGATCATTTTGCATTTTGTTTATTTATTAAGTACGCGGCGGATTATGAATCAAAATCGATCTAAAGTACGAGGCAGTGTCATTGAACGGTAAAAATACACGCGTTTCGGTGCAAATCTTTTATTCCAAGACGATGCACCGATGCTCGTATATTCGCTGGCAATGAACTAGTTCGAATTAAAATTAGTTTGTACGTGCGTAGAAGTTTTCCTTCTTACGTTGCGCGAGTAACCCACTTTGGCGGAGGAGAGACCCTGCGGCTGAACTTGCAAAAATAATATCGCTAAGCTGGCTTAATTAAAAGTCAAATAATATCTCCAGCGATGATAAATGTCTAAGTTGTTGAATTACTAAATATACCAATTATCAAAGTTTTCGCATTCTTAAAAAAAAAATGGTTAAATGAGAATCATTTACGTGAATTCTATTAAAAGAAGAAAAATAACATGAAATGTGTATTTATAGTTTGAGCGCAGAGAAATAAAAAAAATTGCAAGCACTTGATTAAGGCACAAATTCATGCTGATGCATCTAACAAAGTTGCGACTAAAAACAAACACAAGGAAACGTTGAAAAAAAAGACACGCATTTTTTGTTTTCAAAGTCAAGACCGCCGCTCTCATTACAAATTCATAGCTCTCTTTCTCTCATCCTAAAAACAACTCTCCCAAGACTCGCGCCATACGCGCATAGCGGGCCGACAGAGGGAGGAAACGTGTCTCTGAACTTTCATTTTTGTTTTTTTATTCGCATCACGACGATGCTATCTGCCGCCCGCGAGTGACGCGCTGCCGAATCGACCGCCAGGCGCTGTGATAAGTGCAAAAAGTAGCGAGTACGCGCGCAAGTACACAGATGGTCGAAATGTGAGCGGCCCTCCATGGGAGAGAGAAAGAGGAGAGTTGGGAATGGAAGGGAACGAACATATGTACCGGGTATATTTATATTTTTGGCGAACGGCGGCGAAAGGATGGAAGTATTTTATGTGAATTGTGATATTTTGCGAAGATTAGTCGTGGGGAATGCGAAGAACTATTGTTGCATCACAACGCATTGCGACATTTTGCAAAACAACGTCACGCTTCGAGTTAACGTTTAGATGAAGCAACTTCAAAATATCTATTAAAAAATTATGTGAGCTGAATCTCTCGAATGTCTAGATTGAAGTATTAAATTTTCAAAAATTTTGATACATGAAAAAATTGAAAAACGAAGGGAAAGTTTAGGATAATCTCGCAGGTATTTTATACTATAAAGCACTAAATCTACACGCAAAATTAATATTAATTAATATAACTTCGAAGTAAAATTTTATTTCGTTGCACTCCAACGTTACAAACTTCAGACCCACACGGAGAGAATTTTAGGATAGGAGACATCTTAGTGGTAGTGTAGTAGCTACCCTATAATGTTCGAGATGCAGCTATGCTAAATTAGGAGTAGGACCGCTGCCGTACTAAGTTTTGGGGAAGCGGCTGCTCTACGCGTGTAGTGCGAATGTTATACTAAAATGGGGTTATGTTATACTAAACTCGGTCTAGCCTTGCACGAAAAGCAGGAAAGCCGTTACACTATTTCTTTCGGACAGTGCTAGCGCCACTTTAGCTTCGCGCCAATACTACACTAGTGCAGCTGCGATCCTAACCTATAGTACAAATCAAATGGTGCGTTTCGTAGCACGGACGAACTACCTAGGAGTTCTTTCCTAAAATTCTCTCCGTGCAACGTATAAAAATTACAACCATTTGGTCTGCCACTAAGAATCCCGGATCGCCTACCGTGCACCATTGCCATACCCACGTAGGGTGACATAACAAGCCCAATCCAATCCAGTAAGCAACTCGGCCGGTCGAGCACACTCTCGACCTCCAAACCTATCTCGCATCCGCAACGAATTCCACTTTCATTTCTTCTCTCTCTCTCTCTCTCTCTCTCTCTCTCTCTCTCTCTCTCTCTCTCTCTCTCTCTCTCTCTCTCTCTCTCTCTCTCTCTCTCTCTCTCTCTCTCTCTCTCTCTCTCTCTCGCTACATGGCAAAATTGCCATATCCCCACCGAAAGCCTCCCACGTATCCTCTCATTTTGTCCGTATATATCGCGCAAGGCCTCGGGCGCCAATGTCCGTCGATCCACCGCTGCGGGATTTCACTCGGGTCACGTGTAGACTTGCCGACAGCGTGAAAGGATGCACGACTTTCGAAGGCGTCTTGTGTTGCGGCTGTGTACTCACACAGCACAACAACCTTCGTGGATTCTGCGCGAGTTCAGAGCATCTTGGCGTGATTGGTAGAAGACGGCTGGAACGAATGCACGGCGGGAATGGGGCAAGCAAGAGTGTGGCGAATCCGGGATAATCGAAGTTTTTAACAATATCCAGGGAGAATGAAGTCGTGCTCTGGAATATGCGGTGGGGACGATTTTATTCGTCGAGATCACGTGCCGACTTTCGGATTTCGTCATGGCGCCTGGGACTCGGTGGAGTAGTTGACGAGAAAAATTAATAAAATGGCTGATAAAAATGACGCGAAACGGGTAGCTGTGTATTGACAGTCGGCAGCGAGAGAAAGAAGTTAAGTGCCGCGATAAAGTGGCCAAGCTCGATTAAACCGCTGTGCTGAGAAAAATTATCTAATAAAAATTACTGTAATACTTGCAATATCAAAATAATTGCTATGTTTTGTAGTAAGAATTCCTGTGTCTTTAGTAATTTTTACTATAAAACATATATAGTAATTATTTTAACATTGAAAGTATGTCCCGACGTTACTCTGAATTATAGTAGTTTTTATTAGATAATATTTTTCTCAGTGATATATATTTTTATTTTTAATATCGAAACAATGATTTTCAATGTTTTCAATATATTCTCTTCACGAATGTGGTGCATATACTTGTTTTAGATTGACAATCATTGCAAATTCATTTGCCTGCATTGGCTTTATCGAGATTGATTATTTGTTATATTGAATTCATTTTATAATCCTGAAACTTGACGTTTGGTATAAATGAACGCATTTCGATGCGATGTAGGTAATTATTTAGCCGACTGCAATCAATCGTTTCTGCACTTTCCTTTTTTTGATGTATTTTCAGCACTTTAATCTTGTTCCAGTAAATTGTAGCACAATCAACTTCAAAACATAAAAAAATGTTTAAAATTGATACCTATCTCAACTTTCGCCAAAGTGAACAATCTCTCAACCATAAAAAATTGAAACTATTTTTCAAGATAGCAAAGATTAGGATGCAATAACTCAATCAGCCACACCGATGAACATCCTGCGGGCGTCGCTTATATGTAATGCGATTCGCCCGGCAGTCGAGGCGACGAGAAGCATCGTAAAAATCCTTTAACGGCGAATTAACCGATAAGCGTCCGATTCGATCTCTCGAATGCGCCGCGGCCCGTAATATCACGACGATCGACGTTCGACTGGCGGCCGCGCGCGTGTAATGAAAATGGAAAATTATCGGAAAATCGAGCTGTTCGCGCCTTTTGCTGTCCTCGAGCTAAGTGGGCGGAAGATCGTTTCGGCAAAAAGATGAGATTAGGAGCAAAATTTAAAGAATTTTAACATTTCTTGTAATATGCTTTCTGCAGGTAAATCATGAAAATGCGCAATAGACCTGCGGTTTTGCAGACAACTATTAATAATTTCAAAAATTTATTTTACATGAGAATTCTTAAAACAAATTCTCAAAAAATTGTTAAAAGACTATGTTTGAAAGTCGGAAATGTATTCGCTGAGATTATTCGAAATAATTCGTAAGATTGAAAAATGGGATATTACATCAAAATTCTGCAAGTCAACATTTTGCAATTAATTAATCTTTTATCTCAATACACGCAATACCAAGAGTCACATTGTCTGCTGAGTCGCGAAGAAATAATAATCGAAAACAGGACAAACATATTCAAAGGAAGGACAATTTTGTTTTTCTTTAGCTATCCATAATCTGTGTTTATAACAATGTTACTATAGTTTCGATTTTGCATCAGAACCTTTGTTTCGATTACCATTATTTTACGCTTTCGATTTTGCATCAGAACCTTTGTTTCGATTACCATTATTAACAATTTAAAATGAAAATCATGACAAAAAGAATTAATGCATATTAATAAATACTATTATTATTTATTACAAATTAAAATAATCTAAAGTTCACAGGTCAATTATGAATTTCAATGCGTACGAATAATAATATAGTAGATTAATCATCTCGCGGTGATGCATTCACCCGCAGCGCAATTATTTACTTCAATATTTTGTGATTTTACGCGTAAAAGCTACTGGTCCATAAAGAGATAAAGTTTGCTATTATCATAATTAGACTATAATATGTTGGACGAAGCATTATTAATCGAGTAATCGTTCGAAAATCTGAACTTCCCATTATGTGCGGTATGAGTATGTCCTGTTTGCCTATTGCTTTTATGAAAATGCTTTACTCTCAATCCATTATGATTTTATATAATAGAATGGCTCCTTAAATAATTTAAAATTTCAATCTACCTAAAACCATCTTCAATAACAATTTGCCAATGTTAGTTAATTAAAATAACGGCCATTCTTCTTGGTATTACTAAAAATAGACTTTAATTTAAGAGGAACAATAGAAACCAATACGATAACAGCGAACTTGGGAAGAAAAAAAGGACAAATATTCAGCGGATCTATAGAATGACAATAACGAACAGCACTTAATGTCAATAAAACGAAAATTGAAACCTTGAAAGCAGCATAGCTTTTAATAAAATAACTCCGGCCTCACAATGCCGGCGAAACTCATGAAAAGCCCCGCAACGAAAAGACTCCGGAGCTGATTTTTTTTCTCATTCGACCCAGTGAAAAGTCAGATTTTCCAAGCGCAACGGAGTCGGTACAACGAATGAACCACCAAAGAAAATGAGAAACCAAATAGTTACTTTCTTATTGTATACTTTTCAATTATTTCGCACTTTTCCTGTATAAGAAAAATAATCGTTGGGATATTTACATGGCCTTTATATTACAACTTTTATATTACTAGGAAAATCCAAACGCGCTGCGCGCGTACTATTTTGTTTTTGAGGTTATGAATATATAAATTTTCATCGTGATTTCATTTTAATTAGTTTAAATGATAGGATAATCAGATAATTTTTCAAAGCATGAAAGAATTAATCTTTTTATAATTTTAAGAATAAAAATTTTAATGTAGTGGAAGTAGCGAATTTTCGCGCCTATTTCTTACAGACCAATCAAAATCAATCTTTATGCTTCAGAACATCTGGCCATCGTTTCTTTAAGAGTAGATTTCAAGAAACTGTTGTGCTATATTCAAAGCCAGAACATCATTGTGCTCTACGAAGCATTGCTTCAAGTCTAAAAACGAGATTCTAATAAAATTATTTTCTAATTACGACGAATAATCAGATGTACGAAATACCGACTAAAAGCGGTGCTGTTCGATACGGCATTCATCCTTATACAACATAATCTCTTACGATTTCGATCAGTAACAACAGAACTCTTTCACCCCTTCAAGTATCCCGGATAACAAAAATTTATATATAATTATATATAATTTATATATAATCATACATGGTTATATATAATATATATAATTATATAAGCCATATATGGTTATATATTGAATTTGACCTTATATAAGTATATATGATCATATATACTAATACATGTTAATATATAGTCATATATTGTCATGTCTAACTATATATCTTCGTATGTATGAAAAATTTTCGATGATACATCACGCATTTATAATATATATGGTTTTATCTGACAATATATGATATATACTCATATATAAATATATGTGGTCATACATGATCATATATAATGATTTTATATAAATATATATGGTTTTATATATACATATATGATTATATAGGCTTATATAAGGCCAAATTCAATATATAACCATATATGATTATATATAAATTATATATAATTATATATAAATTTTTTTACTCGGGATGTGACTTCAAAAGAATCTCGAAAAGGCGACGCAGTTCGCACGGCAGAGAAAAATCGGAACTCGCACTAGCTATAAGCTCTCGCGATTGAACGAACGTGGGTGAAGTAAAGAGAGGAAAAAAAGCGAAGAGGAACAGACATGGCTCTGATTAGTCAAAAGCGTGGGAAAGAGCATTTCGAACCAAGAGTGTTTGCCTACTTGTTTCCGCGAGCGATCGGGCTCCCTCTCGATTGGGGTTATTAGATTGCCCTTCTAACGGCCCTCGAGGGGAGTTTTTTTTTAAAAACGATTTTCTTTTTTCGCTCTCAAACTCGAGGTATATGTTCAAGCCGTCCGAAGTGTTGTTTGCGAGAGTTGAAGTTTGTTTTCGTTTGGAAGAGCCAAGCGCAGGAACTGCAGATATGTACACAGTGAATCTTAGAAAGTACGACTTTCTAAGGCATTAAATAACACAATTCTCTATAATTTCGTCGGAGAAGCGAGAGGGGGAGAGCGAAACTCAAATAAAAATCAAATTACGGCCAGTTAGAGTGAAATAAGAATGTGCTCGGTCAATCTTTTTCAACCGGTATAGAACTTTCATTTTTCTCATATAACACCACGCGCGTGTGCGCCTTAATTTCGCAGAAACAAGTACGTGCCTTAACTGTGGAAGTTCAATCACTTAATTAAACTAAAGCTTTAAGCAATAATAATTTGTTGAAAAAAGAAAAAGATCGCGACAAGCTCTTCACCCCCACGCCCTTAATTACACCGAGAGAAAAACAAACAAACACGCAGCAGCCTGCGTCGCGCGCGGTGCCTTAATTATCCCCAGCACTTGGTTTTAACGGACTCTGATATCGGGTCAAGTACCGTCGCGCCACCTCCTCGCAAAAGCTAAATCGCTCTCCTCTCCACAATGTGCGTATTACCCAGACGCGCGCGCACGCATGGAAATACGCGCGCACGTGCTGCTCCCCCTCTAATTGCGGAAAATTCTCTATTTTCCGAGCTTTCCGCTTTTCGGCCGCGAGTAATTGGGTGTGCCGTTATGAGATTTTGCGCGCCGCTGCTGTTTGTTTTTTTTTTTTTTTCATTTGCCGGTTACCGCACTTTGACGCGCGTAGGGGAGAAGGCATTCGGTGTCGAGTCTTTGAGGCGATTAATTTTTTCTTTTCTTTTTTCTACTCAGGAAGAGTGGAGGAAAAAGAATTTAACGGTGTACGTTAAGTTCTGAATGGTCTCAAAGACCGAAAAAGTGTTGATTTTGTGGCGTGGAGCCAAAGGGAAAAAATGGTAGAAAAATTGTTTCATAGAAAAGCATTTTTAAAAGTAACTATAGGAGACGAGAAAATGTATGAGAAAGTGGTTTAGTTTATCGGTTCCAGTAAAATGCTTTTTAATTCGCCTGTTAAACAGATTTGGGATAGAATCAGATAACTTCAAATATTCCTGTCAGATTAGATATGACATCAGATAAGTTCGAATCACTACTGTCTTTCAGTAGATAATAGCGAAAAACAATTATTCCCCCATTACAAAACTGATGAGTAAGTGCTTCCTAATGTTCTCAATTGACCGACCTTCAAAATGTCCAAAAACAATCTTTCAATTTTGTTTTTATCAACAAAATAAAATAATTTCAGAAGATGCTCTAAAAAATTATCTTCACAAATCTATTATTTAAAAAGTATTTACTTTCTTTAACAGCATTTGTAAAACCATCCGTCACCTACCTGGAAAGTGTATAATTTGTTTTTACAAGGTTGCGTAAATTTTTGAATGACTTTTATCTTTGAGTGAAAGAATTTTCCGACTCGACACGCAAAGGCGATAAACATCTGGAATCACCGACGAAAAAATTAAAGAATATTTAGAGCGAGTCGCATAAGTGACGTTAATAACTTGAGCCCATAAAGTAATCCCACCGCTGAAAACAAGCAGCTGAAAAAACCCGATATTGTCATCCACTTAACGATTCCAATGTACGACACGGAAAAGTTTCCGACAAAAGTAGCCGTGAATATTACGAATCACTTTTACGCAATTCTTTTAACATTCCCAAAAGAGCGTAAAATAGCTAGGATATTATAACGACGTTAAAAGAAATGACTCTAACGATTTAAATTATCTATTTTCAGTGTTTCTAACTGGACGAAAAACTTGCTGTTAAAAATTTATTGCAGTTTATGAAATACGTAGCTTTCTTAAATGGCTCGGTCTTTTAAAGTAACTAGTATTTAAGTATTCGAATTTCGCGCTCATTTCATGAATTCGGTAGAGATTTATTTATTCAGGAATTCAACCGCTATTAAACCCTGGGTCTACTAAGTGAAGATGATTCATTTAAACAGAGATTAATTTCAACACATACAAATACTCATGAATCAGCAGACGTGGCTATTTGAGTGTAACAATAAATGCATAAATTTTTACTCCTCGGTTTGATACATCAGCTTTCTAATTCATTGTTTCACAGTAAGTATCCCAAATTAAGAGCCAAATCTTAATCACTCATTCATTCCAAATGCGTCCACGCAACCTCATCTACCCCATTTTCTCAAATGTTCAAGAATCTAGATCTCCCGCCTCTAAAATTCCTACTATTTCACCTCCCACACGCGGTCTCTCTCCTCAGCCTTGTGAAGCCATTTGCACTCGAAAACAGCGTGTCGGCCGTACAAAAGAGCCGCCGGATAATTGGGAGTAATTGTTCGGCTCGACGACGTCGACGAGCGAACGTCGCATCAATTCGATTCCACCGGGAACAATAACTTTCACGAGAAACTACCGCGCACACGGCCTTTATGCCGTGGCGTCTCGAGCAGAAATAATTCCGTTGTTTTCCGACGCGCGCGGCGACGATAGCGCGCGATTATATGCCCGATTAATCCGCCGACGCGCTTTTTATTAGTCCCGCATTTGTCATCGTTGACGGTTGGTTCAATGTGACGGGATTTTTTATTTCGCGCGAGTTGGTGGCATAATTTTTCGCATGTGGTTATATACACGGAGAAAAATGGTTCAGGAAAAATCACTATATTTATAGTAACCGTGGGACAGACTCAAATTATCATAAAATTTATAGGTTTGAAGTTTGCATCGTTCAAGTGCAACGAAATAATTTTTTACGATTGATTAAATAATGGAAATTTTATCTAAATTTTTGTTATTAAGTTATTTTATACAATAAAACACTAAATCTATACGCACAATTAATATTAATTAGTATAAACTTGAAGTAATAAAAAATAAATTAATTTTTTATATTTCGTTGTACCCCAACGTTGTAAACTTCAGACCCATTGGTTTTGACAGTTTATGGAAAAACTTGATTTTAATATACTAGTCTTTTAAAATCATTCGGCTAAGATAAAGCTGACAGAGCTCCATTATATTTTCTTTTAATGGAAAAGCATAGAAAAGCATAGTGCGGGCGATTCGAATAAAAATAATTCAACTTGAATTTACTTCAGTTTGTGATCCTTGAGCTTCCAACGAATATTTATAATAAAAATATTGGTAATAAAAATTTATTACAGCGAGGGAAGTTGTATAAATACATTTTCGAAATCACATAAACAAGCGTTATTTATTTTAATAATAAAAGTATAAATAGAAATTAATTGTGACTTCATTCAACGTAAACTTGCAAAAACATTGCCGTAATCGAATAATTATACTCTCGCTTATTTTTAATCAAGGAAAGTCTCCAAGCAAACACACGCACATGCCGAAAATCGTTCCGCTTGCTTTCCGTATTTGTAAAGCTCATCGAATTTCAAAAAGCTGTCTCCGTCATTACACGCGTCGTCGACTCGCAATCAATGTCGTCGCTTCGTTCGTAAAGGTAACTCTCTCTCTCTAGCTCCTCTTATCGCCAGATTATGGATAAAAATACGGAATCCTCGAAAATAATTAGCGCGCACGTTTAGCTATCTAGTCGTGCAAACAAAGAAATCACGCGTCACTCAATGCACGCGTGAAACGGTCTAATATTACTTTTGCAGTACAGTTCAGTCACAAGACGTGCCGAGAATGAACCGTCATTTTTCATCGTTCAAAGTTTCATTACGACGATCTTTTTCCTTTCGTTGCGCCACGCGGCCGGTCATTATTTATTTGTCTTCGTTTGCCGACTTTAATGAATGTCGCACGCTCGTGTATACGTGCCGAGAGGCTGATAAAATTGATGACTGCCGCATGCGTAGTGGATCGTCTAGTTATTGTGTGGAGAGAGACGCATGTATATTTGGAAGCTGACGCGAGGTTCTTTTGTGTAAACTTGAAAAATTCCAGCTGATCCCGCAAATTGTTACGTTAAAGATGCACTTTTTATCATCATATGTGTCTGTATCCGACAAGATATTCCAGGAAAATGTAGGATATAAAAGGAGCTGTTGAAATTCTTTTTTTCTTTCTTCTTGGTTCTACAACGAACTATTTATAATAATTAATTTCGAATTCACGTAAAAATTCAGTTTTTCAAAACTCGTGTGTGGTGTTTTTCTTTTCATTGTTAGGTACGTATTTTCGACGACAATAGCATGCTAATCCAAGAAAGATCGAGAAAAAGTCTCGTAAAGTAAACACAGAATCGTTTCTCGTTCACGCTTATAAAAGAGCAATTTATCAAACATACCAGTTCCGTCGAGACAGTTTTAACTAGCTAAGAGAGAAAAGCGACTCTTCGTTCCTCGCTAACAGATTTTTAATTTGATGGAACGCTCGAAATACTATATTGTTTGCCTAATCTCCTGTTTGGACAACTTATATAGCGCGCTGTATTTTATATGGCAGATAGAAAAGTGGCTGTATATAAGGATTTTTCTCTCTCCTCAGAAGTTCAGTTGATTCTCTTATTGAATTTTCCGCTCTTATCAAGTTATCTTATCAGCTCGTTATCATAGATACGCTACAACCGAAAATACAAAGTAGATCCATGGAAAACTAAAGATTACGTAACATCTATTCTATTTCTCAATTTCTCCAGTGTAGCATAATTATAATAACAGCAAAATGTTTGATTCACCAGTGAAATTCCTATTTACTCAAACAATCATCATCAAAGCAGGCTAATATTGACGATCACCGTCAAAGGAAAACTAATATTCGACTCGAGAATGTGACGATAGCTCTCCCTAGTCGATTAAAATCTCGGTGTCACAGGTCGTTATTAATTATTTACTTTCCAAGCGGAGCTTCGTTGAGGACGGGAGAAGCTTCAAAGCAAGTGAGCGAGAGTGAGCCGACTAATCAACTCTCGCTCAGATGACCAAACGTTATCATAAAAAACAGCTATTACGTTATTGCCTCGTGCGGCTAGCTCTGATTACATCGTTCACGTGTATATCCCAAAGTGGGCAGATTAGCCGTTACACCCTCGCTTAAGACTCATTGAGTTAATAATTACACAATCTAAATTGGTAATGACGTTGTTCAGTATGCCGTGGTATTATGTAGAGGAGTATCAATCGGATCTCTGTATTACCATACGATAAATATCCACTCTAGTTTGTGTATGAATCTTGTTTGTTGATTGCCCGTTGAATTCTTTAGATTATAAACATTTCCTGATAACTTTTATATTTTACTTAAAAATGTATTCACTGAGCAATTTGGTTTCCAGATTTAGTGCGCAGATCGCGGAGCAAAACAGCGCTGGCTATGTAGCCGATCATTGATTTCATGATCGATCAAGCTGTATGTATCTATCTAAAGTGAAACATGAGATTTTAATGATGTCAATGAAGATAGAGAATTCCCACCAATCAGGCAAGTGAGATATTTTCCTTGAATAAAAACATATCATTTCATTTACAAATAATTTGCCATGCGTTGTTTTATCGTCGCGCGCGGCGAGAGTAAATATTCTTCACACGGACACAATCAATTAATGTCTATGTCACGCACAACGCTTTCGTGGCAGTATATACCGTACGATTATTGACCCAATAACACGCACGCGCTCTCTCTCTCTCTCTCTCTCTCTCTCTCTCTCTCTCTCTCTCTCTCTCTCTCTCTCTCTCTCTCTCTCTCTCTCTCTCTCTCTCTCTCTCTCTCTCCGCCACATTCTCATCGCAAGTGTCGCTTTTGCAAATCTTACACAGTTCATAAAGCAGAATTCCTCGGTGTAACGTAAAAGCCATTGAAATTGTCTAATCAACAATATATTTTTTCAACACGTGCATGAAATGGGTCTTTTTTCATACCTGAAAGCCATGTAGAAAATCGCGCATTTCGAGCGTGATTTAGGAAAAAATGAAAAAAAAATCCATTTTTTCACACTTTAGTGGAGAAAAAAAAATTTTTTCCCCGCTCCGGAGCGGGAAAAAAAAATTTGTTTTCCCCGCTCGAACGAAAAATCCTTTTTTCCCCGATACAACGAATTTTTATGAAATTGTTCTCTTATTGTCAAAATTATATATTTTATGGCTTTTTGACCTGTTTAGAATAATATAAAATAACATTTAAACTGAGTTGTGCACGACTTGAAATGCATGATCCCCCATACAACTTTCATACATATAAGAAGGCCCTCTCATGCACTCGTTGAAAAAAATACGATGTGTAACACGGGAAGAAGAGTTATTCTTCCCTTCGGCGCACTCGACTACAGCTCGTGCTGAACACTTCACCCTCGCTTGAAATAGCTCATATTCTCCCCTAGTTGCACAATGTACTATTTTAATCACCAAGTCATCAAATGTTTTTGGATGGCTCAGAAAAAACACTCCATATATTTTCTGACCATTTTAAGTATTTTTATAAAAAATATAATGATTAATGTGACGGAAAATGATGGAATATCAGGAAATTTCTTGGTAGCTTTTAAATTGCATTTAAAATTCTACGTACCTAAGCGTAAACTAAAACATAAAAACTTTATTTTCTTTCATGATCCATGGATGTGCTTTATTTCATATCATTGTACCGAAAGGTTAAAAGTTTGGAACTTTTCTTCACCATAAACAATAAGAACTCATTTATTGACTCGTAAAGTCGTAGCGTACCTCAGATAAATAAAAAAAAATTTGCTTACTGTGGAGTAAAAACAAATAAAATGAGCTATTTTTGAAAGATGTGCTCTGATTATATTATTAGAGGAAATATGTACTTTTCATTTTATAATGCTGTTGCGGAAACTTTTTTACGTGTTTGAAATTCCGAACATTCATAATGAACGAAATATTAACTTAAAGTTTCTAATTCTGGTTAGAATTCCCCGGAGTGTGGTTTACTGGTGACTGCAAGAGTGAGAAGTGAAGAAATACAGTTATTATCCGATTTTAAATGTATTAAGTAGCCAAATTCGGCTAAATTTGAAAATGGCAAAAATTTTTCGTTCACTATGAACGTTCGAAATTTCAAACACCTACTTTTTTTTAATCAGACATTTTTTAAATGCACCAACAGAAAACAGAGAATTATTCGCTATAAACCATTGTTTTCTCTTCAAAAATTGTGTAAAAAACTATCTTTAAGTCGCTAAAGCTGATCACCTTTTTTATACTACAGTATATCAAATTTAAAACGATGAATTTATTAACTGTCATAAATACTAATCTATTATATAGGTAAGGGTATGATTTTTCTAGATGGTTGCTGGTGTCCCGGAGAAAAAATTTATAGATGATTATATATATTATCATTTATGGTTGTATATACATATTATAAGTGTTCCTGAATTTTTTTAGATTTTTTTCATGCATGTATTTTTAATCTATAGAGGATAAAGATGACGTTTTTAGCAATTTTAGCCTTTTTAGCCTGTTTTTGATATCTTATATTTTTTCTACTTCAATAACACTCCTTGGTAGTTTACATTATTATTTTTTATGAATTTCGTACCTCTTACAAATAAAAATTAAATATATTAAAATTGACATTATAAAATTATAATAGATAGAAAAATAAAAATTTTAAGATAAAATATTCAAAAAAGAAAAAAATCAAATGTTCTATCAATCATTCTTTATCTAAAAGGGAACAGCATTGATTTTATTTTTTTTATCATAAAAAGCCTACATATATATTTTTATAGTGAAAAGTTAAAGGTTTGTAAGATTTCCTCATATACGTGACGCATTGCGTCAAATAAAATTGCTCCCTTATCGTCACGTTTCATTCACGATCGATTACCGGGACGGCCAAAGGAATAAATTCTTCCCCCCCCCCTCCTCTATAAAAAAATTAGTTTTCGCACAGAAGATAGCCGCAGTAGCAAACGTTTCCCGGCGACTATCTCTCTCTTTCATTGTCGTGTACAAGAGCACAGCTCGCCGACGTAAGTCGGGCTGTTCGCGCTGTTAACCCAATTATCTCTCATCGACCCGGCCATACCTGTCAAAACACACCAATCGTCCAATAAACCCAGCAGCGACAATATACACACCCTTGCCCCCCTGCCCCTCCTCCCGGTGTTCTACACACGAGCAGTAGCGTGTCGCCGGCCGAAAACGTAAACAGCGCGCGCGCGTCAATGACAGCGCGGCGTGGGGGGGGGGCGTGCAACAGGTATCTCCTACTATAACGGCGGGAGAGAGAGAGAGCGCGCGCACACGTGTGTAGTACGCGCTCGCTCGCTCGCTCTGTTTGTTGGGAAAAGTATGTAAAGTTACGCACCTGCCAGTGTCCGGCGCGCGGCTTTTGAGCTCGTAGTACATGAAGTCCTGGGACGACGGCAAAAGCGACAGGGCCTGCTCGAGGTCGTTGCTGTACTCGATGTCCAGACCACCGGCGAGGCCGTCCTCGTCCATGCCTCGTGTCAGGGCCGCCAGGTCGAAGCCCATGTCAATCCCCGACTCGTCCATCTCTCTCTTTATCTTTTATATGGATATGTATATTCAGCTTTTTTGTGTTGTCTCGCTATCTCTGTGCAGCTGTGCGAGAGAAACGCGCTCGCTGTATCTTTCTCGCACACTATGTATATATATATATATATATGTAGGTATATAATACTCTCACTTTTCTCGCGGCCGATTTCACCACTCACTCGCTGTTACGTTCGCCCGTTTCCTGGACGCGAGGAACGCGCGGAACAGCCTGGTAACCAGAAGCAGCCTCCTTCCTGGATTTTCTCTTCTCTCTATCTCCCTCTTCCTCGATCGTCCGGGCGACGACGGGACAACTCCCACACGCGCGCGCGGAGCCGACGAGTAGAGGAGTCCGGCCTACTTTTTGCCCGCGCGCGAGCGCGCGCGCACGAAGATGGCGCTCTCGCGGTGATCGGCGCGCGCACATACACACGCACAAACGACTATTCACACAATTGACAATAATTGCACTCGCGTATATACATCTGTGACACGTATATATATCTGTATACAAACACGTATACGTACCGCGCACACTGGTGTATAATACTACTAACGATACTGATTCCCGGACGATGACGTATATCACGTGTCGGCGGTGGCGGCGGAGGAGGGAGGGGGTGGAGACGGGAGGAAGAGAGAGAAGAGAGCAGCGCTCTCGCGCACGTCGCGCCCCGTGCAGCGGCGGCGGGCGGCTACCTACGCGCGCGCAGCGGGCCCGAAGAGTGAGCGAGAGAAGAGGAGAGTAGCCGAGATACCGGCCGCCGCCGAGTAGCGCGCGCGCGAGTGTGCGGACGTTGAACGGGGCGCCCGGCGAGAAAGGGAGAGAGGAGACACGAAGTGAGAGAGAGATATAGTGGCGAGCGCGCGATTTTCAAGCTGAACGCCTGGCGTCCTCTGGCGGAGGAACAGGGAAGCTAATCGTGCCGTACCGAAGTCGGTGGTTTTCTACTGTGGGAGAGAGAGGCAGGCCGGAGGAATGAGTTGGTGCATGTAGGAGCGCGGAAGATGATGTTGGATAATGTGCAGCTCTGCGTAGAGGGATGCCGATGAGTAGGCGAGCGGACAGAGAGAGAGAGAGAGAGAGAGAGATGATGATGATGATGAAGGATTCCGTTATTATAATAGTATATTATGCACCAAGGGAATAAAGTGGGCTGTGTGCTCCCTGTGCGAGAGTTGTCGCCTGAGCGAAGCGAGGGCGACAAACGCGCAGGTTCGCACAGCCCACTATATTCACGAGTGCAATATACGACTTTTTAACACAACTATCATAAAGTTCGTACTCGTTTACCGCTGAAAAGGGAAAAAAGGCTGCACTGAAAAAACTCTGGCACGATAGACGTTCCAAAACGAAAACAGTAGTCGCCTCGACGATTGCGTATATGTCTGTTGTTCCTGCTAAGGGAGCTCTCACGTCCGTCATGGTAAGAGACGTGCCGAGATGAGTGCGCCGCGCGGCGGTTGAGCGGACGACCCGAAAAAGGGACGGCAGAGCCCCTTTGCCGCATAACAGACTTGCCGCGCGGGACAACAGGCGTACATAACCTTAAGACGACCTCCGTAAAGGAATGAACGTAGCACTTTTTTCCCACTTCGGCGGGAATAAAGTACGAACTTTATGATGGGGTGTGTTAAAAAAGAATTTATTTATTTTTGACGTGTCTGCAGCTTATGGCCAATTTTCTACCAAGGTCAAAAGGTAAAATAAAAAAGGTAATAAAGGTAATTTATTGAGTAAAATACCTTTTGACCTTGGTAGAAGATTGGCCATAAGCTGCAGACACGTCAAAAATTAGAAGAAAATCTACCATTTGCTGCTATTAACAACTTATTTATTTATTTATTAGACGGGCTAAAAACCCATTGTACAAAAATTGAATACAGATGGTTGGATTACAAAGTTGCTTCATCATAGAATAATATTCATATTCATATATCTTAATATTTAGCGGGCAGAGATCGGATGGCACTCTTAATGACTGAAATATTCAAAATTGCTGTAATGTGAGAAGGGAGGGTGTTCCATGAGCGTTTTAGACGATTAACAGTAGAGTAAATACCGGTATTCGAGCTAGAGGTATGTTCGCATAATGGTTTAAAATGACGTAAGTTGTAAGCGAGTGCACGTTCAGTAAACAAATCACTAATTGAAACACAATTTATTAAGTTATTTAAAACTTTGAACGTAAAACGAAATCATGATAATAATGCAATGACCTGATAGTTTGAATGTTGGCGGAGAAATAAGCTATTTCAATTGAATCTATGGTATATGCACAGGGTTATTAATTTTGTAAGATATGTACCGAGAAATTTATGCTTGTTGGAATTGTTTTTTTTCCTTAAAGACTGCTAGATTATTAATTTGTTGTGGACTGGTTTGTATACCGGGAATTTCCCTTGTACTTTAAGATGTTTTCAATACAAACGAATATATGGTAGTATATTTTGAAGCTCCAATAAACTGGTATTACAAGTACTTTCTGTTACGTTTTGAGATAATCAAGTAATCATTGTATCATCTTTTTTCTTTTCATATATTTATTTTTTGTCTCATCCCGCCTGATGGGTATTAGTGAAATTTGCAATACATACATTTTTTAACATAAGGTCACACAAGAATTACTCGCCAACATTTATTAAGTAAAGAAGAAAAAAACCAATATGACTAAGTAAATTTAACCATAAATCATGTCCTAATCGATTGGCGTAACTATGTAAACAAAAGAAAAAAATTCAGGATGAAGAATCAACTCGGACAACTGCTTACACAGAAAGTTCACACTCATAATCCCTTATCTTACATTATTAGTAACTAATCAAAATATTATAAATATAATCAACAATACTCCGTGTACATTTTCTTCATTTCCAAAAACTATCGTTACTTCAAGTACTGCAATGACGATGCACGAAAGTAGCCGCATGGACGAAGTGGAAGCTGCAGATTTTTATGATTTATTAGAGATTGCATGAATATTACAGGCCCACAAAATAAAAAACGTAGTAGAATTTGCGGTGGACTAGACATGATATTCACATATATTTTGGCCCGTTGAAGCTGAATATGACCTCAGTTTTGGCACTGCACGTTAGGATTTTAAGATATCGCTTACTCTAAAAATTTTGAGATATGTTCACAGCAAGGTCAAAAACATTTTTTTAATTATTTGATCAATGGTACTTTAAGTACTAATCATCTGCTGCAGAATATATTTTGAATCATCTGAATATTATTTTATTTTATAAGTCAACGGGCTTTAGGCCTAATACAACAAAATAGTTTTATACGTAATACAAGGACATGTTTAATTAAACAGATTGATAAAAAAATCAATAATATTTTAATTTGATTGATTTCATACAATTTTTAAAAGAAAAAATAGAATTCAAATTGACTTGATTGACTCAGTTTGCAGCAAATTCCAAGATCGACGAAGTCGAAATAGAGGGCAATGGTAAGTTACGCCAGAGTTACTATCCTGGGGAATATGAGACTCTCTAAATCAGGGTGCTTATCGTTAGATAAAATAAATTTGTACATGAATATAATATCATTAAAATCATGACTAGAATTGACCGTAGATTTAATCTAGTCATGGGTACATGGAATCGATACGCTAGACGTCTTAAAAATTTATGATGTATAGCTTTGAGTTTTACAATTGCGTTTTGATTGTGAGGTGTCTATTATCAATGCATAATTCAGTGTAGATACCATACTATTGAATAATAGTACATTTCGACACGGGTGGGGAAGTCGATTATTTAGCTGGTGTGACTTTTTGCACGAGCGAAGCGAGTGCGAAAAAGCCACACCACCTAAATAATCGACTTACGCACTAGTTTCGAACGGTATTTTATACCACGAGCGCCGAAAAATCATATCAAAGTTGTGATTTTGAGGTTAGAGTGGTATAAAGTTATTAATGATGAGGGATTAGAAAATTGCTTAGTATTTCGGCAGATGATTCCTAAGGAGTTTAGAGCTTTTGAACTGTGTGATCTATGTGACTGTTAAATGAAAACGAGTCTTTTATTTTGTTGATCGTCTCAATAAAACAGTTGTTAATACTATATTGATGCGCATTATAAGAGTTTCTGTAAAATGAAATTTTTTTACATTTACTGATATTTAAAGACCGTTCATTTTACACCATTCTGCGATCGAGTTCAAGGTGTGTTGAAGTATATCTTGGTTATTATTAACTTTTTTAAATAGTTTGATATCATCTGCTTATAATAAGAATTTACAATCATGTATACGTGGCTAACGTCATCTTTATACGCAATAAATAACAAACGTCTAAGATGAGATCCTTGAGGAACACCAGACGCGCGATTATATTTCTTCTTCGATAAACAGTAAGTTAAAAATTTGAATTATATGAATACGATTTTTCCTTCTTTCAGATATAATGACTGAAATTTTGATTTGCTATTTCTCGAAAAAGTCAAATCGTATTCAGATAATTCAAAAATTTTTTTTTTTCAAATTTTTTTTACTACTGATCAAATGATTAAACAAATTTTGTTGACTTTGCTATGAATAAATCTTAAAATTTTTAGCGTGTATGACATTTAAAAATCCTAACGTGCAGTGCAGGATCAAAATAGGCAGGATGCGTAGGTCACATCATCAAAATACATAGAAATATCATAGTCAAGTCCATCACACAAACCACTTTTTTTATTTTCTAGGCCTGTGTATTCCTATCTGAGATTTCTTACGTGCTAAGGAGTTTATTTAACCACCAGAAAATGTTAGAAGTATCAACACATCATATTCAAAACTTTTATCAGATGGGTTTCGTTTATGTACAGATTCTTCAGACTACAGTTACTACAGTACTTAAACAGTAAGAGACTGGAAAATACGTATCAAGAATTTTTCAACGTTGTCAATGCAAACAAAATATTAGATAATATGACGCTTGAATTAGAAATATCCAAGCATCTGTGTATAGAATTCGTTCATGGATAAATATTTGACCTTCGTATCTGATACTTTTAAATAGAGATAAACTTTCTTGAATCACGTCTTCTCTGATAAAGATTACTGCGGGAACGATTGCAATAATGAGAAACATTTAATCGTGCTTAATTTTTATCTTCTCAGCTAAAAAATCGAATGCTGTAAAGATTGCTACAAATAGTACGTATTCATTAAGCCGCTAGTCGTTCTCGAGACTTTACCTGTAAAACCGCAGATTTTAAATTACTTCATTCCGGTATATCTAAATCCTCCTTTTTTTTCAACTAAAAGCTGTTACTTCTTTATCTCGAACTGCTCTAGCTCGTAATTGCTACGGCATCGTAAAAAGCTCGGAAGAAATTATTTTTAATGTATTCTTTCAAGCACACGCCAGAGGATTCTCAAGTCGGACTTTATCTCCCCGGAGAGGGTAATTTTCCCCGGCCTTAAAATTTTACCTCGACTGTTTCGAACTTAAGTCGTTCCGAAATTCCCGGCTATTCGTCATCGTTATTTTAATCAGCCTATCCAGATCTTCTTCGTGGTATCATTGAAACGACGCTTGATAATCTTTATTTTTGTCCAAAGTGTATAATCGTGCAAGAAAGTCTGGATGTTTGATCATACGTATGCCAATGTTGTGCGATTTGGTAAACACCTGACGTTCGCTTTCCAATTTATTTTTAATCGCAGATAAGATGGTAGGATATAATGTGTTTTGTTTTGTACAACTGATGTAAGAAGAGGTTGAGTTACGTAATTTCATAAATTTGAGAATAAGGAAACACTAATATTATTTTAATTCTATTTTTGTCACATAATAGCATAATACAATTGAGTAAATGATATAAAGGTTTGTTGATTCTTCAATAGTACATTGGGTTACAAGAGATTAAAGTATAAATTATTCCCGCGGATTAAACGCAAGAAAATGATCGATTTCATTTCTGTATTGCATATAGTACTTCATTTCTGGCTTAACTGTGGTCACTATTGACTTGAACTGTGGGAATAACGGAAACAGGTGAAATTTTATTGTTCACTCATTTTCAGGAATATAGTAAATTTGTGGAAATAAAGTATAAAAGGGAAACAAAAGTCACTTTTGTCATTATAATAAATAAGCATATTATGAAACGCCATATGTGAAGTTTTGTGTATTCACAGATGTTCCACTAAATATTATACATTATCTACGTTCTGCCAAAAGTAATAAATTAACTTATTATGATCCTTTACTTATTGATAAAGGGGTAAATAATAAATGCATTCGACTGTATCCCAACTAATTTTAAATACGTCCATCATATATGAATCAAAATAAAGAATATTCGTAACAATGGTAAACAATGAAATAAAATAACATTTATCTAGATATCATGAGCCTCGTAATCAAACGTTATCTAATGACGTATTTTATTAGTAAATATTTATTTTGTGTATCATGATATATACGAAACCTACATGAACAATTCAAGGCGACAAAATCCAAATAAACTTGTCGTCACTTAAAACAAATAAATGAAAAAGTTACCACATACATCCGATAGTAACGTAATTTTCGAAATCACCGCTAAAAAGGAACCCAGCCGAATTTCCACTCATTCCAACCCTGCCAACATCTATTAACCTTAACCCCCGACCACCTCAACACCTCGCAAGCACCCACGCGATAAGACAATTCTGCGGCGAAGCCATCCGGGAGGCAAGCGCCCGACAAATCGGCTCTCCTCTCTCTTACACACGCACTCGTCTCCTCGCTCCCTCCCTCACTCACCCGAATAGAGAGAGAAACCTTTGTGCGTATTCCTCGACTCCGCACAAAGCGCCACAACAAAAGCTTTATTACCCTCCCCTCGGCATTGTACGCGCGCACGCCGGTGGGTCCTTTAGGGAGAGTGAGTGAGCGAGAGAGAAACGGTAAGTAGGCCAGGGGCCTCGTAAATGCTCGCGACAAGTACACGGCGGCAGCACCGGCAGCCCTGGAAGATATGGCTGTGCGACTGACACGCGAGTGACTTCAGGAGCAGAGAGGAGGCGGAGCCCCTCCCTCTCTCTCGCTCTCTCTCTCTCTCTCTCTCTCTCTCTCTCTCGTGTGCACACGAGACGCTGGGTTACAGAGCCCCGGCTGATTATGTTTGTAAGGGTTAGTGAGCTGGATGATGATGGGGATATTTTGACTGGGAGGGATGGGTTGGTGGTAGTTTTTTTTTTTTAATTTATTATCCTTGAGATATACTTATATCGTGAAAGTGACCGCCAGTGTACGATACAATTATTTAAAATTTGATTTATTAGGAGATTTATTATTTAAAGTTATTTTTATTTAATATATGTCTGATGAGCCTTATACCTACTTGAAAAATTAACTTATAAATTTTTAACTTTAAATAATTTATTATTATTAAATTCCTCAATAAAGTAATTTTTTTTGGTTAAAGGTTAGTTTAAAAGCCATAATTTTCGTTCATTGCACGTTCATTTAGTACTTTTGATGACAATAGAATCAAGTCGTTCGTTAAACTTTACCTTTGACCTTTGACGCTTGAGCGTGTGCCCGTCGCTCAGGCTGTTTTTACCCGAGCATTTGGGTAATTCTAACCTTTGTTTTCCTATCCGACGATTCCAACTATTTTGATCGGTGATTTAATCTGTTTCTGCTTTTTTTTCTCTCATTGTATGGGGTGACATCTTTGTCTCTATAGCCGGAACGCATTTGCGTTCTGAACTCCCGCGCTCACCAGTGGCATATGGCAGTTACTGCCTTGCCGTAATAGCCGTTGTGGTGCTATACCTTTATATGTTTTTATATTTCTTTAGAGCAAGGAGAATACATAATTGAACCAGCTAATAACTCTGAGAAACAGTGAGAATGTATAAAGCAAATTGTTATTTAAACAAATAAAATTTTTTATATAAAAAATTTCTTTATTTCAATTTTTTTAAATGTACCTCTTTTCTGTATAATTATTACTTCATTTTTTAGCTTGTACGATATTAATTTATTTTACCGATATTTTTGAAATGCTTGGCATGAGAAAATTTTTTCATGTTTTAATATATTTTGATGTGTGTTTTTTTTATTATTCATATCATAATATATAATTGTTCTTTTTTATTTTTATTACTTCCACGATATCGACACATTTTATTTATATACAGACATAGTTCTGAAATATAAGGATGTTTTTCTCACATCTTGGCAACTTTTTATTAAAATGTTGATAGATTTGGTCCAAATATTACTTCTTTTAATGCTACACACACGAAAAATTTTCGTTTGTTGGCAATGTTAATCGAAACATTGAATTTGTATAAGCAATATATGGACAATAGTTGCCCAATATATATCTAAAGATACGCCGTGTGTGGCTCCGGCGCCGTGGCATTATAAAGCCAATATCTCTCCATATATTGTTTTTTATAGGCCACATCTTGCCCATACTTGACTAATACTATATGCAATATTTGGACTATAGTAACTTTTTTTACGCGAATTCGTCTTTATAACTGCAATAAAATGAAATAAACGTTTATGAAATTTGTTACGAACCAATGCAATACGAATATTTAATTACATCCATTCTTTTTTATCAATACACTTACACGTCTCTCTAATATCGTGGCGAGAGAAAACCACTGTAAACAGGAGTATTAAATTACAGTTTTTTGATCATGTAAATCATAGAAACCATTTGAATGTATTTGTATTTTATTTTTTTATGATTATTATTTATAGTAAATTTTAATATTAGCTACTTTACTATTTTAATAATTCATGTACTTTACCGTTAATAATATAAATTATTAGGGCATTCTTCCTTTCTTACAAAAAGAATATTGAATCTATTTGTAAACGATAAATCGGATAATAATGTGCCGTAAGTACTAGAAAAACCTTCATTAAATTATTCAAAATAATTTTAATTAAATAAATCTTCGTTCAGTTCTTACGACAAAAACCTTACCAAAATAATATATTTATTTATTTTCAAATATACATCATCATTTCCTGATATGACGTATCAACATAAAAGTAAATTCTCATTAACATTCGTAAAATTATCGTAATCTAATGTTTATCAAAAACATCACGCCCCTCGTTTACAAGAATTATTATAAATGTACATTACTTTTGAATGCAACCTGTAAAAAAGTAAATACAAATTTATGGGCACCAAAAGATATTGAGCAAGAAAACAATTATAATAAAAAAGTAAAATTCAAAAATAATTTGAAGGGAAACTCCACTACAGATTCAAATTGATACTTTCAAAGTCTTCTCAGATGAAATATTTTGTATTTACAAAAAAATATCCGATAAATATCGAATAAACAAAATGTCAGAGAAGTAAATATTATAGATGATTGCCAAAGTTTCCTAATTTCAAACTTCAATAACGGAAATTCCTCAAATGTTCAATAATGTTGTCCATTCTTCTCTTCTCATTTATGATTACGTATACACATTTTCGATCAGTACAATTGTCGAATTCATTTACACCCACTGCGTCACTGTTATGATTCTCGCTCTAAAAACAAAACTCCCGATCGGACTCAAACACATTGCACCATTCGCAATCGGCGAAACGTCAAAAGTCGCGCGGTCGGCGAAAATTCGCGGTAGTTGCACAACGAACGCGAGTGAGTTGCATCGCCTAAAATCCGGCGCAAAGCTTAGATTCTCATCCGCGAGTATCGCGCGACAGTTGCGAGTGCAAAAACCATGGATTTTCGGAAGAGAACAGTGTGTTTCCTGGTTTGCTTCGTTTTCGCCGTTCTGGATTACAGGGATGTGCACGCCAAGCTGCCGCAGGAAGTGTCGGAGAAACTAGACGAGTACTGGTATCTGTACAAGGTGATATTTTTGAGGGGACAAGTGCATCGACGCTTATGTGATTACAGTTGCAATGGGAAATGTGGGGAAGCTAGAACAATTGAGGCTAACGTTATAAACGTACAGCTGTGGGACATGGATTCTTTGAAAATGTTTTTGAAATTCTCTAATGAAGTTAAAGGAATAGACCTGCATGAGATTGTACAGTTTTGACATATTCTAGAAGAGTCTATGTCCATCAAGTGTACATTTAAATAATCCGAAAGATTTGAGTATTTTTATAAAAATTATTCAAGTAATATTAAGTGATGTCAATTTTCGACACGAATCTTTGAAAATAAATATGTTTTCTTAGTATAATTACGGATTTATAAAAAAAAGTTATAAACCTTTCTGATCACCATAAATGTTAATAATTTTATTCGTGATTTCTGTATGAATAGTTATCCGTCGTGATATTGTATCAGCAGAAATAGACCAATACGGTTACGGATCCAATATTAGAATAAACATCATCAAGAATTGTTATATATTTTATACAAGAATACATTACAAATCTTCAACTATTAATCTTTTTTTTAAGGCGGTCTTATACCCAAAGGCTCCTGGGGCCTAAATTACCTGAAAAAATAAATTCAAATATAATTACTATAAAATAAAGTATATGTATCACTAATATAACTTATTTCTAATACAAAATCCGAAGAGATAGGTTTCTTAATCCACTTTATGCAGAGTTATGTCATTTTAGGAAAATCAACTGGTGAGCAAGTTTTTTTGGCAATCATTCGATGGATTTTGACGAGAGAAGTTGCAAATTACTTGGAAAACATATACCTATGACATGAAGCTCTGGAATTAAAAAATATTGAGACTAAGGATTTTTTGAATTGAAAAAACGATAAAAATTCATAAAAATTGAAAAATTAAGACAAAAAAGTAGTTTTTTCAATTAAAAAACTACTTATTCACGATATTTTTTAATTCCAAAGCTTCGTGCTATAGGTACAAGTTTTTCAAGTAATTTGCGACTTCTCTCGTCAAAATCCATCGAGTTATTGCCAAGAAAATTTGCTCACGAGTTGATTTTTCTAAAATGACATAATTCAGCATAAAGTGAATTAAGAGACCTATCTCGGGATTTTTTATTAAAAATAAATTATATTAGTGATACATATTCTTTATTTTATAGTAATTATATTTTCATTCATTTTTTCAGGTAATTTTGGCCTCAGCAGCCATTAGGTATAAGACCACCTTAATAGTAACGGAATACTTAGTAATACGGAATAATTAATGATCTTAATAGAACATGAACAGTTTTTATTATTTATATTTGAATTTCTTAAAATTTATAACATATTTATGTTTTAACACAAAGAGCATTGAAATCTTTATTTGTACAGTTTAATTTTATGATTCTTGCGAAACCAAAAGTATTTAAAACGCTACGAATCAATGTCGATTGTTTTTGAAAAGAAAATACACAGAAATGTTGCAATGAGCAGAATAACATTATGAAAAACAACTTGCAGCATTTAAATTAAACTCGAACTTTGTACCGAGGACAAATTGCTGGTAAAATTAACAAATAAACAATCGTATATTTTCATCAATGATACTGTCTCGTCAATAAGTTTGACTGATTGATAAGCTGAACTACAATAAATATTCGGCTCATCCAAATTGAAAAGCTCTAAATTTCAAAATAAATTCAAAGCAAATTGTTCATCTGCTCTACAACCGACCCACATATCAGCCGCCAATCCAACCAAGTAAACCTTTGATCCAACAACATATACGATTATTTCTTCCACTTCGCATCATCTGAAACAATTTCGAACGCTCGACAAGCCCATTATCGCCATCCCGATCGCTTTCCACTGTTGGGCACCGCCTCCCTCGTTCGGTCAAGTTTCAAGCCTCCCGTTTCGCTTTTCTCGCCCGCAGGTGCAGCACAACAAGACATACACCGGCAGGACGGAGTGCACGCGTCGCGCCGCTTGGGAGGAGAACCTGCTGCGGATTTACGAGCACAACCTGCTGGCCGAGGCGGGACACTACGACTTCATCCTCAGGGACAACCACCTTTCCGATCTCAGCACGCCTCAGTACATCCGCGAGTGGGTAAGATGCTGATGCACGCGGTAATGGCTGCTGGCTGATGAATGTGTACCGCGCAATGAAATTGCTGGGAGGAGGGATTGAGGATGGATGATGGGGAGAGGAGATTCGCTGAGGTGTAAATTTAAGCTCTGGGGAATGCGCTGGCAGTACTGGATGACGAATGTTATTCTGTTGAGCCAGTAGATTTGGAGAAAAGGGACGGAAAGTCGAAAGATTGATATAGGGAAACTTTTAATGTCATTGCTGTTGCTGATTTTAAGAGATGTTGAAAAATCAATTCGTATAGATCGATGCTCATTTTACATCTATTATTCAAATTTTATGTTTGTTGTTAGTAGTAGTATTTTTAAAATTATTGTAGAAATTGTTTTTGTGGCATTTCGGACAGAATTGAAGCTTCTCATATTTACTGTTTTTTTAATACTTAACAATTTCTGTACCTTTCCGGTTTTTAAGTTTAAAGTGTGAATTTAACATTTAAAGAGAGTGTAAAAAAGAATTACAAAATTGTTCGTTAAAAATGTCCACGAGGTACACGGGACTTCGTCACGTCAAAAGTCAACTACTACGAGAACACTGCAAAAATGAGCTCCCGGTTAAAAATTATATTCACCGAAAGTTCGACGCGCTGCAAAATTTTCCGCGGCGAAATTCCGTCCTCGTATACCTACGCAACAGCGCATTCTGTTCTCAAAAAATTCCAGCCACTCTGGAAAATTCTGCCAGCAATCTCAGCGCTGCTCAGCCATTCCAAGCCCGTGGCGCGCTTATTGCCGCTACCACCTCGACTCTTGCGTATAATCCTGCCACGCGCACGTCGAATTAAAAGGAGAACTTTGAAGAAACACGTCATTATTACCTCGGGGGGGCTTTGCACCCTCTTTTCGCACGCGCCAGTATATTGGTATTTTTAGCGGATCTCTGTGATTGGAAAGAGCCGGAACCTCCGCGGGCGCTAATCCGCCTCTCGCGAGAGGCGGAGAAATTGATTTTCGAGGATTTATCGAGGCTGCAGCAGTAGCAGCAACGCCGGAGAATGTGTGTATGCGCTCCGGAGCTTTCGAAGAAGTGGTTGATTTCGTTCCCGCGATTCGGCGAAACGGAAGTTTGATACGTGAGAGTTGTTCGATGAAGCCTCTGGGTGTTTTCAATAAGTGTAATAGGATACCAAATCTTTCGTAATCTTTTGAAATCTGATTTCGACCAGACTATGGCTGAATTTATTTTTTTCGCGAAATTCGATTTACTACATTCACACACTGAGAAAAATGATGTATTAAAAATTACTATAATATATAGGAATATGGGGATAAATCTCAAATACTAAAATTATTACTATATTTTATAGTAAAAATTACTATGTATATATCAATTTTTACTATAAAATATAGTAAAAATTTTGGTATTTGAGATTTGTCCCCACGTTCCTATATATTATAGTAATTTTTAATACACCATTTTTCTCAGTGCAATAACTAGAATATTTGAAAGTATCACATTTTTTAAAAGTGTTTTAAAATATATGAAATTAGAGATCATAGATTATTGCATGAATAGTTTTGAAGGTATATAAAATTAATCTATTGTATATACACAAAAATTAAATAATTCTGCTTGTAATATAACATTATTCGACAACCAGCTGAACGAAAAAGATGATCTCAGGGTTTTAAAAGGAAAAAGCCAAGTCTACAACCATTTCAACAAATCTCGCCATTTTTTCAAAGTCTTCTTCACCAACAACGTAGCTCAAGCTTCAAAAGATTTCAGAAATTTCCTCACCATTCCAACAACCAGTACTCCTACAGTCACTAAAAAACCGCTGCTAAATGAATTAGCAGAATACTTTCTCAAAGAGTATCTTCAATATTTTTATGACATTTTTTTATTGCACATTTAAATTAAAAATCACAGTTTAAAGATGAAACAGTATTATTATCCGCGTTTCATTTAATAGTTTCAAAATACGTAAATAAAGAGGGAATTAAGCGTATTGCAAGAATATGCGGAAAAAGTTATTTATAATTCATATAACAATTATATTTTTTGAAAAAGTTGCTACTTTTTCAAATTCTCAATTGTAAGTCAAAAATTGCTAGTAAGTAGTTTTGAAATGCATAATTTCGAAGGAAATTGAATGTACGTTGAGAATATCGGTCTACATTTGAGATGTAATGCCGAGAAAGTTATTTATACCACTCTAACCTCAAAATCACAACTTTGATATGATTTTTCGGCGCTCGTGGTATAAAATACCGTTCGAAACTAGTGCGTAAGTCGATTATTTAGGTAGTGTGACTTTTTCGCATTCGCTTCGCTCGTGCAAAAAGTCACACCAGCTAAATAATCGACTTCCCCACCCGTGTCGAAATGTACTATTATAATTCAGAAAATTATTTAATTTTTCTAAAAAATTACTACTTTTTCAAATCCGCATTTTTAAGTCAAAAATAACTCGTGAGTAGTTTTAAAAGACATAATTTAGAAGGAAATCGAACATAATTCAAGAATATTGGTCTCCATTTGGTATATCTTTTAAAAAAATTTAAAAAAAAAATTATTTTTGAAAAAAAAATTTTTACAAAATTGTTATTTTTTTAAAAATAAGACCTTAAAGTCATCCATTTGATTCCAAAATTTAACCAGTTCTAAGTTAAGACCATAAACCTAAGGTGCATGCGAAAGTTCAGCTAATTCTGTCCATTCGTTCAAAAGTTATGCCGGGGACAAAATTTGGTTTCATACATACATACATTTTTTAAGAACCTATTATTCTGACTCAGGAACCTCAAAAACATCGCAATTCATCAAAATCCTTGATTCGAAAATTTTCACCGTTACAAAGCTTTCTCTTTGAGAAGTTCACTTACACAAATACGCAACCTCGCCATGTCCACAGGTAAAGCTCGTGCCATCGTCGCGTCGTCGCCTCGTGGACGACGAGATGGTCGCCGCAGTGTTGCACGATCCCCGCAAAATTCCCCGCTCGCTCGACTGGCGCCAGAAGGGGTTCACCCTGCCCACGGATAACCAGCGCGACTGCGGTAGCTGCTACGCGTACAGCATTGCCGGCGCCATAGCCGGTCAGATCTTCAAAGAGACAGGGATTGTTGTGCCGCTGAGCGAGCAGCAGCTCATCGACTGCAGCACGCAGACCGGGAACCTCGGCTGCCTCGGTGGCTCGCTGAGGAACACCCTGAGGTACCTGGAGAGGTCCAGGGGAATCATGGCCGGAGTTAACTATCCGTACACGGCAAACGTAAGTTGGCTTTCGAGGGGAAAAGAGTGGTAGTTACTTATGTGTGATGTGTCGTCCATCTAGTCCGATTTTTAGGTTTTTGGTGTCAGCGAATGAGCACTGATAGAATAGATTTGAGGGAAATGCGTGAGGTATATAATTTTTCATGATATTTGGCTCAAATGAATATTTCTTAATAGTTGGGAAATATTCATTAATGCTATCAGTGTGAGTTGCTTAGTCGGACCTACTACAGACATTTCAAAGCAAGGGTATCACTCAGGATTCATTCGTCACTTTTCGGTGACTTTTTGAAATTAATGAAGCGTATAATTTATCAAATTCCTAATTTAATTTCATTAACCTTCATTTCAAGTGAGAGTTTTGTCATTCATTAGTGAATGTTCAAGTGATTCAATGATAAGAAACGATGGTGAGGATCAACCCAGGTAAAAAAAAATAATAACACTTTAAATTTGCATTTTCAAAAAAGCCACAACGTTTCGCTAGTCAATTTGCTAGCCTCATCAGGTGAACATTTATGTCGGCGACGATGTAGCCTTGTAATCGGACGTAGAGCTTCTGGCTCTTAAAATACCTACGACTGACGACTATATTTGAAATAAATGTTCACCTGATGAGGCTAGAAAACTGACTAGCGAAACGTTGTGGCTTTTTTGAAAATGCAAATTTAAAGTGTTTATTTTTTTTTTTTTTGTACCTGGATTGATCCTCACCATCGTTTCTTATCATTGAATTCATTATGGAGGATAGATATAATAGTAATCTTCAAGTGATTCAATTAACCTTTCATGAATTAGTATTCAATAATGATACTTTTGCCGGTGATGATTCTGCAAATATTAACAAAAAATATTTAAATCATTAAGAAGAAAAAGGAATAAATATAGAATCAAAACTCTTATTTTTTTTTAATCACACATCAAGATGCTAATTTAATCTCAAGTCACTATTGCTAATTAAGTACAATTTATAAGCAACTCTTTTATGTCTTTCTGGGTAACTAAGTAAGTGATGTGAACTAACGCAATTAGATTTGCGGTAAAAACAAAACAAACGACCTTCCAATCTACTTCATTTATTTACTTCGATTTAATCTCCACATTAAATTCAGCAAAATTACAACTTTTAACACTTATAATTCCTACCGCAGGGGAAGCACGTGGCAACATCAGCGCTCGCGCGAATAAGCACTGCACTCGCACTGGGCGCGACACTCTATTGCTTTATTTTTCTGCCGGGGCGTTACAAAGTCATTTTCACGAAGGCAATTCACCGTCGGAAATTAACAGGCGCGTACGCTCGCGTTAGAATTGACAGCCGTTGCGAATTCGATTAACGCGAGCACTCGCGTTAGTATAGCGACGTGCCCGAGCGCGTCAATCGCTTCTCATTTTTCCCCGATATCGATTAATTTTTGATCGCCGGACGATTTTTCGGCTGCGCGAATTTCGTTATTGTTTTCCGTTAGGGTCCTGAAATTAATGACGTCGCTTTATTGATGGTGCGATTCCGATGGAAATTATTACAGCTTTTGATGGGTAAAGGTCAACCGGAACGACAGATATTTCCTCGGTATTTTTTGCTCTACGTATGGCAAAACGGAAAAGATATCTATTCGATTACTTGTATTGTGGTAGAAAATCCATAAATGTCAGTGTTTGATACACCCCTAATGATATGTTTCATATACAGACCAGATTCATTCTCACAAAAATCAAACCATTTCTCGAATATATCATTCATACTTTTATATCGGCACACTTATACTTACCAACGTAAATTTCATATAATTGACATCAATACAAACTTCCACTGCAAATCAAAAAGTTAGATAGAGAACCTCTCTGCGATGTATCCCGCAAAAAAGTCGAACTTATAAATGTTTCAAAGCGTCAGCGATGATTGCCGGGGGGAAAAAGCGTCTCCGTGAGAGAAAGAAGCGCCGAGATATACTCGTCCTCGAGAGTTTCGCTCGTTCGGACGTTATAATCGATTATCGATGAGCACGAGCGCATCGCGCGACTCTAACCGCATTATTTACACCCATCAAACAGAGGAACACTTGCGCAAAACTTTTCAGCCGGGTTCCACGTACTCGACGCCTCTGTCACTTTCTCAAGCGAATAAAGGTATTTGTTCCTTTTCTCCCCCCCTTTTTTTTATTAAAGGTGCCGATCGGCACTTTTTAACGGCGATTCGATACGATTCTGTATTGAGCTTTCCTAGAGACATTTGTGTTTAATTTAAGCTTTGACATACATGCCAGATATGATTGCTATTTTACTGTACAAGGTTCATTTGAATGTGCTAGTTTCAACGTTTGTATAATACTGTGCAAACATGCGCAAGCCTTTTAAATCTACGGAGTCGAAAGACTTATATATTAGCTTTTTTTATTTATTCTTATAGTTACCACAATTATTATCTATTCGTATTTTTAGAATTTACTTTTACATAAAATGTGAACAAATAATAAAGAACTACCTACACAATTTTCTCAAGTCAATCAATCATCAATAATACACAATCATCTCAGTTATCGCATCAATTTCAAGCGCGTAGTACAAATCATTGAGCCTCTTTTTGTCAACCCCAAGCAAGGTACATGCAAGTACCAGCGGACGCTGAGCGTGGTTAACATTACGTCCTGGGCCATTTTACCGGCGAGGGACGAGCGCGCGCTAGAAGCCGCGGTTGCCACCATCGGACCAATCGCCGCGTCCATCAACGCCAGTCCCAAGACGTTCCAGCTTTACCAGTGAGTATAGATACGATCGAAATATATGTGTGTTTGGAATCAATTACTTAGTTAAAATTTTCAATGAAAATTCAAAATTGTAAACATTATTTTCTAGTTTAACGAACATATATGGTATATTTCAGGTGAATTGAGCGGGTCAAAATTTTAAAATCACTGAAAATCGGTTTACTTCTAGTTTTGTATGAAAAAAAATGTTCCTAGAGTTTTAGACCGAAATTTTGAAAAATAACAGAGTTATGAAACATTGAAAATCCAATTTTTTTTAATTTTTGGTTAAAATTCAACTTTATTCACGTTTTTACTCAAAATCTTGAAACTTTTTGTATAAAGCATTGATTGGGAAAAAGTTTGCATTTTACTTGTAGAATGTGCAAGTATTTTTTTGTGACCAACTAATAAGAATTTTTCTATCGGTCTTACTGTCTTACAAATTAAATTAAAATAATTAATATTTATGGCAATCAGATTGCCCTTGTTTATAATCGTGGACAATGTGGTGGTGGTGGGCAGTCAGATCGTCCTTTGCTAACAAAGTTTTTCCAAGTTTTAATTAAGTTTTTATTTCAAATTCTGCGGGGGTGATTATAAACAAGGGCAATCTGCCATAAATATTAATTATTTTAATTTAATTTGTAAGACTGTAAGACCGATAGAAAAATTCTTATCGGTTGATAGTAAATTGCAGTCGACATAAGTAATATTTTTAACGATTTTTTTGTGACCTTTTATAAAAGTCTCTGATTGGTTGGTTTTTATTATACCTTCAGCGAAGGATATTGATAGAGCGGTGTAATATTTTTTGTTCAACAAAATTTGTTTGGATTCTTCTTTTAAAATCCTTCAAAATGAGACCTGGATCGATACTGGCCAAGCTAAGGGAAAAAGGTTACAATTTTCTGAAATATCAAGAAAAACCAATAATTGGCATTTCTGACCGTATGATTGATTTAGAAAGTTATTATTATTCATACATCTTATATCATGGATCCACTCACTGAATCTATTTAAAGCATCAGATGGAACATTTATATCTTTTTAAAGCATCAAATAGAAATATGTATATATACATATTTCTAAGAAAGAGAAACGCCATCTCATCCTACTGATAAATTCCGATGGGCTTTAATCTTTGTATTCGGCAATGAAATATACACCATCTGTCATAGATACCAGATTCCTCGAGCGACATAAAAACTTATCTCTTGTCATAAAGTCCGTATACCTCTATACACGTGACATTGAAAATAAATCAAAACACATACACACACGCGCCGCCTCTGACTTTTAAGAAACCGAGCCAAATTCGTTACAGAGTTGCGCAATGTATTTACACACGACGTGACTATACGCGGCGATAGTTTCACATCAGCCTGGTTATCAAACACGGCAAGTTCGGGGATCGCGTCCCCCACTTTTGCACTTTGAAATCTTTAATCGAGCGCGCGCCATTCACGCGGGTACAAAGTTCAGCGTCCATTTGAATACATGGTTCCCAACCGTGATTGCACGAAATTTTCTGATGAAACTGTATGGTGATTGCCGCTTCGGGGAAAGAGCTGCCGCCGGCGGGAAAGTAATATTGGTATCGGGAGGACAGCGAAAATCTACGATACGCGTTGCGTATAGGTGGATTATTATTGTTTGCTTTGAGAGTCATTCGGGGGATATGAATGTTTGCTTTATGCAATAGTAGATAGTTGGTTTCAGAAGAATTCTATTTGTCAATCAGGATTCTATATGTATACTTTTAATTTTCGAAAAATAAGAAGAAATTATGAATGAATTAAATGTAATGTAAAAATGCTTAAAAGTCCGAAAATACACATTAAAAAGTGATCCAGCCCTGGTAGAAAATAGACCAACTTCGTTGGTTAACATGTTATTCAAATGGAAGCATTTCTACTTAAGATTAACATCGAAATTTAATTAAAACTATTTAAAACTATCACTGTATTTTAAAGCATCTACAATACAATATTTTCACATGTATAAATAGTTATTCTTCGTCAACAATATAGCAACATAATCATGGTGTGACGTTTTTAATTTAAAAATTGACGAACGGTTCGCCAACCGTTGATTACCATTTCTACCAGGGAGGCTTCGCTAAAGCCTTTCCATTGTTTGTGCATATTTTTTAGCAAACTTCCGCATTTCTATTAAAGAAAAAAAGAAATCAATCACTATCAAATAAAAACATATTCGCTCGGCCTTTATCGAACGCGCAGAACATACCAATAAATAATCTAACAGATTGACCCTCCAGCTCAGGTGTCTACGATGATCCGACCTGCTCCTCGGACATCGTGAACCACGCGATGCTGATCGTCGGCTACACGCCCACGGAATGGATCCTGAAGAACTGGTGGGGCAGTCGCTGGGGCGAAAACGGCTACATGCGACTAAGAAAGGGCAAGAACCGCTGCGGCATCGCCAATTACGCGGCTTACGCGAGAGTCTGATGCTAGAGAATAAAGATTTTTATATTTTTTTTGTTTTTTTGTACCTCAACCTTCATTCTGTCGTTTCTTATTGTGAGCTTGAAATTGTCATTCGAGTCAACATTGTTCTAAATAAAATTTTTTATATAAATATAGGCTTCGAAAGATCCTTGATAATGCCGAAATTGCTATAAAGTATTATTGAAAAAGATTTCAGACATAGATTTCTTCTAAAGTTTATATACTACTTAAAGTTCTTTTCTACGATTTTACGGTGGAAGTTAAAGAACAATATTATCTTTGTGTAAGAAGATTATTACAACTACATTTACTTTATCTACTAAAAAACTAAAATACAAGCTCAAAGGTAATCCCAATAATATCCCTCGATCCTTAAATTTCGAAACGTCTCATTCCGCACCAACCGATTAATCAATGAAAGCGCCCCCCATACTCATTGATTGCCAATCACTCGTCACAATCGACGGTCGAGCCATAATCACAAGCAGCCGACTGAAACGTCGCTCGTGCCTCGTTCGCGTACCTATACTCCTCGGATTGATTCCCTCGACGATCTTCTCTATCTCTCTCTCTATCTATATGCGCGTGTCGTCATTGTCAGGTGCGCACAACGACGACTAGACGGCAACGACGTGCCATTGCAAATCCGCCGCTCACACAGCTCTGGCTAAACGAAGCGAGACGTCGACGAGGACGACGTCAGACGTAAGGTAGCGACGTGCAATCCCCTGAACGATGCAGCGAGCGTATGCATGTGTGTGTATAGGTAGGTAGGTATGCAAAGGTTGTCAGAAAAGGTCGATGGTGTACGTATAATTATGATTCAAAGTGCGTTCGTGAATTTGGATTGTGTTTGCCATGGGTAACTGCAGATTTGACATATATTTGAACACGATATTGCTGGCATGGCTTGTAATCTGCTAGAAATGGTGACTGTATATAAAAGACTTTTTTTTATATCACAACCTCTTTTGATATCATTGAAATTCGATTTTAAATTCGATGAAAATACAGGGTCTTGTGACAAAAAATACTATATACCCATATAAAAAGTAACGACTTTCTACATTACATTACATTTACATTTTACATATAAAAAGTAACGACTTTCTTGTGTACGAAATTCAAATTAAAAGAGTGCATAAACCATAATTTTGTGCACCCCACATCAGAAAGCGATAGTTGCTACTCATAACCCACATGGAAATAATAAATGTATGAAACCGTAGGAAAAGGTATAAAAACGTATAAAAATGAACCTTTCTATTGGTTTTTCGACATATTTTTTACGATTTTATACATTTTTATACAATTTAATACATTTTCAGACATTTTCTTACAATTCAGAAATTCTTCCATGTCAAGTTTGTAAAAAGGTTAATGTAATAAAACATAGGAAACCGTATAAAAATATATATTTCTGTATATTTCCGTAGATTTTTTCAAATTTATTACATTTTTATACGCTTTTATACATTTTTATATAGTTTAATACATTTTCATACAAAATAAAAAACACTAAATAGAAAAATAAATAAATAAATTATGTTTTTATGTTTATGAAAACGTAATTACGTTTTTACGTTTTTTACGTTTTATAAATTCTATAAAACTTAAAAAATCGTATGAAATTGTATAAAATCATTGCAAATCGTAGAAAACTGTATTAAAATGTTAGAAACCGTATGAAACCGTATTAAAACGTATTAAGTTGTCCAAAAACCAATGTTTAGATCCGGTTTTATACGTTTTTATACAGTTTTGTATGGTTGTATACGGTTTCATACATTTTTTTTCCATACAGGAAGAATATGGTTTCGCATGCTCTTGTAATCGATCATCACCACTGAGCTCATATAAAAGAACCATACTTTTTCTTCCCAACCACAACGCAAAATCAACCAAATTACACTCATCGCATATCACAAGTTTTCACCACCCACGGCAAAGACACCGCAGCCGCGTCGCGCAATAACCGCTGATTAAAACCACTCCCCCGCTTCCCCTCCCGTCAGCCGGGCGATATCGCACTTGTCGCACGTCTCCGCATTGAGTGACGCGCTCGCAACTGTTCGCGTTCCGAATTCCACGGCCCTTTCTGTACGCGACTTCCATTGTACCTCGATGCTGATAATCAGGTTGATTGTCCTCGCACGCTCTCTCGCTCTCCCGGTGTATCTAATTAATTGCTCGGGGGAGTCGCTGCTGCTGCTGCAGTAGCTGAGGAATACGTAGTCAGAAGAAATTGGAGGAGGGAAAGATTCTTTGGAACGAGGAACGTGAATGACACGAGAATTCGTATTTCGAAGTGTGCGCGGAGGCTAGAGGTAAGTATTGTGCGAAATATGAGGCGACGGCTGTGCAAGGATCGACAATGGAGAGAGAGGAACGGCTGCGACGCTCAAGGGACGATGATTGACACGTGAATAGGGAAAGAAGGCGGTTATTGCACTCGGGGTGATACTGAAAGTTGTTGGATTTTGAATGCTAGGTGTACAGAGAGAAGTTTCCTGATAAAACGTACTTCGATAGATTGAAATTTGAGATGTCGTCGAATGTCAATTGTAAACGTTAGCATGGCTCATAACAAGAATTACTATTCATGTAATCGATTTGGGTGGCACTTGTAATGTCACCTTAGGAAAATCAGTACACGGAGAGAAATTTTGTAGTGAAAATTACAAATATTCGAGACAAAATTACCAGTTTCTATGGTAATGGATGGACAGACTGACAATTTCAAACTTTTTACCAAAGTGCCTTGGTAAAATTTTTTTAGTTAATTTATTAAATTAAAAAAATTATCTTTTTTTATCCATATTGATGGATATATAGTATTTTAATATAGAAATAGAAACAGAAACAATGATGAAAAAACATTAAACTGAAAAAAAATTTTTACAGAAGCGGGATTCGATCCGACGATCTTTGGGTTGAGAGTCCGACGTTCTACCGACTGCGCCATAGAAGCTGTTACCAATAGTTATTTGAATCGCCGTTATTACTTACTGAAAATATGTGTATTGTTTTCATTTTAACATCGCGCACGCCTCTAGTATCAATCTTCTGAAACACAATAATGTGCAGTGCGCATGCGCGAGTACACAAATACCAGGTTATTTGGTAAAATTTATCAGTTTTCTTAGTAAAAATTCTTAGGTTACCTTGTAAAAATGACTAGATCTCAATTTTTACCAGTGTTTCTGGTAATTTTTATTCAGATAATTTGGTATTTTTTTTAAGTGGTTATGGTAGTTTTTCTTGGGAAACTTATAAATTGTATTAGAAACCTGGGAATATCACGGCTTTTGACAGTCTATCCATGCGCTACCAAGGCACCTTGGTAATTTTTACTCTAAAATTTCTCTCCGTGTACGATACATTGAATTGTAGATGTAGCGAAATAATCACTGGTAGAATATACCATGTTTCATCTTAGAAGTTACTACATTTAGATTTTTCTACGATATTTATAACGGTGTTTATTATATCATGCTAAATTTATATCTATTGATATACAAAGTATTCAAAAAGTATAGGACCCCGATGCCCTGATCTTGGAAACTATTGCTCTGAGATACAAATGACTTCTACAAATGACCTTCAAGGTTGAGGTCAAGGTCGAGTTTGAGATCACCGGTAGAATTTGCGTCCATAATCCTACAAATTTGATACAAGCCATTTTTACCTCAGATCAGTAGTTACCGAGATGAGATCTTTTTGAATACCCGGTATATATTTAGTAAACAATAATTTATAGTACGTAATTATGGTTAAAATTTTTTTTGCAGATCATTCAAATTCGAATAATAATAACTATATAAATCCACAATAATAATAATAACAATTTAAAAGTAACAATTAATTTAAAAATCCATATATATTATCGAAATATCTCACGCGCCCTCGCATCGCTGAATAAGCGAACAGTAAGTAATACAACAAATAATTAAGCAAATAATATAAAAAAAGTATCTTCTCCTCGCGTACATCCTTGCCGTTTTGTCACGTGCGAGTAATACATCGACGCGGCACTTCACGCCCTCGCGCGCGAGGCAAAAAACGCGCGCGGATCCCCCGACGTCGCATCAGGGAGCCGGCACAAAAAGAACAAATAAATATAAAAGGCGTCCGACCATCCACACACACACACACACGGTATAATCCCAGCCACGCTCGTCGTCATCCATTTCCTCCTGATCCGCACACGTAGCCCTGTCTCTCTCTCTCTCTAGCGTATATATAATACGCGAAGAAGCGCGAAAAAGGATTTACGACTGCGCGCCAACGGCAGCCCCGGGGGTATATTTACCCCCCGAGCGAGCTAGCGCGCTCGAAAGTAATGAAATTAAAAGACGAGCGAGAGAAAGAGATCTCGCGCATTGTTTGACGTGTGCTGCGAGTTGCTCTTTTCGCGTGTACAGGTGTGTGTGCGTGTGTTTCGCAAAGGGTCTCGATTGTTCGTAGGTACGTATATATAGAGATACGCGAGATACGAAGGAATGCTCTTGGCTGGGTGTTTGATTCGATGTGTAATGACGTGGAAAAAGAGCACGCGCGACGGAATTTATTGGAAGATGTCGAATAGTAGCTACTGCCATTGTTTGTGTTAATTTTAAGTTTTCACCGAATACCTGGCACAATTTCAATGCTCGAAATGATTTAGGCAACGGTGAAAGCCACTTTCGGAGATTGATTTGGGTACGTGATAAAATTATATCACCTGGATATATCCATCCTCCCAAAAATGGAATCTGGCCATTAGCTTCAAACTACTACAAGCAATCGAACTCTATACGAACCCCCACTCCAATATCCCTAAAAAAAATAAACCTTTCGACGAAAAAATCCCTAGCTTGTTAACGAAATGCACCTTGCCATATAGCGCCGGCTCTCTATGCCTACGCTTTTGCTATATAGCGCCGACTCTCTACATCGGAGGCGCGAAATAAAGGGCCCGCGGGAAGATTTATTACCGCGTCCCTTGTCCCCCGTCGTCAGCCCCACTTCATATGAGCTAACGGGATTTCTCCCCATCTCTCTCCTTCTCTTTCAGCGCGCATGACGAGGGTACGTATGTACGTATACGTACGTACACGCGTGCGTGGGCACGCCGCACGAGCCCTTTTCGAATTTTCGCGTCCTCGCTGTCGTCTCGGTTATGGGAAAATTAGCTTTGACGCGGACGAAAATCGAATTTTCCCCCAGGGGTGCGACATGAGAGAGTGAGAGAGAGAGAGGTGGTTGAGCTTTGCCGCGTAAAAGTATGCGCAGAGAGGCACACGTCGCGTTAAAATTTAACGTTTGAATTTTGAGAAGAAGGCTATGGAATGAGGTAGTACAAGAGTTATTTGCCAGCTATTTGTAGAGGCTGCAACCGTAGCTCCAGAAATTTTTACACTTTTTTAGATAGTATTTTATTTACAAAGTCAATTCTTTACAAAGGATTTTTCAATCATAAAGTTGCTACTTCGTGAAAGGTACATTCATAATATATTTATATATTTATTAGTGCGTTATAAATACCACTATACCTAAAAATTCAAAATTCAATTGTCATCCTGAAAAATATCAATCAAATCCGGCATTAACGGTAATTCGTATTCTAACATCTAAAAAGATCAAGCTAAAATTTTTGCATGAACGAGTGCTTGATTCCTTCGTTGTCTCGAAGACTGAACAAGATACCGCGGTGTTCTGCAATGATACATTCAAGCCCCCAAATCGCTACTGCAAAAATCATGCCGATGATGAGAAGTATCAGGTGAGGTGCAAACTCGTAGATAGTGATACTGGACACGCTGAGGACATCCTGGCGACAAACCGGTTTCCTAAAATGCCATTTGATCACCTGTCGATGTCGCAGGCCCACTTCTGCTATCTTTGATAATCTGTTTCGAAACAAAAGTGTATAAGCAATTTTTTGTAAACCATAAGTACCGGACAATTCTATATTGAGCCGAATCCATCGGAAAATGAAAAAACGCTAGAGCAAATAAAAATTTGAAAAAACATTTTATGATTAATGTATCGAAAACTAATTTTAAGTACAAATGAATCACGTGCTTCTGCTAAAACTTATTAAAACATGTTTTTTTGCGTTGAATATTTTTTTCTATGAACAATATTTGTAAACGGAATAATGTCATAATCGACAAAATAATCGATTTTTCCTCGTTACTTGACAGGATTTGATTTTACACAAAAATGTTAAAAGTAAAAGATATAGATTATATTAAAACAAAACTTTTTCCTATTGAACATTTGTTTTGTACAATTAATTTCTAACGAATTAAACCCATAAAAATGATTTTTAACGCGTAAATACACGTTAAATAGTTGATTTTCGCTTATCATTTAATAGGATTTGATTTAACACAGAAATATCGTATACAGAAGTGGTAAACCTCAACAAACAAAAGTTTTTAGTGACGAACATTTTCACGTAAAACAATTTCTACTAAGTTAAGCCTAAAAGAACGATTAAAAATGCTTGAATAGAATCAAAATAATCAATTTTTGTCCATTATAGAGAACAAATAATTTTTCATGAATGCGTTACAGTTATACTGAAAAAAAGATATCTTAGCAGCAAGTAGAATCCCCTTGATCCAAAAGGAAAATAATTTTGTTTTATAACACTAGTAGCAATTTGCTTGGATCAAATATAAAATCTCCTTCAAGTCCGTCTACTTGCCACAAGCGGATTGCTGCTTAATTCAAGTATCAGTATATAAAGAACGTAAGGTTATTTTGAATTGTTAAAAAATTAATATTGTAAAAATGAATAGTTTTTGGATAATTTTTGAATAATTTTTCGATAATTTTTGCATAGTTTTTGGATAATTTTGGGATAAATTTTGGATAGTCTTTGGATAATTTTTGGATAAACTTAAAACAAAATACACCATGTGATGGCAAAGAAAATTTTGAATGCATGACAAGATGAAATTTACTTGTAATTATTAGATTTTTCCTCGTTGCAGAAATAATTTTTTTTTTCAAATGTAACTATTATTGAAGAAAGAGAAAATTCTACTCGAATGGAGAAGTCGATAATTTTGCAAGAAGTCTCAATATACAAGCTGTTAGTAGATTTTGTTTTAATGGAAACAGGTGTTGCTCATGTGGATTATTCTACTTGCTTCGAGGATCAACTTTTTTCAGTGTATCATCAAAATATAATATATTAGTATTTAAGACGTAACAGTTTTGGTAATGTCGAAAATATAAGGTTCTCCTGAATAGTAGTGGTCCAGCCTTATATGTTCTTCAGTATAGATTAAATAAATTAACACTGATCTTACCCGACTCGAGTCATTTCCACAATCGTACTGTTAAAAGTAACTCCAAAGGCCGTACGAATGGGACGCCCCAAATGCACTTCTTTCAGCTCACAGATCTCGCGGTTGTCGTACAGCTTCTCAATGAAGGGATAGCTGACGTCAGGATGCGCATGATAGGCAAAACCACCCTTTTTCACCAATAGCATCGCCACTTCCGGCTTCATATAGCGCTCCGATTCCGGCAACTTGAGCCAGTGGTTCTCGTAGAACGTTTTTGTGTCCCAATCTGGTTTCTAGAAGACCAAAATGATTTATAAGAATAAGACAACTGATAAAGATTTAGATAACCGCAACGAACTAACTTTAAGCAAAAACTCTAAATAGATCATCCATTCCGATGACATTTTCAAATGCATTTTGCTGAATTCGATCAACGAGTCATTTATCTTGAATATCGGTTCATCCAAACGAGCTGAGACGACACTAGCAGAGTAATAGTTATATATGAGCAAACTAAATATCATAATAGAAAGAAAAACCATACGTGTTGATAAGCGGTTCATCTTTGCATCCGTACCTAGAAAAAATAAAAGAAATATTAACTACAATAATTAAAAAAAAGTCACAAATTACGTAGTGATATACTCACTTTGCTGACATAATGCGCCCATATTTATTATAAACGAGGTCGACATCCGCAATACACGATGGTTAACCCCTTCTAAGTGTAAAATCATGGATAAAACTACTATGCTCAAAATTATTACAAAAAACATTAGGTACCAAGTTTGGTTTGCAAAAGGTCGAAGTATTTCTTGTACTTTGATAGTCGTCGGTTGGGGATTTCGAAAAATAAAGCAAGTTCTGTAACCAACATATTTTGCCAAAAGAAATGATAAAAGTTTAAATATTTTTGTTATATATTTACCTAAATGGCCAATCCTGATGAACGAATTTAAATAAAAGTAATCTTATGGTAAGCATAGATACAGGAGCAGTCATATCTACCGTATTGTTCATCAATGCCCGTGTAAGAGGACCTAGTCGATCTCCTTTTTGCCATTTCGGAGACTCATGCAGCTCTAAGCTAAAAGTATTTATTGTAGTTCTAATTGAATTTTTTTACTCTTACCTAAAAATACACAACTAATCAATTTCATCCTTACGTAAAGTTATAAAGATCTGATAAATGGGTTATTATGTGGTATCCGAATTTGGCTTGCCCATCTCCAGTGCTGTATGTATGAAAATATTCACGTAGTTCCATATTAGGTTGTCGATGTGCACACTGTTAATCGATTAAGAATAATGTCATTGATTGATAAATAATAATTATACCCGTGTAAAAAAAAATTAGTCTGGCACTGGTCTGGGAGAGGTCTGGCTGAACTAGTCTGGTTTAAGTATGGCTTTAGTCTGGCTACGGCCACTATGCCAGACTTATGATTTTTTTCTCAAATAAGTCTGGCAAAAATGCCAGACTTTTGCCAGACTTTTGCAAGATTTTTATGCCAGGCTTGTTTCAGCGATCTTCGTTTCAAAACGATGCTTCAGGTCCTGCAGCATCAAATCAAAATCACCGTCGTCCACATTGTGGCCTCTATAGCAGCGCAGAAAGATTCTTCGTTTCCAAGTCGTAGAGCTCTGCAGACGTGGGGCTCACACCCGCACTAATCCAACGTGTAATCCAAACTTTCTCGTTGTCGCCGATAGCGCAGTCATTGCTGTCCGTCATCGTAGCCGCCGTCATCGTCGTTCCCACGGTGTTATCAAGCACTTTTTAATGCTTCTTGTGTCTGGATCTGCTGCGGAAATTTGAGGTAATGCTCTAACCTGAAAATATGTATACCACAAAGTATCTAGTTTTCGTGGTATTAAAAAATATTTTATAGAATAAGGGTCAACTTATCGGATAATTCTGCCATTGCTGTTCACCGAGATTCGATGTGGAACTCAATTCCTCGTGCTTTTTATTCTTCTGTAAAGTGTACATGGCGAAAGATATTCATAACCAAAATTCAAAAAAAAGTTGGTCTATAAATAACATGAAATTGTCGTGTATGTTTTGTCGACAATCCAAATATGTGGTCATAGCAACATATTTAATACAAAGAATACTGAACTATCTTCACGACATTTATGGGCTTAAAAGTATTTTCAACGCATTATAGGTATGAATTTAACTTTATAATTTCTTCACGGGTGCACACCTTACGAAAGAATGGAAAGTACGAAAAATTGAGTTCCACATCGAATCTCGGTGAACAGCAATGGCAGAATTATCAGATAAGTTGACCCTTATTCTATAAAATATTTAACACCACGAAAACTATATACTTTGTGGTATACATATTTTCAGGTTAGAGTATTGCCTCAAATCTCCGCAGTAGATCCAGACACGAGTAGCATTAAAAAGTGCTCGATAGCACGGCAGGGACGACGATGACAGCAGCTACGATGACTGCGATATCAGCGAGAACGACAAAGTTTGGATTACAAGTTGGAGTAGCGCAAGTATGAGCCTTGCGTCTGCAGAGATCCATGACTTGGAAACGAAGAATCTTTCTGCGCTGCTATAGACAAGACATGGCCACGATGTGGACGATGGTGACCTTGATTTGATGCTGCAGGACCTGGAGCATCGTTTTGGAACGAAGATCGCTGAAATAAGCCTGGCATAATAATCTGGCAAAAGTCTGGCATTTTTGCCAGACTCATTTGAGAAAAAATCATAAGTCTGGCATAGTGGCCGTGGCCAGACTAAAGCCATACTTAAGCCAGACTAGTTCAACTAGACTTCTCCCAGACCAGTGCCAGACTAATTTTTTTTTACACGAGTACTTGAACCTACTTTATAGAACATCGCTTTCAAACGCAGCTGATGCATGTTCGCTCTTCTTCCAAATTTATCCTGCATTACAGTTATGGTCAATCGGTTGTCGTCATTCCAATACCCAATTAGCGTCACATTGAGCTGGGTACCGCGTTCCTTGAAGATGTTGTAGGCGTCGTAAAGTACGAAGCCGTCGGTATCGCTGGGCACTGCTATCACGAAATCCGTTGAAAATCCGAAAGCACGGTCATCAATAGCGCTTAACACATACGAGAGATTTGTACCTAGGATTAGCCAATAGCGCAACTCTTCGAACATCCTGTGATCCGTTGCCTGTATTATCAGATTTTTTTGAAGGTAAATACTCTTTATCGGCTTATTTTACTTTATAAAGACTTAATAAAATTGTTTCTGTTATACTTGTAGAATAAAGTTTGAGAATCATACTTCGGAAAAGAGTGAAGCAATCATTTTCTGGTCGTGGCACCTCATATCGAGAAAAATCCCAAGTTTCCAATAGGTAGTGTTTCCGAATAGTCGGATACTTGAGTTAGAATCTAATTTACGCAATGCTGACAAAATACCCATTTTACTAAAATTTTTCATTAATAATAAATCTTCTGCAATAATAAAAATAACTTAGACATCCTCGGGAAGAGCAACATCATTAATTATCATTATCAGGAATAATAAAAAGTGTTACCGTAAACAGCATTACACGAAAATCCAACCACACTAGGAGCTCGTTTATGGTGATAATAATCTATAATAAACTCATTTTCCGTATTTGCATAAGCATTAATAAAGAAGTAATACACTAGTACCACTCTAAACACCATATTTTGTTAAAAACTTTAATGAAAATTCACGTTTCTGGATCTTTCCAAGCTAGCTCGCAGACATTTTACTGTCAACTAACCTTCAGTCCGTGTAAAAAAATCAAACAACACAAACAATATTACGTCGCTTTTCTTGATTTAGTGCAATTTTATTTATTTGTACGCCTCACCAATATTGTCCCATTTGACTCATGAATTATTAGCACATCGCGGCATAAGTAATACATATGTTTGTCATTTGCAGGATAGCATGATTTATATATGAATAAATAAGCACTATACCTCTTGAAGTGTACCTTATTATTTACAATCTATGGATATATAATCATGAGTGTGTTTCTACTTTAACTCAAAGATTTAGATCGATAGTAATTTTATTGACGTCGCCAATGAATATACATAGGTGTATACTTTTTTTATCACTTATTAACAGAATTGATTAATCTATAATAATCTCAATATTCTTTAAATTTTTTGTGAAAGGAAAACAGTTTTTGTTGGTTCATGCTTTTATGGGCTACTAACTTTATGTTTTTATTTTTTTAAGCTAATTGTCAGGATATGCTTTTATTTATTCAAAACTGAAAAATAATAAATAGTACCCGCGCAAAAAAAAATTTGTGGGCCATACATTGCCCACAGTGTTGGACAAGTATGGGCAATATATGGGCCATTGCAAGCCACATTAGAGCAATATATGGGAGATACTCGGCCCCCGCGCCTGAGCCGAATTCGGGTTGGAATCGGGCCATAGTATTCCCACCAGTATCCCATATAGTTCCCATATAGTTGCAATATTAGTCCCATATTTATTTTCATGAGAACCATTAACAAAAAAAAACAACACAAATAAATAAATAAGCGTAAAAAACAATCCTATTGTGCATTTAGTGGGACTGTAAAATATATAAAAAAAAAATCTTTGAGTGGATTCGAACCTCTAACCTTTGAATTACTAGACTTGCTCGCTACTAACTGAGCTATTTAGTTATGTTTACATCAAAGGATCAAATGGAGATTATCTATGCTGTAATCTGAAACGAATGATGATGTCGTTCAAGTATTAGCCTCCATTTGATCCTTTGATATAAACATAACTAAATAGCTCAGTCGGTAGCGAGCAAGTCTAGTAATTCAAAGGTTCAAGGTTCGAATCCACTCAGATTTTTTTTTTTTTTTTTTTATAATTTTACAGTCACAGTACATGCACAATAGGATTGTTTTTTACGCTTATTTATTTATTTTTTTTTATTTTTTTTTTTTTTTTGTTAATGGTTCTCATGAAATTAAAAATATGGGACTAATATGGGAACTATATGGGATACTGGTGGGAATACTATGGCCCGATTCCAGCCCGAATTCGGCTCAGGCGTCGGGGCCGAGTATCTCCCATATATTGCTCTAATATGGCTTGCAATGGCCCATATATTGCCCATACTTGTCCAACACTGTGGGCAATATATGGCCCACAAATTTTTTTTGCGCGGGTAAAGAGTCGAAAAAATTTCAAATTAAATATTATTATTTGAACCTTTTATTGAACCGATAATCACACGAGTCCCATGCAAATGGGGTATGATCTATACGTGGCGCTACATCGTCTTACGTCATTCGCACGAAACTCATGCGATTATCGCAACAGTCCCACGCGAATGAAGTATACACGCGGTAGCGAAAACCGTATTTCTGGAACCCATGCGATAATCTATAGAGACTTTTCTCCGTGCAGATGAATTAAATAAGAAACTTATTAGCATTAAGAACTATCTTAACCAAGCCGGCACTGTCCTAAACTACATAGAGTTTAAAAGTCTACTCGAAAATACTAAGGGCTTAAAAGATCCGACTAAAACTATATTACAATATACAAGTGATATTGAACAATTTATCAATTTTATAAACATTAACGTATATCCGAACATTAGAAATAGAAGTATAAAACATTCATGTACCCGGTTATTAAATAAACTGAAAAATCCAAACTATTCCACAACACAAGTACAAACCTCACTTAATTCAAACTACGAAAACTAAATTTTTCTCTATAAAATTAAAATGGCGAATGTATTGCAATGGAATTTAAACGGTGTGTCCGCATATCTACAGCAAATCATTAAGGTGATGTGATACCCACACTATTACTCAATTCTGGGTTCCCGTTTTTCTCCTTCAATTTTAAACTTTTTGAAAAAACTCTTTGACATGTTTTAAGTTTAATAAAGAACTACAACATAACAAAGAGTTTTTTCGTTAAAATTAAAAATTGAATGAGAAAAACAGGAGCCCAATTTTGAGTCATAGCGTGGGTATCGCATCACCTTAAGAAAAAATCAAGAGACATTAGCTATCTCCAAGAGACAAATTTAAAGAGAAAACAAACAATGCAAACAAGAAACTTTGCAGCCTTCGATAAAAATCGCTCTGATTGTATGATAGCTAGTGGCGGAATTAGTACAACATTGAATTCAAGCAATTAAAAGCTATCTCAAAAAGAACTGTTAAAAGTATCAAAAAACATCTTGATTAAATTTCTTAAGTAGTATAAATTATCAAGCATCAAGTAAACAAATGTGGAATGAAATAAAATCTATATAGAAGGAAATCAAATTTGGAATACAATAGAATTAAAGCTAGAATCCAATATCAATCAAGCATTTGCGAATAAACAACATGTAGTGGCAGCTTGTTTGGATATGGAGAAAGCGGAAGACCTACTGTGGAGAAGAAAAGTGCTAGATAACCTCGTGAAATATAAAGTATTCGAACATACGTTAAGATTTATTAAAAATTTCTTAAATAACAGATCGATAAGGGTCAAAATAAACAATGCCCTATCTGACATAGTACAAACTGAAAATGGGGTGTCTCAAGGCTCAGTAATAAGTGTTACTTTATTCCTCATTATAATAAACAATATTCAAGACCACATACCTCCTTCAGTGCAATACACTATTTTTGCAGATGATATCACAATTTATATAAAATGTAAAAATATAAATACGACACAAACCATCTTACATAATATACTTAACAACTTATTAAAATACGCAAATATAACCGGCTTGAAAATTTCCGAAAGTAAAACCATATAGTTATTATATTTAACAAAATCAAGCGTAACAAATAGAACATCGAGTTAATGCTTGAAAATAACACCTTAGAAGTAGTTTCTGAAATAAAAATTTTAGGCTTAATCTTCGATAAAAAAAACTTTCATGGAATAAACACGTTGATAACCTACAAAGACAAAGTTTAACTCGGATAAATATCTTAAAAATACTCTCCACTAAAAACTGGAGCTCATCCTATAAAATTATAGTTAATACCTATAAAGCGTTAATGCAGTCTAAAATCGACTATGGCAGTATTGTCTACGACTCGGTCAACGAACACCTACTAAAAAAACTCCAACCAATTCTCAACAAAGGCATGAAAATAGCGATTGGAGCCTATGCGACTAGCCTCACCATGAGTATTTAAGTGAATGAACTTACCTTATAATCAAACCTTTTCTTTAATTAACGCCATACAACATGAAAACACCAACGAAATAACAGCTACAGCCTCTCCTCCGTTTTATTGTACAGTATATAAATAACTTTAAGAAAGATCAATCGAAATAGACAATCTAACCATACCTATAAATAAAAGCGATCACCAATGGCCTAGTATACTTAATTTAACAAGAATTGACATCTCAGATCAGGACGCCATGACTTTACACAACATCCAAAAACACTACCCGAACCACAATATAATCTTCACTGCAATATCCAAATCTGAAAACTCCATTGGAACAATAGCTATTCTTCCCAACAAAAAGAGAATCATGTTAAATTTGCCAGCCTAGATTAGTAGTGAAACTGCAAATAAAAATCTCATCCTCGACAAAAAAGCAAATATTTTACTTACATTCCTCCCAAACATCGTTAACAGTATTGTAAATGATAACTGTAAAGTTTTACTGAATAACGTAATATACTCCAAATTACAAGAAAAGAAGAGAGACGTACTTACATACTACCACTCCGATCCACAAGAAAAATACCTAGAAACCATCGAAGTAACTAAAGAAGCACAAAATCTACACTGCGGTAACACACCATAGTAACCCCCGAAAACATAAAAAACTTCTCGATAATGCGTAAAATGTGATTTTACACATTCTGTAAACTTTTAAAATGACTTTTTCGCCCCCTGTATCGCAAAATATCGTTCGATACACGTGCGAAAGATGATTCTACACTCGTATGATTGTCACCCTCTCTTCGCTCGGACGATAAACCTCCCGCTCGTGATAGAACACTTTCTCACTTATATCGAAATATACTATTAATTACTAGCTAGCATCAAAAGCAAATGGAACAGCCTTTGGTTATCTAAAACAACATAGTAATAAACAAAAATGTAGATCATTTATATTAAACCATAATCCAGCCTTGGATTCAATAGAAAGGCCCAAGTACTAATTACCAGACTACGTACAGGCCATTCAGCTGCTACTCACCAACACATTTTCAAGAAAGAACCTCCTCAAAAATGTGAGTACTCCAAAAGTCGACTAACTATTGAACACATACTCATTCATTGCAAAGAAATTCGAGAAAGAAAGACGAAAGCTGGGATTAAAATCCCAAATAACCGATATATTAAGTAACACACAACAATCTAGAAGAGTTATTAATTTCTTAGAAAAAATAAAAATGAGAAATCATCTGTAACAAGTAAAATACACACCCATTATATAAACACTACTAAACTATATCTATTTTTCCTTGTTAAAATTTGTTCATAAGTAATTTGATATTACGTAAACAATGAATTATATGTAAACATTTTTTTATTTGTGTTTCTACATGTATACTTTGAATAACCAAAATATGTAACTTATACGTACGATGTCGCTAATACCTGTCACGGGGATGCCACAATAAAGTAATGAATGAAAAAAAAAGGAAAATTCTTAATCCCTTCTTAAAAAAGTGATGAGCGGCCATGTTGAAGCATCTAAAGGCTTGATTTTGATTGGTCGATAAGAAGAAGGCGCGAGAAATTCACTGTTTGGAATTTAATGTTTGAATTTTTTAATGGAATTTTTACATTTAGAGTAGAATAAAAATGATTAAGTTCTGACTTTGAAAAAATACTTAAATAAGTTAAAAGTAAAACGTAATGAAGATAGTATACATAACCTCAAAAACAGAAAAATACGCGCGAAGCGCGTTTGAATATCGCTTGTAATATATATTTATCACGTTATAAATTCCACTACTTAAAAATTTAAATTCAATTTTCAGCCTCAAAAATATCAATCAAATCTATTTACGATAATTCATACTCTAAACTCTAAAAAAGTCAAGTAAAAATTTTTGCATGAAGAAGTGCTCGATTCCTTCGTTGCCTCGAACACTGAACACCCGCTGCGTTCTGTAATGATACATTCGAGCCCCCAAATCGCTACTGCCAAAATCATGCCGATGAAGAGAAGTATCAGGTGAGGTGCAAACTCGTAGATAGTGATGCTGGATACGCTGAGGACATCCTCGCGACAAACCGGTTTCCTAAAATGCCATTTGATCACCTGTCGATGTCGCAGGCCCACTTCTGCTATCTTTGTTAATCTGTTTCGCAACAAAAATGTAGAATCAATTTTGTTGTATATCACGAAAACATCAAGTTTGCTTCGCTTGTTTTTCCCTTTTAGACATAATCTAATTTTGCTCAAATGTCAATAAAATTATAGCTATTAGCAGCTTCTACCAGTTCTTACTTATATAATAAAGTTTATCTTTCTACAATATAGAATTTAAAAATTAAAATTGATCTTACCCTACTCGAGTCATTTCCACAATCGTACTGTTAAAGGTAACTGCAAAAGCCGTACGAGTGGGACGCGCCACATGTACTTCTGTTAGCTCACAGATCTCGCGGTTGTCGAACAGCTTCTCGATGAAGGGATAGCTGACGTCAGGATGCGCGTGATAGGCAAAGCCGCCATGTTTCACCAATAGCATCGCCACTTCCGGCTTCATGTAGCGCTCCGATTCCGGCAACTTGAGCCAGTGGTTCTCGTAGAATGTTTTTATGTCCCAATCTGGCTTCTAGAAGGCCAAAATGATTTATAAGTATAAGACAACTGATAAATATTTAGATAACCGCAATGAACTAACTTTAAGCAAAAACTCTAAATAGATCATCCATTCCGATGACATTTTCAAATGCATTTTGCCGAATTTGATCAACGAGTCATTTATCTTGAATATCGGTTCATCCAAACGAGCTGAGACAACACTAGCAGAGTAATAGCTATACATAAGCAAACTAAATATCATAATAGAAAGAAAAACCATACGAGTTGATAAGCGGTCCATCTTTGCATCCGTACCTAGAAAAAATAAAAGAAATATTAACTAATTAAAAAAAGAGTCACAAATTACGTAGTGATATACTCACTTTGCTGACATAATGCACCCATATTTATTATAAACGAGGTCGACATCCGCAATACACGATGGTTAACTCCTTCTAAGTGTAAAATCATGGATAAAACGACTATGCTCAAAATTATTATAAAAAATATTAGGTACCAAGTTTGGTTTGCAAAAGGTCGAAGTATTTCTTGCACTTTGATAGTCGTCGGTTGGGGATTTCGAAAAATAAAGCAAGTTCTGTAATCAACATGTTTTGCCAAAAGAGATGATAAAAGTTTCAATATTTCTGTTATATATTTACCTAAATGGCCAATCCTGGTGAACGAATTTAGAGAAAAGTATTCTTTTGTTAAGCATAGATACAGGAGCAATCATATCTACCGTATTGTTCATCAATGCCCGAGTAAGAGGACCTAGTCGATCTCCTTCTTGCCATTTCGGAGACTCGTGCAGCTCTAAGCTAAAAGTATTTATTGTAGTTCTAATTGAATTGTTTTACTCTTACCTAAAAATACACAATTAATCAATTTCATCCTTACGTAAAGTTATAAAGATCTGATAAATGGGTTATTATGTGGTATCCGAACTTGGCTTGCCCATCTCGAGTATTGTATGTATGAAAATATTCACGTAGTTCCATATTAGGTTGTCGATGTGCACACTGTTAATCGGTTAAGAATAATATCATAGATTGTTAAATAATAATTATACTTGAACCTACTTTATAGAACATCGCTTTCAAACGCAGCTGATGCATGTTCGCTCTTCTTCCAAATTTATCCTGCATTATAGTTATGATCAATCGGTTGTCGTCATTCCAATGCCCAATTAGCGTCACATTAAGCTGGGTACCGCGTTCCTTGAAAATGTTGTAGACGTCGTAAAGTACGAAGCCGTCGGTATCGCTGGGCACTGCTATCACGAAATCCGTTGAAAATCCGAAAGCACGGTCATCAATGGCGCTCAAAACATCCAAGAGATTTGTACCTAGGATCAGCCAATAGCACAACTCGTCGAACATCCTATAATCCGTTGCCTGTATTTTCAGATTTTTTTAAATGTAAATACGCTTTATCGGCTTATTTTACTTTATAAAGAATTAATAAAATTGTTTCTGTTATACTTGTAGAATAAAGTTTGAGAATCATACTTCGGAAAAGAGTGAACCAATCATTTTCTGGTCGTGGCATCTCATATCGAGAAAAATCCCAAGTTTCCAATAAGTAGTGTTTCCGAATAGTCGGATACTTGAGTTAGAATCCAATTTACGCAATGCTGACAAAATACCCATTTTACTAAAATTTTTCATTAATAATAAATCATCTGCAATGATAAGAATAACTTAGAAATCCTCGGGAAATGCAATATTTGTGGACTAATTAAATTATTGAATGATTAAGATATGAGATTAACTATCAGAAATAATAAAAAGTGTTACCGTAAACAGCATTACAAGAGAATCCAACCACACTAGGAGCTCGTTTATGGTGATAATAATCTATAATAAACTCATTTTCAGTATTTGCATAAACATTAATAAAGAAGTAATATACTAGCACCACTGATCTAAACACCATATTTCGTTAAAAACTTAAATGAAAATTCACGTTTCTGGATCTTTCCAAGCTAGCTCGCAGACATTTTACTGTCAATTAACCTTCAGACCATATAAAAAATCAAACAACACAAACAATATTACGTCGCTTTTCTTGATTTAGTGCAATTTTATTTATTTGTACGGCTCACCAATATTGTCCCATTTAACTCATGAATTATTAACACATCGCGGTATAAGTAATATATATGTTTGTTATTTGCAGGATAGCATGATTTATATATGAATAAATAAGCACTATACCTCTTGAAGTGTACCTTATTATTTACAATCTATGGATATATATAAACATGAGTGAGTTTCTACTTTAACTCAAAGATTTAGATCGATAGCAATTTTATTGACGTCGCCAATAAATATGCATAGGTGTATATTTTTTTATCACTTATTAACAGAATTGATTAATCTATAATAATCTCAATATTCTTTAAATTTTTTGTAAAAGGAAAACAGTTTTTGTTGGTTCATACTTTTACGGGCTACTAACTTTATGTTTTATTTTTTTTAAGCTAATTGTCAGGATATGCTTTTATTTATTCAAAACTAAAAAATAAATTAATCATCCAAAAATAGTAAAGAGTCGAAAAAATTTCAAATTAAATATTATTATTCGAACCTTTTATTGAACCGATAATCGCACGAGTCCCATGCAAATGGGGTATGATCTATACGTGGCGCTACATCGTCTTACGTCATTCGCACGAAACTCATGCGATTATCGCAGCAGTCCCACGCGAATGAAGTATACACGCGGTAGCGAAATCCGTGTTTCTGGAACCCATGCGATAATCTATAGAGACTTTTCTCCGTGCAGATGAATTAAATAAGAAACTTATTAACATTTCATGTTATATGGCATTAATTAAAGAAAAGGTTTGATTATAAGGTAAGTTCATTCATTTAAAACACTCATGGTGGGGCTAGTCGCATAGGCTCCAATCGCTATTTTCATGCCTTTGTTGAGAATTGGTTGGAGTTTTTTTAGTAGGTGTTCGTTGACCGAGTCGTAGATATAATACCACTATAGTCGATTTTAGACTGCATTAAGGCTTTCTAGGTACATATTAACTATAATTTCATAGGATGAGCCCCAGTTTTTAGTGGAGAGTATTTTTAAGACATTTATCCGAGTTAAACATTGTCTTTGTAGGCTATCAATGTGTTTATTTCATGAAAGTTTTTTTTATTGAAGGTTAAGCCTAAAATTTTTATTTCAGAAACTACTTCTAAGGTGTTATATTCCAGCTTTAACTCGATGTTGTATTTGTTATGCTTGATTTTGTTAAATATAATAACTATGGTTTTAAAGAGCGACGTAGGCTCAGTGGTTAGCATGCTAGTCACGAAAACAACGTCGTTCCAGGGGTCGTGGGGTCGATTCCCAGTGAAATCACTTCGAGCTGTTTTTCAGCGGGAAAAGTACCAAGACACCGCCTGCTTTAAGAAGTCTGCTCCATCGCATGGCATGGTTCATAAGTGGTTCACTGAATTTCGTTGCGGCCGTATTAGCACAAGTGACGCTGAGCGTCCTGGCCGTCCAAAAGAGGTGACTTCTCAAGAAATGATCGATAAAATCCACAATGTTCTACTCAACGATCGTCGATTGAAAGTGCGTGAGATTAGTGAGACTGTAAACATTTCAGTAGGGCGCGCATGGTACATTTTACATGAATGTTTGGGCATGAGGAAGCTTTCTGCAAGATGGGCGCCGCGTTTGCTCACAGCTGATCACAAGCGGGCTTGTGTGGTTGCGTCTGAGCAATGTTTGGGCATATTTCAACGTAATTCAAAGGAATTTTTGCAACGTTATATAACTTTTGATGAAACGTGGGTTCATTATTATTTATTTATTTATTTATTAGATGGGCTAAAATCCTTTGTACAAAAGATAAATACAGGAGGTTGGATTACAAAGTTGCTTATCATAAAGTATACGCCAGAAACAAAAAATTAGTCGAAAATGTGGACTGGGCCTGGGGAATCTGCGCCGAAAAAAGCGAAAACTGTTCCATCAGCCGGTAAGGTCATGGCCACAATTTTTTGGGACTCACGTGGTATAATATTAATCGATTACTTCCAGAAGGGAAAAACTATTACAGGAGAGTATTGTGCTACATTATTAGATCGCTTTGATGCCATACTGAAGGAAAAGCGGTCCCATCTGGCGAAAAAAAGTACTTTTCCACCACGACAATACACCAGCTCACACGAGTGCCATTGCAATGGCCAAATTATTTAGTTTACGCTACGAAATACTTCCTCATCCATCTTATTCCCCGGATTTGTCCCATTCAGATTATTTTTTGTTTCCTAACATGAGCTTGGCTTAGAGATAAAAGATTTTCGTCGAACGAAGAGATCATTGCTGCGACAAATGAGTATTTTGAGAAGTTTAATAAAAATTACTTTTTAGAGGGTATAAATAAGCTTGAGTACCGCTATAATAAATGTTTACGGTTAAAAGGGGACTATGTTGAAAAATAAATTGGAATTTTTTTTATAAATAGTGTTTTTCATTTCAAAGTCACGGACTTATTGAACCGCTCACGTATTAATCCCAGCTAGCATCAAAAGCAAATGGAACAGCCTTTGGTTATCTAAAACAACATAGCAACAAACAAAAATGTAGATCATTTATATTTAACCATAATCCAGCCTTGAATTCAATAGAAAGGCCAAAGTATTAATTACCAGACTACGTGTATAGGCCATTCAGCTGCTACTCACCAACATATTTTCAAGAAAGAACCTTCTCAAAAATGTGAGTACTCCAAAAGTCGACTAACTATTGAACACGTACTCATTCATTGCAAAGAAATTTGAGAAAGTAAGACGAAGGCTGGGATTAAAATCCCAAATAACCGATGTATTAAGTAACACACAACAATGTAGAAGAGTTATTAATTTCTTAGAAAAAATAAAAATAAGAAATCATCTGTAACAAGTAAAATATACACCCATTATATAAATACTACTAAATTATATCTATTTTTCCTTGTTAAAATTTGTTCATAAGTTATTTTATATTACGTAAACAATGAATTATATGTAAACATTTACTTAATGATTTGTGTTTCTAAATGTATACTTTGAATAACCAAAATATGTAACTACGTACGATGTCGCTAATACCTGTTACGGGGATGCGACAGTAATGAATGGAAAAAAAAGGAAAATTCTTAATAATATATATTTATCAATACGTTATAAATTCCACTACCTAAAAATTCAAATTCAATTTTCATCCTCAAAAATGTTAATCAAATCTATTTACGATAATTGATACTCTAAACTCTAAAAAAGTCAAGTAAAAATGTTTGCATGAAGAAGTGCTCGATTCCTTCGTTGCCTCGAAAACTGAACAAAACACTCGCCGCGTTCTGCAATGATACATTCCAGCCCCCAAATCGCTACTGCCAAAATCATGCCGATGAAGAGAAGTATCAGGTGAGGTGCAAACTCGTAGATAGTGATGCTGGATACGCTGAGGACATCCTCGCGACAAACCGGTTTCCTAAAATGCCATTTGATCACCTGTCGATGTCGCAGGCCCACTTCTGCTATCTTTGTTAATCTGTTACGCAACAAAATGTAGAATCAATTTTGTTGTATATCAGGAAAACATCAAGTTTGCTTCGCTTGTTTTTCCCTTTTAGACATAGTCTAATTGTACTCAAATGTAAATAAAATTGTAGCTATTAGTAGCTTCTACCAGTTTTTACTTATATAATAAAGTTTATCTTTCTTCAATATAGAATTCAAAAATTAAAATTGATCTTACCCTACTCGAGTCATTTCCACAATCGTACTGTTAAAGGTAACTGCAAAAGCCGTATGAGTGGGACGCGCCACATGCACTTCTGTCAACTCACAGATCTCGCGGTTGTCGAACAGCTTCTCGATGAAGGGATAGCTGACGTCAGGATGCGCATGATAGGCGAAGCCGCCCTGTTTCACCAACAGCATCGCCACTTCTGGCTCCATGATGATCTCTGATTCCGGCAACTTCAACCAGTAGTTCTCGTAGAAAGTTTTTGTGTCCCAATCTGGTTTCTAGAAGGCCAAAACGATTTATAAGGACAAGACAAATAATAAAGATTTAGATAACAGCAATAAACTAACTTTAAGAAAAAAATCTAAATAGATCATCCATTCCGATGACATTTTCAAATGCAGTTTGCCGAATTCATTTAACGAGTCATTTATCTTGAATATCAGTTCATCCAAGCGAGCTGAGACGACGCCAGCAGAATAATAGTTATATATCAGAAAACTAAATATCATAATAGAAAGAAAAACCATTCGAGTTGATAAGCGGCCCATATTTGTATCCGTACCTGGAAAACAAATGAATAGTTAGCTAATTAAAAATAGTAATGCATTACGTAATGGTATACTCACTTTGCTGACATAATGCACCCACGTTTATTATGAACGAAGTCGACATTCGCAATATTTGACCGTTAATGCCTTCCAGGTGTAAAATCATGGATAAAACTACAATACTCAAAGTTATTACAAAAAACATTAGGTACCAAGCTTCGTTTGCAAAAGGTCGAAGTATTTCTTGTACTTTGACAGTCGTCGGTTGGGGATTTCGGAAAATAAAGCAAGTTCTATAACAAACATATTTTGCAAAATTAAAAGATAAAAATTTCAATATTTTTGTTATCTATTCACCTAAATGGCCAATCCTGATGAATGTATCTAAGTAAAACTAATCTTGCGGTAACCATAGACATAGGAGTACCAATCATATCTGCCGAATTGTCCATTAATGCCTGTGTAAGAGGACCTAGTGCATCTCCTTTTTGCCATTCCGGACACTCGTGCAGCTCTAAGCTAAAAGTATTTATTGTAGTTCTAATTGAATTTTTTTTACTCTTACCTAAAAATACACAATTAATCAATGTCATCCTTACGTAAAGTTATAAAGATCTGATAAATGAGTTATCATATGGTATCCGAATTTCGATATCCCATCTTTAGTGTTGTATATTTGAAGATATTGACTTAGTTCCATATTAGGTGGTCGATATGCAAACTGGTAATAGTTTAAGAACAACATCATTCAGTAATAAATAATATAATTAGTCAAAAATTTACAGCTAATTCTAGAAATGGACACGTACTTTGAAGAACATCGCCTTCAAGCGCAACTGATGCATATTCGCTCTTCTTGCAAATTTATCCTGCATTACAGTAATAGTTAATTGGCTGTCATCATTCCAATAGCCAATTAGAGTCACATTGAGCTGAGTGCCGCGTTCTTTGAAGATGTTGTAGGCGTCGTAAAGTACGAAGCCGTCGGTATCGCTGGGCACTGCTATTACGAAATCCGTTGAAAATCCAAAAGCCCGGTCATCAATGGCGCTTAACACATCCGACAGATTTGTACCTAGGATCAGCCAATAGCGCAACTCGTCGAACATCCTGTAATCCGTTGCCTGTATTATCAGATTTTTTTTAAAGGTAAAAACGCTTTATCGGCTTATTTTACTTTATAAAGACTTAATAAAATTGTTTCTGTTATACTTGTAGAATAAAGTTTGAGAATCATACTTTGGAAAAGAGTGAAGCAATTATTTTCGGATCGTGACACCTCATATCGAGAAAAATCCCGAGATTCGAATAGGTAGTGTTTCCGAATAGTCGGATACTTGGCTCAAAATCCAATTTACCCAATGCTGCCCAAATACTCATTTTACTGAAATTTTTTATTAGTAATAAATCGTCTGCAATGATAAAAATAACTTAGACATCCTCGGGAAGAGCAACATCATTAATTATCATTATCAGGAATAATAAAAAGTGTTACCGTAAACAGCATTACAAGAAAATCCAACCACACTAGGAGCTCGTTTATGGTAATAATAATCTATAATAAACTCATTTTCAATATTTGCATAAACATTAATAAATAAGTAATACACTAGTACCACTCTAAACACCATATTTCGTTAAAAATCTTAATGAAAATTCACGTTTCTGGATCTTTACAAGCTGGCCCGCAGACATTTTACCATCAACTAACCTTGATTCTATATAAAAAAAATCGAACGACACAAACAATATTATGTCGCTTCTCTTAATTTAGTTTAATATTATTTATTTATACACTTCAGCAATACTGTCCAATTTTACTCATCTATTATTAACACATCGCGGCATAAGTAATGTATTTGTTTGTTATTTGCTGGATAGCATGATTTATCTATGAATAACTAAGCGCTATCCCGCTTGAAGTGTATCTTATTATTTATGTTGGATATATGTATATATACGAGCTCGGAAAGTTCTTTTGTTTAGCGGCATTTTTCCCACTCCTCTACTAGTATCCATGCGAGCGCGAGCGAGCGTGTCAGTCAGTCGGGTAATGTCAATTGTCAACCCTTGCGAGAAGTCACGCATATAAGAGAAGCAAGATTGTATTATAGAATAAAAAGTTTATAGAGGAGCACAAATAAAGACCATAATATATTTGTAATTACACTATTTGTTCATATTTCTCCGCCTGCAAAATGACTAATTCCCAACAATTCACCACACACACACACACACACACACACACACACACACACACATACACACATACACACATACACACACACACACACACACACACACACACACACACATACACACATACACACATACACACACACACACACACACACACACGGAGTTTCGTCTCAGTTCTCCCAGGCTGATGAGCGCGTGCTTGCGTCATCAAAATATGCCTATCGAAAAAATTTCGCATACGTTTTTGACATATTTTTTCTTCAGCTTCTCGTGGTGACATTTATTTTTGATAATTTTCACGTTTTGATCTTGAAAAAACATAAAACGTGGTATATCTCGAAAAGTACCTTTTTAATATTTTTTGCTTCCTCCTAGAGGAAGCTTTGTGATAGTAAAAAAAATTTTGGAAAAAATGTGTTAGGAATGTCGTTTAGCACATTTGGAATCGAAATACACTATTCTAAAAAATCTCCGTATGGGTGTGTGTGTGTGTGCGTGAATGTGTGTGTGTATGTGTATGTGTGTGTGTGTATGTGTGTGTGGGTGTTCACTGATATCTCATGATCTCCTGGACCGATTTTAACCAGAGAAGAGTCATTTTTTTAGAGTTTGCTTACACAGTTGGGGTCAACATTCTGTTTTTGTCAAAATCAATTTTTTGTTTTTTATAGCGATTTTTCAGTTTTAAAAATTTTTATTTTCGATTTTTATAATATTTAAAACCAATATTGTTCATACATTATGAATTCACTCTATGCAGGATAAAATTCTCTACAATTTAAAAAAAAAAGTCGATAGCTATATTTTGTCATATGTTATTGATGAAAACGTAATTTTTTGGAAATAGGTTATACTACGAAATTAAAAAAAGATATTCAAATGAATATTTTTTTGGTTAAAAAGAATATTGAATACTATAATTTGCTAAATTTTTATGTTTTTTTATTGATTATTTTTTGAGAAAAAAAAATAATTTTTAAAAAAAGTGATTTTTTTTGTCATTGCATAACTAGAGTAAAATTGGATTAATCGCTTCGAAATTCTTTGTAGGGATAGATTTTGTATACCAATCGAGACACTTCTTTGGGCAGAAGGATTGGTCCACAAATTTCAGAGGTATTTGAGGTTAAAATTTTTTTAACTTTTTTTTCAAATCGTAATTTCTCAAGAACGGCTTTTTTATTTATTATATATAAACACACAATACGTCTATACAGACTTTTAAAACCTGAAGGCCTCGTAGGAGCCGTCGTCGCAATAATAGTCGTTGTCGTCTACGAGTTTTTGTTACATCTTTCAGCACTTGATGATTTGAATCGTCTTGGTTAGCTTACACGTCTGACCCCCGAATTTATATTTTTCATAATAATTTTATAAAGGATCTTCATAGAATTTTTGTATAAGAATGTCAATTATAGGAATAAAAATTAATTAAAGGAATCAGCAGATTAAGTTTAAGGAAGCCACGTGCCAATAAATTTGCAGCGGTTTTTTAACTGTTCTGCAACGCGTCTATTTTTTTGATGATTCCTATGATACCAGCCAATATCATGCCGAATAGTAAAATAAATAAATACGGTACCAATTCATACATTTGGAGACTAGATTTACTTATAAAATTTTTCATACACTGTGGTTTTGCGCGATGTTCTACGTAAGATTTGGCATTTAGGCACATCTACTTCGTTGATTTTCATTGACCTAGAAAACAGAGAATAAACCGTTTATTCCTAAACCAAAATTACTATTCTATCAAACAGCCAGTAAGAGTCATAATTTTCACTGTGTCTTTATGACTTTCATTATTGAAATATTTATGCTTACTATTAAAGTCCAAAAAGTCGCTTGAGGAAGATGAACCACCGCGTTCTGCAACAATACGTTCAAACGCGCAAATCGTTACTGCGAAAATCATACCAAAGAAGAGAAGTATCAGGTGAGGTGCAAACTCGTAGATAGTGACGCTGGACACGCTGAGGATGTCCTTACGACAAGCAGGTTTTCTGTAATGCAATCTGATCATTTGTCGATGCCGCAGGCCCACTTCTGCTATCTTTGCTAATCTGTTTCGAAACAAAAATGTAAAAGCAATTTTTTTCAAATCAAGAAAATATCAAGTTTTCTTTGCTTGCTTTTCCCTATTGGAAGTAGTCAAAGTTTGTTCAAGTATAGCATTTCTTTCGTCAATATAAGATTTATAAATTTAAACTGATCTTACCCAACTCGAGCCAACTCTACTATGGTACTGTTGAAGGTAAGTGCAAAGGCCGTACGAAAGGGACGCGCCAGATGCACTTCAGTTAACTCACAGATCTCGCGATTTTCGAACAGCTTCTCGATGAAGGGATAGCTGACTTCAGGATGCGCATGATAGGCGAAGCCGCCCTTTTTCACCAATAGCATCGCCACTTCCGGCTCCATAAAGCGCTCTGATTCCGGCAACTTAAGCCAGTGTTTCTCGTAGAATATTTTTACGTCCCAATCTGGTTTCTAGAATGCCAAAATAACTATGAATATGATTTATAAGAAGAAGACCACTCGTAAAAATTTATGATTTTGCCCGTCATCATCTAAAACAACGGTAGAGCAGAATGAACTCACTTTAAGGAAAAAGTCTAAATAGGTCATCCATTCCGAAGACATTTTCAAATGCAGTTTGCCGAATTCGTTTAACGAGTCATTTATCTTGAATATCGGTTCATCCAAGCGAGCTGAGACGACGCTAGCAGAGTAGTAGTTATACATCAGCAAACTGAACATCATAATAGAAAGAAAAACAATACGCGTTGATAAGCGGTCCATTTTTGTGTCCGTATCTAGAAGACAAATGAATAGTTAGCTAATGAAAGAAGTAATGGATTACGAAGTGATATACGCACTCTGCTGACATAATGCACCAACGTTTATAATAAATGAAGTCGATATTCGTAATACTTGATCGTTAATCCCTTCGAAGAGTAAAATCATGGATAAAACTACCATACTCAAAATTATTACAAAAAACATTAGGTACCAAGTTTGGTTTGAAAAAGGTCGAAGTATTTCTTGCACTTTAACGGTCGTCGGTTGGGGATTTCGAAAAATTAAGCAAGTTCTGTAACAAACATATTTTGCAAAAATAAAAGATAAATGTTTTAAGTACTAATATTACTGTTATCCATTTATCTTTACCTAAAAAGCCAATCCTGGTGAACGAATTTAACTATAAGTAATCTTAGAGGGAGTATAGATACAGGAGTACCAGTCACATCTATCGAATTGTTCATCAATGACCGTGTAATAGGGCCTACTGCATCTCCTTTTGTCCATTGAGGAGACTCATACAACTCTAAGCTGAAAACGTTTATTGTAGTTCTAATTAAATACTTCACTGACACTGATAATCGATTTTATTAACACCATGAATCAATTTTATGCTTACGTGAAGTTATAAAGATCTGATAAATGACTTAATACGTGATATCCAAACTTGGATTGCCCTTCTTTAGTGTTGTATATTTGATAATATTGACTTAGTTCCATATTAGGTGGTCGATATGCACACTGTTAATTGAGTACAAACAGTATCATTGAGTGATGAATAATAAGTATTCAAATATTTATAGATCATTCTCGAAAGATGCTCATACTTTCCAAAACATCGCCTTCAAGCGCAACTGATGCATGTTCGCTCTTCTTGCAAATTTATCCTGCATTACGGTAATAGTTAATTGGTTGTCGTCATTCCAATAGCCAATTAGCGTCACATTGAGCCGAGTGCCGCGAACCTTAAAGACGTTGTAGGCGTCGTAGAGTACAAAGCCCTCGGTATCGCTGGGCACTGCTATCACGAAATCCGTTGAAAATCCGAAAGCCCGGTCATCAATAGCACTTAACACATCAGAGAGATTTGTACCTACGATCAGCCAATAGCGCAACTCGTCGAACATCCTGTAATCCGTTGCCTGTATTATCGGATTTCTTTGTAGATAAAAATGCTTTAAATTGGCTTATTCTACTTTTTAAAGATTTAATAAAATTGTTTCTGTTATACTTATAGAATAAAGTTTGCGAATCATACTTCGGAAAAGAGTGAAGTAATCATGTTCTGGTCGTGGCATCTCATATCGAGAAAAATCCCAAGTTTCCAATAGGTAGTGTTTCCAAATAGCCGGATACTTGAGTTAGAATCCAATTTACGCAATGCTGACAAAATACCGATTTTACTAAAATTTTTCATTAATAATAAATCATCTGCAATGATAAAAATAACTTAGACATCCTGGGGAAGAGCAACATCATTAATTATGAGGAATAATAAAAAGTGTTACCGTCAACAGCATTACAAGAAAATCCAACCGCACTAGGAGTTCTTTTATAGTAATAATAATCTATAATAAACTTATTTGCAGTGTTTGCATAAACATTAATAAATAAGTAATATACTAGTGCCACTCTAAACACCATATTTCGTTAAAAATTTTAATAAAAATTCACGTTTTTGGATCTTTTCAAGCTGTCCGACAGACATTTTACTGTCAACTAACCTTCAGATCGTATAAAAAATCAAACAACACAAACAATGTTCCGTCATTCCTCTTGATATAGATCTATTTTATTTATTTATAGGCCTCACCAATATTCTTCCATTTGTCTCATGAATTATTAGCACATCTCGGCATAATTAGTACATATGTAAACTATTTGTGGGATAGCGTGATTTATAGATGAGAACTAAGCACTATACCTCTTGAAGTGTACCTTAATCTACGAATATATATAAACCTGAATGAGTTTCCACCTTGACTCAAAGCTTTAGATCGATAGTAATTTTATTGACGTCACCAATAATAACATTTTTTGCTGGTTCCTACTTTTACTAGCCACTGTTCTAATTTCTTAATTTTTTATTCAAACTGATAATAAGTAAATTATTCAAAAATAGTAATCGAACAAACCTCAAATTAAAAATTTAATATATGTGAATTTTTTTACCCTCTTAAGAAGGGTCTTTCGCTAAGGAGCGTATTAAATGAGTGCTTTCTGCGGCGCCCCATATTTTTAGTCCTAATTATTAATATTATTGCCTGCAAAATAGTCTTAACTCTAAATTAAAAATGAACTTATCGATTTATAGGTAGCAGATATAAAATTTACGCGCGTGAAATTTGGAGAGTATGGAGACTCGAGAGAGCGTACGGTGTTCTAGCCGCTGTATTTTTGGTTTGCATGATACCACACTGACCCCCTTCAATTTTCTACATTAATATTAAATAACATTGACAAACCTTCTCGACTCATATATTTTTTCATTTATTCTATTTCCTGATGGTTTTTAGAATATTTATGAGCATATCCACAAAATTTTTAACTTTCAGGTTATTGCAAGTTTCAAGGCATTAAAAATATTAAAAATCAAACGTTTAACCTGTATTTAGGTAAAACTAAACTTGTTCTATGTAATCAAGGTACACCAAATTTGATAATTGTTCATAAAAAATTCTGGGAATTGAAAACAAGCGAACAATCGTACTTTGATCAGTGGTATATGTCGTACTTTTTTTGTTCTAAAAGTTATCTTCCGTTTCAACATTAGAGGTAACGAGTTGATTTTTTTTACAATTATTTCACACTAATTGTAAACAAATAATTGAGGTAATAAAGTTGTATCTCACTTAGAAAACATGCACTGAATAAAAAGTATTATGCGCACGGCAATACCAAATTTGGGATACGGAGTATTTTACTGAGAGGAATCCGTACTATTACGCGCTCAGTAGTTTTCCTCGTCCACCACGTTTTCGATGCGGTCCAGCACGTAGAGGCAAAAAACTACGGAGCCCATCACCTAATCATCGTCATCGGCTACCCCGAAGACCTGGACCACGTATTAGATGCACCCTGATCTGATATCTAAATGCAAAAAACTACCGAGCGCACCACCTAGATTCCATCATCGACGATCCCAAGGATCTAGACCACGCATTCAATGCGTTCCAACACCTAGAGGCAAAAAACTACGGAGCTCACCACCTAGACATCGTCATCGGCCACCCAAAAGACCTAGATGATGCATTCGATGCGTTCCAACACCTAGAGGCAAAAAACTACGAAGCACATCACCTAGACATTGTCATCGACTACCTCGAACACCTAGATCACGTACTAGATACGCCCTGATATCTAAATGCAAAAAACTACGGAGCGCACCACCTTGACATCGTCATCGACTACCTCGAACACCTGGACCACGTATTCGACCTTCTAACACCTAGAGGCAAAAAACTACGGAGAGCACCACCTTGACATCGTCATCAGCCGCCTTAAAGACCTAGATCGTGCATTCGATGCTTATAATTATTGATAGTTCTTACCCATAATCTACATCTTTGACGTTTGCGCATATAAAATTTCAGGTTATATTTTGTGCTCAAGATTTAATCAATTTTTTTCTATTATACAATTAACATGAAGTAAAAGAATCATACTTGGTAAAAAATTGAAGCAATCATTTCCGGATCGTGATACCTCATATCGAGAAAAATTCCAAGTTTCCAATAGGTAGTGTTTCTGAATAGTCGGATACTTGACTCCACACTTTTTACTACTTTTTACTACTTTTTACTACAATTTTTTATTAATAATAAATCGTCTGCAATGATAAAAATATTTTAGAAATCCTCGGGAAGAGCAACATTCGTAGAATAATTGAATTATTCAATTATTAAGACCATCTACATTAATTATCAGGAATAATAAAAAGTGTTACCGTCAAAAACATTAGAAGAAAATCCAACCACACTAGGAGCTCGTTTATGGTGATAATAATCTATAATAAACTCATTTTCAGTATTTGCATAAACACTACTGAATAAATAACACGCTACTACCACTCTAAACACTATAAATCTTAATAAAAATTCAAGTTTCTGAATCTTTCCAAGCTGATCCACAGACATTTTACCAACGACTAACCTTCAGACCATATAAAAAATCAAACGACACAAAAAATGTTACGTCACTTTTTTGATTCATTTCAATTTTATTTATTTATACGACACACAAATGATGTCCCATTTTACTCATCCATTCATAGCTCAGCGCACGTAAGTAATATATATGAAAGTCATTTCTAGGATAGCATGACTTATATATGAGAAGTGAGCATCATACTTCGTGAAGTACACCTTATTATTTACAATTTATGGAAATATATATTTTATGAGTGAGTTTTTACCTTGACTCAAAGCTTTAGATCAATAATAACTTTATTGATTTAGCCAATGAATATACACAGAAGTATATACTTTTTCATCGTTTATTAAGAAAAGTGATACAACTAATAGTCTCAATATTCTTCAAATTTTTTTATTATAAAAGAAAAACATTTTTAGCTGATTCATACTTTTACTGGTTACTCTCCTAATTTCATAATCTTCCATTTATGCTAATTGTCAGAATAAACTGTTAGAAATTGGAAACTAAAAAATAAATTAATCTTACAAAAATAATAAATAGTGGAACAAATTTCAAATTAAAAATTTAATATGTAAACCTTTTTTCCTCTTAACGATTAACCCAAGGAATTTCAGGATCCTTTTTAAACGGTTCTGCCTAGCTTCTATTTTTTCCATGATTCCTAAGATACCAGCCAATATTATACCGAATACTAAAATAAGTAAATGCGGTGCAAATTCATACATATTAACACTAGATACACTTAGAACATTTTTCATACAGTGCGGTTTACGCGATGTCCAACGTGTGATTTGACGTTTTCGTAGACCTACTTCGGAGATTTTTATTAACCTATAAAACAGAGAATAAACCGTTTACTCCTAAACCAAAATTACTATTTTATCAAACAGCCAGTAAGCTTTATGATTTTTACCCAGTCTTTATTATTTCCGTTATTGAGCTATTTATGCCAACAGCAAAAGTCGAATAAGTCGGGTGAGCAAGATGCACTTCCATTAATTCGCAAATCTCTCGATTGCTGTAAAATTTATTTATTAAAGGATATCCCACGTCGGGATGCACATGATAGGCAAAGCCACCCTCTTGAACAAGGCGCATCGCTTTTTCTGGTTCCATAAATTGTTCTTTTTCAGGTATATTGATCCATCTTGTCGTATAAAAGGTTTTTGTTTCCCAGTCCTGTCTCTGTAAAAAAAACGTCGTTGTTTAATAGTATAAAAGTATAAATCATAAAATAATAGTGCTTACTTTAATAAAGAGCTCAAAATAAACTATCCATTCTGATGCCAATTTAAGATTTGTACTTGCAAGACGACTAAGTGAATCATTGATTTTGAAAATCGGTTCATTGAAACGTGTTGATACTACACTTGCAGAATAATAATTGTATAGAAGTAAACTAAATATCATTATGAAGAAGAAAGCAATACGGGTCGATATATAATTCATCCTTATGTTAGTTCCTGTAATTTATTAAAAAATGTATAGTAAACGGACGTGTATTAATAGTAATTGTTACAGTTTCGTACCTTGTTGACACATAGCGCCAATAACTATTATAAAAGAATTTGAATATCGCTCTAATGCATTATCAGAATCTTCAAATCGTAAAAGTGAAGCCATTAACCAAATACTTAGAATAAAAAGAATAACCGTCAAGTACCAAACTTCTATCATAAGTGGATCTAGTACTTGGTTAAATTTTATGATTTTCGGTTGTGGATTACGAAAAATGAAACAAGTTCTAAAATTTTGGTTTTCTATTACAAGTTTCATAAATTAGTAATTATAAGTGAATTCATTGTAATTACCTAAAAGGCCAGGCCTGATAGACGTACTTAACAAGGTAAGTTCTTTTTACATTCATCGTTGCAGGAGTACCAGTAAGATCAATTTCATTATTAGCCAAAGCTCGTATAATTGGACCAATCGCGTCTCCTACTTCCCATTTGGCAACAACACCACACTTTAATCTGTGCAAATATTATTAACGATAATAACAATTTTTCAACTATACTTGGATATCATTTTTTTAACTTACCTGAAATTAAACAATTCTGAAAGATAAGAAACCAGAACAAAACCAAACTTAGATAGTCCATCTCTCGGAATAGTGGTATAGTCCTGTAAATAATCTTCTAATTTCATATTAGGCGGTTTGTATTTACTCTGAAACATATGTGCAGATAAGCATATTACTAACTGATGTACTTCCAAAAAGGCACATATTTCTGGAAAGCTGTAAACATTTCTGTTAATTTAGGAAAATATATTAGCATTACACCGTAAAATGAAGCACGTAACATTAAGCCGTGCAAATTGGCCCTTCTTCTAAATTTTGATTCTTGGAGAGAAATACTTAAACGATTATCAGCAGTCCATGTTCCCAAAAATGTTACATTAATTGTAGTTCCACGTTCCTTCCAAATATTGTAAACATCGTATAATTCATAATTTTCGTCCTAGTGTATAAATTCAAATGTTTAATTAATAAATTCAACTTGAAAATCATGTACGTGAAATGTGCTTAAAATTTGTATTAATTTTCTTGAATTATAGTGAAATATTTAAATACTCTTTAAATTGAGGTATTTTTACCACTGTGTCTGTAGGTGGTACGGCAATCACAAAATCCGTTGACAAACCAAAAGCTTTATCGTTGATGATACTCGTCACATTATCGATACTTGAACCCAGTACAAGCCAATAGTGCAACTCATCGTACATTCGAAACTCTGTAGCCTGCAAACCAATCAATCAATAAATCAATCAAAACGCAAAAGTGTAACTTTAAATTGTATAAAGGCAAAAGGTTTTTTAAAAAAGATGATAATCAATAAAAAATATCCTACTTCAGAAAATATCGACATCACATAATCTGTTTCATAGCAACGAACATCCAAAAAAACTCCAATTTTCCAATAATGAGTCAATGCAAAGCGATGTATTTTGTACTCTTCATTTAAATTATGTAATGATGCTGTAATGCCATATTTATTAAATCTTTTTATCAAAGACGCATCATCTGTAAGAATACGTGAAATATGAATAAACTTAAAATTTAACGGACTCTGTTCTACTTTATTCAGTAACATACCGTTGGCCATATTGCAAGTAAACCCAACAACACTTGGTGTCATTTTATAGTTAAAATAATCAAAAATTAAATCGTTTTCAATATTAGCAGCGGCTTTTACGATGAATGAGAAAAAAGAAGCAATGAAAGTATTCATGTTTCTGGTACAATAATAAGATAAAAAATATTAAGTTAAATATCTATACTCGAGTAAATTTATAAACTTCCTTTTTATTTGAAGATAATAATACTACTTCAATAATGTTCCACTTCTTCGTAATTTGTACCTGCATTATAGTAAAGTAACAAAATCACAAGAAATAAATAAATCGACCCATAACTTCGCGTGACAGTTTTGCTGCTTTGAGTTGGTACTATTAAATTATTCAAAATCATTTGGAAATCGTATTTGATTTTATTAATATAATGTTTATAAGACTAGTAGTTATGGCATATTCGTATACAAATATAACAATGATAAATCTGATAGAAATTAAAAAATAATTGCGTTACACGGTATATTAATTTTATTTAGTCTTACAGTTAGTTATATAACTACAAAATCCACATAATTATTTATTTCAACTTTATTTCAACTTTCGAAGCAATTTTGTGATAAAATTATTCTTCGGTAGCGATAGCCTAAAATATTTTTAAATGTTTTATTTAACTAGCAACCATTACTGTTTTTGGAATTATATATGTCAATTTTATGAATAACCTTTTAGTTCGTTGATATTTGATGACGATAACTTCGAAGAATAATATTATAAGGGAAATAGCTAGTCCCCCCATCAGAATGAGTAGGTGGGGGGAAAATTCATATATATCCGTGCTAGAAACATTAAGAATTTCTTTGCGACATTGCGGCTTCCGTGATGTCCATCTTCTAACTTCCCGATGACGAATTCCCACTTCTGACATTTTCGCAAAGCTTTAATGAATACAATCAAACCATTAAAAAGCAAAATTAATTTAAGGGAAAATATTTGAATAAACAGGTGAAATATAATAGTTAGCACGATTACCCAATCTTTGCCAATTCAATGAAACTGCTATTGTAAGGCATAGCCATCGTGATGAATACCGGTGCCTGTATGTGCACCTCCATTAGCTCGCAGATCTCTCGGTAACTGTAGGTACGATGAATGATGGGATAGCCGACGTCCGGATGCATGTGATAGGCAAATCCGCTCTGCTGCACGAGCTCCATCGCTTTTTCTGGGTACATAAACTTATCGGATTTCGAAATCTTTGACCAACGGTTTTTGTAAAATGTTCTTGTTTCCCAGTCCTCTTTCTAAACGAAACACAATATTTATTTTGTATATATTAGAGTCGGGTGATTTTTAAGACGTTATGTGAGTGACTATATTACGTTGATTAGAAAATCGAAGTATATCATTGGTTCCGAAGATAACTTCAAGTCAGTTTTTGCTAGCTGGTTAAGAGAATCATTTATTTTGTAAATTGGCTCATTTAAACGTACAGATACTATGCTTGCAGAATAGTAATTAAAAATAAGTAAACTAAACACCATCATATTGATGAATACAATACGAGTCGCTAATTTTTCCATAGAGAAATTCGTACCTGTTACAATAATTAGCATATTTGAAGCATCGGAATAATTTTTTTCAATTTTAAAAGTTGAATATATATCTTTTAACAGCGTGTACCTTGTTGACACATTGCTCCAGTGGTTACGAACAATGCATTTGAATAAGGCATGGTAGATATTTCTTTTGTTTCGTATCTATACGTAAGAGCCAAAATCGCAATGATGACAATTAATATTACCGTTGTTAGATACCAACTTTCTAAGTCAAATGGCCTAAGAACTTCGCCTATTTTGATATTTTTTGGTTGTGGATTACGAAATATAAAACAAGTTCTGAAATACGATTAACTTAAATATTTTCATTGTAGTGAAATCCAAAACTACAAATGTAACTGGGAATTCAAGCGTTACCGAAATGGCCATGTAGGATATACAAATTTCGTTGAACTAACTCGTTCTCTTGTCATAATTATGGGACTACCTGTAATTTCGATTTCATTATCATCCAAAGCTCGACTCAGTGGTCCCTCATTATCGCCCTCCATCCATTTTTGGACTTCTCCAAACTTCATCCTATTTTATAATTGTATTTATATTTGCCAAAAGTATCACGCATGTTTCGCAATTATAATGATTGGCAATATATGGACATTACAGTTAACTTACGTGATATTGAACATTTCTGAAAAATGTACCAAAACTGTATATCCAAATCTTGATAATCCATCTTTTGAATCTGTCCTATATTTTTCGAGGTAATTCTCTATTGTAGTATTTATGGGCTTATATTTACTCTGTATAAATAATGTATCACTGTTATAATACAAAACGACATATTTTTGATGCAGAAGATGTTTTTCGTACTTACACCAAAAAATGAAGCCCTCATGATCATCCCATGCATGTTAGACCTTCTCGTAATTTTGTTTTGTAACAAAGTAATTTTGAGTCCAATACTTTTACTCCAAGTGCCCATTTGGATGATATTCAACTTTCCACCTCCTGCTTTCCAAGGGTTATAAACATCATACAATTCATGCGTGTCATTGTGCTTCTCCGAAGGCACAGCTAAAACAAAATCCGTGGAGAGCCCAAATGCGCGATCGTCTATGATGCGTGTTGCATTCTTCATGTTAGCAGCCAAGACAAACCAGTGATGCGTTTCACCATACAGTCTATAATCAAAAGCCTGCACTTCTCATTTATTGATTACTTATTAAGATTCATGAATGACGGCTACATATCAGTAACCTCAAGTTTTATAACAGTACAAATATGTTAAATGAAAGTGCTTACTTTAGAAAATAATAAGTTGGTTTGATTATTATCGAAACAGCGTAAATCAAGGAAAACTCCCAATTTCCAGTAGTTCTCATTAAGTAACTTATGCAACTTGACCTTACTGTTTAAGTCATCAAACGTTGTCCTAATTCCTAGTTGGTTAAACTGTCGTATTAATAGGATATTTTCTGGCAGAAGTTAATATTGATACGAATTATTCAATAACCGTAACAAATATTGTAGTAGTCTTAAATATGTTGGATTAGAGTTATTACCTTTATTATTATTGCAAGAAAATCCAACAACACTTGGAGCTTTCTTGAAAACAAAATAGTTGAGAATAAGTTCATTTTGCTCATTACCGTGTATATTTATTATCAAATTGAATAGCACTGTCACCTCAAATTTCATCACATTCACAAGACAGTTGTTCAAGAGAAAAATGAAGTGTATCCCTCGTCTATGAGAACAATGATCTGAACTAATATAAATAACATTCTATTTTTAAATAGGATTCTAATATTCTACATTGGTTATGTTGTTTGTAAATGACGCAAGCCGACGAAAAAGTGCGATGCGATCAATATCGCGTGTTTTTGCTCCTTTACTTATTTACGCCTGCAATTATCAGTTCTAAAAATAAAACAATGCTTATAAATATATATAAGAATATGCTTATAAATACAAGAGAAGATGCTAAAAAATGCAATTTTTATATAAAACATAATAAATAGCAAAAATGCTTTGTTTCTTCATAGTTTAAATCTGTGGCTTCCAGGAATAACGACTTACCTGACTTTTACGTGTTATCGAGAAATCGCCGTTTTAAAATTTCTGTCATGACACTTCATGTAAGATCGAAATGCGTAAGATGAGTAATAACAATTTAGAACAAAGGTATCGAATATCTTTCGAACCCCACTATCAGCTGCTAGAATACATTTTTGTTCTTTGTATAAACAATCAAAACGATGCAGTTAAGTCGTTATTCTGGTAGCTGTGCAGTTAAGTGGTTTAGGGAAATTGTTTAGGGAAATAAGATAAATAACATAGTTATTTCTACACTTGAAAAATAGAATAAAAATTCTTTTTTAAATATTCATTCCCGCGCATGCGCCTCCCAACAGAATGTGCTGAAGTCAACGGAATTCGGTAAACCGAATACCGAACGTTACTCGGTTATGCACACTCGCCCCATCGCCCGGCAATCAAAGCTGTTATGTTCCCTTCTATTACCTATTGCCTTTGATCTTTATTGCTATAAAAATAGGTATGGTATAATCTATTTATTGTATAGTATTAACTTCAAAACGGTGCTTTTAATTAAATATAAATGTTCAGTTAAGTGGTTTTTCCGGGCACAGGTGCAGTTAAGTGGTTATGCACTTAGCTGATATTTGCTCTTTGAACGCGTTTCAGATTTCCGGACAAAGTCTATATGAAAAAGGGTAGTTAGAAGGTATAAATTCCGGTGCTAACTCAATTTTGATCCCGAAGTGGGTTAGGTCGTTATTCCTGAAAGTCACAGATATGTAAGAAATCCAATCGATCGTAGTGACTTCGCCACTCTAATTGTTATAGTATGATTACCTAAAAAATTTAATAAAGTACTCTTGAGATATTATATTTTAAGGGGATGCAAAAATTCATTAATTGAAATTAATTGAAATTAAAATAATTTGAACTGAAAACTGAATTTGCAAAAATAATGAAAAAATGGAAATAACGCGTTTTGACAATATTGTCCAAGGTTTTGGTAAAGAATCATAATCCTTATAAATATAAATAAATCTGGCAAATCTCATAAAACAATATTTTCACAATATTGTGTAAAAATTGGATGGTATATGGGGGTCTGTACATGTCTCTTCCCCAGGCTGGAAGAATCTGCGTCGGGGTACAGCGTGCATTTCTATGACGGAACAACTCGCACCAACGACCTCTCGGGTAGTTTCTGGATCCAGGTGCCATGGGTTTCTCGCGTGTAGCTGAATTGACCTGGGTAGCCACGGGAATATTTATTCCTGGGCAGCGTCGTTCTGTAGCTAAAAAGTCGCATGCAAAGATGGTCGGGCGGGGAGACGGTTTCTCGCAATATCAAAAGATCAACTACTTAATTTAATCACAACGTTTATTGCTTTACGCGTGCGAATACATGTTACGCTCACATTTGTGGCTCGTGCTTTTTATCACGCTACACAGGCGCGTTGACCCCGATTCTAGAAGTGGGGTTATGTGACGATTTCGACTTTAATAACTTTCCCCCGGATATATGAAAAAGTTGTATATTGTATTCGGCAGCAATGAGAGCTGTTGACGTTCGCGAGTGGCTGCCCTCGCGGAAATCAATAGCCTACTTTACACCCTAGGTGCATAATATACTACATTGAATATTTTAGTAAACATTTTCACAGCATTTGCCAATTTTAATACAGAGGTTTCATCGATATTTTTCTCCAAAAATGATATAAGTCCCCATTGTCTCTGCGAATTAAGTAAAATAGAGAAGTTAACATAAAAATATCAATGTAATTCATACTTCATGTATTTTTACATACATAAGTAAAAGTTTAAATACCTTGTTTGATTGTACTTATAGACCTTTTTTTCAAAAATGAAAATAATAAAGGCAAAAACCATGCCTAAAGCTAGGATTATAAGATGTGGAGCAAATTCATACATATCCGTGCTCTCAAGATTTACATCACCTTGACATAACGGTTTAGATGCTGTCCATCTCATAACTTGCCGGTGACGAATTCCCACTTCATACATTTTTGAAAGCCTTTGAAGATAAACATATTAAAAATTAAAAATAACATAGAAAAACTTAGAAAATACTGGTTTTCTCGTAAAATAATTTGTTGGTATTTTTAAAATATCTAATTTAATTAAAAATGTCAATTTTTGAGCAATGAACATTAATTTTGTGATACAATCACTTTTATAATTACCCGACTCTCGCCAACTCTAAAAAACTGCTATTGTAGTTCAAGGCTAAACTATTGAAGATAGGATACTGAACGTGCACCTCATTCAGTTCGCAAATTTCCCGCAAAGTAAATGTCTTATCAATGATCGGGTAGCTGTAATCCGGATGCGTGTGATAGGCAAAGGTTCCCTGTTGCACCATCGGTACCGCTTCGTCGGGAAGCAGAAACCTCTTTTCCTTCGGAATTTTCAACCACCTCTTCTTGTAAAATCCCTCTATTTCCCACGGAGGGAGTTTCGTTATGATGAAGTCAAAGTATACCATCGGCTCGGAGCCCAAAGCTAAATCTGTCTTTGCCAATTCGTTCAGTGAATCGTTAATTTTGTATATTGGCTCGGTCAACCGAACAGATACGATGCACGCTGAATAGGCGGTGAAGATCAAAAGACTGAATATCAGCACCAGCAGGAATACTAGTCGTGTGGATAACTTTTCCATTGCGAAACTAGTACCTACATAATGAAAAAAAAATATTTTTATACATATTATGATACATAATATATTATATGTTATGAACACAGAACATATATTATAATTGTAAGAATTGTTGTTGGGAATTTGTTGCTTCTGCAATAATTGTATTTATATCGTCAGAGAAAAAACTGACCTTGCTGACACATAACCCCGAAGACCACCAAAAACGAATTTGAAAACGGCGTCTGAGACGTGTCTTCGCCTTCAAAACGAAAGGTCAAACCTAAAATTACTTCAAATATTATTAGAAAAACGATCGTCAAACACCAATTTTCAACAGTAAATGGGCGAAGGATTTCGTCAAATTTAATTTCTGTCGGCTGTGGATTCCGAAATATAAAGCAAGTTCTGAAATAATCATTTTACACTATATTTTGTACATTCCATAAATATTAAATAATTATATATCAAGATACCTGAATGGCCATGCAGGATAAATAAACTTTACTACACGAAGTCTTTCATTTGACATGATTATAGGAGTGCCAGTTATCTGAAATTCATTATGCGATATTGATCGGGACATTGGACCAAGCGTGTCGCCCTCCTTCCAAATTTTAACTTGACCAACTTCCAATCTGTCAATGATATGAGCCATTATTTACACTTTATAAATGAAATATAAAACAAATTATAAAAACATTCATTAGTATTTACGAAATATTGAACATTTCGGAAAGATGTATTAGAAGACTGTATCCAAACTTAGATAGTCCGTCTCTCGATTCCGTTGCAAAATCTTGTAGATAGTTTTCAAGCGGCATATTTTTGGGTCTATATTTGCTCTGTTAAATTTAAAATCATACAATTACTAATAGTATCTGACGATACTGTTAATAGTATTAATATACTATTAATTACCCTCGCTACGCTAATTTCCTCTCGTGCAATAATGGGCCACTCAAGGCACTATAGTCGTACGATATTTTATAGCCCGTTTACTTAAATCCGCTGTCACGGATAGGTGTGACCTAAGTGCGGATTTAGGTCGCGCAGTGCTATAATAGTACATTATAGCACTGGTGTGGAAGGTGCTTATTTGCCGCATGAGACATTTTTCGCACGTGCGTAGTAAGTGAGAAACGTCGAATGCGGTAAAAATCACTTTACATACACGTTTCATACAGTATTTTATCATGTCAAAGTTGTGATTTTTATAAGAACGCTTCTCGCAACTAATTAAAGTTCATAATTTTTAGAAAATAATGCTCATTTAATAAATAGTTTTGTAACAATCAACATGTTCATATAATGTATGTCATCATATCCATAATAATAACAACAATTTATAAGAATTAGGGAAAATTTAACTATTTACGTAAAATGTAATCGACGAGTCGTTGAATGTAAATTGTCATGTAAAAATATTCCAAAGCCTGAAATTTAAATAATTGTTCTCTAAGGAGTGTTAATGGATTTTTTTTAATAGATTAAATTTGGAGCTATATAATTTTCAAGTGCTTTAAGTCTAAAATCAGTTTTATTAGTTAATTAAGACATTATTCTCAATTTTTTACGGAATCAAAGGCATTCAGCAACTGTAAAAAATCGATTAATGAATTTTTGCATCCCCTTAAAATATAATATCTCAAGAGTACTTTATTAAATTTTTTAGGCAATCATACTATAACAATTGGAGTGGCGAAGTCACTACGATCGATTTGATGTCTTACATATAAGCAAAATACATTACTTGAATGCTACTTAAATAGTACTTTCAAAAATTATTCGTCCAAAGAATCCAAAATTTTGCATGATTTCTTCAAACATAAAATATTAGTTCTTAATCAAAGAATTAATTTTTTTGCCACTCCGTGTGCAAAGCTCGATTTCGCACACAATTGAATAAAAAAGCATGCACTAAATCAAGCTTTGTGCACATCATGTGAAAAAATACTGTCCGATACACGGGTGGGAAGGTGATTTTAACCTCGTCTGACCTTTTCACCCTCGCTTCGCTCGGGCGCAAACATCCACACGAGACTAAAATCACCTTCTCGCACTAGTATCCAAATGTACTATTTTTGGCCTTTCATATTTATAAAATAACCGTTTTTTAGGAAAATCCAAAGTTTGATTTTGAATCCAAAATGGTTTTTTTTTTAACACAAGCACGATTTTCGCGGTTTTTGAACCTAAAAGCGGGTTTAAAGTAACCAATTTTAGACCAACGGACGCAAAAGTAAAGGCGTAGCGAGCGCAAAAGTGGGCGTAGTGGTCCCAAAAGTGCCGTAGCGAAAATCCAAACCTGTGTCACAAAAAATATCATGTGCACCAAGGGCTAAGTGGGCCTTTTGACCTCGTGTGATTGCAGTACTCATCTTCGGTTCGTACTGCAAGCTCCACATTCGGTCTAAAAAAGCCTACTTTACGCCCTTGGTACACAATATACTATTTTTTTTCTAAAATTTTTTTAATAGGTGATTAAAAATTTGATATACTATCTAAATTTTTTTTTTTTTTTCATCTATTTCGAATAAACCTGACTTCCAAAAAATTGGTACCGCAAACAGTGCTTTCTGTAATTGGTTTTAACTTTTCATTTAACGATTTGATTTAAAATTTTTATTTATATACTGAAATGTGCCAGTATTCTGAAATTAAATAAACAACTGTCCCTGGTCCCATAATTCAAAAGCCCTTTTTTCGAATAATATTAGTGAAAGCCACGCATACACCTGTAAGCGCACACACATAAATCTCTACTGTGAGAAGCGACACTCGCTAAAGTGAACTGAGATATCTACCCGAAAGAACCCGGCTCTTATGCTCATTCCACGCAAATTTGACCTGCGGAAGATCTTGCTCTGGCGGAGGATCACACTGATCCCGCTGCTCGAGTTCCAGGAGCCGAGGCGTGTGATGTTCAGCTGGCCGCCGCCCTTCTTCCATGGATTGTAGGCGTCGTGGAGCTCGTAATTGCTCGAATCCTCGTCGACGGCCTCGGGCAGCGCGATGACCAAGTCCGTGGAGATGCCGAAGGCCCAGTCGTCCATCATCGTCATAACTTCGTCGAGGTCCCAGCCGAGCACCAGCCACCTGTGCATCTCGCCAAAGAGCTGACATTTCGACGCCTGCCGATTCGCAAGAGCGATCGATTGATTATGTGTATGGAAGAATCAAGTGAAAGTATAGTGCTAATTTTGGGACAATTTTACTTCAATTAAGAGAAATAGTCTGAATGAAAACGCTGACTCACTTCGTAAAATAACCAAGTGATTGTATGGGTACTAAGACATCGCGTATCCAAAAAGATACCTTGCACCCAGTTTGTTATCAGATGGTTAACGTTTAAATCATCATCTAAATTGAAAAAACCTATTCTAATACCTAATTTATTGAATTCCCTTACAAGTAAAAGATTATCTGAAAGTCATTTGTATCGTAATGTAGTAGATTAAGGAAAAATCGTGTGAAAGTTCAATATTTCATCACAAGTACCTGTTTCATTATTACAAGTAGACACAACAACATTTGAAACTTTTTTATAGACGAAGTAATCAATGATCAAATCATTTTCATTATTTCCAAAAATTTTGCCAAATGTAAACAATAAAAATACTAATTTAATTATTTTCATCTCATTCGAGTACTTTTATATACTGTTAGGCAAGTTTTTTTTTTCGGAAATAAAATAAAAATATTCTAATTGGTATCTGTATAGTAAAATTATCAAAATGCAAAATTCGATTTGAAAACGATATCTATACTATCTTTCATAACACACTTAATTCAGCTGTGCGACAGGTGGATAGAATATTATGTAGCTGTCCGATGCCATCGCGTGTTTCGACTCATTTATTAATCCTTCTACCATATGCTTTCTATATTAACGTATTTATGAGCGAATTATATTTTTTTCCGTGTAATGTAACGTAAAAAATTTTTACTTATTTTATTTAATACGTATAGAATACTGTCACGCTAATTGAGATTACACGCCCCAATTTTATTTTAATACTGTTAAACGCACCAATTTTATTTTAATATTGTTGCATGTACTAGTTTTATTTTAATGTTGTTAAAGGCACCAATTTTATTTTAATATTCTTACATACGCCAGTTTTATTTTAATATTGTCAAACGTATCAATTTTGTTTTAGTTTTGTCAAATCAAAAGTTTAATTGCAACTATTCTTATTATTTTCAAAACCAATAAAACCTAGTATATATAAACATTACGTTGCTACACAAAATTCTTTTGGACCAGCGAAAGGTCATATTCACATAATTGCGATATTTGCAAGATGGTCTGAATTGGTATTTCATATTTTCGGATCAATTATTTATCCATCGATATGTAAAACTTTACCGGTCAACTTACGAGTTGTATCGCGAATTCTTATCTTCATAAACATTAAGCCAGGTGAGAAGCCAAATGCGTGGGGTTAGGCGATAAGGACTTGCCGTGGAAAAGAAGAATGATTTGTCAGAAGAGTTCGGGGCAAACGAAAATTCGTTTGCTTCAAATTTATAATCCGTGAAATGTAAGAACACAGTTTTTCAATCACAATACATTTTTAATTGGTTTTTCCACTTCTTACATTCTGGCAAAGCTTCAATGATAATAATATAACCATTAAAAATCAAAACTATTTGAAGAAAAAAACGAGTGAGGTATAATAGTTAGCGATCAAAATATTACCCGATCATTGCCATTGCAGTAAAACTGCTATTATAATTCCTGTATGTGCACCTCCATTAGCTCGCAAATCTCTCGGTAACTGTAAGTGCGATGAATGATGGGATAGCCGACGCCCGGATGCATGAGATATAGGCAAATCTTCCCAGTCCTTTTTCTAGACGTTACATAATAGTTATTTTTTATTTATTTTTCTATTAGATAATTTTTTAAGAAGTCATATAAGTGAGTATTACATTGATCAGAAAATCGAAGTATATCATCGTCGTTCGTGAAGAGTATCAACACCATGATCCTCATCCTCTTAAAAACAGTGAAATCGAAACAATTAATCTTTTTCACCAGAATTCTTTAGCTCTGTTTATAATAATACTGATACGGATAACGATATTCTTCGTAATCATTCTTGACAGGATATTATATCTAGTTGGCACGTTACACCTGAAAAACTTGGCAAAATTATAAACAATTTAGAAGATAAGGCTAATTCCGTCCCAGATAATGTACCTGCAATTTTTAGTAGGCGATGTTGGCCTACTTTGGAAGAGTCTATCACCAGAATTTTTAATAATATTTTGGCATCTGGTTGCTTTCCAAATTTTTGGAAATTTTCCTATATATTTACCATCCCAATGTATCAACCATTTAAAATTATAAATTGCCTTCCGAAAATCTTGGGTGCATTGATAGTGGACGAATTGTCAAATATTTTCACTGTTAAATTTTCAGAACAACAACATGGTTTCATTAAGGGTCCATCCACGTTCATCTATCTTCTTCTTTTTAATGATTACCTTTCTGGAGCATTCGAGACATCTTATCAAACTGATGATATATATACAGAAATGTCCGAAACATTCGACAAAGATGTCATAGTCGTTTACTTTCAAAACTTTGAAATTTTGGAGTGCGAAGACTTTTTATGTTGAATTCATCGTATTTATCTGGTCATGCTCAAGTTGTTCGCTTTTATAACGACATATCTTTGTATATGGCTGTGACATTGGGAGTATCTCAAGGTTCCCATTTAGATCCCTTCTTGTTTTGGATTAATATAATTGATCGTGTACCTTGCATAAAATATTTTCAATTGTAAAGTCGCCTAATGATGTGGTAAAATTGCAAGCCGATGTTGTAGTACTTTCAACGTGGACAAATGAAAGTGGACTATCTCTTAACATCAGGAAATGTAACACCATGATTACCAATTAAATGGAATATCACTACCGCGAGTTGATACTGTCAGGGACCTAGGCGTTTGACCTTCTTATAATTTTGTTTTGTAACAAAGTAATTTTGAGTCCAATACTTTCACTCCAAGTGCCCATTTGGATGATATTCCATTTCCCACCTCCTGCTTTCCAAGGGTTATAAACAGCATACAATTCATGCGTGTCATTGTGCTTCTCCGAAGGTACAGCTAAAACAAAGTCCGGAGAGAGCCCAAATGAGCGATCTTCTATGATGCGCGTTGCATTCTTTATATTAGCAGCCAAGACTTCACCATGAAGCCAATATTTCATCATGAAGTCTATAATAAGAGGCCTGCATTCTCATTTATTGATTACTTATTTCGATTCATGAATGATGGCTATATATATGAGTAACCCCAAGTTTGTGAAAGAAATCAGCTTACATCAGAAAATAATAAGCTGGTTTTATTATTATCAAAATAGCGTAAATCAAGGAAAACTCCCAATCTCCAGTAACTCACATTAAGTAACTGGTGCAGCTTGGCCTTACAGTTTAACTTATCAAAAGTCATTCTAATTCCTAGTTAATATTGATTCGAATTATTCAATAACCATAACAAATATTGCAGCAGTCTTAAATATGTTGGATTAGAATTATTACCTTTATCACTGTTGCAAAAAAGTCCAACAACACTTGGAGCTTTCTTGAAAACAAAATAGTATAGTTGAGAAAAAGTTCGCTTTACTCCTTAACGTGTATATTTATTATCAAAGTGAATAACAGTGTCACCTCAAATTTCATCACATTCAGAAAACAGTTGTTCAAGAAAAAAAATTAAATTTACCACTCGTCTATGAGAATTCTAATACTCGATATTTCTTATGTTGTTTATGAATGACACATGCCGACGAAAAAGTGGAATGCGATAGATATCGCGTGTTTTTGCTCCTTTACTTATGTACATGTACAATTATCAGTTCTAAAAATAAAACAATACTAATAAATACACAAGAAAATGGTAAAAAAAATACAATTTTGATATAAAATATAATAAATCGCAAAAAAGCTTTGTTTTTTGTTAGTTTAACTATTTACTTGATAATATTAATTTTTAAATACTTGTATAAATTTTATAGAAAATTACATATATTATTTAAGATTAATATAAGTACAGACAATAGGGTTTCAAATAAAAAAAAATTTTTAATTTGTTATGTAAGTTGTTAATTTTTTATGTCAATAATCAATAACTAATTTTTGGCTCACTATAGCAAGTGCTATAGTAGACTTCCTATAAGACATAAAAAAACAAAAAGAATCAATTTTATTGCATGAGAATCGTTTCAGTAGAAACTGAGATAACGAGGTATACGTCACACACATCCAGATAGACATTTTTCAAAAACTATTATACGAACCAATCCTTTCATTCAAAGAACTCATACCAAATATTTCCAAAAGTAATAGTATGATCTTAATGAAATCTTACACACATATTGCCTATATCACATGCAAAATAGTCCAAAAATTTCAAGCCAATACATAATGACGTTCTCGAGAAATTACGATTTGAAAAAAAACTTTAACCTGAAATACCTCTGAAATTTATGAACCAATACTTTGGCCAAAAAAAACTCAGCCAATAGATGTCAAACTATACCTCTTCACAAAATTTCAAAGCGATTAAACCAATTTTATTCGCACGCGAAAAAAAATCAATCTTTTTTATAAATTATTCTTTTTTTTTCTCAAAAATAATCAAGAGAAACGCTTAAAAATTTAGCAAATTATGGTATTCTTCATTCTTCATAAACATCAAAATTTTCATGTCAATATTTTTTTTTACCTTGGCGATATAACCTAGGGTGTGATCCCTATTAGTCTGCGTGTCCCTATTTGTGTGCTTTTCTATTAAAATAAGTCATGCAAGAAAGTGTTAACGCAATTAAATAAACATAATTTTTTGTAAATGAGTAACTACGAGTTAGTATTAGTATGCCATTCAGGTTATTTTTTTAATCATTTAAAATTATTTATTGTACCTACTAACTTAATATCTTAATCAATAGTTTAAACCTTTCTTTTGCTAAAAGTATTTTTAGTTCTGCGAACATATGAGTATTCAATACCAATATATAAATCCACTCTTAGAAAAACGATGGCCGGCTGTTGTGAAGCATTTAAAGATTGATTTTATTGGTCGGTATGAAATAGGCGCGAGGATCTGCTTGATCTGAATTTAGAAACTCGAGTATTTGCAGCTACTAAATAATCAAAATATGTTAAAATAGGTTGTTTCTATAACATATAGTACTAGTTCTTTTCAAATGTAGACTACCATGAAGTTGTGTACTTGTAGTATCACCAACTTTTCTAATTATTATTATGTTGCCGCTCTGACTTTTGTACTAACCTTTTTAAACATATGCAAATTCAGACTGTGATAATTATATCAAGAGGCATGTAATTAGTTTTAATAAACATTATTATCTTTCTTTATACACGACATTTCCGTATTTATTAACCACCACTCATAAAATATCAATAAAATAGAATAAAAACAGTTTATTTTTTGCTTAAAAAAGGTATCTAATTATCTTATCACTTGCACTAATTAAAACTAAATCATAGAAAAAATAGCGTTTATAACTTCAAAACCCAAATTGGGTTTCCTTTCTCCTACCGGTAAGGCGATGTGAAGTTTAAAATCAACCCAATTTCATTATTTAATAAATTAACATTCGAACGTTTATTTGGAAAAACAATAACGTCAGGTGCTTCGTATATGTAAATACTATGCTCAGAAAATTTTTTGCGCGATTTTATCAGCATTTCCATGAGATGCGCCCATTTCAAAACTAGATCCAAATTCTAAAAATAAAGATTCCTACTTACCGGCATTGAGGTTTTTATTTAATTAAATAAGTTCTGAGTAGGTTTTTGGAAAAACAACGTCAGGTGCTCCGCGTATGTCAATACTCAAATTTTTTTTTAGTGATTCTATTAATATTTGCAAAAGATGTAGACATTTCAAAATTATGTCGGTATTTCACGTTACCTTAAATGTATTTGTGTGCCCCCGATTTTTGAACCTGTTTCTGTGTGTGTACGCTCCACTTATGTGCCTTTTGAAATATTCATTTTGCACCATTTTCATCAAACTAAGATATTGAATATATACCCAGATAGCAAGAAACGTTTGAGAAGCGTTTCTGAAAGATTTTGCTGGAAACGAAGGAAAGTTTGCCCTATTGAGCCGGAAATGTTTTTAATACGTTTCAGAAACGTTGAAATGTCCGACTTTGGTGCAAGGTTACGTTGTAGGAACGTCTTAGAGACGTTTGTTAACCATGTACAAAAAACATTAAGTGGTGGCATAGTTCAGATCATAAAAGAAAAGAAATTTCCAAGTTATATAAGGGACGTCTACTCTAGCAAAGCGTATACTGTTTGATGCAATATCAGTGTTAATAACTAGTAATGTAAATTATTATAATTTCGTTGTAGAAACGTTTCCGCAACGTTTCCGGCTACGGTTTCCGAAAAGTTTCTACAACTTGAACATGCAACGAAGTCGGACATTTCAACATTTCTGAAACGTCTTAGAAACGTTTCCAGCTCAATAGGGCAAACGTTCCTACGTTTTCAGTGAAATCTTTCAGAAACATTTCTCAAACGTTTCTTGCTATCTGGGATAGTATTGTACGACTTTTTCATTTAGTCAAGTAACGTAGGTACTATTATTTATTTGTAGTTACATATCTAAGTATTCACGTGCATCACTCTCGCCGTATACCTTTAGACGCAACAAACTCTGTGGATGAAAAGCCGTTGCCAACTTCACAGTAAAATAAGTTTAGGTCCGCAATCACGGAAGACCGCACAAGGGTCCACACATAGGGACAAGTTTTAAGACTGACTATTAGTGGATTCGTTTAAAATATTAAAAAAGAGCTTAAAATGTGTTAGGTTTATTATACTTTATTGTTTAAATAAATAATTCTTCTAACATGAGAAACAATTTATTTGCTGTGAATCGCATTTATAAACTATTTATTAACTTACAAAAAGTAGTGTCCATAAAAGCTTTTCATAAGCGAAGTCGAGTAAACTGCTAAAATTGAAAAATGACTTTTCAAAAAATGAATTACTAAGGATTTGAAGTTTTTAAATATAAAAATACGTATATATTTCTTTATGAATAGCGATGGACTAACTGTAACTAGCGGCATGATTTTTGTTTTAATTGTAAAAAATTTTATCCTGTATAAAGTGAACTCAAAATTGATAAACAATATTAGGTTTAAATTGTAAAAAAATGGTAAAATAAAATTTTGAAAATCGAGAAATTGCTATAAAAAAAAACCTTCACAAAAAAGGGACATTGATTGACACTTGCATAAGGAAAATAAAAGAATGAGCCCTGAACGTTAAAATCGGTTCAGTAGATCATGAGATATCAGCGTACACACACACACACACACACACACACACACACACACACACACACACACACACACACACACACACACACACACACACACACACACACACACACACACACACACACACACACACATACACAGGCACACGCACACACGCACACACACACATATATATATATATATATATATATACGCACACACGCGCACACACACACACACACACAGATATATGCATCATTCCATATGGACATTTTCTCGAAAACTTTTTTTACTATCACAAAGCTTCCTCTAGAAGAAAGCAATAACTCTTACTATATAAGTATTTTCAAAAAATATATTGTTAGAAAAGTATTAAAATTTCATAAATAACAATAACTTTAGTAAATTTATTGAATATTTTATAAATATTTTCATATGGGTTTTCTTTAATGCGTTCGCCAACTTCAATATATATGTTTCATTAATTTTTTTGTGCAAAAATGATGTCCGTCCCGATAGTATCTGCGAATAATGTAAATTGGGGAGGTTAATATAAAAACGTCAATGTAATTCATATTCTACGTATTTTTACATGCATAATTAAAAGTTAAAATTTACCTTCTTAGTTTGTTCGCATCGACAATTTTTTCAAAAATCAACATGATAAAGCCAAACAGCATGCCTATAACTAGAATTATAAGATGTGGAGCAAATTCATAAATATCCGTGCTGGATACATTTATGATATCATTTCGACATCGAGGCCTATTTGATGACCATCTAATAATTTGCCGCTGGCGAATTCCCACCTCAGACATTTTTGCAAATCTTTAAAGACAAAAATATTAAAGATCAAACATAACATAGAAAAATTTAAAAAATACTTCGTCGCGCGATACGAAGAAAAGCCAACTTGGAAGTTACAGGCGAAGAAAAGCCAGTTTAAATTTTCCCAGACAAGGAAAAGCCAGTTTGCGCCATTCCTGCGGAGGAAAAATCCCAACTGACGGCATCTAACTAATTACTAGTTATCTAATTATCTTGATTGATCATATTTTTATCTTACCTTTTTATCTTTTAAAAAAAATTTAATCTTTTTGGTTATATCTTTATATTTATCTTATCTTATTATCTGAAAGTTATCTATAAGATACCAACTAAATGTTACTTTCGTTTGAGAAAAGTAAAACTGGCTTTTCTTCGTCTGGGAGGGCGTAAACTGGCTTTTCTTCGTCTGGGAGGACGCAAATTGATTTTTCTTCGCCTTAGACGCGTTTTTGGCTTTTCTTCGCCTGTAACTTCCAAGTTGGTTTTTCTTCGTACCGCGCAACGACTTCTTATTTGGTAAAAAAAAATCGTTTTTTTGTATTTAAAATATCAATGTTTGAGAAATAATCTAAAAAATTTTTAATCTAAGCTGTACTCTACATTTGTTCTTTTCTATATTTTCTAAAAGGCTTCTTGGCCCGTTTACTTCAATAAAATAAAATAAGATCAAATATAAAGTAAATGATAATTTTGTGATACAATTACTTTTAAAATTACCCGATTTTCGTCAACTCAAAAAAGCTGCTATTGTAGGTGATGGCTATTGTAGCGAAGATAGGATGCTGAATGTGCACCTCCATCAGTTCGCAGATTTCCCGAATACTGAAGGTCTTATCAATGAGCGGGTAGCTGATATCCGGGTGCGTGTCATAGGCAAAACCTCCCTGTTGCACCAATGGTATCGCTTTTTCGGGGTACAAAAACCTCTTTTCTTCCGGGATTCTCAACCACCTCTTCTTGTGAAATTCCTCCAATTCCCACTGAGGGAGGCTCTTTATGAGGAAGTTAAAGTATATCATCGGCTCGGAGCCCAATGTTAAATCTGTCTTGGCCAATTCATTCAATGAATCGTTCATTTTGAAGATTGGCTCATTCAACCGAGCAGATACGATGCTCGCTGAATAGTAGTTGTACGTCAAAAGACTGAATAGTAGAACGTGGATGAATACTATTCGAGTGGATATTCTCTCCATTGCAAAACTAGTACCTATGCAATGCAAAAAAAAAAATATTTTATTTGTAAAGATTGTATTTGGGTATTTGTGCCTTCTGCAATTGTATTTATATCATCAGAGAAAAAATTTACCTTGTTGACAGACAGCTGCGAAAACCACCACAAATGAGCTTGAAAACGGCGTCTGAAACATTTCTTCACTTTCAAAACGAAAGCTCACAGCTAAACTTGTTTCAAACATTATCAGAAATACGATGACCAAATACCAATTTTCACTAGTAAATGGACGAAGAACTTCATTAATTTTAATATCTTGGGGTTGGGGATTCCGAAATATAAAACAAGTTCTGAAATAATCATTTTAGGCACATACTTTACACAATATTTTGTACATTCCGTAAATATTAAATAATTATACATCAAGGTACCTGAATGGCCATGTAGGGTAAACGAACTTTATTAAACGAAGTCTTTCGGTTGTCATGATTACAGGACTGCCAGTTATTTGAATCTCATTATGGACTAATGCTCGAGATAATGGACCAAGCGTGTCGCCTTCCTTCCAAACTTGCACTTCACCAAATTGAAATCTGTCAAAGATATAGAGCATTATTTACACTTTGTACATAAAATATCAAAGGAATTATAAAAACATTCATTATTCCTACGAAATATTGAACATCTCAGAAAGATGTATTAGGATATTGTATCCAAATTTAGCGTTGTATAATCTTGTAGATAGTCTTGAATCGTCATATTTTTCGGTCTATATTTGCTCTGTAAAAATTAAAATAATGCAATTATTAAAATTACTTAACTTAGAATAATGCTTATCATAACTGAATAAAATCAATGATTTTCATAAAATAATGCTCATTTAAAAATGTAGTTTTGTATCAATCAACAAATTTTTATAATTTATATAATCATATCCATAATAACAACAACAACTTATAAGAATTATGGAAACTTTAACTATTTACGTAAAATCTAGTCGATAAACCGTTGAATGGAAATCGACTTTTAAAAATATTCAAAACTAAATTGTCTTTTTAATAGATTAAATTAGAAAATACCTACATAATTTTCAAGTACTTTAGGTTTAAAATCAGTCTTATTAGTTAGTTAAGAAATTATTCTAAATTTTTTAAGGAGCCAAAGGCAGTCATCAACTTTGCAAAATCGATTAATGGATTTTGGTTTGGAAAATCTCATAAATTTTTTAGTCAATCTTACAACTATTGAAGTAGCTAATTGAATTTTATGATTGCTTCAAACATTAAATGCTAATTCTTGACCGAAGAAATTTTGTTTTGCGGTTATTTTCATTTTAATATTTATAAAATAACCATGTTTTATGAAAATCAGAAGTTTGACTTTCGGCAATTGCCATTTTGACCCAAATTAATTTTAAGGGAGTGTGGTACTCATATACAACGGCACCCTAAAAAATTTTTCGAACGAAATTTCGGTTATTGTAGTTGACTTTATCACCCATGTTCATTGTTGTATTTCATCGATCTAACTATCTAACTATCTTGTGTACTCATTATTTCATCGATTCCCTTAAGAAATAAAATGAAATTTCGGTTATTTTTGAAGTAGTAATTTCGGTTGTTTTTGTGTAGAATTTACCGTGTTATGTCGGTAAAACAGAGTACAGGAGTATTACACCCCCTTATCTTTGTTTTTTTTTTAATCTGTTTCCCATAAATCTGATTTACACAACGATTGGCACCGCAAACAGTGCTTTTTTGTAATTGGTTTTAACTTATAATTTTAACATTTTGATTTAAAACTTTTATTACTTTTCTCAAATGTTACGTAACTCAGTGCCAGTGTTCCGAAATTAAGCACAATACAGTATCTTCGAAATAAAAGTTTCTCTTTTCTCATCATTCCAACTGCCTCTGGTCCCTTAATTCAAAAGACTTTTCTTCGAATAATCTTAGTGAAAGCCACGCATACAGCTGCACATGAACGAACACACACATACAAGCGCCACTGTAAGAAGCGGCACTCGCTATAAAGTGGGGCTAAGATATCTACGCCAAAGAACGCGGCTCTCATCCTGATCCCACGCAAATTGGCCCTGCGGAAGATCTTGCTCTGGCGGAGGATCACGCTGAGCCCGCGGCTCGGGCTCCAGGAGCCGAGGCGCGTGACGTTGAGCTGGCCGCCGCCCTCCTTCCACGGATTGTAGACGTCATGGAGCTCGTAACTGCTCGAATCCCCGTCGACGGCCTCGGGCAGTGCGACGACCAAGTCCGTGGAGATGCCAAAGGCCCCGTCGTCGATCATCATCGTGACGTTCCCGAGGTCTCACCCCGGCACCATCCAGCTGTGCCTCTCGCCGAAGAGCCGAGAGTTCGACGCCTGCCAGCGATCGATAGACCGATAATAACGTTGTCCACGTTAGTATTATTTTTTCGAAAATGGAGAAAATGGAGTGCTAATTTTGAGATGATTTTATTTTAATTAAAAGAAATATTTTAAATTGAAATATTGACGTACTCCGTAGAACAACAAAGTGATTGTATCGGTACTATAGCATGGCGTATCCAAAAAGATACCTTGCTTCTAGTACTTAGATGTTCTCAGACGGTTAACGGGTAAATTATCGTCTATATTGAAAAAACCTATTCTAATACCTAATTTATTGAATTCCTTTACAAGTCAAAGATTATCTGAAAGTCATTTGTATCGCATAATGTAGTAGATTTAGGAAGTATGGTATGTTTAATATTTTCATCAAGTACCTGTCCTGTTGTTACAAGTAGACACAACAACACTTGAAACTTTTTTATAGACAAAGTAATCAATGATAAAATCATTTTCATTCGTTCCATAAATTTGGCCAAATGTGCACAATGAAAATACCAATTTAATTATTTTCATCACATTCAAGTATTCCTGTATTGTTAGGCAAACTTTTTTCCTTGAATAAAATGAAAATCTTTTAATTGATTGTATAGTAAAATATTAAAAATGCAAATTGATTTTCTAAAATAATATTTTGAATCTGTTTTGTATGACACATAATTCAGTTGTATGGCATACAGACAAAATATTACGTGATTGTTCGACGTCCTTGCGTGTTTAGGCTTATTTATTAATCTTTCTACGTTATACTTTCTGTTTAAGTATTTATTGGCCTATTATGTTTTTTCTCGTGTCATTACTGATACTATACACAATAAATAAAAATAATTGAATCTCATCAAATTTCATATAACCTACAAAAAATCAGTAAAATATGATAAAATAAAAACTCGTAACTAATAAAAATATTAATAAATAAATCGGATTTTAACACATTCGAAATTAATATTATTTGATGAATTATGGGTTCAATAAAATAGACGTTATCTTAAATAATTGTAATTTTATATACTGTTTATAAATTTTATATTTAAAAGAAGCTTTTTAATAGGAAAACAATTTTTTTAGAGGAAACCTGTAAAAAATATACAAAATACACAATTTTTAGAAAATATCTGTGTATGTATATTTCTTTATTTTCGCTTTTTAATTCGAAAAAGAATAACTATTTTTGTATTAAATTGTATTTTCTTTTAATGAAATTTTTTGATTTACCAAATTTATCTTTTTGTTTTTTTATATGATTTAGGAAATATGGACAAATCCACAATATTTTTAACCATCATCATGTTACGATTTTTTTAAAAATAATTTACTACTGCTATCTGTTTGTCATGCGAAGCACTTTAATTCATCCTCAATAGAAACTAGAAAAAGACTGATCATGTAATTGACTACCTAAAAAGGTATCATTTTTTAATACTTTTTTGTGTACTAAAACAATATCACGACAAGCAGCATAAAAAAAATCTTCAAATCAATGGATCATTCGATCGCAACGCAATAGAGCTAAACATTAAGTTTGAGGAAGCTAAGTGCCAATGAAAATTGGCAGCGGCTTTTTTATTATCTCTAACATGATTTATGAAATTTCGTGTATAAAATTACAATTGTGCTTTTTTATCTAAAAAAAATAAAATTGTCGGTTTTTAATTAATTTGACTGTTTCTACGGTCGAAACAGCATTTGATTACTTTTTCCACTTTTTCTTCTATATAAAATAAACTTAAGTTTATACTTTTTAAGTTTGCGATGTACTCTTCCAGACCTATGACAATAAATTGGAATTTCAATATGACTTAACAATTATTTTTGTGGATATAATTGATGATTAAATACCTTTTCATATTTTCATAAATAAAGACAATCTTCTCAATCATAAATATTAACAGCCCGGAAACTATTCCTATTATTAGCAGGAACAAATGAGGTGCAAACTCATATATATTGATGCTAGACGCAGTCAGAACATCCTGGCGGCAATGCGGTTTTTTCGTTTTCAACACGGTGAGCTGACGATACCGAATTCCATATTCAGACAATTTTGCTAAACTGCAAAATATCACCCACCAAACATTGTTAAACGGTTTATTGTGACCCATTCAAAAGAGAAAAATGCAAAAAAGTACCCAATCTTCATCAATTCGACGAACGAGCTGTTGTAGGTCACGGCCACCGATGCGTAAGCCAGTGGAGCAAGAGTGACCTCGGTTAGTTCGCAGATCTCACGGTTGTCGAACAGGCGATTCACGTATCGATAGCCAACATCCGGATGTGTGTGATAGGCGAAGCCACCCAGTTTAGCCAGTCGCATGCCCTTCTCGGGATGCATGAATCGCCTGTCCTCGGGCATCAAGAGCCAGCGATTCGTCAAAAACATCTTGGTTTCCCATTTGTTTTCCTGTACACAGGATATAATATTCATTTTTTGGAGCATCAGTGAGGGATTAAGTGAAATTTAGTCGTTTACTTTAATGTAGAAGTCAAAATAAATAATCGCTTCCGAAGCAACTTGCAATCCAGTCTTTGAAAGTTCATTTAAGGAATCATTAATTTTTATTATCGGCTCATTCAGTCGAGCTGTTACAACACTTGCTGAATAATAATTGTACACGAGAATATTAAAAATTAGTATGAATAGAAAAGCTATGCGGGTAGATATGAACCCCATCTGTACATCTGTTCCTATTGCACAATTAAAATTTGTTTTAATTGGAAAGTTGATAATTTAATACAAAATATAAATGATGATCTAACCTTGCTGACAAACAGCGCCTACCACTATCAAGAAAACGTCAGAAACTCGCGCTGGCATCTGACCAGTGCTTTCAAGTTTTAATGTAATAACTAGGACAACTCCGGAAATTACACAGGTTATTGTTAATACATTCCAAGTGCTAGCTTCAAAGGGTCGTAAAATTTCGCCGACCTTCATATTTTTGGGTTGAGGACTTCGAAACAGAAAGCATGTCCTGTAATAATAAATAAACCAAACAAACAATAAAGATAAATTAAAAAAAACTACAAATGTAAATGTTGTAGTATTTCAATCATATGTGTACTACGTTACTGAAATGGCCACGAGGGATAAATAAATTTAACCATTGGCAATCTTGCAGCAGTTATAACTAATGGATTCCCGCTGATGTCAATAATATTATCGTTCAAAGCACGCGCCATTGGTCCGATTCTATCAGTTTTTTCCCATTTCTGAATTTCTTCAATATGTATACTAAATATATACATTAATATTAAAAATCCCTTGCAAACAGTAATCCATCGCATATAAAATTTTTTTTAGCACTTACCTGAAATTAAATAATTGAGACAGTTCCATAAGAACCATATAACCGAATTTCGAAGATCCATCCATCCTGTTACTCTCCTCACTCTGTAGATATTCTAGCCTGCTCATGTTTTTCGGTTGGTATTTACTCTGCAAATTCAGCTCATTACTTGTTGTAAAACTTGGCTATTTATTCGTTAAAAATTTGAAACTGTTTTACTTTAACAATGAATTAACGTACCACATAAAATGCAGTTCTCAAAATCATGCCCTGTAAATTTGACCGTCTAGTGAGCTTCATTTGAAATACCTTGAGTATCAGTCCGGTTTTCGGCTCCCAAGAGCCCAGAAGTGTCACGTTCATCTTCGCATCTCCTCCCTTCCACGGATTATAAATGTCATAGAGGTAGAAGTAGCGATCGGATGTGACAGTCACCACGAAATCCGTGGCTAGGCTGAAAGAGCTGTCGTCCACGATGTGCATAACTTCCTCCAGATTCATTCCCAGAACTAGCCAAAAATGCAACTCATCGTACAGCCTGTAATGGGATGCCTGTTTTGACATAAGGGCCAAGTTGTTTCGTTAATAATAGTAAAATATTTATAAAATTTGTCGACTGTAAACTTAGCAATTTTTCTTTACTTCTGATAACGCAAAGGAGACAGTTTTCTTGTCGTAACATCGAAGATCAATAAATACTCCTAATTTATAGTATTTCGTTTGCACTAGGTGATGAATTACACCACTATTTAATTTATTCAATGCTACTTTTATGCTCATCTTATTCATTTTCTTAATCAAATTAATGTCGTCTGTAAAATAATTTTTCTGAATTAAGAAACTTCTAATACTTTTCCTTTTTCATAAATGAATTTTTACATATTCATAGAAAATAATTATTGTTATAACAAGTATAATACCTGTAAAGTTGTTGCATGAAAATCCTACGACACTGGCTGGTTTCTTAGTTACAAAGTAGTCGTAAATAAATTCATTGTCAATATTTGCCCACACATTGATTATGAACGATATAGAAAACATAAAATTTAATTTCAACGTATTTCTATATTTTGACCACATTTTAACATTATTGAAAAATTTTCCCATATTTCAACTTGTTCATATTGGATATTAAATTATATAAGATATTATACAACAAGGTATACACCAAATATCACTGGATAAACGAATCGGCACACTTACACATATCAGAAAAAAGCGCTATTTGACAGTATCGCGTGACTGCTATTCCATATTGAATATTATGAAGATGAATATTGAATATTATAAGATCTATTATTATTGCTGAGTTTTCTTTCTCCACATAACCTAGCATATTGATATTAGCAATATCGTAAATCAAGAATTGAAAAATAATTGTAAGGAATAAACTAAAAACCTACTATATTTTTTAGCTACAAATTTGAAATCAATAGAAAATATTCAGGAAAAATTCCACAATAATTCGATTTATTGATCATCATAGCTAATAAATGTCGTATGTAAGTTACAGGAAATAATATGGGTAATTGATCAATAACATCAAGCAGTATTTATTGTTTTACTACCTACAAGCATTATCATTTTAACTGAATTTTTGTTAATTTTATAGCACTAACTAAACTTAATATGTTGCACAAACAGTAACTCAATGTACTCATTAACATCGAACCTTTCCAAAAAGCTATTTAATAATGAGTGACAAAGAAATTCTATAAATTAAACTTAATATGTTTCATTATTCCTGTTTCTCTTCACATGACACTGTATAAAATAAAGTATATTTTATAATAAACATTTATTTGTAATATTGGAAGAAATATTTAAATTGTAATAAATTAGATTGATATTTTTTTTAAATTTAATATCATAACTTAATTAAGAATATAAATTTTTGTCCAATTCAGCCTACTTAAATGTATGAAATATTTCAACGTATAAATATAATTATAGGTTGTTTACATAAATTAAGGAACAAAAATATAGTTATCATCAAGTTTCCGATCACTTTCTTTATATGCTTCCTGATTCATTGATCTAAAAATTAAATATAATAAATTAACATATATTAAAAGCAATTATAACTATTAATTATTTTACAAAAGGAATATTTACTGGTTTCTTTGCTTATGATTAGCAATAACCATCTCAATTATAAAGAAAGTCACGGCAAGGAACATGCTGACAAGCAGCAGTATCAAATGTGGAGCAAATTCATAGATATTTGTACCGGACGTACTCAAAATGTCATTGCGACATTCCGGTTTTCTCGATTTCCATCTACGCAATTGACGTTGATGAATTCCAACTTCACTGAGTCTTGCAAAACTTTGAAAAAATATAATTATTCTCTATAATATTTACGAAAAAATCGTGATAAATTGTTACATAGAACTCGTACCCAATCCTCGAAATTTCTACGAAGGAGCTATTGTAAGGAACAGCTATTGATCTGAAGGTGGACTTAGCTATGTGTACTTCCGTCAATTCACATACTTCACGATTGTCGAATAAACGATTTACATAAGGATAGCCTATATCTGGATGTGTGTGATAAGCAAAGCCACCTTGTTTAACGAGTTGCATTCCTTTTTCTGGTAGAATGAATCTATCCATTTCCTCAGTTTTCAGCCATTTTTCTCTGTTGAATAAGTCAGTTTGTTTTGGGTTTTCCTAAACACATAATTTGATTACTCATCAAATTCAATGAAAACATTGACATTTGTAATGATAGTATATTTTAATGTAATATATCTTGTAGATACTTACTTTCATCAAAAAGTCAAAGTATAACATTGGTTCTGAAGCAACTTTTAAATCAGTCGCGGCAAGACTATCCAAGGAATCGTTTAATTTTATAATAGGTTCATTTAATTGAGTCGATACGACACTGGCCGAATAATAGTTGTATATCAGAAGACTGAATATCATTACGTTAAGAAATATTATGCGGGTAGATAGTTGATCCATTTTGACATTTGTACCTATGCAGAGTATGGTAGTCGGTTAGTCCAAAATTTCAATTAGGTTTTGACTGGTTCAGTTTAATTCTTATACCTTGTTGACATAAACCACCAATAGTTATCAAAAATGCATTAGAGTACCGAATAAGAGCACTGTCGCACTCTTCAAACTTAAAGTTTATAGCTAAAGCTACCATAAATAAGAGGTACATCAACGCTATTAAATACCATACATTTGCTGCTAGAGGGCGCAAAATTTCGTGTACTTTGATATTATTGATTTGAGGACTTCGAAACATGAAACATGTTCTAAAATTTCAAAATTGATCATTTTTCATTCTTACAATTATTTAAATAGCACACTAAATTATTCATCAACAAGAAAATGTGTGAGTGTGTGTTACATACCTAAAAGGCCAACACGTGTAAACAAACTTAAGGATATACAGTTTTTCAGCAAATACACTTATTGGAGATCCACTAAAGTCGATTTCATTAGGCTTTAAAGCTTTTGTGAGTGGCTCAAGCCTGTCACCTCTTTTCCATTTTGAATATGCTCCCAAAAACATGCTGCGAAGAAAGTTGAAATACAATTTATTTAACATCGATTCTCAGATCTACAGTAGTTGTTTCAACCTACGTGGCATTGTGCATTTCTGCAAGAGGTTTTATGATGTTAAAGCCAAATTTAGACAATCCATCTTTTATTCCTGTTTTCTCTAAATCTTGAAAATGATCTGCTAATGACACATTGGGCGGTCTGTATTTATTCTATTAAATTAAAATATAGAATTGAAGGAATTTTACATTAACTAAAAGACGCACAGAAAAACTTTAATACGTACATCAGAAAAGTACACTTTCCACGGCATTCCATTTAGATCCGCTCTTCTTTTGTATTTGCTTTGAATTAATTTAACAGTGAGGCCGATCGATTGATTCCATTCGCTGTAATAAGTAATATTCATTTTTCCTCCACTTCTCTTGGAAGGGTTATATACATCATAAAGATCGTAATTATTGAAATGCGCAGGAATGGCTATAACGAATTCTGAAGATAAAGTGAAAGCTTCGTCATCAATTATATCTGTTACGTCTTGAAGATTTGACGATATTATCAACCAGTAGTGCAAATCATCGTACAATCTCAAAGCTGTGCCCTATAAAATGCTTTAAATTATCAAAATTGCATTGGTTTGCCGTTTTAGATTTCATGAAGATATAAGGAAGGATGCCTATGTTAATAGAAATCCATAAGAGACAAGAAGAAATGTACATAATTTATATTTTTTTTGTATCGATTTCCGTAAAATATAAGCTTTACATATTTAACTAAAGGAATGTGGGTAGATTATAAAGTACTTTAGTAAATTAAACTAAAATAAAAGTACACGTCTTACCATATTTGATTGCTTTTTAACTGGTATGAAATTTTGCATTTTAAGGAGGAATAATATTCAAAGTTTTAACAGTAAAGCACAAATCCGAGTACCATAAACATCCTTTTATAATTTTTGATACTTCAGGTTATTAAGTAATAATTATATAATTTTTTATTTTTAATTTTATAATTGTTACCTTCGAAAAGAATAAGGAAGCATTATACGAATCATTGCATCGTAGATCAACATAAACACCTAACTTATGATATTTTGTAGCTAACAAATTTTTATCGTCGTATATCAACGAATCTTCATTAAATTTTATGAAGGTGCTTGCGATATTAACTTTGCCAAAATTTCGAATTAAAGCAAAATCCTCTGTAAATTAAAATTCAACAACTTTAAATGGTATTATTACCATGATTATTTGTTTGTTATTATATAACAAACATTTTTGACACTGTAGCAATAATAACAGTAATTAAAATATGTAAATACCCTCATAACTGCTGCAGCTAAATCCTACAAATTTTGATACTTGTTTATAATTAAAATAATCAAAGATAAAATCATTGTCCACGTGAGCCGATACTTTGAAAATTAAAATAGTCACAAGCATTAATCTAAATTTCATCGTTTGTTAAAATAACACAGTCAACCTAAGCACTTTTTCAATTTTTGTTCTATTTATATAAATTTATTACAAAATAAAATTTTTAGAAAAAAAAATACTCGAGTGCAAGACTGTGTCATACAAACACTTAATTCGTCGCTGGATGTGTAAGAAGACACAACCTGGATTGTTGTAGTACAGTAAAGTAATTCTGAATGTCTAACGTTCCTGTTTCTAATATGATAATTCGTGATAATGTATTGTATAGGCAGAGCTAAAAATCCGTTTTACTCATTCATATAAACTCATCGAACAATTAGTTAACATTATATTAAAAGTAAAAACATAAATATGAGCTTAGAACAATTAAATTTAACCATTATTTATCATCAATAAGTTGATAATGTTATTTCCCCCTTTTATTCTTGTATAACACTTTTCAAACTGACTGTAAGTCTTTCTTGAAGATCTATGATATTAAAATTAGTATCAAATTATTTCTCATGACTTTGCTAATAAGTGACCAATTACCATTCGGTCTTGTGCTCAGTACCAATATACATCGACAACTGAACGTGAGGTTTTATTACGTATGACGTATTGCATTGATGCAATTCATGACACAGTGCATATTATTGATTTTGTAAGGTAATATATGTTTAATATTCACATGTAGTGAATACCTTTTTACCCAAGAAGCTATCAAGGGAAATACTGCAAAACCTTCAAAATTGATATTGAAGTTCCGTGGATTTTTTATGAAATAAACGGTTTAACAAATAATCTTCAAATCAGTCTTAATTCAGAGATATGTCTTATCTTTGTTTTTATACAACAATATGAAAGGAAACATAATTTTTTTTTTAGTTTGAGAAATATTTTATTGGTTTATGTATTATAAAATCGTATAAATATTTCAATTGCTCAAAACCTAAATTATTTATTAAAATAAAATTTCTTTTTTCTGCTTAAAATTATTTTATTTAATAATAGCAATGAAGGTCAATGTAGATCATATATAATGCGTTTTGTCACATGTCTTTGAAATGCTAGACATTTTTCTTTTTACGCAAGTAATTCTTGTATTATTGCTTACTGTATTTAAATATTATTTTTTATATCAACTTTATTTGAACGGTTACATTGCATCACAACTCAATTACCTTTTACCTTAGAATTAACAAATAGAGATCGTTAGTTATACATCATAAAATCTCATTTTCTACGTTACAGTGTTTTCGCATCAGAATATTTTATTAATTATGACGTATTATTGTTTACAAAATAATATAATATTAGATACAGAAATATCATATGATTGGTTATGTTTATAAATAAAGTTGATTATCAATAATTAAAGTAATATTTACTAAATCAATTTAATTTTACAAGAAACGTTTATGGCTTAAATATTTTATAACAGTGTTGTTGAAGAAAATATTTCATTGTCATCTATCTATCTATATATAAAAGTAAAACTTTTGAATTTATTCCATCCTATGTACTCTTACCGCGCGGATAATCTGTCTATATATTCAAATCTGAAAATGTAAAGTATCATTTACTGAGTGTGTAAACGAAAAATTTAATATCTCTAGAAGTAAATTTTACTGGAATATTCACGACACCATGGTAAATTTTATATAACTGTGGCACTGAAATTAATCAAAAATTTGCCTCACCTCTCGTTGCCTAGATAATTGGCCATGAGCATTTCACCACAGCAAATTGCCAGGGAGAGAATCAAACCCGTAAACAATATTATCAGCTGCGGTGCAAACTCGTTGATCGTGACGCTGGACGCGCTCAAAATGTCATTACGACAGTGCGGTTTCCTCGATGACCATTTGGTTAGCTGCCGATGACGAATTCCAACCTCGGACATCCACGCGAATCTTTCGAACAATGATCAATGTCACCTCATAATTGTCATTGAATGTGAGATATTGAACAGTTTTAGGTGATCAGTGTTCGCAACAAAATGGAATATTGCCAAAAAAACAACTCATTTCACATGTGTACATGTTAAACTTTACCAATTAATGATTTCTTAAGTGACAACTACGAAATTGGTGGCATAAATAATCAGATTTTAGATTAATATTTACTATAAAACTATAATGAATTATTTTTAAACTGTACGGATGTGTTTTTTAATCATTTATTTTACTTCAATCAATCAGGTCTTTAATTTCGTTAACTTCCTAAGTGATACCTTACTTTACGAATTAACTTAAAAATCATCTGATTTTCTTTCCAACACCCTGGTAGAAATTAGTCCATTAAAAAGGACAGGAAAACAGAAACTGGCCATTGGAAATGGCTAGTTAATAAGCACAAGTGTAACGCTTTTTTCCATCAACTTCTCCCGTTTTATGGAATGGCCCTAATCTCAAAATCTTCACATTAAAATTTCATAATAATTTAATCACATATTGTAAAACTTACACTCTTAATAGATAGTTTACCGGGATATAAACAAAATTTAGTAGTTTTGTACTATTTACTATAAGATATAAACCAAAATCGTTATTTTGCCACGTGACTCTATCTCTCTCACTCATCGCCATAACTAATCACTAATCGTTTGTTACTAGATTTTGAATGGCTTCATCGGCTAGCTATTGTAACTAGTATTAAAATGCCAAATTAATAGATAGTACAACATTTTGACCATTTTTGCAACTAATAAATATGAAAAATAGGTTGAAAAAATCGTTACACTTATGGTAGAAAACTGAAATCCATTTGTTTGCCATCTCGGTTCAAACTAGGCATTTACTACCAAAAAAATTATTTCAATTTCTACCAGGGCAGCAATACCTTGATTTCCAGTTGAATATCATTTACGAAAACCAATTGCAAACATGATAAATTAATAAACATCATTAACTTTCTATCAACGCAATGGACAATTTAATCCAGCCACGTGGTCATTAATCGCGCTCTTCGCGGCATTAATCAAGCTAATTCGGAACTCACCCCACTTTTGATATCTCCACGAAGGAGCTGTTATAAGCGATGGCTATCGATCTGAAGGATAGCCTGCCAAGGTGGATCTCGGTTAATTCGCAGATCTCGCGATTGTCATAGTGCCGGTTCACATACGGATAGCCGACGTCCGGGTGCGTGTGATAAGCGAAGCCGCCCCGCTTGACCAGTTGCATGCCTCGCTCCGGGAGCATAAATCTCTCGGGCTCGGGGACGCGCTGCCACTGTTCCGGTTGAAGTACTCCGCGTCTCGCCCGTTATCCTGATCGGGCATTCGTACATTGAAATCGAGAGGAATTCAAGAATGAGCGAAATGGTTCTTACTTTCATTAGAAATTCAAAATATATCATTGGCTCGGAGCCGACGGCTAAGTCGGTTTTGGATAAGCTAGTTAGTGAATCATCTAATTTTATGATTTGATCGCTCAATCGGGCTGTAACGACACTAGCTGAGTAAAAGTTGTACATCAGAATGCTAAAAATCATCATGCTAATAAAAGCTATGCGCGTGGATTTATTGCTCAATTCCTCTTGTGTTCCTGTTTTAAGTCTAGGGATTAAATATATTTACTTGCGGTAAGAAAATGAAAACATTCGGTGCATACCTTGTTGAGATACGCAACTAACAATTATTAAAAATGAATCGGAAAAATACATCACACTTTTGGCATTAAATGACGACGAACGAAAAGTCATACCCATGCCAATAGTAAACGCTGTTATGAGTATGAAACTCAAGCACCATACTACCGTATCAAATGGCCTCAAAATATTGCGTACCTTAATGTCATTAGGTTGTGGACTTCGCAGCATAAAGCATGTTCTGAACATTACAAACTTTTTGTTAGAAAATGGACATACATTATACAATAACCCTGGTAGAAATCGGCTCTATATTTTACTAATAAATAGCTAGTTCCCTGGTAGAAATGGTAACCAACCGCTCGCCATCCGTTCACCAAATCGCAAAGGTTTGGCCAACCGTTTAACCAACGGTTGGTAATAATTACCTCTTACTTCGGCACGGAATAAGCCTTGCGGTTGGCCAATGAATGCTATAATAAGAAAAGTGATTTCTTGATACAAATAAACGGCTCATTAGCTTCGTAAATGGTGGCAGATGACGGAGTCTAGGTGGTGCGCACCGTAGGTTTTTGGCTGTAGGTGTTAGATCTCATCGAATGCGTCGTCAAGGTGTTCAGAGTGACCGATTACGAAGTCTAGGTGGTGCGCTCCATAGTTTTTTGGATCTAGGTGTCGGAATTCATTCCATGCGTCGTCTAGGTGTTCGGGGTAGCCGATGACGATGTCTAAGTGGTGCGCTCCGTAGTTTTTTGCATCTAGGTGTTGGAACACATCCAATGCGTGGTCTGGGTCTTTGGGGTAGCCGATTACGAAGTGTAGGTGGTGCGCACCGTAGGTTCTTGGCTGTAGGGGTTGGATCTCATCGAATACGTGGTTCAGGTGTTCGGGGTAGCCGATTACGGAGTCTAGGTGATGTGCACCGTAGGTTCTTGGCTGTAGGTGTTGGATCTCATCGGATGCGTCGTCTAGGTGTTCAGGGTGACCGATTACGGAGTCTAGGTGGTGCGCTCCGTAGTTTTTTGCATCTAGGTATTAGAACACATCGAATGCGTGGTCTAGGTCTTTGGGGTAGCCGATTACGGAGTCTAGGTGGTGCGCACCGTAGGTTCTTAGCTGTTCCGGATACGTGGTCCAGGTATTAGGGGTAGCCGATGACGATGTCTAGGTGGTGCACTCCGCAGTTTTTTGCGTCTACGTGTCGGAATGCATTCCATGTGTGGTCTAGGTGATCGGGGTAGCTGATGACGGTGTCTAGGTAATGCGCTCCGTAGTTTTCCTCGTCCACAACGTTTGCGATGCGTTCCAATATCTAGAGCCAAAAAACTATGGTGCGCACCACCTAAACATCATGATCAGCTCTCCCAAAGTCCTAGACCACGCATTCGATGAGTTCCAACACCTAGATGCAAAAAACTACGGAGCGCACCACGTAGACATCATTTTCGGCTACCCCGAACACCTGGGCCACGTAGTCGATAAGATCCAACACCTACAGTCAAGAACCTACGGTGCGTACCACCTAGACTCCGTAATCGGCTACCCTATAGACCTAGACTACGCATTCGATGTGTTGACACACCTAGATGCAAAAAACTACGGAGCGCACCACCTAGACTCCGTAATCGGTCACCCGAAACACCTAGACAACGCATTCGATAAGTTCCAACACCTAGAGCCACAAACCTACGGTGCGCACCACCTAGACGTCATCGGCTATCCAGACCACTTAGACCAAACATGGAATGCATTCCGACACCTAGATGCAAAAAACTGCGGACTGCACCACCTAGACATCGTCATCGGCTACCCTGAACACCTGGGCCACGTATTAGATTCACCCTGAGATCTTAACGCATAAAGCTACGGAGCGCACCACCTGACCCAAAAGACCTAGTCCACGCATTCGATTCTTTTAATTATCGATAGTTCACCATCCACTGGCCAACCGTTCGTCAATATTTTTGTTATTCGTTGGCCAAAAAGATTGGCCAATCGTTGCAGTTAAGTCAGTTTGGTTGGGTTATTTTCTACCAAGGTTTTACTGGGGGATTACCAAAAACTAGACATTTTCTTAGTTATTTCTATACACATGAAACGACTTTTCTGACATTATTCGTGTTATGTGTGTATACACACACGAATATGAAAGAACGAAACAAGCGAGGCGTTCGATTAGTAAAAAGAGGAGCGGCGGTGGCCGTGGATTGTTGGTCGTGTTTTTGACTCGCGAGTCGGGCCGGCGGCTCTGGTTCAATCCCAGGATCCGTCACTTTTTATTATTAAAAGTTGCGATAGCTCACTTGTAAGATTCGACTATTTAATAAATTGAAAAATAAAAAGCTTTTTTTCAGATTTACACGAGCTTTTTCTTGACTATTTAAAAAATATTAAAAATGGTGAAAAAAGAAACACTTTGTCAGTTTTTTAGTTAGAAAAAGGTTAATAAAAGGCTTGTTGTTATGGCGAGGAGTGAGATAGACAGAATCTAATGAAAAAATATGAATTTCGGTTAATATCTACGAAAGAAGTGCTGTAAATGATTTTTAGTCTGTGTTTATTGTTTATATTTGTGTAAGCTATCTATTACAATTGAATGCTCTTAAATGTAACGTCGAGTCTATGAGTAAATTTAAATTGAATATTTTAAGGTTATGACATTCTATTTCCAATCTATTAAATGGGTGAATAATAGGGGAAAAATCGTTTCATCGCTAGTATAAAATAGCCATTTTTGCTACCTATTTACTGACTTTCCGCCTATTTCCTAATAGTAGAGAAATTCCTACCAGATAAATTGTAAATGTATTAGATTTACCTAAATGGCCAAGCTGGGTACACAAACTTTAGCATACTTAATTTTTCGGGAATGACACTAATTAGAGACCCAGTCATGTCGATTTCGTCACTTTCTAGTGCACGCGACATAGGTCCGGATCGATCTCCTTTCTTCCATTTCGCGTATTCTCGTAGAAGAATGCTAAAAAATAAATTATACGTGAGTAGTGAAGTAAAACAAAAGAAAGGTACTAGGCTTACGAAGTATTGAACATTTCTGAAAGATGCTTGACTATGCTGTAACCAAATTTAGGCAGTCCATCTTTCGTTCCAGTTCTATCATAATCTTGTAAATGTTCTAGTGGCACATGATGAGGTCTATATTTGCTCTACCAAAAAATATCAAAGTGATCAATTTAAAATTAATGTAGTAATTAAATCAAATTTTTAAATTTGCAAAATTATTCATACACTGAAATAGGATATTCTCCAAACCGATTCGTGTAAATTTGATCTCCTGCGGTATTTACTTTGTGTTAAAGAAACATGAAGTCTAGCCATTTTACTCCATGACCCGAAAAAGGTAATATTTAATTTACCGTTACGAGCCTTGGAAGAATTGTAAACGTCATATAGTAAATAAATATTATCTGGTTCTACTGAACCTACTACAAAATCGGTAGATAAATTGAAGGAGTCGTCATTGATCAATTTAGTTGCCTTTTTGACCGAAGACGTCAGTATTAACCAATAATATAATTCGCCAAACATTCTCTTGTCAGAAGCCTATAATATTATTGATATAAGTGCGTATTTTTAAGTTGTATATGATACAATAAAACGTTATTTTTATATTTGGTTACCTCTGAAAACACTAATTTAATACTATCTTCACTGCAGCATTGTACATCGATAAAGATGCCTATCTTATGATATTTCGTGCGCACTAAAGGATCTAATTGCGATGCATTTTTTAATTTGGTAAACATTGCTTTAATTCCTTTTTTATTTAAAAATCTGGTTTGTAAAACATCATCTTTAAAAATAAAAGGTCATTAGAATTATATTATTCATACATTTTCATTTTGAATTTGATTTCTTTGTCTTCGCAGGCATCTGGTTCTATGGCCAACGAATATATCATTAAGGTATAAGTTCCTTGCCCCAAAAAGCTGTTATTGGAAAATAATTTTTGTTATGGTTATGGTTTGGCCAAATCTGATCGGACGAGTAACGATATACTTAAGTGAGGGATAGTTTAGGCGTTAGAAAAAAAGTTTTTCGAGAGAAAATTGTATTTGCAAGTGTAGATATTATCGGTTTAAAAAGGTATCGAGTAAATACGGGAATTTTTTTGTTTTTTATCCGATTTTAATGAATATAGTAAGGGCTCATTCGATTCCTTAAACAATTTTATATGGAGTTACCGAGGAAAAATTTCGGAAATTTTCGATGACTCCTAAATAATTTACAATAGTTTATATTTGCGTTTTATATTCGCGCCCAGGTGTCAAAATATAGTATGTGCACCTCGGATGCAAGGGGATTTCTGCCCGTGCCAGAATCCCCTATTTTGTGCTCTAGGTACACAATATACTATTCAACGACATCTTTTCGGGGTGAGTAACTAAGTACCTTCAATCCAATGGATACGAATACAATTTGAGTAGCGTATTTGCTTACAAGGTACTCATTTGAATATTAACAAAGGTCATACTTATTGTGGCTTCTAAGGTCAAAATCAGCTGAAAAAAATAAAAAACTGTGGATTAAACATTAACACATAATTACCACGTCAACACATTTGCTAAAGAAAAATTATATTTTCAACTCTTCGGACTATAACTACATGAATTTCAAGTAATTTAGGTTTTGGTTCATGGCAATTTATCGAATGGTTTTCTCAAAAAAACTACGTACCAGTCAAAATTTTGAAAATTCTATATCTCTGAGTAAAATAGGTCAAACAGATTATATCTTGGGCCATTTTATCAGAAATCGTGTCTATTTACAAGATATGCATATATTGTGTAATGTTTAATGCACATTTTTCTATTTTTTTAAAGCTGATTTTGACTTTAGACCCACTATGCGTAAGGCAGTCTTAAAACATATTCACCTCTATTATTATTACAAGTAAATCCAACAACGCTCGCTGGCTTCTTATATGAAAAATAATCAAGTACAAATTCATTAATAAAATTCGCAAATATTACTGGTGCGAACAAGTATGTTAAAAAAAATAATCTAAACATCTTCTTTTGACACTTATCGAAATTATTGTCGAAGACTTGCACTGAAACTAACATCTTCGGTATCCGCAATTTTTCGCAACGTCACTGTGTTACAACTATCCTAAATTATCTATTAACTGATTTGCTATTTCTGCAATGTTACGTCATTTACGAAAGGTCATAGAAAATCTATCTTCTTGTATTTATAGATCAAATACATTCTTACGTGTGCATACATGACAACATGACGAGAATAACTCGAAGAAAGACGCGTATAGGTATCGGTAGCTCAGAGGAAGAGCAACCGTCGCACAAACAGAAAGTCCACGCCGTGACGTTTGTTTATCAAGTCCTCCTTCATTTATTTACTCATTTATTTGTGAGTTTTCACTCGTTACAATATGCCTCATAATTATTCATCAAATTGCCCCTCTTACAATATTGTCTATTTAACATTACGTGAATTTCAAGTGTTCGAATTTCACGTAATGTTAAATAGACAATATTGTAAGAGATGCAATTTGATAAACAAAAGTTTGTGGAAATGATATTTACAATTGAAATTACTCGATCCCATAAAGTCTTTTCGGAAACATGGCCAAAATTTCTGCAAACAGTAATATAAAAACGGAAAAAAATTGCAGATAACTCAAAGTGTTGACTAACAAGCCCACTCATTACGCTAAATATAGAGCACCATGGAAACCGTGCGTACAAAAGGGGGAGGGGCAGAGAACAGAGAGAGAGAGAGAGAGAGAGAGGGAGGCACGCGTGTCGAGGGCATGATAGACCTGGAACAAAGCGCCGTCCGTTTCATCAGCCGAAATTGATCGCACGTGATCGGCACGCGTGCGTGCGCTCGTGCACGCGCTTATTGATACGGGAAGTCGTTGCGTCGCGCGGCCCCGAATGCAACGAGTTATATTAACGAGTCTTTCGAATTCTTCTGTGTTTACGACGTACTCTCGATTTGTTAAAAATGTTCGTTTTTGGCGCCGATAAAGTATGCAAAAAAAGAGAGAATTTTTCTTTATCGATGAATACTTAAATGCGATGTAAATTTTGTTGAGAGTAGCTTCGAAATGAGAAAACTGTTACTGTTACTGTTTGTTTATGCCATTCCTGATTATCGCTCTGACGTTTAACGTCAAACGTTCAATTATTGAAACATTCAAATTATGCATAAACTTGCTACGAGCGAGTCCATCGGGTCAAGGTGCGTCGTGTTTGCAGTGACAGGCGCTCAATTGCACCGCTCAATCGGTTATTTTCGAACGAAATCAAATCAATAAACGTCCAATTCGTTTAATGAAATCAATGTATTAGGTAATTTGTTTCGCCTTTTTTGGGCAGCAATATTTGGTCTTTCGTTGATTTCAACTTGACCAATTGATACACGTGACAACATTTAAAGATATATATTACAATTATTTGTGGTTAAAATTTGGTTGCCGACAATGACACTGATATTTATTCTTCTACAATATTCATCTCATGATAAGTAGTAATAATTTACAAATTTCACAAACTATTTACAAGTTCGAATTATTTCGATGACAAGTAATAAATACGTCACGACTTTCATAAGACTAAGAAAGTGAGACCGTATTGCTTTACCCCAGATAATGTTAACATTTGGGGTTGTATAATGCATCAAGCAACACGTATATAATTATAGAATTCAGTAAGTAACTATTAAGATACCTACAATCATGAATTTACGTATGAAGAAAAAACCGCTGCCAATTCATTGGCTCGTGGCTTCCTGAAACTTAATTTATTGATTCCTTTAATTCATTTTTAATAACACAATTTATAATTTTTGCAACAATTTATGACATAATTATAATTAAATTCATTTATGAAGATTAAAAAGTATTAATTTTTGTACGATACAATTTGGAGCTCATACATAGAGCCGTTTTCGAGAAATTACGATTTGAAAAAAGGTTAAGAAAAGTTTAACCTCAAATATCTCTGAAATTTATGGACCAATCATGTTGCCCACAGAACTCGACCGAGAACTATTCAAAATCTACCTCTACAAGGAATTTTGAAGCGATTAAGTCAATTTTACTCCCGTAATCGTTGGACATACAAAACTCATTTTTTCATTTTTCAATTTTTACGTTTTTATCAATAACAAAAGAACCGTGATAGTTAGAAATTTTGTTTTGTTTAGAAAATATAGGTATTTTAATTCTCTTTCGAATACTACCCATCCGGTTCAGATACATAGAGCCGTTCTCGAGAAATTACGATTTGAAAAAAGGGTTAAAAAAATGTTAACCTCAAATATCTCTGAAATTTATGGACCAATCATTTTGCCCAAATAACTCAACCGAGAGCTATCCAAAAGCTACTTCTACAACGAATTTTGAAGCGATTAAGACAATTTTACTCCCGTTATCGGTGGACATACAAAACTCATATTTTTCATTTTTTTATTTTTTTCTCAAAAACTAACCAACAGAATGAATTCAAATTTTTACAGATTATAGCTATCTATATTCTGCATTATCATAATTTTTTTTCAAAAAAATTACCGTTTAGTTTTGAAGTTGCAAGCTTTAAAAAAATATGCTTTTGTTAATAACAAAAGAACCACGATAGCTAGAACCTTTTTTTGTAGAAAATATAGGTATTTTAATTCTCTTTGAAGTGCTACCCATCCGTTTAAAATATCTCAATCCTACCATTAAAAAAAAAGCAAAAATAAATTTTGAGAAAATCGAAAATTCGAAATAAAACAAAAATGCATCAGCCCAATCAAAAAACTGATTTTTTACCCGTAATCACACAAAAAAAAATGAGACCTGTCCGGTTAAAATCGATCGAGTAGAAGCTGAGATCCAGGCGTGTGAGAGAGACACACGCACGCACGCAGTCACGCATACACACACACACACACACACACACACACACACACACACACACACACACACACCCATACAGACATTTTTCAAAAACCATGTATTTTGATTCCTAACATCTCGGAAAACAATTATAACATGTTTTTACAAAAACTCAAAAAATTACTATCACAAAGCCCTCTAGGAGGAAGCAAAAAAGAGAAATAGAGGAAAACGACGAGGTAAATAATAAGTGAAAAGGGGGATAGCTCTATCAGCTTAACCTCGGAGGCATGTTAGCGGCGCGTGCTTCGTACTCCCCTCCTGTTAAACGCATTAGAGAGAAACTAGTATATTTATCGTGGACTATAACTTGTCCAATCGCGTACCTCCCTTCTCTCTCTCTCTCTCTCTCTCTCTCTCTCCCTCTCTCACTCCCATCGTCTATCTCCGTCCCGCTCCTCGTCCCGGCTGGTCAACTGCCGGAGAGCACGAGTGTGAGTGCAAAGGTCGCTGCGAGGCGCACTGTGTAGTTCCTCTGTTTCCCTCTCTCTCTCTCTCTCCTGCTTGCTTTCACACGTATTGAGGTTCCTCATCGCTGTAGCAGCGGTGCTCGACGTCACGCCGTGGTGTCAGTTCATCAGCGAGAGTCAGCGGACGCGCACAGCGTCCCTCGAGAGCCAATAAAGCCAACCCCACCCCTCTAACGCAGGAGAGATCATGATTCAGCTGTCTGCGAACCTCGATACCGAGGATCTGGAGCCAGAGGACATAGAGTATCCGAATTAACCTATATGGGATTGTGTGCAAACAAGTTCCAACGGTCTCGAACAGCCTAGGTTGGGATGTTGGACGACGAAGTTGTCTCCTCGTGAATACGTGAACTGTGTACCGCTAGTGCTTCCCCCATATGTGGACTAAGAAACTAAGGTTCCTTAAGTGATCATCCGGAATCCCATAATACCAGTCGACCCTCCAGGACAACGCGCCGTTAGACCTAAAACCAGAAGGATGAGGACCTACGGAGTTGTGATTGTACTGATCGTCCTGCTGACGGTCAACGACGCCAGCAGCTCCTGGACCTCGGTGACCGACCCGGTCAAGTCCATGTGGATGAGCCTATTCTCGTCCGTCGATCCAGCCGCCAAACCCTCGAACTCCAGCGAGAACGAGTGCAGCGGATGCGCGCAGAACCGGGTCGAGGATGTTGAGCCGGATCCAATACTCACCGAACTGCGGGTGGAGTACGTGAAGCAGCAGATACTGAGGAAGCTGCGGTTGGAAAAGCCACCTGAGATCTCGCTGTCCCTGTCGACGTTACCCAAGCCGCTGATCAACGGACACGTGCTAGACTTGAAGCCCGGAGAGCCGCTCGAGCCCCAAATACCCGCCGAGAGCTTCTACGGCAAGACCAACCAAATCGTCGTCTTTCCCAATGAAGGTGGGCACGTTGACTGTTTTTTTTTTTTGGTGTTATTGGATTGTACAGTGGTGGGGATTCCGATTTTACATTGGTATTTGTTGTCACAAAAGGTTATATTTAATGGGGATGCAATGGCATGTATTGAGGTGATGCTTTATCATAAAAATAAAAAATAAATCTTTAGACGTCTAAATTCACACCTGAGGTTGCAATTAAATGAAGCACAGATGATTGTGCAGCGAAATTTATGAATTTACTATGGAGATCATAACTAAATAGAGTAAATAATTCAAAAATATAAATATTTATGAAATACGTATCAGGCACATTCTTTTAGCATAATAAATAACAAGATGATAAATAATTAATTGTCATTGTTATTTATTGATCTATAAATAAACTGGAAATGTAAGCATATCTCTAGGTGAAATAAAGTCCGTAAATTAATTCTATGGAGATAAAGAACTTATGCGAATAATCAGTAAAAACATCTCAATAACAAAGCTAATTGAAAATGATTGCTTAACATTTGTTATATGAATTCTTCAATTTCTATAGCTTGGCAAAAATTTTAATTTTCAAACAGTATTCCCTGCGCTTTTTACTTATTATATTCATCAAGACAGATTGCAATTCATCAAAATTTCGTATAAACAAGTTCGATATTTATCTCATTATTATATGAAAATTTAATCTACGATTTCAAGAATTTCTAAAAAATTTTAATTAAAAACGTCCTTGATCTATGTTTGTCTATTATTACATACATTTTATGCAAAGATAAAAATAACGTGTACAATCATTAATTTGTAAAGTAGACTTTGGGAATAAATCTGATAAAACAATAATTTTAGTAAAATGTAAATCGTGCAATATTCGTATCAATTGAATAATATCCGTGTTTGCATTATTGGAAATATTGGTTCATCGTACACGCGCAAAAATAAGATAAATGATGAAGTCCTCTTTTCGAAGAGGAAAACTTTTAAAATCTTGCAAATTAATTTATAATAGCTTCATTTTCGCAATTTTAATTAGCAGTACATTGATAAAAAAAAGTTTTAAGTTTTTATATTAAAAATAATAATTAAATTAATAAGCGAATACTCTGAATATTTAATTGTAGAATACGTGGAATTATGTACTCTTAAAACGGTACAATGTAATAAAATACCAAATTCACTTATCTAATGTATGGATGTATTAGATATGAAGAGAAAAATTATGATGAATAAGAAAATAAAACTAGTACGGAAATGGAGTACTTAGAAATCGCCTTTTATCCATTAGAGAAAGAAAACATAAACTAAAGATTAGTGGCCGCCTGATTCTCATTTAACGCTTTCTTAAACGAGCGTATCATTTAAGATTATCATCTCACTGGAAAAAGCAGATACGAACTCTGATCCAGTGAGATTTTGATTTTCTTTTTTCGAAATAGCGCAAATTTCCGGAGGAGGTAGAATTTTTTAACCTGTGCTATAAATACACGGAAATATATTAATTAATGGAAAATAAAACTAAAAAGCTTTTTCCTGGCGAATAATTCAGTGAAAGAAAATTTTTAACCTAATCTAAAAAGTTGCAATCATAGTAAAATTATTAATAAATTGCGGATATTTTTCAACCATTCATTTAGAAATACTACAACGAAAATTTTTCGTAAGATTTTTCTAACGTGAATTCATGATTATCGTAACACACTTATCTCATTTCATGTGGGTCAATGCTCTAAAAGTCAGCCTGGTAGTCATTGGAAGTTACGAACTTCGGCCTCTACCGCAATTAAATTGCGGCCAAAGTCCACTTACATACCACCTTCCTGATTTCTTTCCAAATAAAGATAACACTTTGCAATCTATAAATATTTATTTAGATCCATTCGGAAATATTTTAACGCAACAAATTAATGAAGACGTAAATTCGTAAGCATGCGTAAGATATATATCTTACGTATATATATAGTAACACTCGTATAAAAGATAAATGAATTTGTATTCTTTATTTCATCAATATGTGCAATATAAACATTTATTATAATCATCACGTTTACTATATACATAAATATTTTCTCTTTATTTTACTGTTATATTGTTCATATCATTTAAATTTTAAAACTTGCGTAACAAATTTATTTCGAACGTGAAATTTTATCATATAAAACAGGTTTAATGAATCTGAAAGCTACAAAAATTAAAAAGAGAAGTAAACTTTACGGTAGAGAAACATATGAATAATAGAATCTGGTTGTAAGCACTCGATGATTATCGAAGTGACGGATAATTTAAAAAATAGTTTCAAATTCATTTGTTGACAAAATCTGATAATTTTTGTAAAAACCGGTCCCATTAGGTAAAATTATAGACTAGTACTGTTTAAAAAAATTCTTTATTTTATACCAGTAGCTGTTTATACATTGATAAGAGTCTATCACATAAAAATTCTTAATTAAATTCATCGCCGTATAAATCAATTAAAATCAGAAGATAATCCACGACCAGACTGCAGTATTATTTTTGCATCCGCTCCAATACAAAAATTTAACATCTCTAAATTTTTTACGGAATTCAATTACAACCTTTGGCCGCATATCAATTAATCTTCAGTGAGACAAAAAAAGGCGGGGAGGATCTTGAATAAGTTATCGCAAAGTGTTTTGTAATCCCTTTAGTGGCGGACACATTTGTAGCTCAATACATTCGGGTTATCTTTTGTTTTGAACGACAGGGCAAAAAATTTTTCACTTAAACAGTATTTTTGCTCTTTTTTAATCGGATAATAAATCACAACGGTCAGAAAATAAAAAATAAATTCCGAATTATTTAGAAATTAAAGATAAGAACGCCCAAGGGGGAATGTTATTTCATAAATATGACAATTTCAAAATGTTAGTAGTTAAATACTTGTACAGGAATTTTTATTGCATAGTTTGGTTCGGAGGGAATTTCAGACTTTTTTAGACTTACATTTATCAGTAAACAAAGTTTAAAAAAAAGAGTAGTATTATATTTTTTACATCTGTATATTCCATCGAGACTGAGCATTCCAGCGAAGTTTTTTTTACAATAAATGGAAAGTTTAGGAACAATAACAAAATAGAAAATATAAAGTTTAGAAAAAACCTAAGATTTGCATGCTAATTGATTTCCTACTTGACATGAAATCTAATCATATACTACAGGATAGAATTTTTCTAGTCATAAAAGAAAAAAACAAAATTCACATGAGATACATAAATTTGAAAATCGCAATCTTAAGCCATGTACTTTACATGTGATAGTCGTTTAATAAGAGCTATATTATTCAACCCAAATTTTTACCATTTTCAAAGGTGTTTCTACAATACATCACGTGCCTTGTATCTCGTAAAAAAAAACGTTGTTCAATTTATCTCTTAATGTACGTAACCATAGGTGCACTCATCCTTGATTGATTCTTGCCGAACGTGCTTACTTAGTGATTGCACTCGAATTGTCCAATGAAATTGCAAGATTTTGAAACTGAGCAGGCACGTTCGACAAGAATCCATCAAGAATGGGTGTACAAAATAGCCCTTAGACGGCAGACAAGAACGGCAATACAAATTATCTATAAGGTCTGCTTCGTTTGTACGGTTACGTAGATGTTGGGTAAAAAAAATTTTCAACAAGACACGAATCTCCCTAAGACTTAACATGTTACCAATTTATAAAGAATCCCTTTTAATTTTACTAAAAAATTATGTTTACATCTATTTTATACTTTTCCTTTTATAGCTAAGCCTCATACCCAGACTCTTTCCCTTCAACGAAATTTAAACTTCGATACTATGATTCTCAATAAACATGAAGTATTTACAGTACGCCCAGATACCTTTGCCGGTTCTCGTTGTCACTCTCAAAATACGATGTCCATGAACTTCGATAAATCGTGCGTTCACTCACGCTATATCAGCAAAAGAGGCCCACGCACACACATACACACCTTGTAAAACTGAATTTCCCGCGTAATTGCTGAATTTCCAAGAACGCTGCCTAGTCGAAGGGAAAAGTGCGTCGGTGACTTTGAGTATACATTAAACATGCAACAGCCCCGCGCACGCGCGTGCTCAAAAATAAAAGCGCCCGCTCGTTAAGTCGATCCGCGCATGCGCGGCAGGGAAAAATAATAAGCGGGGGCGAAGCGGGCGTTCAATTTCGAGCCACGCCGCCGTCGTGGCCTTTGAAATTGTAATTGGATTTAATTTGTGTGTACGTATATACGCTGCGAAAATGCGGAGGTGGCGCGCCTCCGCCAGGCTCTCACACGCACCTGCGCCCTTTTTACGGGGAAAAAAATTAAGAACGTTGGGGGAAAGTGAGAAAGAAATAGCGTTAATTGCATTTTGAATGTGAAAAAGGGAATATCATGGTTAAGAGTGATTGCAAGTGAACTGAACTTGTAAATACTTTTTTATTCATCTTGATTCAATACAATTATATTGCAGAGTAGGCGTGGGAATTATCTGACCTATCTTTTGACAAAGGGGCACAGTAACTGTGCATCATATAAAGTTTATATTGATATTTAGAAGTTTATGCACAATCTTGATAAAAAATATGTATTCAAATTGATCAAAATGTATGTTCCATCTATAAGGAAATGCGTTTACGGATGAAAAAAAAAATTAGAAAGCGAATGTATCCAATTAGAACTCTCAGAAGTTATCTTGACGTCATAGTAACTCTCACACTTACCCTACTTCATATAATGGAAAAAATAAATGTAAATGAATTAAAAATACGCCAAGTAACTGTAAATATTTGTTACTTATTTTTTAGAACCCTTTAGAAGCTTACGTTTGTGATTAAAAAATGTAAATAATTGTTAATAATTACAATAAATCTGTAAACAATTGTTGTTTACATTCTGACTTTGTCACATTGTTTTGAAACTTTTTACAGTTTGTTTGGCAATTTCTTTCATTTGTTTCAAAACGTAAACAGAAAAAACATCGACTTGCCCAGTAATTCAATCTAACAATAAAGAAAATGTTAACAAATATGCGACACCGTATTGGTTATTTAAACGAAAAAATTTCCTCGTTAGTATTATGGGCCAGTGCACCCTCGTCACTCGTTAAAACCGTGAGTTTTTATTAATGCGGCAACGAGCGAGCCCGTCTACCTTTTTCTCTTCCTCCCGCGACTTAAAGGAGCCGTGGAAAAGTCTCTAAACGATCGTGGCCCTCTTTTTCCTCTCGCACCTTTACGCCAGTGCGAGGGTTTTCACATGAAATAAAATAAAGTACCGCGGCAACGTAACGAGGAATTTCGTTGACGTTAATGGACGCCCATCGTAGTCGATTATGCATATGTTCATGGCACAGTTGATTTTAAATTAAAAGAATAAAAGAAGTGAAAATTAAAATGAGTATTTGAATTGAAGAACTCAGGGCAACAAACGGTCAGCTCATATTTCGAATTGGCCCCCAGGTAAGCAGTATGAACAACAAATTCAGGGGCCATCTAAAAATATGAGCTGACTGTTTGTTGCCCAGAGCTCTTCAATTACTGTACCGTAGATTGTCATGAAATATCTTTTTTATTAAAACCCTAGTGGAAATAATAAATGTTAATAACTGCAAATAATAATAAATAACTGTAAACAACTTTAAATAGCTGTAAGTAACTATTATAAATAGTTTGGATTGAAACGTAAATAATAGTTATTTTCAGTTATTAGCAGTTATTTGCACAGTTATTTGCAGTTATTTACGGTTATTTACGGTTATTTTCAATTATTTACAGTTATAGTTGTTAAAAGAAACTGTAATTATTACTATTAAATAGTTGAGGACGATCTTTGGAGGCAAAATGAAATAATCTTATTTCTTTTTTGGCAACGTTTCGTTGGCTTAGTACGCCAACCTCAGTCAGTCGAGAATAACATCTGATCGACGTAGGATATATACGGTTATAATTTCGGCCTGATGAGGTTGGCGTACTAAGCCAACGAAACGTTGCCAAAAAAGAAATAAGATCATTTCATTTTGCCTCCAAAGATCGTCCTCAACTATTTAATACAAAAATGGATGGCGTTATACCTTCAACATCGTAATTATTATTGTAGAGAAGAAATAAAACTGTTAATAACCGTAAGTACCTAACTGTAAATAACTGTTAAAAACTGCAAACAATAGCTAATAACTATTTTTATTTTTACAGTTATTGTTTAAAAAAATGTTAATAACTGTAAATAACTATAGATAACAATAAGTGCTCGTATTTCTTAACAATAAGTGTTTGTATGTTATATCTATAGTTAAGTATTAGGATTAGTGGACATCAACGAACAAAGTGGAAACGAAATTTAGCTTTTCTCCAACGTTTCGAGAATTTTTATTCAGGGCTTAAGAAGTTAAAATTTACCACATAGTTCTTTGGTTTTATCACAAGTTAACGTATAGTAGTATTTGATTGATATTCATGTTATGTCAGTCATCTCTATTTGAACAGCTGTACCCAGTTACTGTAAAAACTTATGAAATCGAAATGTATTATTCATAAGATTCTAAATGAACCACTAAATATAACATTTGTGTATCTTCATTCTTGATTTCGTGCGTCTTTTCGAATATTTGATAATATTACAAATTTCTTCTAAATCCATATATATATACTGAAGATATAAGATCTTCTTGCATCTGTTGTGAAACAAATATACGCAATAGCAGACGCATCCTTAATAACTTGTAAATCAAAAGTATATCAATAATTCTTTTCCAAAACAAATTCCTCTAACATCTGTCAAGTAGATTCCAAGATTAACCACAGTTCCCAAAAACTCATGATAATCACCCCCATACCCCAAAAACTTCTCCCAAGTCCGCGCCAAAGTCCAAACACTGTGCATCGAGAGCAGTGAGCTCGCGCGGTACGCTCATTAAAGAGGGATCGGGAGTCGTCGCAAGTTGCTCCTCTCGCGTCTTATATATATATATATATATATATATATATATATATATATATATATATATATATATATATATATATATATATATATGTGTGGGTGGTAACGGTATCCCGTTGCTCGCGCGCGGCATCGAGTTTCGCGCAAAGTTTCGACCCCCCAAGAACGAACCGCGAGATCTTCCACGTGTCTCTTCGACGGGCAAATGGATATAGTTTGCTAGATCAAAATTCTGGACTGAACGTACAAGTGCCTCCGTAGTGTACAAAAGGAAGTCGATTTTTACTTTTGGAAATAGGGAATGATCGGTACAGTTAGAGGTTATTTCGAGGGTAGTCAAGTATCGGATAAATTTCTCCTTATATCCAGTTTTTGTTTCACCGTTATCGTTGAAGTGTCGTTCCCAGTTCCGTCTTGCCTTATAAATGGCGTATCGGCCAAGTTGCCGGCAGTTGAATAAACATCCGTGTTCTCGACTGGAGAGTACGTAGTCCAAATTCCTGAAATTTCATCAGAAGAGAAAATTTGCTGACAAGCACCATATCTGGTTACTAACCCACCCTAGATACTTTACGTCATTCATAAATTCACTGCAAGAGGTGTTTGACCTCAGTTAAAAGTGTCACGTAATACCATATTTCTTCACACGCACTTTTTGTAAATAAGTCGAGGCACGAGAGATCGCGAAATCGTGTGCAAATTACGTGTTACTCAATAAAAAAACGAGTTGGTGGTAATGTTTATAAACAGCCACGTGCTCCAGTGAATTTCTCAATACTTGCCGAACATAATAACACTACTATCGCCGTATCGGCACTGGTATAAGTCTTGTACACCCACTGAGAAAGCTAATGAGTAGTAGTAGACGAGTAGCGGATTGATAACCGGTCTGCGTAATCTATCAATCATAAAATGTTATTTTCCCTAAACTACTTATCCTTCTGTCGTATACAAATATCAAATAATTTTATCGTACTTTTTTCTCATTATCGTGCGCTATAAACAATTTCGTTTCGCGCATATTTTTATATTTTATAAAATAATCTGTAAAAGTACTTTGAATATAAAGCGTGAAAATTATCAATAATATACAGCTAATGAAGTGAAGAATACTTTTATCATCTTCAAGTACTACAGCGCATCAAACACGTAGATTCAAGTCACCATCGGATTTGTTCATTAAAAATTAACAATTAACATCTTGTCAAGGATACAACATTTGGAAATTTGGTGTGGAAGTTTCATGACATTTTAAATAGCAACCATAAACTCATGCACTTCGACAACTATAACAAAACCATCATTACTAATCCTAATCATAACTCGGCTATTATTGTTACCTTCAACACTCAAATTCCACGTTTCTTCCGTTTCAGGCATCCCCTATTCAAAGAAATGCCGTCAGAGCTCAAACCACATAACCGGCTTCAATCCGGCAGTTTGCTTCACGTTCTTCTTGCCGAACGAGATGCAGTTCGTAGCGGTGACCGCGGCGGAACTCTGGTTCTACAAGGAGGAGGACAAGAACGACAGCTTCAACCAGACGTTCGTGCTGTCGGAATTGGACCACTGGGACCAGCGAGGCAGTTTTGAGAAAAACACGATCATGGCCATCTTCGAGACGACGATCGGAGGTTGGATTATCTTTTCATTCTTCCCACCGCGTGCTTCTGCGTTTGTTGACGTAGTGTCATAACGAGCTAAGATAGCGATATCGGGGGGTTGATTGACGCGCCATTAGGATTTCCATTTGCGATGTTAGATGTATGGGTTGGTTGTACTATTGTTACGTCTGAGTGAGATTTCTTTGTTATCTCACCCGGGCTGATGTAACAGCTGAACTTGTAAGCTAATTTTCCGAATTCATCAGAGACACGGTCTCGATGTTGTCTCTAACTAGTAATTTGCAAATCATAATCCATTACAAATTGTTCTAATCGTCATTCTCAAAACTTGTTTTCTGTCTTCGATCTCTACCGAATCTTTGCGCAACTTTTTTTCACTTCATACTTACCAAAATAGATTTTGTTTTTTACTTACTATGCGCCACTAGTAATCTTCTGGCCTTATTGGCTTAGGTAAGCTACTCTTCGCAAATGGCAAGAAAACGCTATCACCGGCAATATGTCATAGTTATCATCTCGACGTTGCCGATACCGGTTACATTGTACAGGCAAACAAATTTGTTTCCTCTTTCGTACACAACCACGACGAATCCGACTTTTCCAGCGCTTGTTTACGGAATGAACCGAGAGGAGATGCGCGATAGGTGCGTAGCCACGCGCGCGTGCGACCGATTAGTGAATCATCCCGTGGATCAGAGTTCGACTGATAACGAACCCTCCGTTAAATAGCCACAACGACCTGGTTTCGTTTTTCCTCAATTGCTAATTGGACAGTTAGAGCAACAGTGAATTTTAGCGCGGCTTTCTCCAAGATTTTTGTTAGTAATTTCGTAGAAATATTTACCTTAAACTTATGAACCTACATAGTATTTCTGATAAAGTGGAGATTACGTATTGGGTAGCTTATGTTGTAGCGGGCTTTTTACTCAGCGTGTTACATCACATGAATTAGATTATATAGGATCACGTGATACTTTCACGTGGCATTGCCACCAAGAATTTTAAAGAAAAAGGCTTACGCAAGTCCGAGCTGAGTTTGAGCGGTTGCGATTAAGTTTTTATCTGTCACGTTTTCGTTAATCTGTAATACTTTATCGGCGCGTCTATTTTGAAAATAGTCTTGGAAATAGACGTAGTTGTTTGTTATTGATAGATCTTAAAAAATGAAAACTGAATCGTTTGAGTGTCATGTTAGTATATCTTTATCGAAGGTCTCTAACACGTGAATTGTCGATTACATTTCCACAACATATGTTCACGACGCTATTCACAGCAGTAAAGATGTTACCGATTGTACTCTTCTGCGTCATTGATTATCACTTTTCTTAAGTGACATGGTAAAAATGAAAGTCTCAACAAAAAAAGAAAAAGAAAGGCATAATACAAGATAGCACTTCATCATCGATCCATTCCCCCCTTTCAGTCACAGACGCCGATATATCGGCGCCCAAAATTGTTTTATATTTCTCACCATTTTTTTTTTTTATTAAAGCATATCCCTAATTTTTTTTTTGCATTTTCTGTTAGATAAATACTTAAGCTTGAGAAATATAATAATACTTTTCGGATTTATAATTGTTTATAATTGTTATAAATAAATTTATGGCAAAAAAAATCACATTTTTGTGAATTTAATTTGTGACTGAAAGGGTTAATAAATTAATCATAACGATACATATTTCCGATCACCAACCAAATCCGATTTTATCGTTCTCAGAGGGCTGGGTAAAGACGGACGTGGGTTTCTCGGTGCGCAAGTGGGTGGAAAAGCAGCGACTGAACCACTCGCTGCAGATCGCCTGCAGCACCTGCACGATCGAGCGGAACACCGCGCCAGTATCGATGGAGGCGCGGTTGAAGCCCTTTCTGGTGATCCAAACGTTGCCGCTGCCACAGAGGTACAGGCCACGCAGGAACGCCAACTGTCAGCCCGATATGAAGGAGTGCTGTCGCGACGAGCTGTACATCAGTTTCGCGGAGATTGGTTGGAGCGACTGGATCCTACACCCGAGCGGCTATCACGCGTATTTCTGCAGGGGATCCTGCTCGACCGCTGTGTCGCTGACGATGAGCGGCACGCATCACAACGACGTCATCAGGGTTAGTATCTTATAGTTATCTATGTGTATAGCGGTGCGAAAAAAAATGACAATACAGACCTTTTCTGTATGTAAAATCATAAAACATGTCCATTCAATAAATCTAAAGAAATTTACGATAATGCTTTAGATTGTTTCTTATTTTTACTTACGATTCTCTATTAAGGTAGTTCCCTAGAGATCAGACATGATTTAACACATACGTGGAATTACACACGTAGGTCAATAAAGACATAACGAATGTCATATCCAAATTTCAGAGCATTTTACCGTTTGGCTTCTGAGTAATTGCTGTGTAAAGTTACACAGATTACACGGGAGATATATCTATTATATATCGAAACTATCGCGTTATGTATCTGTTTACAACAATATCTAAGCAACGAGATTCAAGTCAGACTTGGAATTTTATGTACACATAGAATATATAATAAGGGATATTTTCGCGCAAGAATGAAGTAAATTCATCGTTTTATTATTAAAATAGAGCGTCTTAAAAATATCGCTTTCGCAGACTTGATATGTTTCGAGGGTTATGTACGCTCAGCGCGCCAGCGTGCACTCTTTATCTCTCTCGCTCAAAGCTGTCTGTCTCTCTCTTACCCAAAGAACTACCTTAAGACCCCCTACATTCTTTCATATCAATATCAATGCACTGTGAAAATTTATTAAAAATAGTCCACCTTAAAATCGACAGAGCATGTATAAAATTTAACGAATTAATGATCATTCATAATTCAACTCCTAATTCTTAAAATAAAATAACGCACGGAAAATACCAACGACAGCAAAGTAAAAACCCTCAAAACCACCTTCTAAATTCATCCCTCGCACCGTCTAGCAGTATACAGCGCTGTAAACCGAGGATCCCCCTGCCCTCCCCACTAGCCATTTCGCAAAAAGGAGAGAACGTCAAAAACACACAGAGACGCACCCATACACCGAGGCACGTCAATATTCCAGTCCTGAAAATCTCGTGTGTATACGTTAGCCTCCGAGGACGCACTCTCACGTACGGTAATAAAAATGCAGCCCCGGGGGGATATAGAGCTGTAAGAGAGCTACTCTCCGCGCGCGCGGGATATCGCGAAACACACTTCGCGCTCGCGCATTACGTATAGGGCTCGCAGCTTAATATTCGGGCTGACGTATGACGGCGCGTCATGTTTTCGTATGATTAATGAGATGAGAGAGAGGCTGTACGCGATGAGGGCGACGACGACACATCGGTTCCGTAATAACGTAAATGCGCGCGGAGGCGTCGCCCGCAGAAGATTCCCGCCGTCTTGAGGAAGATGAGGGGCTGCTCTAAGGCTTTCGGAGGTGACGATGACGGGGTGGGGACGCGATTGCGGAGACTATTGTTTGGCCGGGACAGACAATTTCATTGGCAATGAATGTGTTGGTGAACGGAAAAAATGGAGAAGTGCGCGAGATTGAGATTTACGCGGTGATCAGAAAAAATACTAAGATAATTTTTAAGGAAATAGTAAGGACGGTCGGATAATTCCACAAGGATGTATAATTTGAAGCACAAGTATATAGTCTTTTATGCACCGTGCGTAAAATCTAACTATACGCAAAGCGACCTTTTTTATTATGTTTACTATATATATATTATTATTACACGTAATTAATAAGTAAGAAACAATTCTAAACCGAAGTAAATCTTTTCTGATTTAATATGATAGGATGATAATTGACCTTTTGATAATATTGTGAGGGACGAATGGCACATTCCTATCAGTGCGTAAAATAGAATTTTGCGCACACTGTTGAAAGTAATATTGTATTTTATTTCTAAATAAGTTATATACATACTAAAATTGCGCTTTATGTACTAGTTTCGTATAATATACTATTACTGCCAACTTATAACAATGTGTAAAAATGAGTTTCCCGCATTTTAGTACAAAATATAAATGTATAGCTGATTCATCCGTGGAAATTCAATGATAACTAGAAACATTTACTATTTCCTTCTCGTATTTTAAGAAAATATTAAACATATTTATTCTTTAATTTTCACTTATTACCATCTGTTTTAAATTCTGACTTCAAGCTTCGTATTAATTAATGCTCTTAAGTAACAAGAAATTCTAGATAGTCATTTTTCAAATAATCACCATAACAGAATCTATCAAAGATTAAAAGGTGATCCTAAACATATCGTGCAAATAAAAAGCTTTTACCTAATCATGAAATTTCTATTTAATATGATAAAAATAAATGTCCGCCGTGCTGTTTCTTATTAGAGCGATTATTTTTAAAAAACGTACAACTAAAACGCAAAATCCGAAGCGAGTCCATCATACTTGGCGCTTCCTTGCATGATGTCGTCGATTACGAAACAAGTTTACGGTTCGCCAAATCGGGCGTTTTTTACTCACGCTCATTTTGCATAATTAAGATAAGCTATCTCCAAGTTGACAAAAAATCGAATGATTTATTATAAAAATCGTTAATAAATTAAACGAAAAGATTTATATAATTAATGGTTTCAGCAACGATCATTACGAACTCAAAAAAAAATAAAAAAATAAAAAAATACAAAAAAATAAATGTTATTTAATATACAAACAATTCTGATACAAAATGCATTTTCACAATAATTTTCTTATTTCAAGCTATCGATACATTCAAACGCATTCGTAAGAAATAAAGTACCCAAACCTCGCTATTTTTAGCCTTCCTCAAAAACGACTGCTGAACTCGCTCCTGCGTCACATACCTCATGAAAATCAGAAGCCCCACCCGTATATATAATTACACGGAAAATATGACGTGTCTTTGTGTTCGCAGAGGTTGTTGGCCAGGAGCAAGACGCACCACCGCCGCCACGACATCGTGCCCTGCTGCTCGCCGACGCAGCTCTCACCAATCCAGCTCCTCTACATGGACTCGAACAACACGATAACACAGAAAACCCTGCCCAACATGGTCGTCGAGGCGTGCGGCTGCATGTGACACTAAACCAGTTGTTGTGATCGTACATGTAGGTTATTACTGTGGTATATAGGTGGGAAGACTGGTGGGATTTGACGTTGCCAACTGAGAGAGGGAGAAACATTTTTTTTTTTAATTTGGGCGCTGGTTGGCGGGGGTGGGAGATTGTAAGTATATATGCCTGTGGAGTTGAATGAAACTCACCTGTTTGGGGATATTCAAATTTATTTTTCATCGTTGCTAATAGTATGTTAATGGTATGCTCAGTGTAATATTTTTTTTTTATGATCAATGTAATGCTTAGCATTCTTGAATATTTTAACAGAATTTGCGATCGAATTTGAAACATTTTAAATATAGGAGCCAGAGAAAAGAATCGCTTAATTTTAAATTTTACTCTCAGTTGGTAACACTTTTTAACCAAAGTTCTTCGCCCCTACAGTCGACGTCTTGTATAGCGTTTGCCGCATTTATGAATCCTTGACGGAATATAAGATTCTTAATAAATGTACAAATATAATGGGACAGGAATACTCTCTAAAGTAAATTCACGTGCTCGCATGAAAGATTGATGAAATTTTCAATGATTTTCTTTACTTTATTAAATTGATTTTATTTCCGAACAAAAATATGAAAACACTTTATTCGTTTATTAAATGTATCATGATTGCAATAAAATATTTTTATTTTCAAGTTTTTTTTTATTTCTTAATAAAGAGAATCATTGATGAATTTCCTACGTCCCAACCGTAGCAGTATTTTTTTTAAATCCTTCAAACGTGAATTTAATAAATTGTCCGCGTTTAGCAAATTCACAAAACAATATTTAAATGAGAGAGTGACTCGGGTAGCAGTTATGCAATCACGTTTTCGATAACATAATTTTATTATTTATTATTTTATAAGACTTAATTCCTAAATATTTTTTTACAACTTTTTAGCATTATTCCATTTTCCTAAGTTGCTCATAGTTAATAATGGCAATAGTATCATAAGTGACTACATAATTATTTATAATCAACTTTTTATCAACTTAATCAACGATACTTCTCTTTTTCTGCTATAGAATAATAATTAAGCGCTTCGATATGTCAAACGTTTGCACACGTAAACATTGAGGGGAGAAACCAATTTTTGAACTACTTACTCACTCGTCGATGCTAACGAGAGTCGTTAATTTAATTACAATTAGATCGTGCATGTGCAAACGTTCGTGTAAAAATTCGAATATAATACGGCGCACTTGCAATCGAGTAAATCATCTTGAAATTTGCATTAATTAAGCCGTTTAAACTTAGACCTCGTTATCGAGAGAGGGAGAGAGCAATTGCATACTGCGCGAATGACTTGCTCTCTCTCTCTTTCTTTTCTATCGCGCAAGAGGAATGCACGCGCGTGGCGGATACTTATACTCATTGTGTAGTTCGACTTTTTTCGAATTTTAAATGGGGAAAGTGTCGTCATTGTGTATACATTTACGCGTAAACTATGTAAATAAATGACGAGAGTAGCTAAGTGTAGCTTTCATTTGTTTCTTCGTTGCACGATGATTTTCTTTGGACAATTGTCTAATACTTGCAAAATAAAACTGTTTCACGATCAGTGGATAATAAATATACAAATAGAATATGGCTCGCAATAGAATTCTTTAAGCTGTTGCATTTTGTTATAAGATTAATCAAGCAATTTTATGCTAGACTATTAACATGTAAAAAGCTCACGTTGAAACATTGGTTTCTTATCTGATCTTCGTCGGTATATCTCTAAGATCACCAATGAAGGGCAAATGCGACTTTTTAATAGACATCCACGAGACAATTGTCGCAGCGAGAGAACTAGTCGTGCAACGCGAACAAATTTCCGAGTACGTCATAGTGACTTAACATTACAATTAAGAAGCTGAAAAAGTTTTTATACAATCGTCGATCGTCGAATATAAAAGCAATTCCTTTCGTCGCGACAATAAAGGAAGCCGCAATTAGCGCGACCGCCTCTGAACTTGCAACCTCAATTAAGCGAGCGATATTGCGATCGGCGGAACAAATTGATGTGCAGAGCGCGCAACGACAATAATGGGCGCAATGAATAACGATAAATGTGCGCGCGTGCGCGCTGGAAAGGCGTATATACTTATAAATGTCGTATAGAGTGCGAATGCGCAGCGGATAAATGGATGTAAGGCGCCGATTGGAAGAGTATGCGAGTCGTGGTTGTGTATTTTGTAAGCGCGTATCGCTGTGGATTGCTGATTAATTAATTAAAGGCAGTTTGAAAATTAAAAGATTCTGTTGTTTATTGATTGCTTCCTTGTTAAAACCTTCCTTGTTGTTTATATCTTACAATGAGCTGTTATTTACAATATGCGTAGTTGCGAAATTATTTTTTCGTGCTCTAAGCATCATGCTAAAATGATATTTTCCATTGTTACAGGTCTACATAAAAGTAGTGTTCTGCTGTGATAGACATTTTATCAATTATAAGAAATAATATATATCAATATAAATACAATAAAAGTTTCGAAGCTCTAATATATTATTCGACATGTCAGGACGTCACCTGTGGTAAGTACCATATGTAATAGATAATTTGTCATCAATATCATGTATTATTATTGAATGCTAAAAATAGTATTGAAATTCCAAAGAAATAAATGAAAAAGTACAAAAGGACAGATGCCAATGGCAATCAAATATTTTGAGATTCCATGTTCCTTTCAATTTTTTTTATTTATTTTTTTTATTTATTTATCCAGAGTAAAATACATTACAATACAAAGTAATCCTCTAGAGGAAAATAAATTTCCTGTTTGCAGGTCTGGTGAAAATCTTAAAACTAACTTAAAACTAAAATAATAAATTTCCATTCTTTTTAACATCTTATAGTGGTTTTGACAACAGTAATGTGTTATTGCTTATCGTTTTGCATGCATACTTGATGATTTACCAAATCTTAAATCTATAACTTACAACTAAAATGTACCTAAAAAAATTATAAAATACTTAAAACCAATTGATGTAAAGTTGACAAAATATTTCTCACAAATTTTTACAGATTTTTCCATAATATAGTGACAAAATATTTCTTAACAATTTCTGAAAATTTTTGTATAATATAATAAAACAGAATAATTCAACTATAAGTAACGATTTAACATCGCATAAAGATTTATATAATATAATAAACAAAATAATTCATCTATAAGTAACTTTTTACATTATATAAAGATTTTAATAATATTAATAACAGGATTGTTTTAGTAATGTTTCAAAAGTTTTCAAAATTTTCCCGTTTATATTTATACATACGAATAACAGTATTTTATTTGCTGACAATCTAAATTTACTAATATATCTATAGTTAATTTTCATGAATAAATTTTTTTAGTTTTTTCTTAATACTAGTTTTACTAAGATTTAAATCCTTTAACTCATTTGGCAATGTGTTAAAAAGTTTAATCGCTACCATATAACTGTTCTTATTGCTTATGGCTTTTTTCGTTTTTGGCTGTATTATGTACTTATTCCTAGTCTTTGAGGTACTTTTAATGAAAATTTCCTTGAGTTCTTCATAATGATACATTATTTATTCTAATATAAATAACACAGCCCCATAAAAAAAAGAAAAGGTTCTGTACTTTAGATCGGACTATTATATCTCGGTGTATTTTGGTCCCCTAACTATGATTCCAAGGTCAGAATTCGTTACCACATCTGAATTTGGAGATATCATTAGGTATAAGATTTTTGAGATATCTTAAAAAACAAAGTAAAAACAAGTTTTTTGTTAATCTTTTCTACAAAACAATGTAGCATTGCTTGCGCCCTTCAAGACCAACTTTACACCATCCCTCTACAATTTTTTTTCTTGGAGATCTGAATGTGTAAATTTCGAGATAGAAATAAAGAATTTGATTTTAAGAGATATGTGCGAGCTACAAAATTCAGGTATTTAGATCTCGAAGAAAAAAAATTGTAGAAGGATGGTGTAAAATTGGTCTTGAAGGGCGCAAACAATGCTACATTGTTTTCTAGAAAAGATTAACAAAAAAATTGTTTTTACTTTGTTTTTTAAGATATCTCAAAAATCTTATACCTAATGATATCTCCAAATTCAGACGTGGTGGACGAATTCTCACCTTGGAATCATACTTAGGGGGCCAAAATACACCGAAATATAATAGCCCGATCTAAAGTACAGAACCTTTTCTTTTTTTTGTGGGGCTGTGTAATTGTTTGAGGTTCACAGGTACATTTCAATTAAAAAATATAAATAAAACTCTTGCCGTACCCCACCGCCGATAGTTTTTTCTATACAATCGATTGTTCCGTACATTTTGCAATTCTTTACGTCGACTACATTTCTACTAGGAAAGATACAAAATCACTATCTGCCGACTCTCCGAGAAACTGGGTAACCCCGAGAACCGCGAATTTTCCAAAAGTCATTCCTCGGAATTCCTCTCTTTCTCTCCTCGATCGACTCGCACACAGACAGACACACTCCCGGCCCCGGTCTCAAAGTCCAGCGGCGATTACTTTAATTAAGCATGAGATTGTCGTGGAAAAATGTAAATAATGCATTAGCGCTGTACGGCGATAAAAGCAGAGCGCCGCGAGCGGGGCGCATGCGTGCCCGCGGCCACGTAACATCGCGCTGACCTTTCCCCGCGAGCCAAACGCGCGTATCGCTCACGGCTCGACCAGCGTCTCACGAAGCTGAACTTCGTGTATACATACAATATTGTGAGCTCGTTTAGGCTATAATATACACAAGCGGGTATCAATGATTTCAAGGAAAGTGTGCAAGTAAGCGCAATAATTGTTTTTGACTGTAATGTAGCAGTAGGAGGTAAATTTAATATTTAAGGGTGGGGGGGTTCAAAGTTTCGACGATTGACTATAAAATCGAGCCAACTAACGATTTTTATAAATTCGACATAGGTCGTTGTCGAATGTGCATAAGTCCGAAATTTTAAATGACGAAAAACGTATTTTCGAATGTAACAATTTACCTACTGTTCAAAATATCGAATTTCAAACTACAGAATTTTAATGTAGATGTAGATGTAGCTAGTTTCTAATGATTTATTTTGAAATATTTTTATTATCTCCTTATCAAAATTCTGTAGTTTGAAATTCGACATTTTGGACAGTAGGAAAATTGTTATATTCGAAAATACGTTTTTCGTCATTTAAAATTTCGGACTTATGTACATTCGACAACCACTAATGTCGAATTTATAAAAATCGTTAGTTGACTCGATTTTATAATGAATCATCTAAACTTTGGACCCCCCCCCTATTTAAGGTGGCTCGAGCGGTCTAGTAGACTTAAAGCTATGAACATTTTTTACAAAAATTTATTTACACATTCCAATCTGAAAACTAATATGACGGGAAAAAGGGTTAACATAACAGAAGAAATTTTTGTTATAAAATTTTCAATGTTGCAAAAGTAGATTTTTTCTACTCACAAGAAATTCAATAAGTAAAGATAATCTTTTTTGTTTTTCATTCAATTTTAATTTGTAAGGTCACATTTTCTTCCTTGTTTCAATTTCAAGGGGAGGTATCGACATAAAAATTGAAAAATTTTGAAAACCTACAAAGTTATTTCCAATTGTTTGTAGAGTTGTCACTGAATTTTATAAACAATTGCATATAACTTTGCAGGTTTTGAAAATTTTTGAATTTTTACAGTGGTACCTCCCCTTGAAATTCAACAAGGAATTAAAATTGAATGAAAAACAAAACAGATTATCTTTACTTATTGAATTTCTTTTGAGTGGAAAAAATCTGCTTTTGCAGCAATGGAAATTTTATAACAAAAATTGTTTCCGTTATGTTAAGAACCCCTTTTCCTGTCATATCAGTTTTCAGATTGGAATGTGTAAATGAATCTTTGTAAAAAAATGTTTATATTAGGTCTACTAGACCGCTCGAGCCACCTTAATAATGCCTGAAGCGTCAATAGTCGCTGTCAAGACAGTTTTTATTTTTACGATGATTGGATGGTTGTATGCGGAGGCGAACATCAAGTCGCGGGTCTCGTTGGTGTAATGATGTATGTGCATATATTTGTTTATTATGTGCATGCATGTTAATGGAGTTTTGCATCTAATCGCAGGGCATTTATCAGAGGCGTCTGACTATGCTCTTTACGTTACTACTTGAAGACAATTTATATTGATTTTATTAATACATTATGTCTATAGCCTGCATACAGTATATATAAGTATATTCAAATGTAGAGATTTTTATAAAGAGAAATGTACTACATAAATTTTGTTGAAACTGCATAATGTTTCAGGAACAATTAATTCAACCACAATAATTACAAATTAATTGTCATAACAACAATAAAGGTATATGCATCGACCACGTTCTTGACAAACAAGTTTAAATAGTTTTTTTTTCTAAACAACGTTTAGAAATTTCTCTTATACTTAATTTTTTCAAACTATGGCAATATTAGAAATGCTAAAAAGGGGTGGTATGCCAAAGTCACTAGTACTTCATAATTATGCAGACACAAATTTAACGCGACCATGCAAGATAGGTATAATAGTATATGTCGACGCTCCCTACGAAAACTAGCACGATTCAGATTGCCACGAAGCTAGTCCATTTGAGCGTTGGCCGCGAAGACTAGCACGCCCCATTGATTTGTGTTGAAGACTAGCCGGATCCGCTTGATTGCGGCGAAGACTAGCAAATTTGCCTCTTATGTAAATTAACACGGTGACGCGAAGTGTTAGTTTTCGAGGCAAGCTTGCGAATCGTCTTACTTTTCGTCGCAAACTTGCGAATCGTGTTACTTTTCGTCGCAATCTTACGAATTGTACTATTATTCGGCGCAAACTCGTGAATGATGCTAGTTTTCGCGGCAACCTCGCCAATTGTACTACAGTATTCGCGGCGAAGTCGTGAGTTATGCTAGTTTTCGTTGCAGTTTTCTGAAATGTGCTATAGTCTTCGTGAGGAGGCCAAAAAAGGTGCTAGTTTTCGTAGGAAGCGTACGCGTTTTTAAGAGTGCTCTGCTCTCTACCCCGATTAGAACGCCACCTACTGTCAAAAGTGTTCTTTGTTAATTAAACAAATTTGGGGCAATATTAACTTAAAAATAAAGTTTTCCCACGTGTAATTAATATTAAAGACACGATTACATGAGTTTTCCCAAATTAAATTCCATTAATAAATCTGTATTTTGTAGAGAAAAATTTGGAGTAATTTTCAGAAATGTCCACCAGCGTTGGCCCCGCGAGGATTCTCCCGGTGAAACTGAATCATTTGATTAACTTCAGAGAGAACCAGAACGGAATCATTTGACTAAGTTCAGAGCGCTGCTCCGGCAGACCGCGGCGAAGAGAGCAGATACTATAACAAAGAATCAAGTGTTCTGTTGAGTTTTCCTTTTTACAAGAGTAAATTTGTGGAAATTATGATGTTAACATACAAGAACATATTTTAGCAGCGATGAAGAGAATTCAGATATGTATTATATACTTATTATATTCTAATAATTTTTTAGTTTTTGCCTTAGCGGAAATATTTTTGTTCTATAAAGTTTTAAAAACTGTTGGTAAGAGTTTACTATAAACTGTTAATTACCAATTATTAATTCATTTTAAATGTCATTAAAAATTATTTGAAAGTGTTTCAAACTCGTATAAACTATTTGAAACTGCGTTCAAAATCCTATATTTCGTAACATTTATAAACAGTTACAAATAGTTTTAAGTAATTGTTGACAATTATTAACTGTTATTGACATTAATAATTTAGTACAAGGTGAATAAAAATTATTCGAATAGATACTTTGTGAGTTTTATTTTTCATTTCAGAAAAACGTGTACATTGCAATGCCAGCCATAGGACTAAATTTTGGAGCTGAGAACTGATTGAAAATGATTAATGGCAATCATATCTGGACTGGTGCAAATAACTTTGATCAAGATAAAAGTTATTATGTTTAAGGGAGGTGAATAATTATGTGTTATCGGGTTCATAAACTTTATGGAACTTTATGTAAAAGCTTTTGGATAGAAGAAAATATTGATGAGTGACCCGTGAGCATAAATAAACAATATAATTTATGATGCTGATTTGACATATTGGTCTGAGCTTTGGTTTGACATCTTCAACGACATTAGTTGATATCAGTGCTGGGCTATTGTCCACATTTACTGAAGCACCCGTTAAAAGATTGTGTTAAATGAATATTGATATACTGAAAAAAGAGAAAATGATGTGTTATTGTGAAAAATATAGTGAATAAAAGTGTTCAGTTAATCTAATTTATGATTTTGTCAAGGTGGGAGACGTCAAAATGTTTCAGAGGAGATCTTTGTAAATATTTTTCTACACAAACTTTAAAAATTCTCAGTGATTCTTAGTTCCTAAACTGGTTGTGATTCTTAATTTTACTAGATTATGTGTGACAATTATGGGTTATTAATTTAAGTTGATTCAATCAATAATAATTTCATATGTACTCTATAGTGTTTGCAACTGAATAATTTTTTCACGAATTGTGGATTTAGAATGATGTTTTACAAATGGCTATAATATCTGGGCTGTTGCGAATAACTTTGATCAAGATAAAAGTTATTATGTTTAAAGGAGGTGAATAATTATGTGTTATGAGGTTCATATACTTTATAATAAGCTTTTGCATAACAGAAAATATTGGTGACACGTGAGCATAAATATACAATATAATTTATGACGCTCATTTGAAATATTGGTCTGAGACTTGGTTTAAAAAGAATTTGTCATCTTCAACAAAATTAGTTGATATCAGTGCGCTGTGCTATTGGACATATTTACTCAAGCACCAGTTAAAAGAATATGTTAAATGAATATTGAAATATTTTAAAAAGCGAAAATGATGTGTTATTGTGAACATTTTAGTGAATAAAAGTGCTCAGTTAATCTAATTTATAATTTTATCACAGTGGGAGACGTCAAAATGTTTCAGATGAGTTCTTAGTAAATATTTTTCTACATAAGATTTAGATAATAATTTGAAAAAGTTATATCCATTCAAGAATGTCAAGAAAGCTTTAATAATTCTCAGTGATTCTTAGTTCATAAACTGGTTGTGTTTCTTAATTTTACTAGATTATTTGTGACAATTATGGGTTATTAATTTAAGTTGTTTCAATCCATAATAATTTCAAAAGTTCTCTATAGTGTTCACAACTGAATGATTTTCTCAAGAATTGAGGATTTAAAGTGATGTTTTATGTACATAAATGGCAATCATATCTGGACTCATGGGAATAACTTTAACCAAGATAAAAGTTATCATGTTTAACGGAAGTGAATAATTATGTGTTATGAGGTTCATATACTTTATAATAACCTTTTGCACACAAGAAAATATTAGTGAGTATAGTGACACGCAAGCATAAATATTATGAGGTACATAAACTTTATAATAAGCTTTTGCATAGAAGAAAATATTGGTGAGTGACACGTGAGCATAAATATACAATATAATTTATCACGCTGATTTGAAATATTGGTCTGAGACTTAAATTGGTTTAAAAAGAATTTGTCATCTTCAACAAAATTAGTTGATATCAGTGCGCTGTGCCATTGTACATATTTACTCAAGCACCAGTTAAAAGAATATGTTAAATGAATATTGAAATATTTTAAAAAGCGAAAATGATGTGTTATTGTGAAAATTTTAGTGAATAAAAGTGCTCAGTTAATCTAATTTATAATTTTATCACAGTGGGAGACGTCAAAATGTTTCAGAGGAGTTCTTAGTAAATATTTTTCTACACAAGATTCAGATAATAATTTCAAAAAGTGATATCAATTCAAGAATGTCAAGAAAGCTTTAATACAAATGATAATCATATCTGGACTGGTGCGAATAACTTTGATTAAGATAAAAGTTATTATTAAATATTTTCGATTTAAATTGGTTCCTAGATTGGAGAAATATTAGAAATTTGGAGCAAGGGATTTCTCAATTGAAAATGACCAAAGCTGAACTTTTTGTCAAAAATAGCTAAATATGAGGCAATTGGAATTGGTGGCTTGGGCTTAAACGAGAAATAAATCGATTACAACACTCAAAAGCTCTGTTAGCATCTAAAGAAGGTCACTTAAGGTCTCAAGTAGAATCAGTTTAAATGTTTAAATAAAATTGGAAGGTATGAAACAACGTCATGAAGAACGAAAAAGACACTTGCAGATACAAATAACTCGCATGACAGAATATCTAGATTTATAAATAGGCTACAGAAAAAGATGCAACTTGTGACAAGAGAAAGCAACATGTACAGGCAACAACTAGATACATATGAAATAGAAATATCTTGATACCAAAATAATAGTTAAGAACGAAAGCAAGTTAGTAAAGAAAAGCAAGAAAGTTAACTAACGAGAATGGTAAGAATTCTGAATAAATGGTTGACGTGAATGAAGCTCCTTAATATAATACAAAATAAGGAACATTAAAATTTCATTTACTATTTTGATCATGGCACTTGTAAATTAAATATTAATAATTTTAAGTATAAATAAATTTCTACAAAAAGTTGCATAAATTTTTTCCTTTTTCTAATTTTAATTTTTCTATTCTTACATAGTCTCTTAAAAAGTTGTGGAATCCACAAGTATTCTACGGAAGTCATAACTTGTAGACAAGTGTATATTATCATTCCTTGCCAATTCTTTAATTTATTAATAAGAATTAAAAGTTCACGCAAAACCTACGTGTTTGGAAAATAAATTATTGTTATTATCTCTCTTAACAACTGCAAAGTTTCTTTTCGAAAAACAATAATTACATAAAACATATTTAAATAAGAAAAATGAAAAGTTTATGGAAAACTTATATGCTACCCAAAATAAATTATTTTTATTATCTCTCTAAACCACCGTTAAGTCGCTTTGTAAAAAAAAATTCAGCACCCCCGTCCCCTCCTTTTCTCTCATCTTTTCTTACTTAACAACTGTATAACGACACCACGAAAAACTTTCAGAAGAGCCTAAATATTTTTTGAAACAGCCAACAAGACATTCTGTACAAGAATAATATACTAACAAACTTTATTTGGAAATTAGAACTACAGAATGTTTGAAAAATGTTTTTTCTAAAAAGAAAGCATTAACATTTTTTTCTCGAAAATAATTTTTGATATATTCATTTATCTAAATTAAAGTAGAAATAATAAAACTTTCTGCGAAAGTATAAAATAAGGCACGTATAAGGTTCTCCTGGAATCTATAAAAATAAAAAGAAATATATTTTCATATGACTTTACAAATTAATAGTATTGAAAATTTATTATCGTACATAAAATACAGGTTTGATTATATTATTTCAAGAAACGTTACTAATGTAATCATTGTATCGAGCTCCTTATAGAAACATTCAAATTTAAAACTTTATTGTGACTAACAATACTTCTATTTAATAATAATATTAAAAATGTACTATATAATAAACTCTCATAACATTATACAAATGTTTAAACTAAGGCAAGTATTAGCCTCTCTCTCTCTCTCTCTCTCTCTCTCTCTCTCTCTCTCTCTCTCTCTCTCTCTCTCTCTCTCTCTCTCTCTCTCTCTCTCTCTCTCTCCCCCTCTCTCAACCAAAATTCGTCAAACTGAATACCAAAAACTTTAATAAGAGCTTAAATATTTTTTTTTTAAACAATCAACACGTTTTTAAGAAGAAGAAATTTTTTAAGTAAGTTTTAACAACACAATTTTTAAGCAGTCCTTTTATTTCTTCGAATCTTATCAAGTCAATAAGCACACTTTGCAAATGGTGATAATTTTTTCATAACTCTTCAAATAATAATATTGTTAATATAAAACTTTCTATGAAAGTATAAAATGAGGCAAGTATAGTATATTATCCTATGCCTAAATCGATTTTTCTGCTATAGCCGTTTCCAAGAAACGTGCTATCTGCTAGCTTATAAAATTAAGCTAGCAGACCGCTTTCGGGTAACTTTGCGAGTATTCGATTTGGCGATTATGGAAAAAGGACATATTTTTGTGCTTATTTTCTGCTGTCAGATAGCCGAAGCTAAACATCACAAAATCATTTGGGAGTCCCAGTACGAGACATATAAGGGAGTTACGTAGACGTCGAATAATTAGGAAAGATAATTATTAAAATAATACTTAATCGCAAGTAGCAGGGAAAAGCAAGGTCCCCGCGTATAAGGGAGTTACGTAGATGAGTCAAATTAGGCTACAAAATTATTTAAATAATTATTAATACTAAGTAGCAGGGGGGGGGGGGGGGGGCGTACGTGTGCCCAATTAGTCAAGAAAATTATTTAAATGATCCTAAAATCCAAATAGCCGGGGGAAGCGAGGTCCACGCGTATAATGAAGTTATGTAGACGTGCAAAATTAGGCAAGATTATTATTTAAATAATTCTTAATCGCAAGTAGCCTGGGGGAACAAGGTCCTCGGGTACAAGGGAGTTACGTACTCGTGCAAAACTAGGCACAATCATTATTAAAAAATTCTCAAACCCCAAAGGATATTCCATCCACGAGAGCAGCAAGATATAGTCGGGTATTGTGACTAGTAGGCTGAGAAAATTGAAATTTGGTATTTTTGTGCGATTTTCAACGCATTACATCCCAATAAACGAAGAAAAATTTTTTTCTCCAAATTTAGCCAAAATTCATATATAGGGGTATTTTGCGCTGCTCTTTCGATTGGCGCTATGATTTTTGCAATATCTCAAAATTTTTGAAAATTATTATTTTCCTATTGGCTCTACGGCCCTAAAACCTTTTCCATTCGATAGAGCGGAAAAAAATAGTCGCGTATAGTGATTGGTGGGATTAAAAAATGGATATTTTGGGTTTTCAAGCGATTTGAAGTCGATTTGGGCCAAATAAACGATGAAATGTAGAACATTTTTCAAAATTGCTCATCTCCGCTAGGTCCTTCGACCCCAAAGGATACTCCTTCCACTAGAGCAGGATGATATAGTCGGGTATTGTGACTAGTAGGCTGAGAAAATTGAAATTTGGTATTTCTGAGCGATTTTCAACGCATTATATCCCAATAAACGAAGAAACATTTTTTTCTCCAAATTTAGCCAAATTTATATATAGGGGTATTTTGCGCTGTTCTTTCGATTGGCGCTATGATTTTTGCAATATCTGAAAATTTTTGAAAATTATTTTTTTCCTATTGGCTCTACGGTCCTAAAACCTTTTCCATTCGATAGAGCGGAAAAAAATAGTCGCGTATAGTGATTGGTGGGATTAAAAAATGGATATTTTTGGTTTTCAAGCGATTTGAAGTCGATTTGGCCCAAATAAACGATGAAATGTAGAACATTTTTCAAAATTGCTCATCTCCGCTAGGTCCTTCGACCCCAAAGGATACTCCTTCCACTAGAGCAGGATGATATAGTCGGGTATTGTTTCTAGTAGGCTGAGAAACTTGAAATCTGGTATTTTTGAGCGATTTTCAACGCATTACATCCCAATAAACGAAGAAAAATTTTTTTCTCCAAATTTAGCCAAAATTCATATATAGGGGTATTTTGCGCTGCTCTTTCGATTTGCACTATGATTTTTGCAATATCTGAAAATTTTTGAAAATTATTATTTTCCTATTGGCTCTACGGCCCTAAAACCTTTTCCATTCGATAGAGCGGAAAAAAATAGTCGCGTATAGTGATTGGTGGGATTAAAAAATGGATATTTTGGGTTTACAAGCGATTTGAAGTCGATTTGGCCCAAATAAACGATGAAATGTAGAACATTTTTCAAAATTGCTCATCTCCGCTAGGTCCTTCGACCCCAAAGGATACTCCTTCCACTAGAGCAGGATGATATAGTCGGGTATTGTTTCTAGTAGGCTGAGAAACTTGAAATCTGGTATTTTTGAGCGATTTTCAACGCATTACATCCCAATAAACGAAGAAAAATTTTTTTCTCCAAATTTAGCCAAAATTCATATATAGGGGTATTTTGCGCTGCTCTTTCGATTTGCACTATGATTTTTGCAATATCTGAAAATTTTTGAAAATTATTATTTTCCTATTGGCTCTACGGCCCTAAAACCTTTTCCATTCGATAGAGCGGAAAAAAATAGTCGCGTATAGTGATTGGTGGGATTAAAAAATGGATATTTTGGGTTTTCAAGCGATTTGAAGTCGATTTGGCCCAAATAAACGATGAAATGTAGAACATTTTTCAAAATTGCTCATCTCCGCTAGGTCCTTCGACCCCAAAGGATACTCCTTCCACTAGAGAAGGATGATATAGTCGGGTTTTCTGACTAGTAAGCTGAGAAACTTGAAATTTGGTATTTTTGAGCGATTTTCATCGCATTATATCCCAATAAACGAAGAAAAATTTTTTTCTCCAAATTTAGCCAAAATTCATATATAGGGGTATTTTGCGCTGCTCTTTCGATTGGCGCTATGATTTTTGCAATATCTGAAAATTTTTGAAAATTATTTTTTTCCTATTGGCTCTACGGCCCTAAAACCTTTTCCATTCGATAGAGCGGAAAAAAATAGTCGCGTATAGTGATTGGTGGGATTAAAAAATGGATATTTTGGGTTTTCTAGCGATTTGAAGTCGATTTGGGCCAAATAAACGATGAAATGTAGAACATTTTTCAAAATTGCTCATCTCCGCTAGGTCCTTCGACCCCAAAGGATACTCCTTCCACTAGAGCAGGATGATATAGTCGGGTATTGTTTCTAGTAGGCTGAGAAACTTGAAATCTGGTATTTTTGAGCGATTTTCAACGCATTACATCCCAATAAACGAAGAAAAATTTTTTTCTCCAAATTTAGCCAAAATTCATATATAGGGGTATTTTGCGCTGCTCTTTCGATTTGCACTATGATTTTTGCAATATCTGAAAATTTTTGAAAATTATTATTTTCCTATTGGCTCTACGGCCCTAAAACCTTTTCCATTCGATAGAGCGGAAAAAAATAGTCGCGTATAGTGATTGGTGGGATTAAAAAATGGATATTTTGGGTTTTCAAGCGATTTGAAGTCGATTTGGCCCAAATAAACGATGAAATGTAGAACATTTTTCAAAATTGCTCATCTCCGCTAGGTCCTTCGACCCCAAAGGATACTCCTTCCACTAGAGCAGGATGATATAGTCGGGTATTGTTTCTAGTAGGCTGAGAAACTTGAAATCTGGTATTTTTGAGCGATTTTCAACGCATTACATCCCAATAAACGAAGAAAAATTTTTTCTCCAAATTTAGCCAAAATTCATATATAGGGGTATTTTGCGCTGCTCTTTCGATTTGCACTATGATTTTTGCAATATCTGAAAATTTTTGAAAATTATTATTTTCCTATTGGCTCTACGGCCCTAAAACCTTTTCCATTCGATAGAGCGGAAAAAAATAGTCGCGTATAGTGATTGGTGGGATTAAAAAATGGATATTTTGGGTTTTCAAGCGATTTGAAGTCGATTTGGCCCAAATAAACGATGAAATGTAGAACATTTTTCAAAATTGCTCATCTCCGCTAGGTCCTTCGACCCCAAAGGATACTCCTTCCACTAGAGAAGGATGATATAGTCGGGTTTTCTGACTAGTAAGCTGAGAAACTTGAAATTTGGTATTTTTGAGCGATTTTCATCGCATTATATCCCAATAAACGAAGAAAAATTTTTTTCTCCAAATTTAGCCAAAATTCATATATAGGGGTATTTTGCGCTGCTCTTTCGATTGGCGCTATGATTTTTGCAATATCTGAAAATTTTTGAAAATTATTTTTTTCCTATTGGCTCTACGGCCCTAAAACCTTTTCCATTCGATAGAGCGGAAAAAAATAGTCGCGTATAGTGATTGGTGGGATTAAAAAATGGATATTTTGGGTTTTCTAGCGATTTGAAGTCGATTTGGGCCAAATAAACGATGAAATGTAGAACATTTTTCAAAATTGCTCATCTCCGCTACGTCCTTCGACCCCAAAGGATACTCCTTCCACTAGAGCAGGATGATATAGTCGGGTATTGTGACTAGTAGGCTGAGAAAATTGAAATTTGGTATTTCTGAGCGATTTTCAACGCATTATATCCCAATAAACGAAGAAAAATTTTTTTCTCCAAATTTAGCCAAAATTCATATATAGTGGTATTTTGCGCTGCTCTTTCGATTGGCGCTATGAATTTTGCAATATCTGAAAATTTTTGAAAATTATTTTTTCCTATTGGCTCTACGGCCCTAAAACCTTTTCCATTCGATAGAGCGGAAAAAATAGTCGCGTATAGTGATTGGTGGGATTAAAAAATGGATATTTTGGGTTTTCAAGCGATTTGAAGTCGATCTGGCCCAAATAAACGATGAAATGTATAACATTTTTCAAAATTGCTCATCTCCGCTAGGTCCATCGACCCCAAAGGATACTCCTTCCACTAGAGCACGATGATATAGTCGGGTATTGTGACTAGTAGGCTGAGAAACTTGAAATTTGGTATTTTTGAGCGATTTTCAACGCATTATATCCCAATAAACGAAGAAAAATTTTTTTCTCCAAATTTAGCCAAAATTCATATATAGGGGTATTTTGCGCTGCTCTTTCGATTGGCGCTATGATATTTGCAATATCTGAAAATTTTTGAAAATTATTTTTTCCTATTGGCTCTACGGCCTAAAACCTTTTCCATTCAATAGAGCGGAAAAAAATAGTCGCGTATAGTGATTGGTGGGATTAAAAAATGGATATTTTGGGTTTTCTAGCGATTTGAAGTCGATTTGGGCCAAATAAACGATGAAATGTAGAACATTTTTCAAAATTGCTCATCTCCGCTACGTCCTTCGACCCCAAAGGATACTCCTTCCACTAGAGCAGGATGATATAGTCGGGTATTGTGACTAGTAGGCTGAGAAAATTGAAATTTGGTATTTCTGAGCGATTTTCAACGCATTATATCCCAATAAACGAAGAAAAATTTTTTTCTCCAAATTTAGCCAAAATTCATATATAGGGGTATTTTGCGCTGCTCTTTCGATTGGCGCTATGAATTTTGCAATATCTGAAAATTTTTGAAAATTATTTTTTTCCTATTGGCTCTACGGCCCTAAAACCTTTTCCATTCGATAGAGCGGAAAAAATAGTCGCGTATAGTGATTGGTGGGATTAAAAAATGGATATTTTGGGTTTTCAAGCGATTTGAAGTCGATCTGGCCCAAATAAACGATGAAATGTAGAACATTTTTCAAAATTGCTCATCTCCGCTAGGTCCTTCGACCCCAAAGGATACTCCTTCCACTAGAGCAGGATGATATAGTCGGGTATTGTGACTAGTAGGCTGAGAAAATTGAAATTTGGTATTTCTGAGCGATTTTCAACGCATTATATCCCAATAAACGAAGAAACATTTTTTTCTCCAAATTTAGCCAAATTTATATATAGGGGTATTTTGCGCTGTTCTTTCGATTGGCGCTATGATTTTTGCAATATCTGAAAATTTTTGAAAATTATTTTTTTCCTATTGGCTCTACGGTCCTAAAACCTTTTCCATTCGATAGAGCGGAAAAAAATAGTCGCGTATAGTGATTGGTGGGATTAAAAAATGGATATTTTTGGTTTTCAAGCGATTTGAAGTCGATTTGGCCCAAATAAACGATGAAATGTAGAACATTTTTCAAAATTGCTCATCTCCGCTAGGTCCTTCGACCCCAAAGGATACTCCTTCCACTAGAGCAGGATGATATAGTCGGGTATTGTTTCTAGTAGGCTGAGAAACTTGAAATCTGGTATTTTTGAGCGATTTTCAACGCATTACATCCCAATAAACGAAGAAAAATTTTTTTCTCCAAATTTAGCCAAAATTCATATATAGGGGTATTTTGCGCTGCTCTTTCGATTTGCACTATGATTTTTGCAATATCTGAAAATTTTTGAAAATTATTATTTTCCTATTGGCTCTACGGCCCTAAAACCTTTTCCATTCGATAGAGCGGAAAAAAATAGTCGCGTATAGTGATTGGTGGGATTAAAAAATGGATATTTTGGGTTTTCAAGCGATTTGAAGTCGATTTGGCCCAAATAAACGATGAAATGTAGAACATTTTTCAAAATTGCTCATCTCCGCTAGGTCCTTCGACCCCAAAGGATACTCCTTCCACTAGAGCAGGATGATATAGTCGGGTATTGTTTCTAGTAGGCTGAGAAACTTGAAATCTGGTATTTTTGAGCGATTTTCAACGCATTACATCCCAATAAACGAAGAAAAATTTTTTTCTCCAAATTTAGCCAAAATTCATATATAGGGGTATTTTGCGCTGCTCTTTCGATTTGCACTATGATTTTTGCAATATCTGAAAATTTTTGAAAATTATTATTTTCCTATTGGCTCTACGGCCCTAAAACCTTTTCCATTCGATAGAGCGGAAAAAAATAGTCGCGTATAGTGATTGGTGGGATTAAAAAATGGATATTTTGGGTTTTCAAGCGATTTGAAGTCGATTTGGCCCAAATAAACGATGAAATGTAGAACATTTTTCAAAATTGCTCATCTCCGCTAGGTCCTTCGACCCCAAAGGATACTCCTTCCACTAGAGAAGGATGATATAGTCGGGTTTTCTGACTAGTAAGCTGAGAAACTTGAAATTTGGTATTTTTGAGCGATTTTCATCGCATTATATCCCAATAAACGAAGAAAAATTTTTTCTCCAAATTTAGCCAAAATTCATATATAGGGGTATTTTGCGCTGCTCTTTCGATTGGCGCTATGATTTTTGCAATATCTGAAAATTTTTGAAAATTATTTTTTCCTATTGGCTCTACGGCCCTAAAACCTTTTCCATTCGATAGAGCGGAAAAAAATAGTCGCGTATAGTGATTGGTGGGATTAAAAAATGGATATTTTGGGTTTTCTAGCGATTTGAAGTCGATTTGGGCCAAATAAACGATGAAATGTAGAACATTTTTCAAAATTGCTCATCTCCGCTACGTCCTTCGACCCCAAAGGATACTCCTTCCACTAGAGCAGGATGATATAGTCGGGTATTGTGACTAGTAGGCTGAGAAAATTGAAATTTGGTATTTCTGAGCGATTTTCAACGCATTATATCCCAATAAACGAAGAAAAATTTTTTTCTCCAAATTTAGCCAAAATTCATATATACTGGTATTTTGCGGTGCTCTTTCGATTGGCGCTATGAATTTTGCAATATCTGAAAATTTTTGAAAATTATTTTTTTCCTATTGGCTCTACGGCCCTAAAACCTTTTCCATTCGATAGAGCGGAAAAAATAGTCGCGTATAGTGATTGGTGGGATTAAAAAATGGATATTTTGGGTTTTCAAGCGATTTGAAGTCGATCTGGCCCAAATAAACGATGAAATGTATAACATTTTTCAAAATTGCTCATCTCCGCTAGGTCCATCGACCCCAAAGGATACTCCTTCCACTAGAGCACGATGATATAGTCGGGTATTGTGACTAGTAGGCTGAGAAACTTGAAATTTGGTATTTTTGAGCGATTTTCAACGCATTATATTCCAATAAACGAAGAAAAATTTTTTTCTCCAAATTTAGCCAAAATTCATATATAGGGGTATTTTGCGCTGCTCTTTCGATTGGCGCTATGATTTTTGCAATATCTGAAAATTTTTGAAAATTATTTTTTTCCTATTGGCTCTACGGCCCTAAAACCTTTTCCATTCGATAGAGCGGAAAAAAATAGTCGCGTATAGTGATTGGTGGGATTAAAAAATGGATATTTTTGGTTTTCAAGCGATTTGAAGTCGATTTGGCCCAAATAAACGATGAAATGTAGAACATTTTTCAAAATTGCTCATCTCCGCTAGGTCCTTCGACCCCAAAGGATACTCCTTCCACTAGAGAAGGATGATATAGTCGGGTTTTCTGACTAGTAAGCTGAGAAACTTGAAATTTGGTATTTTTGAGCGATTTTCATCGCATTATATCCCAATAAACGAAGAAAAATTTTTTTCTCCAAATTTAGCCAAAATTCATATATAGGGGTATTTTGCGCTGCTCTTTCGATTGGCGCTATGATATTTGCAATATCTGAAAATTTTTGAAAATTATTTTTTTCCTATTGGCTCTACGGCCCTAAAACCTTTTCCATTCAATAGAGCGGAAAAAAATAGTCGCGTATAGTGATTGGTGGGATTAAAAAATGGATATTTTGGGTTTTCTAGCGATTTGAAGTCGATTTGGGCCAAATAAACGATGAAATGTAGAACATTTTTCAAAATTGCTCATCTCCGCTACGTCCTTCGACCCCAAAGGATACTCCTTCCACTAGAGCAGGATGATATAGTCGGGTATTGTGACTAGTAGGCTGAGAAAATTGAAATTTGGTATTTCTGAGCGATTTTCAACGCATTATATCCCAATAAACGAAGAAAAATTTTTTTCTCCAAATTTAGCCAAAATTCATATATAGGGGTATTTTGCGCTGCTCTTTCGATTGGCGCTATGAATTTTGCAATATCTGAAAATTTTTGAAAATTATTTTTTTCCTATTGGCTCTACGGCCCTAAAACCTTTTCCATTCGATAGAGCGGAAAAAATAGTCGCGTATAGTGATTGGTGGGATTAAAAAATGGATATTTTGGGTTTTCAAGCGATTTGAAGTCGATCTGGCCCAAATAAACGATGAAATGTAGAACATTTTTCAAAATTGCTCATCTCCGCTAGGTCCTTCGACCCCAAAGGATACTCCTTCCACTAGAGCAGGATGATATAGTCGGGTATTGTGACTAGTAGGCTGAGAAAATTGAAATTGGGTATTTCTGAGCGATTTTCAACGCATTATATCCCAATAAACGAAGAAACATTTTTTTCTCCAAATTTAGCCAAATTTATATATAGGGGTATTTTGCGCTGTTCTTTCGATTGGCGCTATGATTTTTGCAATATCTGAAAATTTTTGAAAATTATTTTTTTCCTATTGGCTCTACGGTCCTAAAACCTTTTCCATTCGATAGAGCGGAAAAAAATAGTCGCGTATAGTGATTGGTGGGATTAAAAAATGGATATTTTTGGTTTTCAAGCGATTTGAAGTCGATTTGGCCCAAATAAACGATGAAATGTAGAACATTTTTCAAAATTGCTCATCTCCGCTAGGTCCTTCGACCCTAAAGGATACTCCTTCCACTAGAGCAGGATGATATAGTCGGGTATTGTTTCTAGTAGGCTGAGAAACTTGAAATCTGGTATTTTTGAGCGATTTTCAACGCATTACATCCCAATAAACGAAGAAAAATTTTTTTCTCCAAATTTAGCCAAAATTCATATATAGGGGTATTTTGCGCTGCTCTTTCGATTTGCACTATGATTTTTGCAATATCTGAAAATTTTTGAAAATTATTATTTTCCTATTGGCTCTACGGCCCTAAAACCTTTTCCATTCGATAGAGCGGAAAAAAATAGTCGCGTATAGTGATTGGTGGGATTAAAAAATGGATATTTTGGGTTTTCAAGCGATTTGAAGTCGATTTGGCCCAAATAAACGATGAAATGTAGAACATTTTTCAAAATTGCTCATCTCCGCTAGGTCCTTCGACCCCAAAGGATACTCCTTCCACTAGAGCAGGATGATATAGTCGGGTATTGTTTCTAGTAGGCTGAGAAACTTGAAATCTGGTATTTTTGAGCGATTTTCAACGCATTACATCCCAATAAACGAAGAAAAATTTTTTCTCCAAATTTAGCCAAAATTCATATATAGGGGTATTTTGCGCTGCTCTTTCGATTTGCACTATGATTTTTGCAATATCTGAAAATTTTTGAAAATTATTATTTTCCTATTGGCTCTACGGCCCTAAAACCTTTTCCATTCGATAGAGCGGAAAAAATAGTCGCGTATAGTGATTGGTGGGATTAAAAAATGGATATTTTGGGTTTTCAAGCGATTTGAAGTCGATTTGGCCCAAATAAACGATGAAATGTAGAACATTTTTCAAAATTGCTCATCTCCGCTAGGTCCTTCGACCCCAAAGGATACTCCTTCCACTAGAGAAGGATGATATAGTCGGGTTTTCTGACTAGTAAGCTGAGAAACTTGAAATTTGGTATTTTTGAGCGATTTTCATCGCATTATATCCCAATAAACGAAGAAAAATTTTTTTCTCCAAATTTAGCCAAAATTCATATATAGGGGTATTTTGCGCTGCTCTTTCGATTGGCGCTATGATTTTTGCAATATCTGAAAATTTTTGAAAATTATTTTTTTCCTATTGGCTCTACGGCCCTAAAACCTTTTCCATTCGATAGAGCGGAAAAAAATAGTCGCGTATAGTGATTGGTGGGATTAAAAAATGGATATTTTGGGTTTTCTAGCGATTTGAAGTCGATTTGGGCCAAATAAACGATGAAATGTAGAACATTTTTCAAAATTGCTCATCTCCGCTACGTCCTTCGACCCCAAAGGATACTCCTTCCACTAGAGCAGGATGATATAGTCGGGTATTGTGACTAGTAGGCTGAGAAAATTGAAATTTGGTATTTCTGAGCGATTTTCAACGCATTATATCCCAATAAACGAAGAAAAATTTTTTTCTCCAAATTTAGCCAAAATTCATATATAGGGGTATTTTGCGCTGCTCTTTCGATTGGCGCTATGAATTTTGCAATATCTGAAAATTTTTGAAAATTATTTTTTTCCTATTGGCTCTACGGCCCTAAAACCTTTTCCATTCGATAGAGCGGAAAAAATAGTCGCGTATAGTGATTGGTGGGATTAAAAAATGGATATTTTGGGTTTTCAAGCGATTTGAAGTCGATCTGGCCCAAATAAACGATGAAATGTATAACATTTTTCAAAATTGCTCATCTCCGCTAGGTCCATCGACCCCAAAGGATACTCCTTCCACTAGAGCACGATGATATAGTCGGGTATTGTGACTAGTAGGCTGAGAAACTTGAAATTTGGTATTTTTGAGCGATTTTCAACGCATTATATCCCAATAAACGAAGAAAAATTTTTTTTTCCAAATTTAGCCAAAATTCATACATAGGGGTATTTTGCGCTGCTCTTTCGATTGGCGCTATGATTTTTGCAATATCTGAAAATTTTTGAAAATTATTTTTTTCCTATTGGCTCTACGGCCCTAAAACCTTTTCCATTCGATAGAGCGGAAAAAAATAGTCGCGTATAGTGATTGGTGGGATTAAAAAATGGATATTTTTGGTTTTCAAGCGATTTGAAGTCGATTTGGCCCAAATAAACGATGAAATGTAGAACATTTTTCAAAATTGCTCATCTCCGCTAGGTCCTTCGACCCCAAAGGATACTCCTTCCACTAGAGAAGGATGATATAGTCGGGTTTTCTGACTAGTAAGCTGAGAAACTTGAAATTTGGTATTTTTGAGCGATTTTCATCGCATTATATCCCAATAAACGAAGAAAAATTTTTTCTCCAAATTTAGCCAAAATTCATATATAGGGGTATTTTGCGCTGCTCTTTCGATTGGCGCTATGATATTTGCAATATCTGAAAATTTTTGAAAATTATTTTTTTCCTATTGGCTCTACGGCCCTAAAACCTTTTCCATTCAATAGAGCGGAAAAAAATAGTCGCGTATAGTGATTGGTGGGATTAAAAAATGGATATTTTGGGTTTTCTAGCGATTTGAAGTCGATTTGGGCCAAATAAACGATGAAATGTAGAACATTTTTCAAAATTGCTCATCTCCGCTACGTCCTTCGACCCCAAAGGATACTCCTTCCACTAGAGCAGGATGATATAGTCGGGTATTGTGACTAGTAGGCTGAGAAACTTGAAATTTGGTATTTTTGAGCGATTTTCAACGCATTATATCCCAATAAACGAAGAAAAATTTTTTTCTCCAAATTTAGCCAAAATTCATATATAGGGGTATTTTGCGCTGCTCTTTCGATTGGCGCTATGAATTTTGCAATATCTGAAAATTTTTGAAAATTATTTTTTTCCTATTGGCTCTACGGCCCTAAAACCTTTTCCATTCGATAGAGCGGAAAAAATAGTCGCGTATAGTGATTGGTGGGATTAAAAAATGGATATTTTGGGTTTTCAAGCGATTTGAAGTCGATCTGGCCCAAATAAACGATGAAATGTATAACATTTTTCAAAATTGCTCATCTCCGCTAGGTCCATCGACCCCAAAGGATACTCCTTCCACTAGAGCACGATGATATAGTCGGGTATTGTGACTAGTAGGCTGAGAAACTTGAAATTTGGTATTTTTGAGCGATTTTCAACGCATTATATCCCAATAAACGAAGAAAAATTTTTTTTTCCAAATTTAGCCAAAATTCATATATAGGGGTATTTTGCGCTGCTCTTTCGATTGGCGCTATGATTTTTGCAATATCTGAAAATTTTTGAAAATTATTTTTTTCCTATTGGCTCTACGGCCCTAAAACCTTTTCCATTCGATAGAGCGGAAAAAAATAGTCGCGTATAGTGATTGGTGGGATTAAAAAATGGATATTTTTGGTTTTCAAGCGATTTGAAGTCGATTTGGCCCAAATAAACGATGAAATGTAGAACATTTTTCAAAATTGCTCATCTCCGCTAGGTCCTTCGACCCCAAAGGATACTCCTTCCACTAGAGAAGGATGATATAGTCGGGTTTTCTGACTAGTAAGCTGAGAAACTTGAAATTTGGTATTTTTGAGCGATTTTCATCGCATTATATCCCAATAAACGAAGAAAAATTTTTTTCTCCAAATTTAGCCAAAATTCATATATAGGGGTATTTTGCGCTGCTCTTTCGATTGGCGCTATGATATTTGCAATATCTGAAAATTTTTGAAAATTATTTTTTTCCTATTGGCTCTACGGCCCTAAAACCTTTTCCATTCAATAGAGCGGAAAAAAATAGTCGCGTATAGTGATTGGTGGGATTAAAAAATGGATATTTTGGGTTTTCTAGCGATTTGAAGTCGATTTGGGCCAAATAAACGATGAAATGTAGAACATTTTTCAAAATTGCTCATCTCCGCTACGTCCTTCGACCCCAAAGGATACTCCTTCCACTAGAGCAGGATGATATAGTCGGGTATTGTGACTAGTAGGCTGAGAAAATTGAAATTTGGTATTTCTGAGCGATTTTCAACGCATTATATCCCAATAAACGAAGAAAAATTTTTTCTCCAAATTTAGCCAAAATTCATATATAGGGGTATTTGCGCTGCTCTTTCGATTGGCGCTATGAATTTTGCAATATCTGAAAATTTTTGAAAATTATTTTTTCCTATTGGCTCTACGGCCCTAAAACCTTTTCCATTCGATAGAGCGGAAAAAATAGTCGCGTATAGTGATTGGTGGGATTAAAAAATGGATATTTTGGGTTTTCAAGCGATTTGAAGTCGATCTGGCCCAAATAAACGATGAAATGTATAACATTTTTCAAAATTGCTCATCTCCGCTAGGTCCTTCGACCCCAAAGGATACTCCTTCCACTAGAGCACGATGATATAGTCGGGTATTGTGACTAGTAGGCTGAGAAACTTGAAATTTGGTATTTTTGAGCGATTTTCAACGCATTATATCCCAATAAACGAAGAAAAATTTTTTTCTCCAAATTTAGCCAAAATTCATATATAGGGGTATTTTGCGCTGCTCTTTCGATTGGCGCTATGATTTTTGCAATATCTGAAAATTTTTGAAAATTATTTTTTTCCTATTGGCTCTACGGCCCTAAAACCTTTTCCATTCGATAGAGCGGAAAAAAATAGTCGCGTATAGTGATTGGTGGGATTAAAAAATGGATATTTTGGGTTTTCAAGCGATTTGAAGTCGATTTGGCCCAAATAAACGATGAAATGTAGAACATTTTTCAAAACTGCTCATCTCCGCTAGGTCCTTCGACCCCAAAGGATACTCCTTCCACTAGAGCAGGATGATATAGTCGGGTATTGTGACTAGTTGGCTGAGAAACTTGAAATTTGGTATTTTTGAGCGATTTTCAACGCATTATATCCCAATAAACGAAGAAAAATTTTTTTCTCCAAATTTAGCCAAAATTCATATATAGGGGTATTTTGCGCTGCTCTTTCGATTGGCGCTATGATTTTTGCAATATCTGAAAATTTTTGAAAATTATTTTTTTCCTATTGGCTCTACGGCCCTAAAACCTTTTCCATTCGATAGAGCGGAAGAAAATAGTCGCGTATAGTGATTGGTGGGATTAAAAAATGGATATTTTGGGTTTTCAAGCGATTTGAAGTCGATTTGGCCCAAATAAACGATGAAATGTATAACATTTTTCAAAATTGCTCATCTCCGCTAGGTCCTTCGACCCCAAAGGATACTCCTTCCACTAGAGCAGGATGATATAGTCGGGTATTGTGACTAGTAGGCTGAGAAAATTGAAATTTGGTATTTTTGAGCGATTTTCAACGCATTATATCCCAATAAACGAAGAAAAATTTTTTTCTCCAAATTTAGCCAAAATTCACATATAGGGGTATTTTGCGCTGCTCTTTCGATTGGCGCTATGATTTTTGCAATATCTGAAAATTTTTGAAAATTATTTTTTTCCTATTGGCTCTACGGCCCTAAAACCTTTTCCATTCGATAGAGCGGAAAAAAATAGTCACGTATAGTGATTGGTGGGATTAAAAAATGGATATTTTGGGTTTTCAAGCGATTTGAAGTCGATTTGGCCCAAATAAACGATGAAATGTAGAACATTTTTCAAAATTGCTCATCTCCGCTAGGTCCTTCGATCCCAAAGGATACTCCTTCCACTAGAGCAGGATGATATACTCGGGTTTTGTGACTAGTAGGCTGAGAAACTTGAAATTTGGTATTTTTGAGCGATTTTCAACGCATTATATCCCAATAAACGAAGAAAAATTTTTTTCTCCAAATTTAGCCAAAATTCATATATAGGGGTATTTTGCGCTGCTCTTTCGATTGGCGCTATGATTTTTGCAATATCTGAAAATTTTTGAAAATTATTTTTTTCCTATTGGCTCTACGGCCCTAAAACCTTTTCCATTCGATAGAGCGGAAAAAATAGTCGCGTATAGTGATTGGTGGGATTAAAAAATGGATATTTTGGGTTTTCAAGCGATTTGAAGTCGATTTGGCCCAAATAAACGATGAAATGTAGAACATTTTTCAAAATTCCTCATCTCCGCTAGGTCCTTCGACCCCAAAGGGTACTCCTTCCACTAGAGCAGGATGATATAGTCGGGTATTGTGACTAGTAGGCTGAGAAACTTGAAATTTGGTATTTTTGAGCGATTTTCAACGCATTATATCCCAATAAACGAAGAAAAATTTTTTTCTCCAAATTTAGCCAAAATTCATATATAGGGGTATTTTGCGCTGCTCTTTCGATTGGCGCTATGAATTTTGCAATATCTGAAAATTTTTGAAAATTATTTTTTTCCTATTGGCTCTACGGCCCTAAAACCTTTTCCATTCGATAGAGCGGAAAAAATAGTCGCGTATAGTGATTGGTGGGATTAAAAAATGGATATTTTGGGTTTTCAAGCGATTTGAAGTCGATCTGGCCCAAATAAACGATGAAATGTATAACATTTTTCAAAATTGCTCATCTCCGCTAGGTCCTTCGACCCCAAAGGATACTCCTTCCACTAGAGCACGATGATATAGTCGGGTATTGTGACTAGTAGGCTGAGAAACTTGAAATTTGGTATTTTTGAGCGATTTTCAACGCATTATATCCCAATAAACGAAGAAAAATTTTTTTCTCCAAATTTAGCCAAAATTCATATATAGGGGTATTTTGCGCTGCTCTTTCGATTGGCGCTATGATTTTTGCAATATCTGAAAATTTTTGAAAATTATTTTTTTCCTATTGGCTCTACGGCCCTAAAACCTTTTCCATTCGATAGAGCGGAAAAAAATAGTCGCGTATAGTGATTGGTGGGATTAAAAAATGGATATTTTGGGTTTTCTAGCGATTTGAAGTCGATTTGGGCCAAATAAACGATGAAATGTAGAACATTTTTCAAAATTGCTCATCTCCGCTACGTCCTTCGACCCCAAAGGATACTCCTTCCACTAGAGCAGGATGATATAGTCGGGTATTGTGACTAGTAGGCTGAGAAAATTGAAATTTGGTATTTCTGAGCGATTTTCAACGCATTATATCCCAATAAACGAAGAAAAATTTTTTTCTCCAAATTTAGCCAAAATTCATATATAGGGGTATTTTGCGCTGCTCTTTCGATTGGCGCTATGATTTTTGCAATATCTGAAAATTTTTGAAAATTATTTTTTTCCTATTGGCTCTACGGCCCTAAAACCTTTTCCATTCGATAGAGCGGAAAAAAATAGTCGCGTATAGTGATTGGTGGGATTAAAAAATGGATATTTTGGGTTTTCAAGCGATTTGAAGTCGATTTGGCCCAAATAAACGATGAAATGTAGAACATTTTTCAAAATTGCTCATCTCCGCTAGGTCCTTCGACCCCAAAGTATACTCCTTCCACTAGAGCAGGATGATATAGTCGGGTATTGTAACTAGTAGGCTGAGAAACTTGAAATTTGGTATTTTTGAGCGATTTTCAACGCATTATATCCCAATAAACGAAGAAAAATTTTTTTCTTCAAATTTAGCCAAAATTCATATATAGGGGTATTTTGCGCTGCTCTTTCGATTGGCGCTATGATTTTTGCAATATCTGAAAATTTTTGAAAATTAATTTTTTCCTATTGGCTCTACGGCCCTAAAACCTTTTCCATTCGATAGAGCGGAAGAAAATAGTCGCGTATAGTGATTGGTGGGATTAAAAAATGGATATTTTGGGTTTTCAAGCGATTTGAAGTCGATTTGGCCCAAATAAACGATGAAATGTAGAACATTTTTCAAAATTGCTCATCTCCGCTAGGTCCTTCGACCCCAAAGGATACTCCTTCCACTAGAGCACGATGATATAGTCGGGTATTGTGACTAGTAGGCTGAGAAACTTGAAATTTGGTATTTTTGAGCGATTTTCAACGCATTATATCCCAATAAACGAAGAAAAATTTTTTTCTCCAAATTTAGCCAAAATTCATATATAGGGGTATTTTGCGCTGCTCTTTCGATTGGCGCTATGATTTTTGCAATATCTGAAAATTTTTGAAAATTATTTTTTCCTATTGGCTCTACGGCCCTAAAACCTTTTCCATTCGATAGAGCGGAAAAAAATAGTCGCGTATAGTGATTGGTGATTAAAAATGGATATTTTGGGTTTTCAAGCGATTTGAAGTCGATTTGGCCCAAATAAACGATGAAATGTAGAACATTTTTCAAAATTGCTCATCTCCGCTAGGTTCTTCGATCCCAAAGGATACTCCTTCCACTAGAGCAGGATGATATACTCGGGTTTTGTGACTAGTAGGCTGAGAAACTTGAAATTTGGTATTTTTGAGCGATTTTCAACGCATTATATCCCAATAAACGAAGAAAAATTTTTTTCTCCAAATTTAGCCAAAATTCATATATAGGGGTATTTTGCGCTGCTCTTTCGATTGGCGCTATGATTTTTGCAATATCTGAAAATTTTTGAAAATTATTTTTTTCCTATTGGCTCTACGGCCCTAAAACCTTTTCCATTCGATAGAGCGGAAAAAAATAGTCGCGTATAGTGATTGGTGGGATTAAAAAATGGATATTTTGGGTTTTCAAGCGATTTGAAGTCGATTTGGCCCAAATAAACGATGAAATGTAGAACATTTTTCAAAATTCCTCATCTCCGCTAGGTCCTTCGACCCCAAAGGGTACTCCTTCCACTAGAGCAGGATGATATAGTCGGGTATTGTGACTAGTAGGCTGAGAAACTTGAAATTTGGTATTTTTGAGCGATTTTCATCGCATTATATCCCAATAAACGAAGAAAAATTTTTTTCTCCAAATTTAGCCAAAATTCATATATAGGGGTATTTTGCGCTTCTCTTTCGATTGGCGCTATGATTTTTGCAATATCTGAAAATTTTTGAAAATTATTTTTTTCCTATTGGCTCTACGGCCCTAAAACCTTTTTCATTCGATAGAGCGGAAAAAAATAGTCGCGTATAGTGATTGGTGGGATTAACAAATGGATATTTTGGGTTTTCAAGCGATTTGAAGTCGATTTGGCCCAAATAAACGATGAAATGTAGAATATTTTTCAAAATTGCTCATCTCCGCTAGGTCCTTCGACCCCAAAGGATACTCCTTCCACTAGAGCAGGATAATATAGTCGGGTTTTGTGACTAGTAGGCTGAGAAACTTGAAATTTGGTATTTTTGAGCGATTTTCAACGCATTATATCCCAATAAACGAAGAAAAATTTTTTTCTCCAAATTTAGCCAAAATTCATATATAAGGGTAGTTTTCATCCAAAAGAATGATCGACTTTGGTCCCGCGTTACATATAGTACTTTACGTATTCCATCGCCGCACTGTGGCCACTTCATAGGTTTGAAAAGTTATTCTGTATTTATTTGTTATAATTTTGTTAGTTTTAACCCAATTCACCCTAAACGTAAAAAATTGAACTATGTTACTTTATTTCCGCACAATGCCGGAATAGAACTACTTTATTCCCGCTAATTCTCTTTATTCCCGATTTATGCGGGAATAAAGTAAAGGCTGGATTCAGATGCTACTTTTGCCCCGCTTTTCAGGCTATAAAATGGCCATTATAGTAGAAATGAGAATAAAACGTGACTGAAATTATCCTGACATTGGATTTTCTCCCTGGAAAATTCCGAAAATGTTGGAAAAGCATTGAATCTAAGTGTTTTGGGGCCCGAGGAACACAATACTGCAGTAAAAACTGACGTAGCAGAAAAAATAGAAAAGATAGCGAAATTATTTTTTCGAAAAATATGTAAGGTTTGGTTTTTATGTCCATTTATCGAAGTTCATTAAGTTTAAAGACCATCCCGCCTTTGCCCGACCTCGATTTCGGGATAAATCAACTTTTAATTGAATATTAAAATTCTTCTTTTTTGGCCGGATAGGGGAATTTCCAGACGTTCGAGGAACGGGAATTAAGAGGACGAAGTCCTTAAAATAAACTGACTCTAGCTAGCATGCGGCAACTTCATGGCGGGATAGGCGCTCTTGACATAGCCATAACTATTTGATTGTAGCTAACGGAAGATTCACTAAATTTCATTAAACCTTTAAAGATTGCTTGATAATATGAATGGCATTCTATTTCTATTCTCCGGTGTGTGTAATTTATTTATTCAATTATGTATGTTGCGGGTTATGTTAAGTGGCAATGTTTACAAATGCTGTCGGTTCCCGAAATGCCCAACAGATGACTCCTCTGCCACGCACGTACTATCGCCTCGCCGTATTTGCCGAATTTACCGTAGCGGATACAGCTCACCGTTACAATTATAATACTGCGAATAAAATCGACGAAAAAATAAAGTGAGTTTTATGAATTTTAAACTCTTAATCTTTTGATTATGGCAATTGGAGCTTGTAGATATGCGTTAATTTCTCATCGTTTTTGAGCTTTAACAATTTAGAATATGAATTTTTTTACACTAGTACACGTAACTAAAAATTAAGTAGTAACCCTAGCAAAAATCGAAAATGTTGCAAATTGTTTAGTAAATGTAGAAAAGTGTAAAGAAGTGTAAGAAAGTGTAATAAAAATGTAGTTTGATACTGAATTTCGGACATATTTTGTACCTTTTTACATTTTCTTTACAATTTCGTACACTTTTATACATTGTACCGCGTGCACGCAATATGTAAACGGGCTCAGTGACTCGCAAAATACTCGAGTATCATGGCCTCATAGATAAATGCGGTGGTAAATAACTGTCAGTAATCTTGATAAGGAATGAATAAAGCCAATTTGTCTTTTTTCTTCCATTTCATTCACAGTATTATCAATGTAACGGTGGGCTGTCTCGGCTATGGCAAATACGGCAAATTATACGTCGAGGCGATAGTACGTGCGCGACAGATGCGTCATCTGTTGGCCATTTCGCGAACCGACAGCATCTGTAAACATTTCCACTTAACATAACCCGCAACATACCCCATAATTTCATAAGAAATTACACACACCGGGGAATAGAAATAGAATGCCATTCATGTTATCAGCAATCTTTAAAGGTTTAATGAAATTTTGTGAATATTCCGTTAGCTGGAATCAAGTAGTTATGACTATGTCAAGAGCGCCCATCGCGTCATGAAGTTGCCGCTTGCTAGCTAAAGTCCGTTTATTCAAACGACTTCGTTCTCTTAATTCCCGTTTCTCGAACGTCTGGTAATTCCCATGTTCGTCCGAAAAAGCAGATTTTTAATATTCAATTAAATATTGATTTATCCCTATATCGAGATTGGGCAACGGCGGTATGGTCTTTAAACTTAATGAAATTCTATAAATGGACCTGAAAACCAAACCTTAAATATTTTTCGAAAAAATAATTTTGCTATCATTTTTATTTTTTGTGCTACGTCAATTTTTACTGCACCATTGTGTTTCTCGGACGCCAAAACCCTTAGACTCACCGCTTTTCCAACCTTTTCGCCTTTTTCCGGGGAGAAAATCCAATGTCAGGATAATTTGAGTCACGCTATGAGTTTTGGTGAGATGTGGAGGAAAAAAGTTTTATTCCCATCTCTACTATAATGGCCATTTTATAGCTTCAAAAAAGCGGGGCAAAGTGGCATCTGATTCCCTCTTTTACTTTATTCCCGCATTATGCGAGAATAAAGTAAATTATAGGGAATAAAGTACTTCTATTCCCGCATTATGCGAGAATAAAGTAACATAGTCTAATGTTTTACGTTTATGGTAATTTGGGTTAAAACTAACAAAATTATAACACATAAATACAAAATAAATTTTCAAATCTATGAAGTGGCCACAGTGGCGATGGGAATAAAGTACTATAACACGGGACTAAAGTCGATCATTCCCTTCGGTGATCGCTTCGCTACGCTCGCTCGGGATAATCTGCTACTTTAGTCCCTTGTTACATAATGTACTATTTCTTCGTTTATTGGGATCCAATCACTTTAAAATCGCTCAAAAACACAAAATTTCCATTTTCTCGAACCACTAGTCACTATACCCGACTATTTATTTCCGCTCTATCGAATGGAACATGCTTCAGGGACCTAGGACCAATAGGAACGGAGTAATTTTTAAAAATGTTCTATATTTCTTCGTTTATTCAGACCTAATCGGTTTCAAATCGCTTAAAACCCCAATATTTTCATTTTCTGATCCCACAAAACCCTATACCCGACTATTTGTTTCCGCTCTATCGAATGGAGCAGCTTTCAGGGTCGTAAGGTCAATAGGAAAGAAGTAATTTGAAAAACTTTTGAGATATTGTAAAACTCGTAGCGCCAGTCAAAAGAGCATCGAAAAATACCTCTATATATGAGTTTTCGTGAGATTTAGAGGCAAAAAGTTTTTCTACGTTTATTTAGATCTAATCACTTGAAAATCGCACAAAAACACAAAATTTGCATTTCCTCAGCCCACTAGTCACTATACCCGACTATTTTTTTCAGCTCTATCGAATGGAACAGTTTTCAGGGTCGTAGAGCCAATAGGAAAGGAGTAATTTTGAAAAATGTTCTATATTTCTTCGTTTATTAGGTTCTATAATCACTTTGAAAGCGCTCAAAAACCCAAAATTTTCATTTTCGCAGCCCATAAGTCACTAGACCCGACTATTTTTTTTTTCGCTCTGTCGAATGGAACAGCTTTCAGGGTCGTAAGGTTAATAGGAAAGAAGTAATTTGTAAAACTTTTGAGATATTGTAAAACCCGTAGCGCCAGTCAAAAGAGCATAAAAAACACCTCTATATACGTGGGCTGTTCAATAAGTCCGTGACTTCTCGAAAGATCGTGCTGTTATCGTAAATATGTTACTACTCTAAAAGAATACCATCTAATATCAGTGCGTATACAAAGTTTCAAGTCAGTGCGTTGATTAGAAAATTTTTTACAGTCATTTGAATTTAGTGTTTCATTGTTAAAATAAAACGATGGAAAAAAGCGAGTTTCGCTTGCTTAATAAACATTATTTTCTACGAGGAAAATCAATCAAGGAAACTGAAGAAAAGCTCGCAAAATATTATAAGGAGTCTGCTCCATCGCGTGGTATGGTTCATAAGTGGTTCACTGAATTTCGTTGCGGCCGTATTAGCACAAGTGAGGCTGAGCGTTCTGGTTGTCCAAAAGAGGTGACTTCTCAAGAAATGATCGATTAAATCCACGACATTGTACTCAACGATCGTCGATTGAAAGTGCGTGAGATTAGTGAGACTGTAAACATTTCAGTATGGCGCGCATGGTACATTTTACATGAATGATTGGGCATGAGGAAGCTGTCTGCAAGATGGGTGCTGCGTGCTGCTCGTGTGGTTGCGTCTGAGCAATGTTTGGGCATGTTTCAACGTAATTCAAAGGAATTTTTACAACGTTATGTAACTGTTGATGGAACGTGGATTCATTATTATACGCCAGAAACAAAAAATCAGTCGAAAATGTGGACTGGGCCTGGGGAATCTGCGCCGAAAAAGCGAAAACGGTTCCATCAGCCGGTAAGCTCATGGCCACAATTTTTTGGGACTCACGTGGTATAATATTAATCGATTACCTCCTGAAGGGAAAAACTATTGCAGGAGAGTATTATGCCACATTATTAGATCGCTTTGATGCCATACTGAAGGAAAAGCGGCCCCATTTGGCGAAAAAAGTGCTTTTCTACCACGACAATGCACCAGCTCACACGAGTGCCATTGCAACGGCCAAATTATTTAGTTTACGCTACGAAATACTTCCTCATCCACCCTATTCCCCAGATTTGTCCCCTTCCGATTATTTTTGTTTCATAACATGAAAGCTTGGCTTAGAGGTAAAAGATTTTCGTCGAACGAAGAGATCATTACTGCGAAAAATGAGTATTTTGAGGAGTTTGATAAAAATTACTTTTTAGAGGGCATAAATAAGCTTGAGTACCGCTATAATAAATGTTTACGGTTAAAAGGGGGCTATGTTGAAAAATAAATTGGAATTTTTGTTATAAATAGTGTTTTTCATTTCAAAGTCATGGACTTATTGAACCGCCCACATATGTGTTTTGGTGAGATTTGGAGGAAAAACGTTTTTCTTCGTTGATTCGGATCTAATCACTTTAAAATCGCACAAAAATTTCTATTTTCTGAACCCACAAGTCACTATATCCGACTATTTCTTTCCGCTCTGTCGAATGGAACATGTTTCAGTGTCGTAGGGCCAATAGGAAAAGAGTAATTTTGAAAAAAATTTAGATATTGCAAAACTTATAGCGCCAGTCGAAAGAGCATCGAAAAACACCTCTGTATATGAGTTTTGGTGTGATTTGGAGGAAGAAAAGTTTTTCTCCGTTTATACGGATCTACTCACTTTAAAATCACTCAAAAACCCAAAATTTCCATTTTCTCAGCCCACTAGTCACTATACCTGACTTTTTTCCGCTCTATCGGATGGAACAGGTTTTAGGGTCGCAGGACCAATAGGAACGCAGTAATTTTGAAAAATGTTCTATATTTCTTCGTTTATTCGGACGTAATCGATTTCAGATCTCTCAAAAACATAAAATTTCCATTTTCTGAACTCACAAATTACTATACCCGACTATTTGTTTCTGCTCTGTCTAATGGAACAGGTTTCAGGATCATAGGGCCAATAGGAAAGAAGTAATTTTGAACAATTTTTAGATATTGCAAAACTCATAGCGCCAGTCAAAAGAGCAGATGGTAAGTTGCACTGCAGCACACCCCGCTATGGCTTTCACTTCTGCTTGGAACACGGATGCGTGGGAGTCAAGTGTGTACACCAGCTCTGTAGAGCTATTTTGCTCTCAGGCACCCATGCCATTCTCATTTTTGGTACCATCCTTGTACCACACCACGCCCGTTTGGGTGTAGGGGTGCTTACCGTTGGCCCACTCTTTTCGATCTGTCGGAGATATGCATCCTGCAAGGTTTTTGGAATATAATCCTTCGCCCTGTCTTATCATACTCCAATGCTTCGATGTCAGGGGGCAAAAGCTGACTAAGTTCCTGGTCAAGCCCGCTCCCTACGCCCATGACATCCCTGCTGCGTCACCAAGTCTTGCTTGCTTTGCATTTAATGAAAACTTGCAAGGGTGGTATTTCTAGTATTAGTTCTTGTGCTGCAAGGGGTGTAGTGTTCAGAGAGCCCGTTATGCCCCTACTGCTAGTCTTTGCATTTTGTCTAAAGAGCTCTGGTGGATTTTTAGTGCGCATCTCTGCCACCAAACCACCGCTACATGCGCTAATCTGGCTCTGATGATTGCTTCATACATCCACCTTACGTTGTCCAACGAGAGACCCCAGGTGTTGCCAACAGCCCTCCTACAGGCCCAGAAGGTGTTTATGGCTTTCTCGCATATCTTGCTAATGTGTTATCCCCAATTCAGTTTAGAATCTAACGTCACCCCCAGATACTTTTCCTCGTTTATCAGCTTTAGGGGCTTGACGCACAGTTGCACTCCCCTAATATGTTTGGCCTTGTATCTTCTGATGAACCAAATCATGTTAACTTTATCTGGATTCACCGATAGCCTGATAGACTCACACATGTTGCATTAGTCCTGCAAGTACGTGCTCGTCATCGGCTTTCACTAGTATTAGGATGTCGTCCGCATAGGCTTGGGTAAAGAAGCCTGCCTCATTCAGTAGTCTGATGAGTTCATCAATCACCAAGCACCACATGGTGAGAGACAGTACTCCTCCTTGCGGACAGCCCTTCCCTACTTTTATTTCTTCTGAATGTGAGCCCCAATGGGTCTCCACTCTTCTACAACTAAGTATGCGCCAAAGCCACCTTCTAACCGTATTGGGTATCAGATGGTCCTCGGCGCCCTTCACTACGCTCTCTTTCGTGGTATGGTTGAACGCCCCGTCTACGTCAAGCAAGCTATTTCCCCGAGCCAAGTCTTATTAGATTAGGCCCTTAAGTTTTCGGTTGTCTTAGCAGTTTGAGCAATCTAGCGGTATCAGAGACACGCTCATGCTCTCGCAAAAGCTTTTCCAGCTCTGGCTTTTAGCTCTTTCGATTTCCTTTTTATACTCTCTTTGAGCATCTCTAAGAGCTTCTCTATCGGCTGGATTATTCCTTTTCTTAGAGCTATTATAAATTCTTCTGGTCTTTTTCTTCAACGCCTTCAGTGTTGGATTCCACCAATGTGCTCCCTTTTGCACTGGCTTCAATCGTAATCTGCAGTTGTTCTCAAAGGCACTGATGATGTTATTCTTTAGAACCTCACCGCAGTGATCAAGTTCAATCTGATTGATGCTATATTTACCTGGAAATGACTTGAGCTTTGCCCCCAGTTCTTCAACATAGGTGGCCCAGTCTGTCTTCCTCGGATTTCTATAGAGTCTAGATTCTGTGCTGCGTCCTTTGATTTCGAAAACTATATGGTTGCAATCCGACATAGAGATCTCATCTGAGATTCTCCAGCCCGTGATCGCACGCCCCATATTTCTCATAGCTAAGGTGATGTCAATGACCTCCACCCTATTCGCATTTCGGAAAGTAGGCTTACAACCTCTGTTCAGGAAGTCAAGGTTGGTAGTGGAGAGAAACTGCAAGAGCTTCTCGCCTCTGTTGTTCGTGTCCGAGCTGCCCCACGCCAGATGATGTGCATTAGCATCGGACTCCAACAACAGGTCCCGCCCCTTGGCTTTACAAAATTAGGGAGTTAGGCTGATGCAACAACCACCTCCCGCATGCCGTCTTTCTCGTCTTTGTACCAAATCTTAGCCATCGCCAGGTTGCGTAAGCAGTACTTGGGTAGAACTTCCGCTCTTAGGCCCTTAGCCAAGAGACAGACCCTTGAGTTGTCCACCCTCCCGCATATCAGCTGACCACACTCCCTCAGGCCTGTTATCTTTGGTTAGTATAGCCATAGAAGGTGAGGATAATACTTAATATATTAGATAGATTAGTTATGATGATTCCTTACCTTTTCTAGGTATAGGTTCTCAATTTAATAACTCCAGATTTTATAAAATGTGTTTATTTAATTGATCAAGTTAAACTAGTTAAGAAATGATTCTCGCAAAATACGCGTCTAAGTAGTGCGATTTTAAATATAGATAAATTGGTCTGTTTTATTGAACTGTACTCGTACTTATTGGTCCTTACAAATTAACTACTCCTTTTGTCGGCTGGAGTGGTAAGGAGTTCGCGGTCTGGCTGTGAGATACCAGCCCATGCGGACGATTACCGCTTATTTTATACCGCTATTAAATTAGGTTAAAGATGATTTTGACGATAAGTCGAGATCATCTTTTTAAACATATTAAATAATTATTTAAACGTAAGCCGTTCGATTTCAAATTGAAAAGTGCTGAGTGTAGACAAAATTTCGACGCGCGTATACTTTCGTAATTTCGGTGGTTCACTTCATCGTGATGTCGCGTGGTCGAAAGGCTGTATCGTAGAAATTCGCAATCACATCGTTTTGCGTGTCAGAAAATTACTGATGAGAATATAAATATCAAATTTAATTTTAAGAATACGTCACAGACGTAACACTTTCCCCCTTCGACTGTTGAATGTCGTAGAGATTCAACAAGTATTGAAATAGTTGAAGCATCGATGATTTTCTGTAACAGAATTTTCAGTAATAATAAAATGATGATAAAAATTCAAATCATAAAAACAATAATCTCCTTCATAACTCTAGATTACACTTAACCTACGGTTTTACTTTGATTGCATATTGAATGCCCATTTTACCTATAGCGTTCAAATGGCAGTGCGCATCACTAAATCATTATGGAATAAACGGGTATTCTTCCTTCGTTCATACATAAATTTAATTCTATATAATATTAGTTTAATAAAATGTTACGTAATAAATAAAAGTATTGTTAAAAGTATTGTTAAACGTATTTCTCTTATACTCTTATAATAAATAATATACTAACTACATCTCCACCAAATTTCAAAGAAATTAAAACAATTTTATTCTATATAGTTATTGTGCGACAACAAAGAAAGTCATTTTCAGAAATACCAAAATTTTAAATATCAAATATCTCAAAAAGTAACCGTATAATCTGGATGAAATTTTACACAGGTACTGCCTATATCGCATACAAAATAGTCTATAAATTCCAAGCTGATACATGAAGTCCTCATTGAGAAATTACGATTTTGAAAATAACGAAAAAAATTTTAACCTTAAATATCTCTAACAATCATAAGACAATTCTTTTACCTAAAGGACTTATACGATAAATATATAAACTCTACATCTCCACAAAATTTCAGCATGATTAAAATATGAAAATTTTAACTATCAAATATCTCAAAAAGTAATCGTATAATATACGATCTTGATGAAAATCCACACATATTATCTATATCGCATACAAAATTGTCTATAAATTTGGAGCTGATACATCGAGCCGTTCTCGAGAAATTACGATTTAAAAAAGAGGTTGACAAAATTTTAGCCTCAAATATCTCTGAAATTTATGAACCAATCATTTTGCCCAATGAACTCAGCCGAAAGCTATCCAAAATCGTTTAGTACTTACATTGTTTAGTACTTAAATTATGTAGAATCTGCATATAAGTGGCTCATTAACGAAACCTAGCATTCGATCTTGACCGAGGGTGGTCCCAAAAATCTGGGCGACCAATATCATCCCTGGAGTCTTGCGATAAAGAGAAGGCGGCTGCGTCCCTAATTCTCAAGCCGATTACTTACACCTCCGAGCGCACCCACGTTCAGTTCACTCAAAATCTTCAAGCAGTTCGGTCCATTCAAAATTTTCCAAACTAACATTTTCCTCGGTCTCAGAAATTTTCGCTCTGTACTACAATCGCTACACACGTGCTTTCTTTCCAAGCAATTTTTTCTACTTACTTTTTCCGACTCTGCTCCGCAAAGCAAGTTTATGGTTCATTTGGTGTTTTTACAAAGATTTAAAAATTGTTTTTGTATTTGATTACTATTTCCTTGAATAAAAGTAACAATTAACATAAATTTTATTTAGCATTCGTTTTATTTCAAAATTTTCTATCGGATTATTTCATTGAATAAATTTCCATTCATATTTTTTCAAATTACTGAGGGGTAAGCCATTCCAGCAGAAAGTCACAAGTAAGTAAATATTTACCTGGCTATCTATCTATTTCTATTTTAGCTAGATTATTTGTCATCACTTTTCCCCCATTTCATGTAAATTAAATCGATAACTCGAAAAATTTATGTCCCCATAAAACAAGTGTTTTTTTTTATTAATTCCAACCTTTCAATTTCGGGATCTAAAAACATATTAGTAAATCTAGACTACTTAGGTCATCTGGTTAACCACTTGTATCTGTTAGCCTACATTTGCTAATAAAAAAAATCTAATCAACGAAACAAATTTACGACTTGATCTTTAAATCACCAACCGCATCGCGCCCTTTGTTGCTCTTTAATTCCACTCTGGCTAGTATAGTATCAGGCTCGATCTTGAGCTATTGGAATTAAAACTCCAGACTCTAAACCGAGCAAAAAGCTCTTTAAGAAACATATAAGTTGGATTTTCTCTCGAAAACTCGACGTAACACGTGTATGGGCAGTATATTGGAGATATTATTAATGATATATTGCTCATATCTCGCCACACTACAGTTTTCCATAGACCAATATTCCCAGAGATTCCGCTTCTTCTCTTAGAACTTATTGCTTGTAATTTTTTTTTTAATTTTATTTTAAATTCGTTAACCGACCAATAGTTTTTCCAAAAGTAAAAGTGCTGATATAATACACTAACATCAGATTAACTGTGCGCCCATTTGAGTCGCGTAATTCGCTAACTAAAACTAAATCTAATCTTATTCTTAACTATAGGCGCTGTCCTGCGCGCACTGTCGCGCGCCAACCCCCGCTGTATAAAAACTTTGTTTTTACATATGAGGCACGACGGCTACTATTCAGGAGAACTTTATATCTTCGACATTGCAAAAACTGTTACATCTCAAATACTAATTATACTATATTTTGACAAAAACTGTAACTCATTCATGAAAAATTATTTATTTTCTATAATGGCCAAAAATTGACTATTTTAATTGTATTTAAGCGTTTTTAATCGTTCTTTCAGGTTTAACTTACCAGAAATTGTTTTACGCAAAAATGTTCAAATTAAATCCTATTAAATGATAAGCGAAAATCGACTATTTCAGATGTATTTAGGCGTTAAAAATCGTTTTTATAAGTTTAGTTTGTCAGGAACTGATTGTGCATGGAAATGTTAAGGTTGTAGTGGCCGTAAGCTCCCTGCATGGAAATGTTAAGGTTGTATTACGTAAGCTCCCTGCCAAAAGTTAGTTTTTCATGTTAAAACTGCGATAAATAATTATGTAAAGCAATTGATCAATTTTTAGTTCTCGCAATTGGAATATATTATAAGCTTTAAAAATCAATTTAAAAATCATTAAATCGTCAAAATGTACTAATTTCAACGTAATGACGATTTTTAAAAAAGTAGTGCCATGTTTACAATTTTGCTTTGATTTTGATTTTTAACGAAGATAGACGTGAGTAGAAGCAGAAACGCAACTGCGCTGCTGCGCAAAGGCAAAGCCGGCAAAGCCCATAGGAAAAGGCACCCCAGCGCGTGATGGCGCTGCGCATACACATTCATCTCTCAAATATAAATGTACCTTATATCTTAACATTATGAAAATATACATAAATGTAAAAAAAGGTAAAAAATGTATATAATGTATATAAATGTAAAAAAATGTTCCAATTGCGACCTTTAGTTACATTTATTTACATTTATATACAGTTTTTTATATTTATATACATTTTCCATTTCCATCGAGGTATATATATTTTATTCGCAATAATCAACATTCTTCAACACTTGAAGAAGCTCTTGGTCCGTGAAGTGTTGCAGTATTTCCCTAACGCAATCCTCAGGCAAATCTGCCAAAGTAAACTTCATCATCGGTATGACCTTCTCAACCAGGTCTCTCCTCTTCAAGGCGCGCCGATACTGCAACTCAATGAAATACCCGTAAATGGGGTATGTTTGCTGGAGAGGCTCGGCGCCTTTGACGATGCTTCGAAAAGCTTCGCTGACCACGAGATATCGCAGCTGGTGCGCGCTCTTATGCAGTATGTCACGCAGTGTTATGTCTTTGTCGAGGTGCACGCAAGCCATGCGCTCGAGCTCCGCCACGCAGGCGCGTCCGTACGTCGTCGCCTCCTCCAGGAGTCCGTACTCGTGCTGCTGCTCCGCCGTGCACAGCGAGAGATTGGCGTCGCTCACATAGTAGCCCGCAGGGCAGAGTTGCAGCACGTGCTTCAGCAGAACCCAGAAGTACAGCTTGGTCGTGGACACGTGGGAGAACTTCATGTAGCAGCCGAAGGACGTCAAACCACAATCTGTCTCGAGGGCCGGGTCTCCGCCAGCCGCGTGGATCAGCTTCTCGGGCGTCAACGTTGCCTGTATGGGCGTGAATCCATTATATTTCTCTGCATTCACGTCCGCGCCTCTGTTCAACAATAAACACATCATCGAAGCATTTTCTGTGCAACACATGTGCAACGGAGTTCGGAGTACTGCATCGCGTGCATTCACGTTTGCTCCTCGGCTGATCAACAATTGAGCCAGTTCAATGTCGCCGTTCGCCGCTGCCCAGTGCAAAGCCGTCTCGGCGATATGATTGTACTGAATATCGTACCAAGCGTCATCCCCGCACTTCGTAAGGACATCGACATTGATGCCATGATCAAGGAACGCCCTAACGATGTCGTATATTTGCAGTCTACAGGCGATGTGGAAGTGTGACAGCCCGTCTCGACCGAACGGGTTCTCCTCGAGTAAAAACAATCTGGAGTCGTCGACCGGTTGTCCTTCTGTGTGATTCAGCCACCACTGATGGAGCGGTGTATCGCCGATGAGGTTGCGTGCCAGGGGATCGGCGCCGTGGTCCAGTAGCAGGCTTATCATCTCTGAGTCATGGGCCCAGACGGCAAAGTGCAGTGGTCTATAGCCTGGGTACATACGGGACTCGAAGTCGATGGCCACGTTAACAGCAGCGCGGTCGACGAAGGTACGCATCGCCATGGACTTATCTTTTAGGATGCAAGCCATGTGCAGCAGAGTGAATCCTCGGTCGCTGAACCAGGCGACGCTTTTCTCTTGCGCAGCAATAGCCTTCATTACTATGGTTCGGTCATCGAAGAAATCTCTCTCGTCCCATAGTTTGAATAAATAGTCAAAGGCCGTTAGCCCACGGCCGTCCTTTATCGCTACGTCTGTTCCGTGCTCCAACAGTCTTATGGTTGCAGAACAATTATTTTGACAGATCGCCATGTGCAGTGGTGTGTAACCCGAGTAAAGCGTCGAGTCACTGCTTACGGTGGCATTGACATCCACTCCAGTCTGCAGAAAACTGTCGATAATTTCGCTGGAGTGTTTCAAAGATGCGCATGCGATATGAAAGTGGGATAATCCGTTATCATCTGTCGGATTCACTTTTAATCCAGAATGATGATCCAAAAGAAGTTTGGTCACTTCAGTGGAACCGATGGCAAAAGCAAGGTGCAACGGAGTTTTCCCGCGAACATCTGCTACTGTTATGTCCGCGCCGTTTTGCAAAAGTAACTGAATGGTAGGCATATGCTCATAAGAAATCGCTATGTGTAAGGCAGTTCCTCCTGGCCATCGCGGGGCGTCTGGAGGTAATCGCTCATTAATAAATGCTCCTGAAGCTATTGTCTCCTCGATCTTGTTCTGCGAAAATTGCATGCACGCGTTGTGAAGTGACGATATATTCTTATTCAATTCTAGATAAGGTGATGTAACGTTCCTACTAGTAAAAATTAAATTTATTAGCTCAGAATTATTTGTTTTATATACATCCAACAAAAATCTTTCTGAATAGATATTTTTAACGGCACCATGAGCTAGTAATAATTTTACAACATCTGTGCACTGGTAAACTACTGCACAATGCAATGCTGTGAATCCCTGGAATATTTGAGATGAGCTAGAAACTTTTGCATTTATATCCACACCACATTGCAAAAAGCCATATGCAGCTTTTGGATCATTCCTAGTGCACGCTATGTGAAAGTGTGATAAATCATTTGAGTTTTTGGGGTTCTTACCAGTATATTTATGATGTGATAAAATTAAATCAATGGATGATTCATCCTGTAGCATTACAGCTAAGTGTAAAGGAGTATTCCCATTTTTATCTTGAATAGTAAAGTCAGCACCAGATTTTAAAAGAAATTCAATTGTTTGTCTACTTTGAAATTTTACAGCAAAGTGCAATGGTGTGTATTGTGGCCAATTAAAATAATCAGATCTTATGGAACTATTGATTGAGCTTCTACCTTCAATACACTCACTCATAACACTTAAACAGTTTCTTGCAGCAGCAATATGAATGATAGATATACTGTCATTAGAGACAAGTTCTTCCTCTATAAACTCATTTACTGTACCTGCTATGCTGCATTGCTTGTAAAAAGGTAGCATTAAATCTGTTAGTTCATATTTTTCTGTTAAAAATGATAACTCTATTGGAGTCAGATAATTAATATTTTCTCGTACAGCAGTTGAAGCTCCCTTAAGTAGAAGGAATTGAACAATATCTTTCCAACCCAATTTAACAGCTAAATGTAGTGGTGTATTGTCTCTTTCGCTGTATAAATTTTTATTTAATCTAAAATTATTTTCAATAAAAAATTTGGCAATATCCTTATGTTTATAATCTAGTGATATTTTCAAAAGATTATAATCCATCCAGTTAATATCAAAGTTGAAATCTCCTTTGCCCATAGCATTTCGAACTTTCTCCAAATTTCCTATCTTTACATACTGCTTTAACGTATCCATGTCAAAACCTGTTAATACAATACAAAATTAAATTTTCTAATAGTGACAGGTTTCATTTTTTTAGTAGTTTATATATTAATTGTGTAAATTATAATGGTATTCATAAATTAGATAGTGGTAGATAAGTAAATGGTTACTAATAAAAATGGAAATTTATGAGGATAGTCAAGGCCCAATTTATAACAGTGATATTGAATGTAATAAAAAGTCATTTAGTTCTTGAATAATTATTTGAAATAAATACTATAAGTATAGTAGCTAAAGAGAGACGAATAATTGACCAATAATCACAAATAAATATTTGCTGGAGTAAGCAATACTGAAATTTTATTTTACCAATATACCCGTATGGAAATAATAAATGTAGGAAATCATAGAAAACCATATGAAATTGTACGAAATTGTAGGAAAGTGTAGGAAACTGTTGGTTTTCGGACAAAATTAGTACTATTTTGTACATTTTTGCACATTTTTGTACATTTTTGTGTTTTTATACGTTTTCATACGATTTATAAATTTTCTCAAATTTTTCTGTAAAAACTTAAATGTATGAAAACGTAAGAAAATGTACGAAAACGTAAGCAAGTGTACGAAAACGTAAGAAAATGTAAAAAATCGTACGAAAACGTACATTTTCGTAAGATTTAATGAATCTTGCAGTTTCGTACAGTTTTGTACATTTATTTACGGATTCGTACGAGTTTTATACATTTTATTACGAGTATATACTTTTATACATTTTATTACGATTCGTAAAACTTTTGCGTCTATAACAAATTTTTCCTGTCGAAATAGTAAATGTAGAAAACTGTACATAACTGTACAAAACTGTACGAAACCGTACGAAAACGTATTAAACCGTACAAATTAACCATTACAAACCAACCCCAAATTAACCATAACTGTCCGAAAACCAATACTTTTGTACAGTTTTGTACAGTTTCATACGGTTTCCTACAGTTTCGCATAGTTTATTACGATTTACTACACTTGTTTTTTTCCATATGGGTACCTAATGCTAAGATATCTTAATTAATGTGAATTTTTACAGGATAATATTTGTTGAGTTATCCAACTGCAGTAAGCGTATTGTGTAAGCAAAAAAAAAACAAAGAATATTATGTATAAATTTATACGTGAATATGCATACTTACTTTCAAACTGTAAAATTACGTTAATCTATGTAGAAAGTACATTCGAATTTTCTATAGATGAACACAAATTAATTACGGATGAGTAAAAATTCACAAAATACGTGAAAACCAATAATCGGGTGATGTGTCGTTTTAAGTATATGCTCATCAGCTCATGATGATTCAGACACCGATCTAACCGTGCCTGTGATGTTTCCTCATATTATATATATATATATATATATATATATATATATATATATATATATATATATATATATATATATATATATATATATGCAATACTTAGGTTACTAACGAACACATAAACATAAGGTCTTTAAACGCTGCATTGAAGGAAATAAAAAAGTATTTTCAAAATTCATATTATAAAGTTTAATTTGTTTAAATTTGTCAATAACGTATACAACTCTGATAAAATTTTAGAGATTTCAGTCCAAGTTGTTACGACCCGAGTCGGGTTCGGCGAGTAGAAAGTCGTTTCTACAATGGTCGCCTCGTTGACCAATTAAATTGTGGATTCGTTGTTCGATTAAGCACTGAAGTGCAAGGAGTTGCGGGAACTTTTAAATAAGAACTCGAATAAAATAAACTTTAACCTTGGAGTTTTATTCAATTTAAATGAAATACTTGTATCTTTGACAAATAACTTTGGAACTTTAATAAAATATAAAGTTTTTCAAGCGTGACTCGATGTAATTCAAGAATGACCTTGAATATTATGCTCTGAGGCACTTGCACAGAGACCTCAGAGAGACTGCCTAAGGCCGGCGAGGAGGCCCTATTTATATTCTAGGTTATAGATGGAGCTCCAGGTTGGTGGTGGGAGTGGAGCCAATCAGAGTTGTTCCTCTTCTTCGAGTGGGAGTGGCTTTACTGGAGATATCTAGTTTAATCCGGTTTGTCCTTGAGAGTGGGAGTGGCCTCGCTGGATAATTCTAGTTTATTCTGGATCGTCCTCGAGAGTGGGAGTGGCTTCGCTGGAGAAATCTAGTTCCTTCGAGAGTGGGGGAGATTTCCGTTAGAATCCGTTGACCTTGGCGCCCCTAAAAATAGAAGGTAAACAGGAAGAAGGAGAGGGAATTTCCGTTGGGATCCTGCCGGTTAGATCAGGTTTCGAGGGCTTCTAAAAATAGGAAGAGGGAGAGGGAATTTCCGTTGGGATCCGGCCGGCTAGATCAGGTTTCGAGGGCTTCTAAAAATAGGAAGAGGGAGAGGGAAAAGAGATAAACAACTCCAGGAATAATATGGAGTAAATAACTCCGGGAATTATACGGAGTAAATAACTCCAGGAATTATACGGAGTAAATAACTCCGGGAATTATACGGAGTAAATAACTCCGGGAATTATACGGAGTAAACAACTCCAGGAATTATACGGAGTAAATAACTCCAAGAATTATAAATTTAGAAAAGGAATGAGCGTTTCCCTGAGCGAGTATTATCCTGTTATAATTTAAATATCATTAATTATTATTAATGCCTAGATCGATTGCTATTAGTTTAATTGAGTTATTATTTATCAAATACGGGATTAATATTTATTGTTAGTCATTTATTCCAATTTGCGTTATCCTAAATTCGTTTATTATTTATTTACTATTTATTTACGGAATAGCTAATATAAGTTATCTGATTAAAATTAATCAAATTAATGATTCTATTGTTAAAATCTTCAACAGGTTTTTATTTTATGGGAATACGTTTCGATACGTTTAATATTTAATTGTTTGATTTATTTAAGATTAATTTTGAAATCAATCTTCTAAATTCGAAATTATTATTGCAGACCGATCCTAAATATTCTGTTACTCGTTCACGCGAACGCAGTTCATAACAGTCCCCCGTCTTTTAAAACACGAACCCATGGTTCGGGCTTTTCCGTATTTCGAATTTCAAATGTTCGCGCGCTTAATCGAGTCCTCCTGCGCGAGTCGGGTTTGGCTTGTCTCTGTTAGATGGTGCCACCCGCCGGTGGCGTGGTCTGATTGCTAAATGTTATTGTCGTCTGCTACAGAGCTGTCGGAGCAATGGGCAAGGGGAGTCAAAATTTCCCTCAAAGCAAAGGATTCGCATAAGTAAGGTTTGCATCAAGGGGAATTGAAAAGAAAATAAGGGAGGAGGCAAAAAACAAGGCTACCCTCCCATTACTCCATAAGGAAAATAGCAAGAGCACCCTACTGATTGATCAGATAAGTACACAATTTCTCATTGTTGTTTTGAGAAAGAAGGATCAAGCACTCTTTGTGGCAAATTTTATTGTTTCAGGATGAGGGGATATAATCATTAATTCAGAGGAAGGGGAGCCCATTGTTATCCAGCCAACGTGCATCAAACGGATTGGGGATCTATGACGGTGATCTTCATAAACCTTTCCAGACAAGAAGGGCACATAAGTATAGTAGTAAATTGCTTACAAGAATATAAGCTACCCCTCTTTCTCCAAAAAGCAGAAAAAAAAAAGGTTGGATGCCTTCAAGGATTTGTATCGAGGAAGGGACAGGATAATCGCTTTAGGAAAGAGAGATACGCATACGCCCACCTCAACTGTGAAAATCTCATTACTTTATTGAGAAACAAAAATTGAAATACATAGAATGTCAATCAGAAACGCTTTAGCAGGAATTACATAGGGCTCTACATGGAATGCATGCCATTGTTTCCTCCTTTTCAAAAGGACTTGTACATAGAAATTATAGCCTACATAGAATACAAGGAGCCTCTGTATAGCATCGCCTCAGAAGGAGAAATTGTATATATGGACAACGTATAATGATATCGCTCCTGAAGATATATATTTTTTTTATATATATACTATAAGCCTGAAACTTGGTGTAGTATTGTTTTGGGAAAAACCATTGTTCATAGGACCTACACAAAATTCCAGCTAGAGACCCTGTCCAAAAAAAAAAAATATAATATAAATACTATAAATAAAATAATAAAAAAAATAAACTATGAAAATATAGAATATTATATAAATACAAAGTAGATAAGACTACAATGATAATAAAAAGAGAATAGAGTATCCGATAAAAATAAAAAAGATTCTATAAAACGCAGGATCAGATAACAGGTTTAATTTAAAACCTTGAAAACTTGCTCCTCTTGGATTTCCCTTCTATGGTAGGAGAACACCACTTGACAGGCCTCGCACTTGGAGACGGGTTTGGTCACCAGTGGGCTTTCGCCACATCCTCCAGGACACAGAGGCAGGCGCAAAGCCTTCTCAAGGCCCACGCAATGGGAAGACACAATTTCCCACTCTACTGTGGTGCCTTGATAACATTTGAGGCACCTCCAATTTCCAGATTGCGGATCTCTGGCGTAAGTTCCTTTTAGGTGTTTGACGGCTCGCACAAAATCTCCTCTCAGCGGCATCCTTTTATAGTGGATCCTCCACAGTTTTTCTGCCTGTCCTGGAGTTTTTGCTGGTCGTGGCTTGTTGGGAGGCCTAATTCCCTGTTCAGGATTCGGTCGAGGAGGCATTCCCTGTTCAGGATTCGGTCGAGGAGGCATTCCCTGGGGCATCATCATCAGGGGCCGTAACGGTACCCTCGGTGGGACTATTTGTATTCTTGGAGGCTCTGCCCATGCACCGGCTATTCCTAGTTGGGGCAGTTGCACCCTTCGCGGCTCCATTGGTGTGCAGGCATATGAATGCTCAAAGTGCCCGACCCCGGGGAGGGCAGTCATGCATAGAATTTTGGCCCCTGTCTGGGTGACTGTGTTGGTCAGAGCCACCCAGGAAGGTTGCTTGAATGATCCCTGGCTTCCGTCATGTGTCGCTCCCGATGGTCCTGGGAGGGCCATAGAGAGGTTAGGTGGAGGCGGCGTTGAGGTTTTCTCCTCGACCTTGACGATCCCGACCGTCTTTACGTGTAACACGATGCGATGCTCTTCCTGGTCCTCCTCCATCTCCTATAGAGAGATTTCCTTATATTCCTCACTCCGACGATAGAAGAAAAAAGAGAAGAAGAGAGAAAAGAAAGGAAGGAGATGACTCCTCTTACCTCGTCGAACACAGCTCAACAAAACCTCGGATAAAGATGGGATGCAATCCCTTATGCGGCAGATCGGGTCACCCGGGAAAAGGAGGCTCGGCGCTCGTACATCGGCACGAATCGAGGTGGAACTGCCTTAGGTAGACCTGGAGTTAAGGCTCGGGGCCTTGAACGTCCAGACAGCACGATGCTTCCCGCGAGAATGCCGGGGAGCCGGAGCGGCAATGACGCACGACCGAGAGGGGAGGGTAAAGCGGAAGGAAGAATCGACGATAGAGGGTGGTGGTAACACTAATTTACAGGAGCGAAGAAAACGAAATATTTTCCCTTTTCTTTTATTAATCTGGACTGACGAGTCCTGTAAAATGGAGGGAAAAATAAATAATAAAAAAAGGAGGAGAGAGAGAAAATCAAATACGAAGGGTTTTTATTCGAGGGTCAGAAAGGAATTTTCCGATTAATCACTGATACGGAAATGACGAAACAGGAGGATCAAGGCTTCCTTCCATAAAAGGGATTTCAATTTATCAACCATCCCGGATAGCAGCGCGTGCCGGACAGATTCAGCGCACGAATGCTACCACGACGTGCCTTAAGTTTTAAGTGCCTTAGGGAAATGTGAATTTAATTTAAATAATCAGGGTGAAAACGCGGGTCTAATAATATTTTTTTTTTTTTTTTTTTTTATTTCTAAGGGTGAAGTTACAATGAAACGAGGGTTCTAATCTAAATAATTTTTCTTTTAAGGGTGAAATTTTTTTAATAATTTACGTTTAAAGGTGAACAATTAATAATTTTTATTTTTAAGGGTGAATTTTTTTAATAATTTACGTTTAAAGGTGAACAATTAATAATTTTTTATTTTTAAGGGTGAAGGGAGCACCTGCCATCGCTCCCTTCTGTGAGATGCTTCCTATGGCTCACCGGAACCCATCCTAATACAATGTATCAAGAGTACTTCCGGTTTCCCATCTCCAGGGCAAAAGGAATGATGCATTTAAAGTGAGCCCTGGCCATCTCTCCTATAACCCTTATTATTTTATTATTTATTAAATTGATTACAAAAAGAGATACATGAATTTATGATTAGGTCGCACGCAATTATAAGAATACAAAATGCCGCATAGAGTAGTATTATAAACATCGCATAAGAAAATGGACAAAATTAGCTGGGTCGCAAACACGCGTGTTTTAATTTGTTCACATGGACTACCTTGGTTTTATTATTCCCTAAGTCTATTCTCGCGTTCCTATCGTCTATTAATTCGATTATTCTATAACGGCCCGCGTATTGTTCATCAAATTTGCCTACTTGAGGTTCTTTTAATAAATATACCTCTTCTCCGACCTTAAAATTTTTTGTATTTAATTTCTGATCGTAATATCGCTTTGACCGTTCCTTAGCCTCTAATAACCGCGCGTTTGCCATTCTTTGAGTGTCATTTAGCTTAAATATCAATTCATCCAGGTACATTTCATATGTCTTTTCTACAGTCCTTGTTTCAAACTCGGAAGGTAATCGCGCCTTTTGCCCAAAAATTAATTCGTGGGGGGTAAAGCCGTGCGCTGAATGAACGGACGTATTATACGAAAACATGGCCATCTTAATCCACATATCCCAATCAGTCTTATCCGTATACATTTTTAAATATTCTACTAGTGAATGGTGACTTCTTTCTAGAGAGCCCATGGTTTGGGGATGAAAAGAGGTGGATCGTAATTGTTTGATTTTAAAAATCTTAGCTACCCTTTGCATTAATTTACTTTGAAAATTGCTACCTTGATCGGTTTTTATAGCTTCGGGGCAACCGAACCGAGTTATGAAATCGTGAACTAACGCGGTGGCAACCATCTCAGCGGTCATGTCAGACATAGGGAGGGCGTCAGAATACTTAGTTAGGTTGCACTGGAGGGTTAATATGTATTTATTACCGGCTACTGTTACAGGTAAGGGCCCCACGATATCCATCTCTAAAATCTCGAACGCTTTACTAGGGGTAGTAGTGATTCTCATAGGCTGTTTTGTTTTTACTCGTACTAATTTTTTCCTTTGACAATTTTCGCAAGTTCGTACGTGTTCGGAAACGTCCTCTTTTATACCTGGCCAGAAGTACCGTTCGCGGACGCGGTGGTAAGTTTTTGCAACACCCTTGCGACCCCCTATCGCTGAGTCATGGGCTTCACTTACAATTCTCAATCTATCGTTGGGAGGAGGGATAATTACTTCGCCCGTACAAATAGTTAATTTAGGTATCGCTGTTTTCCAACGTGCCCGTAGGGTAATTTCGATAGGTAACCAATGGTTCTTTTCCAACCCGTCTCCAAATTTCGAGATGCTAACCGAGTTTATATTTTCCTCAATCATTGCGGTTCGGAGCGACTCTAAGCATTGAACTATTACGCCTGCGGTGGCTATCTCATCTGACCTTTCTTTTATGAATAAGGAATATATACTTTTTCCATTTGATAAATTCGTCTGTACTACCGCGCCTATGCCAATGGGTTCTGTCTTTAATTTCTCTATATCTATCATCTCTAAATCTACTAACTGTTGACAAATAGGGGTACTTATTTCACAGTCTACGGACATAAAATGCGCGATATTATCCTTTCTCATTAGAAGCTGATCTCGGGAGTATTCGACGGAGGTTATCACGAGGACTCTTTCAAGGTGGCTCGCAAGGGACGGGTTTGTTAAAACGGGATCTTTTTCACTCGGGGTTGGTTGGGTCTTGCTCATACAGGATTTCTCAGGATTATCACTTATTATCATTACTTCCTGGGGGAATTCTTTCTCAACTTCTTTGGGACAGGGACTCATGGGGTCTACGCTAAACTCTATCTTGTAAGTTTTAATGTTAACAATTTTAAATTCTACATCAACATCAACGTCAGACACACTCTCATTAGGGGTTTTGTCAATGGTCAATTCGTCATCTGTTGTTGGTTCTCGGAGAGCAATTACCCCTTGAACCTCTGTCTGTATATTGGGAGCCCTACTTTTGCCAGACGGGATTTCTTGATAGGAATTTTCCTGTAGGTCCCCGGCCCTATTTTCCTGACCATGTGCGGAAGTACTACGCTCCAGAGCCGAACACTCCCCGAGCCCCCCGGCACATGCAAGAACTTCGGTCGCCGTGGTCACAGCCGGCTCACAACCGCCCGGCAGGTTTCTTGATAGGAATTTTCCTGTAGGCCCCCGGCATCCTCCTCGACACATGCCAAGGTACTACGCCCGGCGGGATTTCTTGATAGGAATTTTCCTGTAGGTCCCCGGCCCCCAGCATGCGCGAAGGCTTCGGTCGTGCTCTTGACGACCGGATCTCCTCCTATCTCTACATCCTCTACAGAAGGCAACGGCCACGATATACGTGCAACCGGACCATCACAGGAAGCAACTGCAGCATTGCGAGTAACACCACAATTAGCCCCTGTAAAGGGGGATTCCCTAAAGCTACTCTCCTCACATTTAGAGGGCTTCAGCCGTGACCCCGTGACCGGCTCGTATCTAAAGCTACCTCGGCCACGATATACGTGCAACCGCTGCTCTCTTCCAATGGAAGAGGCAGAGCTAAATCTGTCCATGTCCGTGAGTCCGTTGTCTGTTTCCATTGAATTGCGGGGAATTTCAGGATTCTCGGCACCTTCGGAACCTTGTTTCTCAGGGGTCGACTCTGTTTTATTAATAAGAAAAACATTCTCTATTTCTAATTCGGAAAAAGGTTCTTCCGAGCCGAGAATATCTGGATTTGGAGGTATAGGGAGGGTTATGGGGTTTCTGGAAAGTGCGTCCGCGTTCATGTTGATTTTACCTGGCTTGTGTATTATATCGTAGTCGTATTCCCTTAGTAGTATTTTCCACCTCGCTATTCTCTGGACGGGATCTTTCAGTCTATGGAGCCATAATAAAGGTCGATGGTCGGTTACTAACGTGAATTTTCTGCCGTACAAATAGGGCCTAAATTGTTTTACCGCGTGAATTATTGCTAAAAGCTCTTTTTCGGTGGTTGTGTAATTTAATTCGGCACTAATTAAAGCTCTAGATGTGTATGCAATTGGAAGGTCTTTCCCGATGGGTCCCTGACTTAACACGCCACCTAAAGCGAAATCTGACGCGTCCGTGGTCACCACGAAAGGTAGGTTAAAATCCGGATATTGCAGTAAGGGTTGCGAGCAAAGCTTTTGTTTAAGAGTGATAAATGCGTTCTCCTGTGTCTCCCCCCATGAAAATTTAACTTCTTTTTGCAATAGGTAATGGAGCGGTCTAGCGATCTTAGCAAAGTCGGGGATAAACCGACGATAGTATCCGGCTAACCCTAAAAATTGTTTTATGTTTTTAGCGTTAATGGGGCGCGGGAAATCCGATACGGCTTGAGTTTTCCGAGGGTCGGGTCTTACGCCTTGTTCCGAGATTACATGACCGAGATAAACAACTTCTTTTCTCAAAAAAAGACACTTATCAGGCTGCAAGGTGAGGCCAGCTGTTTTTAATCTTCCAAAAAGCTTCTTCAATTTACGAGTATGATCTTCAAGAGATTCGGCGTATACTACTATATCATCCATATAAACAAATAACTCGATACCTTGCAACCCGGTAAGAACCTTATCCATAAGGGATTGGAAAGTAGAGGGGGCGCCCTTCAGTCCCATAGGCATCCTTTTATATTGCAAATGATTGAACGGCGTAGAAAAAGCGGTTTTAGGAGCGTCCGCGGGTCTATAGGAACTTGGTGAAACCCTGAGGCTAAATCGAGTGTAGAAAAATACTTGCTCCTACCTAATTGGTCAAGAATTTCCGTTATGTTAGGGAGAGGATACGCGGAGGCAACCGTTTTTTCATTTAACGCCCGAAAATCAATTACTAATCGCCATCTCTTATTTCCTTGTGAATCCGGTTTTTTTGGAACTATCCATAAGGGAGAGTTATAAGGTGATTCTGATTCTTCTATAATATCATTATTAATTAGTTCTTGAACCTGTTTTTGAACTACATCGCGTAAATGAGGCGGGTGACGATACTGTTTTACGTTAATAGGAACACTATCAGTAGTTGGAATTTTATGTGTAATCATAGAAGTTTTGCTAAGCCTATCATTTGGTAAATGGAATTGACAAGGGAATTCTGTAATTAATTTCTCTATACTATCTTTCTCTAAGGGATCAAGACTTCCTAAATCAAGTAATTCAAGTACCTTCTTTATTCTAGACTGACGATTAGCTTCAGCCTCAAGTCCTTCTGTAGTTTTAATGACGCGTACAGGTCTGATCGTATTGTCATAGCATTCTAACTCAACCGGGGGAAGAATAAGACTTATATCTTCTGATGTGGAATTTATCGCGAATAAAGAGGCTTTACCACTATCGCTAGCGACTAGGCATTCCCCGATAAAAATTCCTGGACCCGCATTTATCTTGGGTAAGTAACCGGAAAAGTGATTGGATTTATTAATAGTGATTTTAACCAATGTTTTTGTCCTAGCGGGAAGATAAAGAATATCATGGCTAACAAAAGGGACAGTTTCTCTTGGATTTCCCCATAGTAAAGCACCATTCCGGAAGGACAAGGTTGCGTCCTGTTCCTTTAGAAATTCTATGCCCAAAATTCCGTCGGTCTCTATGGGAAAGCTATCGGGTACTACATTCATTCGGCAATAAACCTCATCTAATTTTATTCTTACGCATCCCTGAGTCAAAACCAATCCCTCACTTATCCCAGCCAATCTGTATACGGTATTTTCGTCAATGAATGAATTAGGTTTAATCAGACTTTGTTTAATTATATTAAGTTCGGAACCCGTATCAATAAGGAACCGCGGCATGTTTTTCATTAAATCTTTACTTTTTAGAACAACGATGGGAGATTTTAACCTCTGGGAGGTATCATGGGCAAGGATAACAGCGCGGGTATGGGCGCTTGGTTGTCGCGATGAGGTGGGTTCAACACTGCGCCTGTATGCTGAACCCGATTCGGGTTTAAAGGACGCGTGTTGCTAATTGCGAAGGATCTCGACGGAGGTTCTATCGCGAGAGGCTGGCTACTATTGAAGGAAGTATTTCTAGTTCGTTGCCTACATACTTCGAAGTTATGCCCCCATCTCTTACAGTAACTACAACAAGGACTTATATTCTCCGTCTTACGACAATTCCGCGCAATATGCCCTATTTCCCCGCATCGATAACAGCCACGCCTCTTCCTGTCAGGTTCTTCCTCCCTTTTAGGCTCCGCGATATGACAATATGCCCGCTTCCGATTTTCTTCTGTCTTTTCCCCATGCAATTCCCTTCGCTGTTGTACATATCTTTCGCAAATAATGGCGGTGCTAATCGCTGCTTCAAGGGTAGAGAATTGTTTCCCTATCATTCGCGTTGCTATATCGGCTTCTAGACCTAAGGTAAAACATTCAATGGCCGTGTTCGTTGTTCCCTCAATCATACCACGAGCGACGACAGGATTAAAATTTTCGTCTATCAATTCACGAGCTTTTTGCAGAATCCGAGTGACTCTTAACCCGTATTCAGAAACCTTTTCTTGGGGTTCCTGCCTGACTCGTGCTAAGTCGGTTTGAATCTGAGGCAAATTTTGAGTGGGCGCGAATACCCTTTTCAATTCCGATAGAAGCTGATCTAAATCACTAAAATCTTTAAACTGTAAATAATCGTTAGCGTCGCCGGTGACTCGTGATTTTACCAATTTTAAAAAGAAACTTTGGTCACTCGGATTTACAAAACTCTCGGCTTCCCTACACTCCCTAATGAACCGATTTACAGAGATATTCCTTCCATTAAATTCGGGGAGTATACGCACTATCTCATTGATCTTTTTATAGCTGGATAAGGAATTTGATTTAACGGATCTATTATTTATAGAATTATTATCAGAATCATCACGCGTAACCGAATAATCTCTAATATCCTGCAACCTCGGGGCAGGATTAAGCGGCGGTCTAATTAATGTTATGCTTGGTTTGGCGCGATTATTCAGTGTTAAATCTAGTGCTTCTATAACGTCAGGTAAACTACTATTTCTATCCGTTGGCCTGGAATCTTCCGAGACCGACCACGAACCGGACGCTTGCTCGCTATTAACCGACATTTTCGCTATTCTATATTTACTCGCTCGCTCAGGTACTTAACTTAGGATATTTGGGGGACTCGTAGATGCTCCTGGTGGTGGTCCGGGTAAGGTCTCTCAATCGTGCTATCCTTGGCAATGCTTGCAGTTGGGTGGTGAAGATAGGCAATGACCCGATCGTAGATGGCGTCGGGAACGAAGCTGATAAGGTTGTATCCTGGGGGAGGATCGTCGTCCTTGGTTTGGCCCTGGAGGTGTGTTACCTGCCCCACTCTCGTGTCCTAGGTCCGGGGTATTTTCTCTCGGATTAAGTGGAGTTCTATCGTTGGCATTCATGAAGTCCTTGATCCTTGATTGGTTGGGGCTTTCTCTCTCTTATTGCTGCTGTGGACCCAAATTCTCAATCAAGTGTTCCGGCATTCGCCCGTGTTCCAGGGGAAACCACAGCCCAAAAACCCTGGACGGAACACAATACTGAACTTCTTCCTCTTCTCCTTGGATCCTTTTCCTTGCAATCCTTCGAACAATCCCACCGCTGTCACCAAAATTGTTACGACCCGAGTCGGGTTCGGCGAGTAGAAAGTCGTTTCTACAATGGTCGCCTCGTTGACCAATTAAATTGTGGATTCGTTGTTCGATTAAGCACTGAAGTGCAAGGAGTTGCGGGAACTTTTAAATAAGAACTCGAATAAAATAAACTTTAACCTTGGAGTTTTATTCAATTTAAATGAAATACTTGTATCTTTGACAAATAACTTTGGAACTTTAATAAAATATAAAGTTTTTCAAGCGTGACTCGATGTAATTCAAGAATGACCTTGAATATTATGCTCTGAGGCACTTGCACAGAGACCTCAGAGAGACTGCCTAAGGCCGGCGAGGAGGCCCTATTTATATTCTAGGTTATAGATGGAGCTCCAGGTTGGTGGTGGGAGTGGAGCCAATCAGAGTTGTTCCTCTTCTTCGAGTGGGAGTGGCTTTACTGGAGATATCTAGTTTAATCCGGTTTGTCCTTGAGAGTGGGAGTGGCCTCGCTGGATAATTCTAGTTTATTCTGGATCGTCCTCGAGAGTGGGAGTGGCTTCGCTGGAGAAATCTAGTTCCTTCGAGAGTGGGGGAGATTTCCGTTAGAATCCGTTGACCTTGGCGCCCCTAAAAATAGAAGGTAAACAGGAAGAAGGAGAGGGAATTTCCGTTGGGATCCTGCCGGTTAGATCAGGTTTCGAGGGCTTCTAAAAATAGGAAGAGGGAGAGGGAATTTCCGTTGGGATCCGGCCGGCTAGATCAGGTTTCGAGGGCTTCTAAAAATAGGAAGAGGGAGAGGGAAAAGAGATAAACAACTCCAGGAATAATATGGAGTAAATAACTCCGGGAATTATACGGAGTAAATAACTCCAGGAATTATACGGAGTAAATAACTCCGGGAATTATACGGAGTAAATAACTCCGGGAATTATACGGAGTAAACAACTCCAGGAATTATACGGAGTAAATAACTCCAAGAATTATAAATTTAGAAAAGGAATGAGCGTTTCCCTGAGCGAGTATTATCCTGTTATAATTTAAATATCATTAATTATTATTAATGCCTAGATCGATTGCTATTAGTTTAATTGAGTTATTATTTATCAAATACGGGATTAATATTTATTGTTAGTCATTTATTCCAATTTGCGTTATCCTAAATTCGTTTATTATTTATTTACTATTTATTTACGGAATAGCTAATATAAGTTATCTGATTAAAATTAATCAAATTAATGATTCTATTGTTAAAATCTTCAACAGGTTTTTATTTTATGGGAATACGTTTCGATACGTTTAATATTTAATTGTTTGATTTATTTAAGATTAATTTTGAAATCAATCTTCTAAATTCGAAATTATTATTGCAGACCGATCCTAAATATTCTGTTACTCGTTCACGCGAACGCAGTTCATAACAAAGTATTACACTGCTTGTTTTATTTGTACCTAGCGTACCGTATATTTTTATAGGGTAGGGTTAGGTAGATCGCGCGATTTTTTCAAAAGCGCTTGAACTGAATTTTTGTAAGCTTAGAGTCTTCAAGGTTTCACTTGAAATATCAGTATTTTATTACACTTTATCGTATTGAAAATTTTTTTAATTTGCTAAAATTTACAATAATATCTTACCTAAAATAGTCATCTTGCTAATAAACAAAATATCCTTATCAACAACAGTAAGTAGGTATCAAAAACAAGAAGGACTCATCGAAATGTAAAAGCATAGAAAAAATCAAGACCGATCGCGTCATTCGCAAAAAATCATTTCTACTCGGGGATTCTCATCCCGTTTGTTTTGCGCTCACGATAAAGATCTCCGGCAAAAAAAAAGACGCAGCAAGGAACAAAAAACTCGCGTGTGTCTTCTCCGTCCTTATTTTAGCATCTTCTATAAGCATCTGTCCTCGTCTATCTCGTCTATATCAGCGCTCGTCGCCATTGGGACAACGTATATACGTATTAGGGGAGCGCGTACAGTGCTGTTCGTTCATCTCTTTCTGCCTGTCAAAAATGTCAGCAACGATCATGTTAATGGACAGCAGTCGTCGTTCACCGCGAAACTCTTCCTCCTTCTCGTCGTCTTCATCTCGCTGAAGCGTCATCAGCATCACCCGAGGTAGGTAATCTTCCTCTACGTGATAAGTTATCCTCCTCATATTGCTCGCCAGGCTGAGTGTCTCCTCTTTGTCGACTCTTGTGACGGTGAACATAACCTACACGATATGACGATGGGCTCGCTAGCTGTCTCGCAGCTTTTTTGGTCGATCTTATCGTCCCGCCCAAATGTCAAAAGTTGAGCTTTGGAGGGCCAAGTGTGCAGAATCCATATAGCCATCATCAAGGGATGATTCAACCGCGGTTCGGCCGTTCTTGTTTTCCGCGCGTGTATTCTCTCCACTCCATTTTCGGTGATGCGTATTTTCAAGTGCGAATAATATACGCCTGTAGCTGTGTGTTGTGGTAAATAGAGAGCTGTTTGTAAACATATGAATGTTGTTATCAAGTGAACCGTGCAGTCCATTTTACATAGATTTTCACGAATAGTAGGATGGATGATTGCTTTTTTTTGTTAAATTTAACATTATTTTCTTTTTTTTACTGTTGAGTTGACTGTTAAAACGTAATTGTAACGTCTTCTTTTTAGATTTTTTAACCATGGCAGATGTAAGACTGCTAGTTCAAGAAGAGGGGCGAGCAGCAAGAAATTTAATTGCATTTAATGTTCCATTAGAGACTGATAATATAGAAAAAATTACAAGGAAACCACCAAGTGTTCCCAGAGTTTTGCAAGCTGCTATTCCCAAAAGATCAATTAAAACTACCACTCGAGTACGATCAGCATCAACTGGTCGAGACAAACGTTCAGGTAAACTTATTGTTGTCCTGAAGCTGTTTTGTTATGAAGAATTTTTCTCTTTGAATAGTTTTCTTGATTATTTGTATACAAAAATTTCCAATGTAATGATTCCATGTTCTTTTGCAGAATTGCAGGCTAGATATTGGGCATTTCTCTTTGGCAATCTACAGAGTGCTGTAGATGCTATTTACAAGACCTGTGAAGAGGATGAAAACATATCAGAGTGTAAAGAAGTGATTTTGGTACTCGAAAATTTTACAAAAGATTTTCACAATCTGATAGAATGGTTTAAAGTGAAGTGGGCCTATGAGACATCTGCACCACCACTGCGAAAAACACCTTTAGCATGGGAAGTACGCAAGACTTCTCCTTGCCGCATGTGGAATTCATCCATAGTGCAGCAAGTTAATTCGACTAGTCCTATTGAGCAAACCATTATTGAACATGAAGTCACTGATACAAAGGATAAGAGTGAGTCTACAGTAAAATCAGAAGTTTTTTCTAAGACTACAAAAGTTATAAAAGAAACAAAGAATCAAGCTTTCAAAAATGACAGTAAGTCAATGATTTTAAAAACATTCATATATGTAAAATATATTGGAAATTTCATCTCATCTTTTAAATTTTATTTTTTTAGTTAAAAGCTTAAAGGAAAAGCCACTTATTTCAAAAGTAAACACTAGAACAACGACTGTTTTGAAACGACAATCACTTGCGAAAACATTAGAAAGCGAATCTAAAATTTTAATTGAAACCAATGCTGCAAAAACCAATGCTGATACCAAAAATGTAAACACCCCACGTTCTAATCGAATACAACAAATAACTGTCACTAGATCAAGAACCATAGAATCAAATGTGAACAACGAAAACAGTATTGATGGAGTATTGAAAAAAAACAATGATACGAAAAAGGATCTTGAAACTGTAAAAAATCAGATGAACACTAGTCTAACTAAAAGTTATGCAGTGAATGGATTAAGGTAACTACTGTATTTGCTAATACTGAAAATTTCAAAATACTCTCAGATTCTTTACATATTTTTACCAAAATAATTTCTTTATAGATCGCCAAACAAACCAGCCTTAGCGACATCTTCAAAAGCGAAAATCAATTCTTCACCGAGGCCGGCCTATTCGACGATATCGCGAATGAAAACTACACTCAGTACAAGTGCTGCGCCTTTGCAACAACAAAAGCAGCCTGAACCGCCGAGGATATTCCGCAGTAAAACTACACTAGGTGTCAGAATCTCGAGTGCTTCCAACAAGATGAAACCGGGCACGTCCGTAATGGTGAGAAGGCGAATGGAAGCTCAAGGGAAGGTAATTTCTCAACGACGTCATTATATTTATCCCTCGCCATCCCCAATAACACCCACTATAAACAAACAACCCTAATCTTTCCACAGTTATCAAGACAGCAGAGTTCGGGGGGTTCGGAAACAGGCGATATGAGCGCCTCGGTTGAAGTCCTCACGCCGCAGTCGAAAACTAGCTCCAAATCGACCTCCTCGCGACAATCGCAGCCCAAGGAAGATGTGGACGGCTGGCAGACGGTGCGTAGCCGCTGTCGGCGCGGTAGTACACACAACCTCAACATGTCTACGAGGTTTCACAAGCCCAGCACGACGATTTCGCTGCCAGCGCTCTGCATCGACTCTGCGCCTACTGACAAGAGTAAGAAGAACGACGCGCGGCCCAAGAGGCGTATCATCGGCGGCAAGATTATTAGAAACGCCTTAGTCAACGCGGACAAAGCTAAGGGTGACGGCGCTACGACGGAGAGGACGAGGCTTGACGGCAAACTCGCAAATGCCAACTGGAAGGTGCGATATTGAAAGCGACATTCAAGAAGGAATCTTTAAACAAAATATTTATTTTTTCTTCAGACGGAAACTTCGAGCGTGGCCAACGTCACCGAGGCGAACTCCACATCACTGACAATCGCCGCGATCTTTAAGAGCGAGGCCGAGCTGCTAGAGAAGCGTATTCAGCAGTTCATGGCCGCCCAGGCAGAACGCGAGCGTATCATACTTGAGGAGGAGCGAAAGACCGAGGAGGCCGATTCGCAACGGTCCAAACAACTGTCCGACGAGGAGGCGTCGTTGCAGCGGCAGATCCTTGAATTAGGTATTTTATTTAGATTTCACCCGCGAAGTTGCAGAAGCACTTGTATGAAAAATCTGATTCTACAAATATAAAGAAAGTCATAATATCTGCCTTGAGTTAATTTTAGTGAAAAACATGCGGAAAAATAAAAATATGCAAATTTGTTTGAAAGGGGTGATTGTGTTATATTAGAGAAATGAATACTCCTAGATTTTAAGAAGCTCACTTTTACTTATGGAAAAAAACTGTTTTAGAATCAACGGAAATAGACGTGGACACAGATGAAACGGACGGGGAAATTCTTGATACGGAGGAAGACATCCCCATAACGGAGCTGGAAGTCGTGGAGAATGAGGACATCGAGATAAGCCTGGAAGATCGTTACGAGAACATGCTAGAAGGCATGTCCTGGGCGGAAAGAATGGATACGCTGGCCCAATTACAGGATCTGGTCGCTAGACACCCGGGGCGAGCTCTCGAACTTCACCAAAAGCTGTCGTCGCCATCGAGAAAGAGATCGCTGCCCGAGACTCTGAGAAGGTTGCTTGTTTAACTTTAAACAGTGTATTGAACGAGCCTGTATGCATTATCGTACTTTTAGGTATCAAGCGAAGCAAGCCTGCGCACAGCACAAGAGGCAAAAATTGCTGATGGAAAAGTCGCAGCGTCTCAGGGAGCTGCTGAACAAAGTCGAGGACGTTAAACTGGCGAAGAACCAGCTGATCGAGGACAAGCGAATAAGGCTGGAGATGAAGCTGAAGAGAGCAGAGGAGAATCGAACGCAGCATCTGCTGGAAATAGTGAGAAAGGCTCACGACGAGGATTCGAAACTGAAGGAAATCGCGTTCATCAACGAGCTCGAGGCGCAGAACAAACGGCACGATTTCATGGCTCTGTGCCAAGAGCAAGAAGAACGTTTACAGGCAAGTCGAAATTATTTACACATTACCATTCCCGTATCCTTCTCTCTCCTAAAAACTAATCCCAATATTTACCTCAACAGGGTATCCAGGAGGAACGTCAACGCCGCCAGGAGGAGAAAGCCGCGAAGGAAGCAGCGGCTGAGGAACGCCGCCGCGCCATCGAGGCCGAGCGTCAGCTGCGCATCCAGCGGATGCGACAAGCGAGACGCGAGCGCGAAGAGCGCGTCGGCAAGATGCAGCTCGAGCGCGAGAAGGAGCGCCAGGAGTTAGCGCGCGAAAAGGCGCGCGACCGTGAAGAACGACTATCCGCCCTCCACGCCGCACAGCTGGCTAACCAGGAGGAACTCCAGAAGAAGATCGCACAGAAGCAGCAGGAGTCGGCCCGACGACACGACGAGAACATCGAGCACATCAGGCAGCGTGCCGTCGAGTCGTCTATCATGAGAGCCGAGGAAGTGCCGCCCATGCTCAAGAGCTATCCCTGTCTCAAGCAGTGCGCGCTCTGCAGCAAAGTTGTGAGTCTTCTTTATCCTTAAATATATCGTTGATTTAGCAAACAAAAAGAAAAATAAAAAAAAATGCTCGCAATCTCAATTCCAGATTCCTAACGAAGTGCACCTACTGAGCCACCTGAAGGGCAAGCTGCACTCGGAGGCGGTGCGTCGCGTGCACGACGGCCGCGAGCCCAGCCGCGACGAGCTGCAAAAGTTCAACATCGCCCAGATCAAGGACCTGCAGAACACAGCGGCGAGCAACAGCGACAGCAATCGAGCGGCCAAGGAGAAGCAGAAGGCGCTCAAGCGACGCAGTCGGAAGATCAAGCAGCGCATGACGGCGCGCAGTCAAGATTACGAGGGTTCCGTGAAAAGCGGCGGCGGTGAGAGTGGCGGTGGCGGAGGTACACAAGATTCGGCGAACAAGGCCAAGCTCCGCAGGAATCTGAAGGAGCTGGATAAACTGTGCCAGAGCCACGCCAAAACTACCTGGTCCGTCGTCGCGGTGGCGAGCCTCGAGAGGCACCTTGGCGAGATCGCGCGGACTTTTTCCAAAGCGGTGAGTGTCGAGATTGTTGAAAAATTTTCCCGTGTGTCTGTATAATGTATAATATATAATCGTTGCTTTTTTGAGGCAGTGTGCACTGGACTACGATACTTTTCTGCAGCTGAATGGCTTCGACACCCTGACGAATCTCTTGAACTTCGGATTAAACATACAGAATGCGTCACAAACGTTGCCGAACAAGTACGTTAATCTAGCTCATGATTATTTTTATTTATAATAATATGAGGCTACGACCAATCAACGTCTGAATTCGCTTTTGCAGAAGCATCGTGTCAGTCTGCCGAGTCTACCTGTCAGCTTTAAACGGATGCAGTAACAGTATCGAAGCCGTCTTACTCAGCAACAAGATCATCGTAATACTCGATCTCCTCATGCAGCGTCTCGAGGTGAGCGAGATCATTCAATTTCTTTAAATAAAAAAACACCTTGTGGTGTACCATACGTCGGCTCTCGCTTACCATACGTCGGCAGCTCTCTTACTTTCACGCTATCCCCGCGATGGCGCTCCCTGTACTACTCAGGAGATTACAGCAAACGCGCCTTTGTCGAGTCCAGTCTACCCGTCGCGCGCGCATACACACACACACACACACACACACACACACACACGCGCGCTCGCTTACTCCACTCCTCGTTTTTTGTCATCGACATCTACCACTCTACCAGTGCAAAAACTTCGCAGTAAAAGCACGTCGTTTATACGACAGTCTCATTTTTCTCGTACACGACTAGACGTCGAAGACGAGCCGAAAGAACGAGCAAAAGAAGTTTTATCCTCGTACGCGCGAAAGAGGGGAGGAAAGGGGGAGGAGGATCCATGGGACAGCTATATAGCTGACGCGTCACGCACGCTCGCCTCTCTTCGGCTACCGTCACGCGATGCAGCTTAGCCTTTCTCTTTTCTTTTTTGTCTCACTTGCTTACTTACTCGTCGCTTCGACTGCCCATTAAAAACACTCGGGTATTCCGAGTCATTCTCGCGAGCGTGCGCGCTTATAATCTCTCATTTTCCGAAATTCTCGTTCGGCAAACAATAGTGCTTGTGAAATTTAAGAAGAAGATAAAAAAGAACTGTCGACGGCAAGTGACGAGCCCGCGACCGACATAATGCGACGGGCCGTCACGCGCGGATTTGTCGGGGACGAAAAAGGCGCCGAATTAAAGCCTCTTAAGGTCGATTTCAGGCCTCCTGGAATTTGTCCCCCGCGAACGAGATTCCTTTCTCCTTCTTTTTTTGCGCGGTCGCGCAGCGACGAGAGGAAGAGTTGCTCTCTTTGCGCTCCTGTTGCTCCGATATATAGAAGCCCGAATGCGCGACGGTATGCTTCGTTGAGGTTGATGGGCGTAACGCGCGTTTTATTGTGAAGTGATTTTTATGAATGCTGGAAAGAATGTATTTCTTTGTTCATGAGTCGTATTTTATTTATTCATTAATTTATTATTTAAAAGAAATAAAAATGAGCGCTTTGACGAAACGCAATCAAGTTAATGCATAGTCAATTTCAAGTTAATTTCAGAAAAATCTGTAAGTCATGTGAAGAAATATATATATATATGTGTGTGTGTGTGTGTGTGTGTGTGTGTGTGTGTGTGTGTGTGTGTGTGTGTGTGTGTGTGTGTGTGTATATATGCTAAGTCACGACAAAGTTAGATATAAATAAACAAAATCGAATCACTCAACAAAAAGCCTCCTATTTTCATATTTCTTACACATCCTGCACAACCGTATAAGTAAACCGAACCTCGCTCGCGACAACACACACGCTCTCTATCTCTCCCATCATCCCAAAAAGAGTCAAGCCCCATAAACATTTTCCATTTTCAAACAGCACGCGTACACTTACATAAATAAAAGGAACATCAAGAGCGAGACGCGTGAGTTCCGCGAAAAAGCGAGAGCTAAAAAGCGCATTCAAATCGTGAAAGGCTTTCTCTCTCTCTCTGCTCTCTCACTCTCTGGAGTGGCGCAAATGACAAATCGTACTCGCGCTCTCGTCGCACTTTCGCAACAAAGCAGTAGCATAGCGGCGGCGGCGCTTCGATTCTCTGCGCGCCTCCCTCGCGCCGCGTGACGTCACTAAAAGCTCTCTCTCTCTCTCGCCGCTAATGCATTGTCGGAGGAGTATATGCGGCCCGCGCGACCCTTTTGAGGTTACGCGAGAGAGACGGTGTGAGGGATGGAGAGAGATGATGGGGAGAAAGAGGTTTGTAACGAGCTTACGCGCAGTGTAGGTGTATTTTATTTAACGCGAATCCACAGAGGGCGGCTGACTTTTGTGTACATGAAATGTGGGTGCGTATGTGTGTGTTTTAGGTTTTCGTAATGGGGTGTAGGCATTGTTGGGTGCGTTAGGGTATTTGTGAAGAATAAGCGTAAGATCAGTGTTAAATTTATACGTGCAACGGTTGGAGTTAGAGACGTACGAGTATTACAGTAAAAAAGGATAGGAAAACCTGGTACTTAGGCAAAAGAGGCGAATACTTGTATGTGTAAAATTTAATTTAGCATACCTACTATAGAATTGTCAAGATATTTTTTCATGTTTACTTTCTTGGAGAAGATTTATAAGAATGAATAATCCGCTCGCGTACTTATAAAGTAGATCGTTTCTCTTCTCGAATTGAAAGGTTTATAAATGGATTATTGCTCGAGTCACATGGTTATCTAGTAATAAGATGTAAATGAAGATAAGCTGAACTCATACTTGATTGAAAAATATTCTATTACACCGAGTGGAAAATTTATATTCTGCTCGCTTTTGAAATGCATTTTTCCACGAAGAAGATCAATTTACATTTTCCACAGAAACATAATTGATATTTTTTTTTTCGCACAATCATAAATTATCTCACAAACTGTGTATTATTATCCGCAGGTGGTGACGAGCCTGGACGACGGCAGCCAGGCGCAGGAGATGCTATCGACGGGCGCGGCGATGTCGACGACGACGACGAGCGGCAACAACGGCGCCGTCGTCGTGGCAGCGATGCAACTGCTCTGCGCCCTCGTGCCCGAGACGCCGCTCGAGAAGCCCGCGATGCAGTCCAGGTTCCAGGATATCGTTGGGTGAGTGTTGAATTATGGTATATTATACTTGTTACGCATTCTGTAAGAACGCGTTGTGTGGCTATTTTTATGATTTTTATTCTGAAAAGTTGTAAGGTATGCTAGAGGAAAGTCTTTAGTCTTAAAAATCTAACTAGAGGTAAGAAATTGTTTATTCGAAGAGTTGACAGGTAACTTAATTTAAATAAAATATACTGGATTTGTTTAATGAATCGTTTGATGAACTAAAAAAAACACTTGATTAGTATATAACAGCAGCAAGAAAATCAACGAGTATCGTCACACTTTTTCCCTATCTTTAAAACGTTTTCTCGTCGGTTTCTAACCATTTTTTAGCGATTTCTCCAAAACAGTTAGAACATTCCTAAAAACAAATTAACGTTCTAATTCCCTAAAGTAAGCCTTCGTACCTCTATAAGAATTTTCATTCACTTCTCTTTTACGCACTGCTATGCCACTACCCACGGGAGAATTCATCCAAAACTGCAGCTAGTTTTAGGTGTAATTCGATCCCATCACACAACCCCATCTACATATGACGTAACCAGTCGCACAAGCAAACAAACAAGCGAACAAAACCGTTCACTTGGTAATTCTCGCGGAACCGAATCCGCGCGCGACAGACAGGCCTCTCTCCGCGAGGAAAAAACTTGGGAAAACAGAGAGAGCCGGGGTAGGTGTAACCGGACCACCCGCGCCTCGTCATCTCGCTCTCTCTCTCTTTGTTTGCACGGCGATCCGATATCCGGATGGCACCTGGGTCAACTTCCTCCGGACCTCCCAACCTGCTCCGTATGCCAACCCTTTCCCACCCGCGCTTTTCTTCTGGCGCGCGCGCGCGTGTGTATATATTTTTGGCCGCCAAGAGAGAGTTTTTTTCGCGTAACTCGAGACGAAGAACTAGACGCCGCGCGGGAAAATATTGTGACTCGGTTAAATAAAGGGGTTCCCCTCCCGTCTATCTGTGTGTTGGTTTTGCTCGTCGTTCTTCGTTTTTCCGAGGTTGGCGGGCACGCAGAGGTGTAAGATTACCGGCGCGCGCGGCTGCGGAAAAACGAGGACGCGGTTCGAGCTGGAGGGGCGCGACCGCGTAGCGCCAGAAGATATGTGGGAAATGGAGGTGAGATCGTATAGAATCGTGGATTAATAATTATCTGAATTTTAATGAATTGAAAATGGTTTAGGAAAAATTACTATATTTATGGTAACCGTGGGACAGACTCAAATTATTATAAAATTTACTACAATTTATAGTAAAAACTCCTACGTTTTGAGTAATTTTTACTATGTATACAGCAGTTTTTACTATAGTCTGTCCCAAAGTTCCTATAGAATATAGTAATTTCTCTTACATTTAAAGTAAATTTTCCTACAACCATTTCTCTCAGTGTAGAGTGTAAAAGAATAAATAAAATATTTCGTTTTTCTAACGATCCAGTGACTCTATATTATAAAACTACAAAGTAACACAATATTCTTTTCGTCAAAAACAGCCCAGATTTTCACTTCACATACATCCCATATATTTTCCATTATTCACAGACCAGCAATACTTCACATCGCGCTCGAAATTTTCCGATGCGCCGGCGCGATAAATCGCCGCCGCCGCCGCTCGTTTTTTCGCGTGACGTCGTCGCTTTTTCAGCACGCCTCCGTGATTAATTTCCTGATCGAAAAAAGCTCGCAGTCATGCTTTTTATTATTACTCAGCGAGTAAGCGAGCGAGTGAGCCTGCTGTCGCTACTTTATTATCGCCTCGCGCCTCGCCGTCTCGCCCCTCGGTACAGTTGTCTTATCGATCCTGCGTAGGAGGGTTGATAGATCGGTGTGAGTTTTTTTTTTAAGTTGGTGCTAGTTTTGGAAAAAATCGGGATTTTTGTATACAAAGGAGAAAGTGTATTTAGAGATACCTTCGTATTAGGCAGTATAGGTATAAGATGGTTTGTAATATTGCAAGGAAAGGTACTGAGTTATTATTAAATTTTTTCGTTGAAACATGTTATTGATTTCTTCCAGATTTCACCGATTCTTTCATCGTTAAAAACACAGTGATGCTAAAATAATACTTGAAAATAGCAAAAACTCTTTATTTGCCAAATGAATAATGCATTTTCTAAATCACTCGAAATACGAAGCATAAAATCCAAATACGACGATCGTATATCACATCACAGTCATTATAATTACCGACATTTTTCACAAACCTCGCCCGGATGAAATTCAACAACCCCGTCGTCTCCACAACACTGCGCTAATTTGTTTTTGATTTTCGCGTATGCCAATTCGAATTTTGCGCGCGAGTAACCCGATACCCCGCGCTTTATATTTTTTAATTCACCTATAATGACTGCGAAGGGACTTTCGTTATTACCCTCCACATATACATCGCGTAATGTTTAATAGATTCTAAAAACCCAAAATCAATACTTTTCACTCACAGCCTCACCGCTTGTAGGGGAGACCGGGGCTAGTTGTCTGGCTTTCCACATTTTATTTTTTTCTGCAAAACAGTATTAGTTAATTAACAAAACTATTTTAGTACATGAAAGTAATTCATATAGAGCATCTTCATGATTTTTTTCAAATTTGTAAATTGATCACAAAAAAAAGTAGAAACAAGTTTCTAATTGCATGATTTTTGGTCAACCTGCTCCATAAGCGGGGTAAGTTGGCCACGTGCCTGTGGTAAGTTCACTGATAATAAATCATTGAGTAAATAACGATATTATTATATTATATAAAAGAATCACATATGAGAATGTGACATTGAACAGAAAATAAGCTATAATCAGCTAAAAACTATAAATTACCCAAAATGTATAAATGGAGGTTTTATTAGACTTCCTTAGATTTTCTGTATCAACATTCAAGAACTTGTATATATAAAGATAATGTTGTTAATTAGGTATTAAAATAGTAAAATAATTAGTTAAACAATCTGCCTGTTCTCAATAGGTCAACCAACATGCCCCAAACAAACACTAATTTAAAACTTCTCCTAATAATATTAAAAATTGAATGATAAAAAAAATACCAAGTGGTAAAATTGTAAAAAAGCAATCATTTTGCCCTACGTTAAGAAAAAATATAGATTAACAAAATGTTTCAAAGAATTACACGATATTTTTCAAAATGTGAAATTTTCACCAACATCTCAAAAAGTTTTAAAACTTGCATATTTCCAAAACGCATAATGCTTTCCGACTAAAAATAAAAAACAAACATTCCTGATTCCATTTCACATTACTGACATCAATAGCCTTGACCTCTGTTATTTCAATCGCGAGTTATTAGCATTTTTCCAACCTGCCCCGTATGCCAACTAGCCCCGGTCTCCCCTACATATTCGAAATATAATTAACTCGGTGGCGATAGAATCCCGGCGAAATTGCGAATCGTGGAGCCGCCTGTAGACAATAGAAATTGGCGTGTGGCGGTGGCACGCGTCTTGGGCAAAAATCGTTATGTAAACACGCGCCGCCGGCGTCTCGGCATTAATCCCGGCGAAATGCGATCGGAAGACGCTCACTCTCACGATGTCTAATCAAGATCGGGATTAACCAGGTAATTGGGTGCGTGTCTTGTGGCTCGTCTTCGACTGTCGGGCTTTTTTCATTTGAAAAAGTCGCGGCGCGCTCGGGAAATCGATGAGGGAGGTGTGGTGCTGAGAAAGGAGAATTTTGGCGAATCGAAGATTTTGCGTGCGCAGGAAAAAGATTGCCGGTGGTTAGGATAGGGTGCTGATTGTGATGGGAACCGGCACGGAATCAATAATTTTATATATGAAGCTGAATATTAATTGAGAAGAAATTGTTACATTTATACCTTAGATTCGAAAAGTTCTAAGTAAATTTCCAATTTTCGTAGCATTATTTATTTATTGTTTTACTCTTTCTCGCAATTATTTTATACGAGAAAATTTAATTCACTACTTAACTACATTTAATTTTTATTTTTAATTCTATCATATCGCCAAAATGGGCTGTATGCTGCAATTTTAACTCATACATGTGCACTTACAAAGAAGAGCCACTCACCTCTGGATCATGAATTTAGTTAAAATAAAACTCCTGATATTTTTTGAGTCGATGAAATTAAGATTTTTAAAAGCGTCAACGTTTCAACTAAAGCTGTATTTAACTACTTTCCGTTTACTTGAGCATGATTATTCTGAAACTTTTAGTTTAGGAGTCCGGGGACTCCTGTTTCCCTAACCATTTCAAAAAAACTACTGTATCTCTGTCCCTAGAGCCCAACGGACGAAATCCAAAAACAGGGTTTCATTTTGCTGGGTCAAAAAATGACATCCTGCAGTTTCAGCCAAATCCACGATCCGGAGCTCAGAAGCTCCGCTCGTGAGAATGCAAGTACACCACATTAACTCCAAATCATCTATCCAAACAGCTAACCATTCTCAAACACCCTTCTACGCCCTTCCCCAGCTACAACACCGTGATAAATGCGCCCAATAATCAGTACACTCGTTAAAAATCCCTTTACCCATTCAGCCGCGCGCGCGATTCGCCGAAACTTCGCAACTGCGCGAAAAAAGAATATCCACCTCCCCAATTAACGCGGCGGAACGTAAACAATTGCGAAACTTTCAGCCTCTCCGCTCTCCTGCACAAAAAAGGGAGAGAGACTGATGTAGGTATATACTATTTGAACAATCGTCTCCAAAGCGAAACGCGAAATATGCACAGAGAGGGAGGGAAAGGACAAAGGTAAATTGGAATGGGGTGGAAAAAAAGAGAGGCCGCAGTTCGAAATCGCTGCCTCGCGAAAAATTAGCGCGCGCTCTCGCGTCAAAGGCTCCGTAAGTACGCTTTTTACCTCTCTCGCTCTTTCTTTCTCTGCATAAAAGTGAAGCTTTCGCTCGATAGACTCCGCGATAAGAGCCGGAGCGCGCCTCTAATTGACAAACTGAATTTTCCATTAACAACGAAAGTTATATTCCTTCGCCGCCGTCGTCGACGTCGTCACACGCCCGGTCACCGTCCACTACACAAAACCATCGCTTCTTTAAAAAAGTAGAGAGAGGGAGATGCTAGTACACACGCACGCACAGAGAGAGAGAGAGAGAAAGAGTTGGCGGGACTGGGCGGAAAATGAAAGGGAGCACACGGGACAGAAATAGCTGCGAGGGCGGGCGGACGCGCGGGGTGGATTCGGAGAGCGAGTCCATTAGCAGATTACGTACCCACCCGCTCGCTCGCTCGATGTTTTCCCCGCGCACGCGTGAGTGAGAGAGAGAGAGCAAGCGCTCACCTTCCAAGGGAGGGGAGGAGAGTCGTCCGGGTTATTGATGTCGATGGGAGAATCCCGAGCGAGGGAGAAACGAAGCGAGAGAGATTTCGACGGAGGGCCGAGATGGTGAGACTAGTGAGTAAGGAGAAGGCTCTTGTCTGTCTCTTTTTTTCTGCGCGTTTGGGTTGGTCATTGTGGTATGGGTTGTAATTGTTTTTCGGCCGATATAGTTGGGGTGGGTGTTTCTAGAGGTGTTGAAGTTCATTTAGAAACTCGGGTGATTATCGTTTGTTTAATATTTTCAATTGTTTTTGATTTTTCGAATCAGACAACAGCGTTAAAAAGGATAGGTAAATTTTTTCTTAATTGAGACGTTTGCTAAACAAAATTCAACACGGAGCTTGTATCCATCCTTCATTAACCCTTCATAATCTTCCCAGGCTCCTATCTCCTGTACAAAGAACAACAATTCCCGATCATCAACCGACAGGCTCACCGTACACTCCCCACACTCCCACCTCACCGATCCACGCGCAGATAATAATAATAAAAAAGAAGACTGGCGCAACTGGCGCGATGATACACCTTCGCGGGGGTGCGCCTCTGGGTGTACAACCTAATTGCGGAATAACGGAGAGGCGCATGAATCACTAGGCGAGGCACGCGCGTGCCGCGGATAGAGAAAGAAAGAGATACAGAGGGGGCCAGCTGATGTTTCAGGAGCATCTGCCGCGCTAACTGCCAGATGATCATCGCGCGCCTGTTCCGGTCTGGTCTATCCTGCGCGCTCCACTCTCTCTTCTTTCTTCGTCTAATTTCATCGTCGTGTGTATCTGGTGGACCGGCAGGAGCTTCGTGTTTTATGCCCCCCCCCCCCCCCCCCCGTGTGCTGATAGCGAGATTGGCTGTCGGCCCCGGTTATTTTTGTAGGATTTACGGTTCGTTTGTTTTACGGTTTAAAATATTTACATAAGTGTGACAATTTTCAGAATTAATTTCTTTTTTGGCCTGTTTGATTCTAAAAGATATCACGTGTCGATATTTATTTGAAAGGAAATTTTGAAAATTAATTCTATAATCACTGTATTTATTAAATATTGTTTCGAAAGTTTCAAAAACGACCGCGCATTTATAAAATCAACAAGTATTTCGATTTTCCAAACAATTTCATGTATATATAAATTCATCCAATGCACCGCTCATACCATCTCCTCTCCATCCAACCTCGCTCTATACATCAAACCCCAATTTATCTCTCAATTCCAAAATCACAATGTCGCACTATACAGATTTAAAATTCTTCGCAACCAAGCCCTATACACACACGCACACACATACCTCGCCGTTGCCCCTTGTACACCTCAGCTGCACTCGAGACCCGTCATTCGTGTATCGGGTCCTCGAGAGAGAGAGAGAGAGAGAGAGAGAGAGAGAGAGAGAGAGAGAGAGAGAGAGAGAGAGAGAGAGAGAGAGAGAGAGAGAGTCCATATATACCGTTCGCCCGTCACCGTCAGCCACACACACACGCACACACAGCAAACTATGTGTATCAATACGCGCTAATGTGGGGGACCACTCTTACTCTCTCACTCTCTCTCTCCCGGTGTGTTTGATCAGGCGACTGGGCTTATTCGGGGGAGACGAGCACGCGCGTATAGCTGTGTCCCATTGTCCTGTGTCGCCTCTGCGTCGACGCGCCCTACTATAGGTGAGTATATAGACGCTGCTATATACTCGCTCTTTCTCTCGTAAACAACAAAACAAGCGCGCGCGGGAGAGTTGCGAGTGATGTCGTCGTCTAATACTTTGCGAGCGCGTCTTCATCAACGCCCGCTGCATGCGTACCCCGACAATCTTGAGCGTCTCTTTTTATTTACGCGTGTGTGTTTGTATGGAGGCGCGTCGAGTGAATGGACAGTGGGTGGTGGCGGCGGTGGTTCGATTCCCAATTGTATAATCTGGGCGGCCTTTTCGCGATGCATTAATCGGTGATTTGGAAGGGAGACCTGCGCCTTTTAGGTTCGTCGATATGTGTACGAGTCAATGGCATAACGGATGCTGTGTTTAAGGAAAAATAATATAAATTGCTTTGCTTTAGGTCTGAGCGACTCCAGTAATGTGCGTGTGGTGTAATGCACGCGAATAAATTATATTTTTTAGATTAATCAGACGTTCGACAACCTTTCGATCAATCAAAGATAATTTAACCCGTTAGAGCGGTATGGGCGTTGAAGGACTTACTTTGTAAAAATACTGTAAAAAATAGAAATTAAATAATTCTTCAACTATAAATCTTTGGTCATGTATCGGGTCTAAACCGAAGCCGGATAAGCGTTGCTTGAAAAAAGTTGATGGAAATAGAGAATTTGCATTTTGCGACAAGTGAAAAGGTATTCAATAAGTTTTTTTTTTTATTTTAAGTATTGGATCCTGTAATACTGAAAATTCATGAGTTTCAGAATTTAGTTTGACTGAGTAATTTATCCCGAAAACGCCATATCCTTATTGAGAAATCTTATAAGCGCTTTTAACGAAAAAAACCAATTTGGATCCCTAAGTTAAAGCATTTTCATTTTCAGATAACGAGATCTCGGTCTTTGAGTAAACTACGTATGTACAAACGAAAATTTATAGACTTGACTAGTGACAGAAAGACACTGACAGAAAGAAATATTTGAGGCAAATGCGCGATTCATTTGAAAGTCTTATTTTTTTAAGTATTTGACCTAAATGAATAATTCTTAACTGTTACAAAATATTCATTAACAGTTAATACGCCATATCTTCTCATAGCAAGCGTTACTTTTATGCCTCTCTAACCTTAACATCATAACTTCAATATGATTATTTGGCTCTCGTGGTATAAAGTACGATGTGAAACTGGTGTGTAAGAAGATTTTGAGCTCACGTGACGTTTTTCGCTCGAGCATCGCTCGTAATAATCACCGTCCTCACCCGTGTCGCAATGTACTATTACCAAATGATCCACTTCTGAACTGTTCATACACCTGCATTTGACTGAATTCAAATACATATTCATTAACAGTTAAGCCCATGTGAACCCGTGAATTTCAATATTTTTTAAATCAACATTCAAGCGTTTATTCGGAAAACAAATTTTGTCAAGCGCTCCGTACACATAAACACTATATCCAGGAATTTTTTTGAGTGATTCTATTAGCATTTTCGTTAGATATGCTCGTTTGAGAAGTAGGCCAATTACAGATTCCTACTTACCGACAGTACGGTTTTTATTTAATTAAATAAATTCTCATACTTTTTTTTGAAAAAAAAAAAAACACGTTTGTCAAGCGCTCCGTATATGTTAATACTATACTCAGATTTTTTTTTTGGATAATTCTATTGGTATTTTCATGAGATGTACTCGTTTGAAAATTATGTCGGCATTTAACATCACCTTAAGCCGGCGACTTTGGGTCAAATGAATCTTTCTATCAGTGTGTGATAGCAGACATGTCGACTCCCTCTGGTGGCATAGGCATATTACGGTACTACTGAAACTCTCCCGGATACACGGAGAAAAATGTTTGTTGAAAAATTACTATGTTTGCTAGTAATGGGGCAACAGACTTGTATTCTAAGTCTATTTAGTCTACTTTTAGTAATTATCAATATAACATTGATGAAAAATTAATAGAAATGGCTATAAAATTTACTAAGTAACGTAGTAAAAAATTTGAGAGTGAAAGATTAATATGATATGAAATAATTTTTAGTACATATTTTGTATAATTTTTGCCAAGAATTTGTCACAAATTTTACTATACTACATCGTAAATTTCAGACATTTTAATATTGACAGAAGGTATAAGAATCTTTAGAAGCCAACATAGTAAAAAATTTAGTTGTCGTCTGCTAATGTCTGTAGTCGGCGAGTCAACATAACCTCAAGCTGTAGCAAATATAGACGAGTCGAAACATCATACCCGTAAAAACACGTTGGTGCTTCTGGCCCGGGGGGCTAGGGTTCGATTCCCGATCACTGCAGATTTTTTTTTTCTTGATGGATTTCCACTTTACTTTCCAGTATTGTAAAATTTGATAGAAAACATTGTAAAATTTAAAACAATTCAAGTCTATCGCTCTGTTCCCATACAACATAATAAATTTTCCTAGATAATTTAATAATTTTTCATAGACTATTTTTTTCAGTGTACATAAAATCTGCACATGTAGCTCACGTATATCAATCAATTAGATATACACATTTAACGTATAAACCGTCCATTCAAGCAATAGCATTCTCACGTATTGTTAGTTTTTCCACTATGATTGAAAAAAAATCTATTGATATAAAAATCAAAAGACCCAAAACTATCGTTGAACTCTGCAACGATATCACCTCACTGTCACTTCGGACCCCTCTAGAATCAATATTTTTTAGCCGCGAATTTCGGAGTTCTCTCTCTCTCTCTCTCTCTCTCTCTCTCTCTCTCTCTCTCTCTCTCTCTCTCTCTCTCTCTCTCTCTCTCTCTCTCTTGCGCGCGTAAATCAACACCGGAGAAAAATCTCCGTCTCTCTCCCGTCCGAAATTTAAAATTCCGCCGACAGCGCAAACAATCGGCGGAGAAAAGCGTATTTTCACCGTCTCTCTCTCCCAACTTCTCCCCCTCCACGCGAAAGCAAATAAATAAATAAGATCCACCGTCTCTCCCCGCTGATCCCCATCTCTCTCACTCACTCCCAGTCGTTAATGCGCATAATAAAAACTCTCTCTCTCGCTCAGTCGGCAGCCATTAGGCGCGAGCACGTCATCTCGCCCCCATCGTCGTCGTCGTCGCATAGTCGACGGCTTTACGCTACGGCACCGCTCGCTCGTGTGTGTACGTGTATTTCCACCCTCTGAAATCTCCTCGGCGCGAATGCATTACGCGTCAACGAGCCGGCCGAGTAGCAATATCCTGAGTCGGCAGTGGCGCGCGAGTGTAGAGAGAGAGAGAGGAATTATAATACATTACCCAGTCGACGAGGCCCCGTCATTTTGACCCTGTTTTCGAGGACGCGAGGAGTTTAGAGTTTGTTTGCTCTGAGGGCCGAGGCCGAAATATCGCGCGCGAATTGCCCTGGCCGATAATTGACTACGGTGGCTGCGAGATTAAGTGTGCTCGGGGTGGCGCTGTTTGGAATTCCTCGCGCTTTATTCGAAGTTATATATACCTATGCGGATTCTTTCGATTAAGTCCGATGTCGAGTTTTTAGTTACGTGGATGATAAATGTCTAGGTTTTATAAGTTTAGGATTGAAATGTAGGTTCATTGAGGTAAATCTGCATGATGTACAGTCTATACTGGGAAAACAGTTCAGTAAAAATTACAAAGAGTTTCGCAAAATTAACTTACAGCCTCGTAACGCTATAAGAAAAATTATATACTTTATTCTAAAACTGTAAAGGATGGTAATCGTTTGAGTTTTTACAGTCTGTGGTAGCTTTACGAGACACTGTGGTAATTTTTGCAAAACTTGAAATTTTTACTAGAATTTTCTCGCAGTGCAAAAAAATGTACTGCATCATGATTTATAACGTGTAATAACAGTGAGATCGATTTTGATTTGAATGAATATTGACCATAGACTTTAAAAAAATTTACATAAATTATCTTTTAATAGTAAACACATCAACATTTCTGATAAATTTCCCTATATCTTCAAAATTATTTTTTCTTTCATACGATCTTTAACCATTATCCCAGTTTCACTTCACTTATACGTCTGATTCCCTCTTCAACGGCTCCATTTTCACCTTAAAACTCGTCCTAGCCACTCCACCGCCATAATTACAAACTCACTATCGAAATAATTCCGCGCTACAACAACGGCCCTCCCGAAAATCTCGAACAATGAGCCTCTCGAAACCCCTCGCCCCCCTCCCCATTCACCCCCAAGGAAAACCGACACCTTTCCGAATCCGAGGAGCGACGGTCGGCACAAAAGCGACGGTATAATTTTTCGAGAGATGGAGAGAGAGAGAGACAGATACACACTTGTCAATGGCAGGGCGGGCGTCGGTTTCGGGGTGGATCCCCAGGACGACTCTGTAAATATTGTAACAAGTGTGCCTGCCAGGGTAGCGCTCCTCGCATTCCCCACAATCGATATTGGTACACACAGTGCGGTGGATGTGGCGCGGATGATGATGATGACGATGATGATATAAATGTAGCGTAGGCAGTGTGAGGCTTTTTTTATTTATTTAAAGTAGGCGAGTTGAGTCTTTTTACAAGAGAATGGCAAATTAAAATTAATATACGTTTGTAATGAAAAATGGATATATAAATAAAATATAAAGTAAATTGATTTAATTCTACTTTAGAAAACTCCTAAAGTGTTCACTCCTTATGTCAAGAAGAATATTCCAGGATCTTTTCATACAGCCGAGAAGAACCCATAGTCGAATGGTATAATTGTTTTTTGTCTTTTCCAGTAAAAGATCTGCAAAGTTACATTAACTCTTGATCATATTCAGTTGAACGAATTCGTCAACTTGAAGAATTAACATACAAATCTAATGTTGGATATAACAATTTTAAATTCCTACTGTCTGCGTGAATCTCTAAACCGATTTCGGTTAAATATAGCAAAATATTAAATTACAGTCGTACATAACTGGTATACATTAGAAAACTAAATTCATCGAACCGACGAGGCGTGCGCGCTAGTCCCAACGTTAATCATTCGACAAAATAAACATCGCACTCAAACCTCGCGATCCATCCTGATTAAAAAGAAATCCCCGCGTCGCAATCAACGCGAGCGCTCATGGCCCCCTCTCGTTCCTTCATTTTCATAAAAGCACCGAGAGGAGACAGCTAGACTTGAACCCCTTTTATTCTCGTCAATCCTCTCTCTCTCTCTCGCTTTCTCTTACCTCCAAATCTAATAAGCCGCGAAAAGGACATCGCGCGCGCCATGAAATAATCATATGGTTAGCTAATGGGGGGAAGGGAATGAGATGATGTATCCCCGGCCCGCGGGGGGGATCGCGAGCGCAATAAATAAATTCGCTGGTGCAGAGGAGGCAGCGGGATAGATCGCAATCTCTGTGGTCCCCCCTCGGCTTCGGCTGGACGACTACTGTTTTAAGGGAATTGAATGTTTTTTTTTTTTTTTTTTTTTTTTGAGGGAGGAAGGGGACGAGATTGGGGCTCATCATGCAAATTCGGAAGTTGGGTGGCGGGCGAAAATGTTGCTGGTGTAAGCGAAATTGTGACGTGTGTATATGGCGGGGAGGAGTGAATATGGTTACTGTGGGTGTACTCACGTATTAACGCGTGAGCGAGAATATTTTAATTTTATTAGCGGATTGTTTAATGAAATTTTTATTGCACTGCAAAAAAGTATTCAATAGGTAAATTCAATACTGAAATGCGCTTACAATTTCATAAACCTATTTTCTAGAAATGAATAAGTAATACTGTAGTCAATAATTAGCTATTGAAGCATCGATATATAAAATATTCAATGCGTAATATTCACCAAAGAAATAGTCGATTTTTTCACTTGTTTGTACGACCGACCGAATTTTCACTTATTTATTTTTAGGTAGTATACAATAGTTAATAATAAGTATATACATTCATACAGTTTTGAAAATGTATAATTTTTACTTATTTCTAACCAATATATAAAGCTACAGCCGGCCACCTTCATCAATTTTAAATCGTTCAACGAAATCCACTTCTTCCCCATACCCCCAAAACCTCCTTCCCTCATACTTTCGACCAAAAAACCATGTTCCCTCGCAAAAAAAAAGGCAACTGCAAACTCGACCCATTCATCGGCACTTACTCACTCGCTCTTTCTCTCTTTCTCTCTCTCTCTCTCTCTCTCTCTCTCTCTCTCTCTCTCTCTCTCCCGACAACGCGATAATCCCGAACAAAGACGCGCGCCGGCGAAAAAAGGAGCAACCGGCCCCCCCTTTATATATCGGCACTTATATTCCCGGGCGCGTAATCCGCGCGCTTGCGCGTGTACGTACGCGCCGGCGCGCATTTTATTAGCGAATCAGTGCGGCCCGTCGCTTTTATTTACGGAGGCGTTTGCGCGCATAACGCCGAGATTTGCAGGGGGAGGCGATGAATGTATGGCCGAACGGAGTAATTAGTTTCGCATTAGGATAGCGATGGTGATGTGTGTGTGTGTGTGTGTGTGTGTGTGTGTGTGTGTGTGTGTGTGTGTGTGTGTGTGTGTGTGTGTGTGTGTGTGTGTGTGTGTGTGTGTGTGTGTGTGTGTGTGTGTTTGGGTTTTAAGTTATGGTAGGCTTTGAGGAAAGTGGTCGATAGTACGTTAATTCGATTGTAACTTCGCGAGCAAGTTGTTGTTTCAATTCAGTGCATAGCGCATAGACTTATATTCATTTTACAAACCTAATCAATATTCATTTAGACGAGGAAATTAAAACACGCGAGAACCATTTTCCCGAGAAATATTCATCGGCCAACAATTTCGATTTATTAATTATGATATCGATTCGTGCCAACCACGACCGCGCGCGCGCGTATAGCATATTATAATACCCTCTTAACGAAATTATTCTCCGCGCCATAATTATTACATCCATTTTAATCCAGCTCTCGCGTATATCCATTCTATAATACAATTAAGTAAGCGAATGTACATAGATTAAAATACTACCGCGCTGCTTTCGCCCTGAGAAGAAACGCAACGTCGATCCATTATAATAACTGTATAAAAAAGAAAAAGAAGTGACCAGCGCGACTCTCAGCGTCACACACACGCACAGTCAAGTGACCCAAACTGCACTAGACTCGCGCATACTAGTACCTATATATATACATATAATTAGACGCGACAGTTGGCCCTTTCTGGGTGTCCGCCCCGCGCGCGCGTTTCGCTTTTCAATTAAAACGAATTGGAAAACAAGTGCTGCGCGACGGCGATGATCTTTTGTTGCTCTTCTGTGTAGCGCATGCAGGACGCGCAACTACTTTTCAATGGGGTGTGCGTGCGTATATTTTTTTTTCTGCCCCGCTGTTGTCGCACGCGATTATATGACTTTCCCATATGGCCCACGGCTGATTGACACTTGTCAGCTCGGCTTTGCAGAAAAGGGATAGAGAAAGATAGAGAGATGCGAGGAAGGTGGTGGGTGGGATTATAGTGAATGGAGGCTCGTCTAGTGTTTAGTGATAACACACCTGTGTGTGTGAAATTCGAAGGAATCGTGTTTTACTTCCGAATTATAACATTGTTTTAATATGGTTGGCAGTGTTGTCAGAGCAAATATAGACGCGTCGTTTATTAATTATTGCACACCATTATACGATAAATATATATCAATCCGATTAAACTACCAACGTCAGCAGCTCAAAAGTCCTATACCTTTGTCATTTATACACGTGCGTATAGACGTGCCCAATTAATCCCTTCGCAAAATCAATACGACGCCCATACGACCATCGTCGTCGTCGTCGTCGTCGTCGTCGTCGTCGTCGTCCATGTACCGCACTATATATACGCGACGTCGGGGGCTATTAACCGAAGGCGAAGTCAAAGGCGGCGCGCGGCCGGTCGAAATTTAATTCCGGTAAAACGCTCGCCCGCGCGGCTATATACACGCTGACCACACCCACTTGCACGCACGCGCGTTGTTCCCTATCTCCCTCGCCTTTATATATACACATATATACACCTACACTTATAGTTGTTCTCACTCTCACTCGCGAATTATCAAAAATACTCCATCTCTCGGCGTCTATACTTGCACAACCGAAACCTGCTCTCTCTCTCTTTCTCTCTCGCCCCCATTTCTCCCCCCCTCTGCATTATATATACGCGCGGGCGCGTTCCCTGTCTACACAGAATTACCCACTGATGTTATAATCCTCTCGTGTTACGCCGTCACACACGTACGCGCACATACACCCATACAGATAAGCAATAGCCTTTTTTGCTGGCGCGAGCTGCAGCAGCCCCTGAGTTTGCTTTCTTCGCCCATATGCACGCGTGTGTACATGTGTACGTCGGTACGAGTCAAAGTATCCGAGCTCCGAGGCTGAATAATCAATTGCTTTCCGTTTGATGCGCGCAGAGGCGAGTTGTCGTCGTCGTCCTCTCTCGATGCTGCGGATATATAAGACGATTAAAGGCGACGGGAGAGTGCAGTGGGCGATCAGAGATGGGGTTCTCGTTCCGGGTGAGACGACGGGAGTGAAAGCTTTGGGATGTGATTCATTAAATTTGGATGCTGGGATATGTGTGATGGGGAGGAAGGGGGGAGTTTGTTGTAGGAGGTTTGTAACTTTATTCGGTGAGCAGAGTTGAGCGAAGAGAGAAGTTTGTCGATGACGATGAGTTGGACTTCATGAGTGTATCCAGTTGACAAGAGAATAGCTGTAATACAGAGTCAAAATTACAAATCTGCAATCATATTTGCAAAAAAAAAAATTATATACAATTTTTTACATTATGTGGCCTAAAAATTAGTAGTATCCCGCGAAAAAATTGAAAGTATGGGCAATATATTTCATATATGTTGGATATACAAATTAGCAATATATTACAAATATACTGGCTATGCGATTGCCAATATATTAGTAACATATCTGCGATTGTACATCCTCCAATATATTACTCATATATTGACAGTACAAAATGTATATGAATAAATTTCAAAACGTATTACGAATAAGTATAGCCGGAATAGAGTGTCGCTACTTCAATTAGGGATGGGCGATATTTATCGATATTTATAAATATCGATATTTCCCTTGCGATATATCGATAATTGTAACCGATATTTTTGTCACCGATAATATCGGAATATCGATATTATACTTAAGATATCGGCTTCCGATATTCAATAGACTTATGCCAAATAAAAATTTTTAATTTACTAGCAAAATGCAAACGCGCTTCGCGCGTACTAATTTATTTTTGGGGTTATGTGCACTGTTTTTCCCTATGATTTAATTTTAATTAGTTTCAATGATAATTAGATACATTTTTCAATCAATAAATCAAATGTTTTTATTCTATTTTAATTATTTATTAGTTGTATAAATATTTGAGTGTTAAAATTCAAATCTAGCACATGTTCAATCTAAAAAATTCAAATACTCGCACTTTTTTCAAATAACCAATTACATCGAGTCTTTAAATGAGCCAGTACTTCCGGCCATCATTTTTTTAAGAGAGGATATTTTGCGCTATTTGAAATTGAAAATCGTAACTCACAAAAGCAAATGTGCTTGTGCGACCTTTATCGTCTATCAGAGATTTTCGAATATATTAGATGCTTAGACGTTGGCAACACCGTAACCGCAACGGCGGCTCAGTTCGTGTTCGTCTTCGTTTTCGATTCGAATTTTTAGTGTCGTTTAGTGTTCAGAATAGGAATCGGTTAACCCCACAACACTTTCAAGAATTACTTTTTCTAAATTTATTACCATTAAAATATTGGAATCTATAGTTTGTAAAGTTTCAAATGTTTATTAAAATTATTTTGAAAATTAATAAAGTATTTTTTAAAATTATTTTTATATTTTTTTATCGATATTTGTGAATATCGATATTTTTAACCCGATGTATCGAAATTATCGATATTAGCTATACCGATATTATCGATACGCAAATATCGATATTTTTGTTTAATATCGCCATCCCTAACTTCAATAAGTTTTTTTTATATAATACAAAATCAAAATTATTTCACGCAAATATTGCGGAAATTTTTGAGACCCTATTGTACATTAGTACAAGAGAGGATAACAAAAACAAGGCAAGCTTTGTATTTCGAACTCTTCGTAAAGAGTCGTTCGAACGGATGAATTACACGGCTTATATACTCTCGGCCTTCCAATGCGTTTAAAGGAGCCACTACCGGCGCGCCTCATAGCGGTGGCAAACGGGAACTTTTGATGGGCGGTGCTCGATAAGCAAGCTTCAGCTATTTATCCGCTATGCGGCGCGCTGGTAGTGACTTCTTTAAACGCATTGGAAGGCCGAGAGTATATAAGCCGTGTAATTCATCCGTTCGAACGACTCTTTACGAAGAGTTCGAAATATAAGGCTTGCCTTGTTTTTGTTATCCCCTCTTGTACTAATGTACAATAGGATCTCAAAAATTTCCGCAATATTTGCGTGAAATAATTTTGATTTTGTATTATATAAAAAAATCTTATTGAAGTAGCGACACTCTATTCCGGCTATACTTATTGGTAACACGTTTTGAAATTTCTTTATATATACATTTTATACTGCCAATATATGAGTAATATATTGGAGGATGTACAATCGCAGATACATAGCCAGTATATTTGTAATATATTGCTAATTTGTATATCCAACATATATGAAATATATTGCCCATACTTTCAATTTTTTCGCGGGATAGGTATGGCTACTTATAAGATTTCTACAAAGACTAACAAGTTACTTTCGGATACTCGACTTCATTCTTGCACAATAATTTTGCCTTTTAGGAAATCTTTTTCTGCTGTTATTTTCTCAGATCAAGTGTTATTTCTATCAAGTGTCATTGTAACTTATTGTTAACCCCTTAACTGGTGCGTTTCATCTGACATCAGAATTAATAATAATTCTGATGTCAGATTCAGATTCAACGACCTCAAAAACAGTTGTATACCAAGTTTTGTCCAAATCCATTGAGAATTGCAAAAGTTATTCAAATATGAACATATATCATCCATTGCCAGATTTGGCACGACTTTTTTTTGTATATATATGATTCATTGCCAGTTAAAGGGTTAAGGTAAAAGTATACTGATTATGAAACAGGATCCAATATAGATGGAACAGTTTTGTAGGGTTCTTGTTCATAATATAAAATTAAAAACGTATTACTTTTCGAAAAGAATAATAATGCGTTTATTTGGTATGCCCAAAAACAAGATATACATAATTAATAATACATAGTGAGTATATATACATGTAGTGTATTGTAAAAAGAATAGTTTTTATTAAATAATTTTATTAAATAAGATCGAGCAAACAACCTCTTTCCCCTAATTAACCCTTTCTCTTTCTTTCTCCACAGCTACCTGATGACAAGCGGCCTGATCGAGCGCGTCAGCCGCCACAGCCGCGCGAGCATCGAATCCGACTTCTGGCTGGAGCAGGACCGCGAGTCTCCTCTCCTGGTAGCCTCCTACGACCTACTCTCACGCATCTGCGTCCACCTGCGTCGTCAACTGGTAGACGTGCCCTCGCCCGACAGCCCGGACAGTTCAGCGACCACGACAACGATAACGACGGAGCCGTCGCCACCGACGGCGAGGGCCCACCTGCTCAGTCTCCTAGGGGCCAGCGAGGTTGCCGGTGTCGTCGGCGCCCTCTATGCTGCCATCGCTCTACCCGGTGGTAATAGCGGCAGCGCAACCGGGAGCACGGGACAGAAAACGGCCGCATCGCCGACGCCCAGTCAGCCGGGGCTGACCGCGCCCGTCAAGAGCCTCGCGGTCAAGGGCTTGGCGCTGTTGAGGAACCTCGCCGAGCTCGATCTGCCGACTTTACAGGTGAGAATGCGATGTTAATAACGTAGAATTTTTCGCGCAAAATTTTAACATATTAAGGTGCTCTGAACGCCAAAATTGACGTTAAATGTAAACATTTTTTAGCGACGTTTTCGAATATTGTAATATGAGTGATGCTGTAATTAGAAAGAAGTGTACTTCTAGCAAAGAAAAACATTTTTTTAAACCAAATTTAATTATTATTAAACAAGATATCGCCATCTAAGAAAAAAAAATTTAACAAAACACTGGAATTTTTTTTATTTTTCATCTGACTTCAATGTTGAAGGCCTCATTCTGCTTCATTTGGAATTTCAAGGAAAAGTACCGATATAAAAATTCAAAATATATCAATACCTGCAAAGCTACATTAGCTTGTTTATGAGAATTTCTAAGTTTTTTGATGAATACTTAATTTGGACGTACTTTCAGCTGGTTTGTTTCAACAATCTGATATAGATTTGCGGGTATCGATCATTTTTAAATTTTTATATCGGCACTTTCCCCTGAAATTGCAAATGGAACAAAATGAGACCTTCAAAATTGAAGTCAGATAAAAAATAAAAAAGATTCCAGTGTTTTGTTAAATTTTTTTTTTTTTAGATGGCAATATCTTGTTTCATAATAATTAAATTTGGTTTAAAAAAAAAATGTTTTTCTTTACTTGAAGTACGCTTCTTTACAATGACAGCATCGCTCATATTATAATATTCGAAAACGTAGTTAAAAAAAAAAAATGTTTATATTTAACGTCAATTTTGGCGTTCGAACCACCTTAAGGGTCTCTGTTGTATTTTTTTTTTTTCGAAAATACCATAATCTTCTACATCTCACCAGAAACTTTTTCAATTATCAGTTACTGCCAATATACTGCCTAGGATTACGCTTCATACCTGCACGCTACCAGTAATATACGCTCTCTAGTTCCAGTCCCTCTTATACCCGAGCATAGCGCACGATTTTTGTCGTCGTCACAAGCCACAAACGGAATGGCTAATAAGTGCGTCTCTCTATCGCGGCTTTTCCGCCCGTAATCGGCGGTCGCACTATCCCCCGAGACTCTATCTACTTTCTACTACTACCCTATACCCCGTCATCCCCAGGAGAGTAACCGAGAGAAAGAGCGAGAGAGATATCATCATCGTCGTACACGTATATTCAATTCGCGGTCTCTGTATATACCGCCACCCCGCCGTGACGTCTCAATCGTACCCGCGCAGGGGGGTCCGTATACCAGGCACCTGAGGCAGCCCAGCACAGGGGCGTGATCGACGAAATTGTTTCACGGGTGACATCTGGGCTCGTATTATTATTTTTTCTCTTTTCGTTTCGCGATTATTAATGGCCCGGGGTTGACGCGAGGGTAATGGATATATTATATGGGAGGGGAGCTGGGGTGGGGGCAAATGGGGCTTTAATAGATGCTGAATGGGGGTGTGGATGTTTGATGAGGTCCGGTTGGAGATAAAGAGAGAGAGAGCGTAACGAGGCAGATCGTTATGTGATTTTTTGTGGAGTAAACGAATGAATACTGATTACGGTGTGTGCTTGAGTGGATGGGTATGTACGATAGTGCCTTTTGGATGAAGAAAACTAAATGATTAATAAGTAGATGGTGGATTAAGAATAGTACTTATATGGAGAATTAGTAAAGGATAACGAAATGGACAAAATATAGGATGTTAGTCGTATCACAAAAATATATCGATGGTTTTATTCGTTTAATAGTCGTTTTAGATCTATTTAGACCTACTGAACTTTCAATTGACATACAATAAACGTTTTTCGAAATTGTTACTTTCATTTACAGTTTTAGATCGAACGTTCAATTAATTTTTATAAATCGGTATACGAAATACATTACCAATAAAACAAAATAATACTCGAAAAGAAAATGAGAAAGGAAGAACCCCCATCGACAGAGGCGAAAGACAGGATTGCACACGTCTTCGGCTTGCGCGCGCTTTCTGCGAGTCAATTAAGCAATTAGGCGCCACTCTCTATCCCGCGAGACGCTGCGAGAACGTCTCTGTCTCAACCCTTTCTACTCTCTACGTGTGTCTCGCGTGTCTCGGAGCTTGACTGACGTGCCGACACGGAAGCTTTCGCTCGAATTCTCGCCCTCCCACCGTTCCAACTCCAATCGACACCTCTATTTTTTGCCCCGCGTCCGTCGGAGTCCCGCTCTCTCTCTCTCTCTCTCTCTCTCTCCCACTCTCTCTCTCTCTCTGCTTTTAAGTAGCATTGATTTTTGCCCGGAGTAACCAAGTTTCAGACTGACGCGAGTGTGTGTGGCGAGTTGAAATTGTTGGATGGTTGGGAAAAAATGTGTTTGGTTACACTTAGCAGCTTGATTGGTTACAGTTGGCAATGTTGCCGATATCGTTTGAAATACTCATAATATACGTATGTACATTTTCCAAGAAAGCGGTGGCTTGGGTGAAACAGTTGTTTCCTTAAACAAGAAAATAAGAATAAATAAATAAATTAGACCGCTATTCTCTCTATACTCTGCTTTGGGACTTTACAACAGAAATATAAACCAAATAATTAAAGTCATTACACTTTTAGTCAATCATTCTTCCCCTTCGAAAATAACAAAGCAACAGCTCTCATTACCTTTTGCAATAATTTATATTTTCAGAACACACTGGGCGCCGAGGGCACGAGCCTGCAGTGGCGACTGATAGCCAGCCAGCTGATCGCGCGGCTGTCGCGCGAGTTACCGCCAAAGCCGGAATCAGCGACGATCAGTAGCAACAGCCATCTGCTCGGCGAGCTGTTTGTCGTGCTCGGCTACTTCGTTGTCAACAATCCGGATAACCAGGTTGGTGACGTTGCTGTCGAACACTAGAGATATTGAAGAACCCAAACGTACCTATATATATTCTACTCGAACTCCTCTCACACGAAAGCCGTATAAAAATAAGCAGAAGCTTCTCGGAGGCCCAATAAACGACATTTATCACTCTTTTTGGCACATCGAGATACACCTGAAGAGCCTCTCAAAGGTACAAAAATCGACGCAGCGTTTCGGCCATCGCGGGCGCAGCGTCGAATTAGATTACACGAGAGTGATTCTGGGAAAGTAAACGGAAGAAAAATCTTGCCTCCCCCGTCATTGATAAAGGCGCGCGCGCGCGGGCAGCTCGATGTCGTACAAAACGGACATCGAGAGGGAGACTGAGTCACGCACGGGACGGCGGCGTTCTAATCTCGCTCTCTCTCTCTCTCGAATTCCGGAGGCCCCGGCGCCGTCGCGTTTTCTCTTTTTTTTTTCTTCTTCAACCTCAGGCTTTATCGGTGCCGGGGTTTTCGAAATTTCGGAATGTAGACGGATGCTGATAAGCCGGCGTATAATTAGGCTTGTAAATTGTCGGGGAGAAGAGAGAGAGAAAATGAGGAGAGCGAAGAGGATAGACCTTCGTGTATCGGTTTTATTACGGTGGTTCGAGAGGTTGTCGGAGCGCTGGGTGGAATAGAAGATAGAAGGTAAGATGTGTAATGGGTATATTCATCGAGATGGGGAAAATGATGGCAATGAGGCGTGTTTTGGTTGGATGTCTAGAGTTTTAATACGAACAAGAAGCGTCGAAATATTGGTACTTATTGCCTGTTTTTTTTTTTTTTTTTTTTTTTGTATTCTCTGTATCTAGATATCTTTTTGAGATTTAATACCAAAATATTTCTAAATTGCAGCATTAGAAGATAGAACAAAATTTTTAGATTGATGATCGACCCATCGTTTTGCGTATTTCAGATATTCGTAGTTTTAAATTCGCTGGTTTATTCTTTCTCTTATTATTTTCTACGCATAAGGTAACCCGAAAACCCGTCACATTGTCCAGCCGTTACTCATTCCTATTAGCAACACATCCATATACTTCCTTGCAACCAGCTACCAGCATTCCTCATCTCCCCCAATAAAACCAACAATTCCTCGTCAAGGCACTACAGTATACAGACACGTCCGAATCCCGAGTAGAAAACGAGGATCAAAGTCGAGCCGTAACTCGATCTAGCGAAACAAATCTCTTTATTTTTCGCGGATTATACCATCCGTACGCATACCTTAGTTCGCTCGCGGAATTATTGATGAGGTGACATGCGCGCGTGCGTCGCTGTCGAGCGGATTATCGATCCGCTCAAAGAAAAATGAGCAAATTAGAAGATGAGAGGTAGCAGCAGGAAGTGTAATACCACAGCGGTGGTCGCGACTTAACGGGATGAAATTTGCGCCATGTAAATTTTACTTCGCGGCCTCTGATAAACATTCAAATGAGCCGTGGAGACAGAGAAAGAGAGAGTCGATGAACCCATTTAAACATGTCAAATTCGACGTTTGAATATAAATTTCTAGCCTCGACGAGCAGCGCGACTTTTTTTCGCATAATACCGGCATTTAGCTTACAGTAGCTCGCGGTTTATCGGTTTACCGAGATAGTTGGATTATAGAGGATAGTTACGTATATTACCGTCTATCTATGCGGATAAGATGAATATTTTAGTTGGCAGATAAGGTGTGGCCGTGAATCTTTGGATCTCGTATAGTTTTATGTCACGAAGCTATCCATCGATTTTTTCGTTGCCATACTATCGAAAGGATTATTTCATTATCAAACAAAGGCCGATTCGATCCCCAACTTCTTCCTAATATACAACAGCAAAAAACTCACTTCTCTCCTTCGCCGCAGGCCATTAATTTTTATAGACAAAGGTACAGTTATACATCCGCACTCAGGGGTCCCGAAAAATTTTTTTTCTCTCTCCCGAATCCGCATTAACCTCGCGTGCGTATCTCTTATCGACGCCGACCCATAACTCATCTGCCGCAAAAAAAAGATGGCTAATGACGTCGCACGTGCCCGCAAACAAAGTGACTTCTCTAGCCTTTAGTTCCTTTCTCTCTCTCTCTTTCTCTCTCTCGAGGTTTTTTGCACGCTGTTATCGCGCCGGGCCGTTTGTCGCCCGGGATTTTTATGCAAAGCAGCGGTCCGAGCGAACGAGGATGGATAGAAAGAGAAAGAGAGGAGAGGTGAGGAAAAAATCCGAGAGAGCATAGAGTGTCAAAGTGACTGTGGTTTTTGGCGCGATTATACTCGTGACCTTGGATTGGATGATAGAGTAATTTTCAGATCACGTCTCATTGAGTGACTGTATTGGTGTCGCTCGAACTCGATATAAATCATTAGTGAATTATGTGGTTATGGTTTAGTCTTTTTAAATGTTTAAAACCTTCAATTTTAAAGAGCGGTATGCGCATTTTCATGTTCGTTTGAATCACCTGATCAAACTATAATCAAATCATGAATTTTAAATAAGAATAATCGTATGAGTAAGATAACTGTTTTCATAGATACACTCAGGCGTAAAAATTGCAAAATATTTCTGCACTTCGTTACATTATATTGGCATTTTAGGTATAACGACTTACCTTTCATTCATTTTCAAATCAGCAACAAAGTATTTACATATTACTCTCTAAATTTTTTTCGGAACTATAGTATAGTGAATATACACTATCCGTTTTTAGTGAAAATCCAATTTCACTTTTTTCAAAGTGAAATTACATACTGAAATTACATACTGAAAATGTAGCGTATATTTTGTATACCAGTACTCAACTTTGCACTGATAAAAATTTAGAGACCATGTACTAATTAGAAAGCCCCTAAATTCTTCATACATACATTTATTTACAACAAGACCATCATAGTCTCTTACCCGTCATCTTCTCTCCCCTCACCGCTCTATACAGCCTCCACATCTATCGATAGACACCAAAGATTACCACGGCTGGTGCGTCCTCGTAAAGGCCCGAAGAAGCTACTTACGCTTGCACGCGTGCGAGCCTTACTACCACGGCGCGCCGCTATAAAAAGCCGATAAATTTCGAATGGCGCCGGCGCTCGCTCCGTACGACGCGCTCCTCATATATAGAAAAAGACCCGAAACTACACATACACCAGTTATGCAGACACAACACACAGACCTCCGCGGCGTCGATACCACGCGCCTATATTTACCGTGATGCGCACGTCTACCTCTCTCTCTCTCTCTCACTCGCGACTGCACGAGCGCATATAACTTTCTTGAGTGCATCGGCGACCGGCGCGCATCCATCATTCCGTTTTTAAAAGGCAAGAGAGAGAGAGAGAGAACGTTCTGTCTCTGTTTGTTTTTACGTTTTTTTTTTGGAGGGTGATGGTTTACGGACGGGTTATACGGTGTAAGCGCGGGTGGAAGGAAGTGGCATTCCGATGTAAATGCATTTAGAGAGAGAGATATTCGTAGGCGGCGCGAGGCGTTATTTAAGGGACGACGAGGGCTTTCTGCTCTTTCGATCTGGAGGATATTGACGGGTGGGAGGTTTAGGGAGATTTCTGTTGATGGAGGCGCGATTGGGGCGAAGTTCGGTGAGGTAAGAAGGTAGAGGTGAAAATATAGAGGGAAAGTCATGATTGATCGTTGTATTTTTGGGGTAAACATGAATTATTTGCAGCAATAAAACTAAATTTACTATGTTTATTTAAGATTAAGCGAGTCAAAATTTAAATCAAGTTCTCTTAAATACTTTTTCAAAGAATTTACACATGTTTCTCAATTACAACGAATAATAATAAAATTTATTAAATAATTACGTACTTTAAATATTTTGAAGTTTCAAATAATTCAAACCCTAAAAATAACTTACTTCTCAATATATTTCTCATTACACTGACAAAAACTTTACTCAAACGACCAATTCAGCATACACCAAATTACACTTTATATAAGTGTTACGAAATTTTTTTAACCAATTACCTGCAGTAACTGCAACTAATCATTCCACATCCTCTATATATAAAACCTTCCACTCCGCACGCATTTAAAAATCATTAAACATTCATGGCCGCGGCGGCCGCGTCAGTGAAACCGTGACGTGGAAAAATAATTGCGCAAAAGCTAATGTGTCGTGATTTTTCGAAGGGTCAATTGCGCGCGCAAGCGTCAGCCACATACTCCCGCGGCGTTTTAAAACGTCAGTCAAGCGCCGATGACTTTACACGCTTTGGCTCTTGCCGTTATTGCTACACCATTATATACACCTCCATAACGAAAGAATCAAGAAACAAGCGCGAATCGTCGTTTATTTCGCGCCTCGACACCGCATTTTCCGCTTTTTTTTCCCTCACTCGCTCGTCCTGCCAGTCTATGTATATATCAGTCCGCCGAATAATGATCAGTTTGATTAGGCGGCCCTGATTGGGATCGAAATTAATTGATTGTCCCGATACTTTGTAATTGCGGCTTTACTATTTCATTCGCAACGTCGATTTCAATTCCACAGCCATTTGACCCCCTGTTTAAAGCTATACCCCAGTGTTTAAATAGACCTGTCTAATGAGAAAATAGACTTCCTAAATTTTTGTTTTCCCTCGTATATACTATATACACGTGTACGTACCTACCCAAGGTAACAAAGAGTTGGGCCTAAAATTTCCATTAACATAGACGTACACACACACACACCGTGTAGCTCATTTCCCAGGCGTGTACTACTACACTACCACCACCAGCACCATGAGCAGCAGCACCGGCAGAAACGAATAAATTGCGGACGACAAATTATTTATCGCGTTATTATGCGAGAGGAGCAAGCGAGCGCGCAGGTGTGTACACGTGCACTTGCTCTTTCTCTCTCGCAGCTGGGCCCGCGCGCTCGCGCACGCGCCAGAGAAACCGAGGAGACACACAAGTCTTCCAAGACTTCCTGTCGCGCGCCCTTTCCCACGCGCCCCTGAGACTCGCGCAATGTATAACGGCGCGATTATCGGTGGATTTGTATGTGTGTGTATGTGTATGTAACGTGCGCGCAGGAATAGAGCTGTTGGTGGGTTGAATTATAATTTTACTCCCATCTCAACAAAAATGGACACTTTTATCCCTGAAAAGAGGGACTGAAGTTATACTTTCACATTTTGCGGATGAAAAGTAAATTTGCGGGAAAAAAGTCAATTCAATATGAATTAGGCCAAATGTCTTTCGCCACCCGCGTTTACAAACACCTCGCATCATTTCGTTGGTCTCACTTTCCAAGTCAAAAAAGTGGCCACTGTTGAGATGGGGATTCCGTCGGGTGATCAAGCGCGACTTTTTTCCTTATTACATAATGTACTATATTCGGGGATCAAGCGTTGTTTTATAATGACGTTATGAGGGTGTTCTGTGCCTCAGGTGTCGTCGTGTAGTCTCGTGCGTGGTGGCTTCCTTTTGCTATTTTTACTTGATCCAGAGATCTGAAAACGTATACGAACGACGTCGTTTCAATCGTTATGACAATTGAAGGTTATTTTTAATAAAGTTTCAATCTTAATAAAATCATGTAATAAAAAATTAGTCGACGATGACAACTTTGGTTCACAGTTGGTTTTACAGTTTTAATTTCAGTTTCTCTACAACATATCACCATTAATAAACGAAGCTTCTTAGAAATAATCTTCAATACTTGTATATTAATTACTTATGCGAAAAGAAACGAAACCCCGGTATCAATAATAAAGGACCGCGCTCCCATCATGTGCAAATTCTTATATATAATACGTGTTAAACGAATCTATAAATATTCAACCTACAGCAACAATTAATGCAAATCATCAAGAAAACAAAAAAAAATCAAACCCGCTCCCACTCAATCCACCCCTATAAATTCGTCTGTTCCAGCTGGTGCTGCAGTCGGCGGGCGCCGGACCGAGCGTCCTCCAGCAGCTCTCCACTCTGCCGTTCCCGTTCTACGGCGACCCGCACCTAGCCGGGTTCACCCTGCCGACGCTCCTCGCCGCGACGCACGGCAGCGCCGAGGCCACCGCCGTCCTCACCTGCGAGATGTCTTGCGAGGTGAGTTTCATTTATTATAAATATATGTCGCAGGGCTAGGGTTATCGCGGCGGTTGACTATGTGGGTATGTAATTACGGGGATGATAAAGTTGTACGTCGATATGGTGGACAGAAATAAAGGGGGTAATTAGTTTCTTATGGCGAATTTATTGGTTGGGAGAGTTCATTTTTTTTGAGGGTTGTCTTAATAATTACAAAATAAATAGTTTCTCATTAAAAAGAAAAAAGAAATGATGCATAAGTATATGTGCAACCGCGCATGTTAAGGTTTTTTTTTTCTTATGCTGCTTTCAGTTTCTTGACAAGTACCGGGACTCGGAACAGGGCCGGCAGAATCCCCTGGTGCGCCTGCTGAAGCCGTTACCTGGCCCGCAGTAAACGTAGCGGAGGATCGACGTGCTGGTACTTACCTTCATACATACCGGTGATACACACATACACATACTATACGATTTCGTTAGATAATAATAATAATTTTTCGATTGTCGGGAAATTTGGTAGCTCGGCGGGGCGAGCGAAAAATCTGTCTTCCTTATTATAGTATTTCGTTGAATTGTAATCAATGAGGAGTCGTCCCTTCTTGGGAGAGGGAACGACTCTACCATTGGAATCGGCGTTACCAAGGAATAGTCAAAATTGTACTTACATTAGTGCAATTAACTTGTACTTCTGCTTTTCTTTTTTATTTTTACAAATTTATTATCAAGTGAGAGACGATGAGTTGTTTTTTTACGTATATATTTATTCGCAGTGTTCGTCGCCCCGAGGCGGGGTCGATGTTATATGTGTTATTAACTGTTGCATAGGAATAATCGGCCTTTTATACGCTATAACAGAGATGAAGATTTATTGTAAGATAATTTATAAACGACGATATTAAATTGCGCGGTGGGATATTTTTGTAAGCGATACCGCAGTTGTTAGAATGTTATTAACAAAAAAGGGTGCTACTTTCGTTGTTACAGACGTGTACACACGTGAGTGTGTAACTTTTTTTTTCTTTAAACTATACAGAGGATTGTTGGTCGGAACATGCGAGATAACTTTGTGCAAGTGGTGTGCGATATAAGTGAAAGCATGAGGAACCGCATGACGTGCAATGTCCTGTCAACGCGAACGTTTAGTAACTTCTTTTTCTCGGGGGTATTACACCCAAACCTTTGTATAAAACTAGTATTTTTAATGTAAACTTTGCAGCTGTTACGGCGCTGCAACGTGATTTTATAATTAACAATTATGCTGTGAATGTAAGTGATCTTTCTCGTAAGTAAGGTACATGTGTGTGCAAAAGCGACGTTATAAATTCTTTTTCTTTTTTTTTTGTTTTGTAATGTATTAATTTTCAGCCGGAGAGTGTTGAACTTTGTATTCGGGAGGTTTCTAACGTAACTAACACGTATGCCTGAGGTACTCATAAACGATTTTTATACTAACGCTACTATAACAGAAGAAAAAGCGTAACAACGTTTTCTTTTTTTAGAAACCTCAAGTATTCACTTCGAAAAGTAAATTATTAATTAATAACATACCAATGTCGACAGAGTGTAACTGCTGTGTGTCTCGTAAGTGCGTACTCATATATAATATATTAACGGCGACGAGTAGTGTGGGTGAAATTATACGAACTTCTTAAGTGTTATTAGTAGCCGGCAATGCTCGTATAGAAGAAGATACAACTAGTCTTTAGATTTTTAACGAGGAATATTATTTATATATTTTTAATCACGTAGAAATCGTTAACACCAAATTTTATCGTCTAATAATTAAATGTAGTGTGATTTTTGCGAAGAGGGGTTTTTTCATTATACAACTACTGTCGCAAAGGTCTTTTTGAAAGCTTTATTTGTTAAAAGAATTAATAGTATTGAATGTTTTCCTAAGTAATGACGCGTATAATAATATATACAGTTGAAAGCTAAATTTATTTAATATTAAAAGTTTTGCGTTCTGTTATTCCATTGAAAAATTCTCTTCGTACTGATGAATGTATAATAACTACAATCGCGTTACGTCCTTTTTGTCGTTGTTGAGAAGACAGAAATAAAATTTTGTCAATTAACATTATAAGATACGAGGTACATCCGTCGCAACAATAATGCAGTAAACACTATGTTATTGAGGCCGGCGAGCTAAATTATAATAGTTCGCAGGACTCTGCGATTCTGTAACGTATATTTAAAAAATATTGTAGGATCACGAAATAACACTGTATTTTTTTATGGCGTATAGATTATAAAATGCGTACTCATAACATTCGAATACTATACAATAAGATATACATATGTATAATATAATATTTATATACCATATAGGGAAAAGTCGATTATTTATAGTTAGATGATTTACTAAATACTGATATGAATTAGGGTATGTTGCGTTAACAATGAAATAATATATTTGTACACGAATAAGTTCTTTTCTAACGTAAAATTACTTGTTGAAAATTAATTGAAAGTTATCCTACGATGTCTCATTTGATTGAAATAAAAAACAAATGTTGTAGAAGAACTTAATTCTCAAGAGATAATTTTCTATTCATTGTTTACAAGATAGCGATTTCCGATTATTAAACATTATTCTCTTAACACGATCTACATGTGTAACTTATACATAACCATGTGGCTCACGAATCATTAATGTCAAAACGAGCGTAATAATATACTCACGAGCGCTTACGATGCATCATGTTCGCAAGCATTCGAGCAGCCCAACAACGACCACCACATATTGTTATCAGTTCACTATTAATCATTATTATTCTGACTACTGTGTAACCGTTGGATAACGACACGACCTCCAAAACTCTTATAGTATAAAAATTCATTTCTCCGAATAAACCACGAACCTTTGAAGAACCAAAAAAGGGCTTTAATTCTTTGTTCTTCCTCTTCCCCAAACCCATCAACACACGAAAAACATTTACGTGAAAAAGCATGTATACTCGACGCTAAGAGCACACGCGACCTTCGGCCCATAAATCGCTCTCCCGTTTTGGCTGTTTAAGTGACGCCGCCACCGCTTTCTTTACTCAATTTTCTAAAAGCGAAAATGGAATGGCGCGTGTGCGCGCGTGTCGTCCTTAAGTTGTTTATACCTCGCGCGTGTACATTTATTTTCGAATCAACGCCTCGCCGCTGGAGAAGACACACACTTTGCTCTTTCCGTTTTGATTTCCCCGGGCCGCGCGGTGACGGCGGGGGTTTCAGGGTATTCCCGGAGACGAGTCGAGGAAGTGCCAAAGTGCGTTTCTTTTTTGGCTGTCGTTTCCGGTTGGGTTGTAGAGTTAAAGGTCGCGGAAATCTTGGCGCTCTTATCCGTTGGGAATATTTATTGTTCATTGAATAAGGGACACGTATGTCGGTTGTCATTCTGTTGGCAATCGTAGTGTGGAGATGGTAATTTTATAAGAAAATATCATATAACATGGGAGCTTGTAAAATTGAAGTACCGGTAAGTACAGTTACTTTTAGTAAACTTCGAACCGAGTTTTATCCAAAATTGTATTGTACAAAAACCGAATTACAATGCTAAAAGTCAAAGTATTAAAATTGATACTTAATTAAACATTTTTACTATTTAAAAAAAAACAATCACATATATTTAGAAACCCAACGATATACTCCAGCTTTTATAAATCTTTGATTAGCCATAGCAATTTCAAAAAAAGGAAAAAGAGAAAAAAGCACCACCACGCGATTCGGCACCCCAGTCACAGTGTCTCGTTCGTTTTAGCGCCGGCGCAACGGCGGCTACGCTTTCTGCACTCTCTTTCCTTTCTTCTTTCTCTACGAGCGCGTAATCTATGGCTGCACTTAATACGGGCTCGCTCGTTCCTGCTGCTTCTTCTCGTTTTGTTTCTCCCTCTCCTCCTCCTCGCGCTTCTGCGGTTCTCTTCGCCGCTGAATTTTATAACTCTTTCTCTCCGGGCTCTCGCTTCGCGTTTTTTCCTTTTCGTCGCACTCGCACGCGCTTTGTGTGTACACGAGAGACGAAAGAGAGAGAGAGAGAGAGAGAGAGAGAGAGAGAGAGAGAGAGAGAGAGAGAGAGAGAGGAGCAGGGCCGACGTCACGGAGCTGCGGTGTTTACAAAACAATTCGACGCGGGTCATTTGTTAGCGCTGCTGAAAGATGGTTTTTATTAATTAAGGATAAAAATGTATAAGCGGTGTGGTTTTTGGTATTTTAATACTTAGTCTTTTTTAACCCTTAAAAAAATGTACGTACAAGTATATATAACGTATAATCGTTATCTGAGAGTTTTGACAAAACGAAGAAAAAAAAGACTATATATATTAAAAATCGTGAAAAAAATCTTTCCGTAAATAACCGAAAAATATATGCTCCCAACTACGAGAGCTTACATCTACACATATTTATACACAAACTACAACACTTTTTCTCCTACCAATAAATCCCCTAACAACTCCAAAAAAAAGCCACCTACGACCCTCCGAAAAGAAAAATCCATTTTCCTCCTCTTCCTTCTCTCCTCGCCCTTTTACCGGCGCTGCAAGTGCGCGCGATAAATCACGGGCCGTGTACACACGCGAGGCGCCACGCGCCATAAATATATACCTACACACCGTTCCGTAAACTGTTATATACCGCTTTAAAAATTTACTCACCCGCTACTTATACTGCGATAGTTTTTAGTTCGGCGCGAGGTGAGACGGAGGTGCGCGAATTACACGGGCATGTGTGCTTAAGGGGATGCCTTACTCGTACTATTACCGACCGAGCAATTCACACAGTTTCAAGCTGATTAAAAATAAAATACGTCGAATCACAAAAAATCAAGAGAACACTCTTCTGTGTTTTTTAACGTTCTATCATCCAGTCAAAGTTTGGAGTCGAAATATCAAGCCGTTTTTTCAAAAACTTTGAACGAAATTAAATTTAATTTAAAATCAACTCGGCGAGCAATGATAATAATCTATTTGCTTATCCTCAATAATTACCCTATATACCACCGTGCATATATATACCTACGCAAACATAGTCAGCTGGGCACGGAGGGCTTAAGGGATGCCTTACTCGTACTATTACCGACCGAGCAATTCACACAGTTTCAAGCTGATTAAAAATAAAATACGTCGAATCACAAAAAATCAAGAGAACACTCTTCTGTGTTTTTTAACGTTCTATCATCCAGTCAAAGTTTGGAGTCGAAATATCAAGCCGTTTTTTCAAAAACTTTGAACGAAATTAAATTTAATTTCGTTCAAAGTTTTTGAAAAAACGGCTTGATATTTCGACTCCAAACTTTGACTGGATGATAGAACGTTAAAAAACACAGAAGAGTGTTCTCTTGATTTTTTGTGATTCGACGTATTTTATTTTTAATCAGCTTGAAACTGTGTGAATTGCTCGGTCGGTAATAGTACGAGTAAGGCATCCCCTTAAGCCCCTCCGTGCCCAGCTGGACTATGTTTGCGTAGGTATATATATGCACGGTGGTATATAGGGTAATTATTGAGGATAAGCAAATAGATTATTATCATTGCTCGCCGAGTTGATTTTACATGATGATATGTTTGGATGGAATTACGCGATAAGTCGGGGTAAGACATGATAAGGATGTATATATTTTTCTTGCTTGTACACGGTTAGCAGCGATAACTCTCTCATTCGATTTTCAGTAGCGTTTAACAAAAATTGTGAAATCATAAATAAAATGTGGACATGTATTATAATTTTATGATTATTAAAAGCACGCGCTGTTTACTAGATTCTCATCTTTACATCCGATCGTACATCTCTAACGATACTCCTACACATACAGTATCTCATACTTTTTGAGAGCCTCCTTTTACGCATATATCGTGGCGCGGTACGAAGAAAAGCCAACTTGGAAGTTACAGGCAAAGAAAAGTCAAAAACGCGTCTAAGACGAAGAAAAGCCAGTTTGGGTCCTTCCAGACGAAGAAAAGCCAGTTTGACTTGTCTCACACGAAAAAAAGCCAGTTTGGACAAAAAATCCCAACTGCCGACATTTCGCGCGAGAAAAAATTTCAATTCTGTTAGCGAAAATACTTTTACGTACGCGTATTGATAAATAATGTTGTATCATCTTGTAAATTTTAATTATCATAATAAAATTACGCTTAATACTATTAATAAGTGGTACTAGGAATCTTGAATCAATGTACTGACAGTCAGTACATTGATTCAAGATTCAGTCAGTTCCTGGTTTGCCATTGGCTTTGAACATATGTCAAAAGCACTGCAACGCCGTTCATGAATTATAAGGTACTCGCAATCACAGGTTTATTGCGCTTTCAGATATATCTGAAAAAAGAGCAACGGCTCCGAGCTGCAGACGCGCATGAGCGCAGCCTTCCAGACGTTTGACGCAGTATATAGTGCCGCCGGCCGGGGCTACTGCGTTCAGCGTTCCTAAGAGTTTTTCTGTGTAAGTACCCTGGTAAAAAATAACCCAACTAAAATGGCTTAACTGCAACGGTTGGCCAATCTTTTTGACCAACGAATAACAAAAATATTGACAAACGGTTGGCCAGTAGATGGTGAACTATCGATAATTAAAAGCATCGAATGCGTGGACTAGGTCTTTGTGGTGGCCGATGATGGACTCTAGGTGGTGCGCTCCGTATTTTTATGCGGTAAGATCTCAGAGTGAATCTAATACGTGGCCCAGGTATTCGGGGTAGCCGATGCCGATGTCTAGGTGGTGCACTCCGTAGTTTTTTGCATCTAGGTGTCGGAATGCATTCCATGTGTGGTCTAAGTGGTCTGGGTAGCTGATGACGGAGTCTAGGTGGTGCGCACCGTAGGTTTGTGGCTGTAGGTGTTGGAACTTATCGAATGCGTCGTCTAGGTGTTCTGGGTGACCGACTCCGGAGTCTAAGTGGTGCGCACCGTAGGTTTTTGGCGGTAGGTGTTGGATCTAATCGAATGCGTCGTTTAGGTGTTCGGGGTAGCCGATGACGATGTCTAGGTGGTGCGCTCCGTAGTTTTTTGCATCTAAGTGTTGGAACACATCGAATGAGTGGTCTAGGTCTTTGGGAGAGCTGATCATGATGTTTAGGTGGTGCGCTCCATAGTTTTTTGGCTCCAGGTGTCCGAACGCATCGGAAACGTGGTGGACGAGGAAAACTACGGAAAAACTATTTCTACCAGGGTATAGTATAATAAATGTACAATTACGCGTCATTTATGAACACAATCATTTAAAAACGACTTATTGCAGTGCTTTTGACAAATATTCAGAGACAATGACAAAAAGTGGAATTATCAGTACACTGATTCGGGATTCCTAGAACCGCTTATTAATAGTATCAATAGTAATTCTATTGTGATAATTAAAATTTACAGGTATAATATACAGCATTATTTATCAATACGCGTACATAAAAGTATTTTCGCTAACAGAATTGGGTTTTTTTTTTCGCGCAAAATGTCGTCAGTTGGAATTTTTTGTCCAAACTGGCTTTTCTTCGCCTTAGACGCGTTTTTGGCTTTTCTTCACATGTAACTTCCAAGTTCACTTTTCTTCGTACCGCGCGATGATGTAAAATTAATGATGATCGAATTTTTCCCTATACAACATCTAACCGCGCACGCGGGCAGCCTTTCGTGCGGACGAGCATCGATCTTTTTACCTCGGTCGCGATCGCGTGATTGCGCGACATTACCCGGCTCTGAGAGCGAATAGTACACGCAGTTATACAGTCCGGTGAGAATTTTAAGACTGTACTTACTTGAATTTTCGGCATTATAGAAAGTTGGCAAACGTACGTGTGATTCATCACCGGCCTTCTCTCAACCCATCGTCACTCTCCCATCACGCGCTTACCGATTGTTTCGCTGCGCTTCTAGCCTCAACAATATGTAAAAAAACAACAGCTGCCCGAAACTAAAAACTCGCGCGCGTCGTACGGAATTCACCGAGGCGCTCCTGTATATAATACACACGCGGGGAGGCGTACGGCGATCCCCACGGGAACCGGTGCGGTGTACATCGGAGAAGCGCGCGGCACGCGTCAGGCGTATATAGCGCGTGTCCCTCAGGAGATGCGCTCTATATTTCTCGGGATATGCACGTATACGCACACTCCTGCGTCTACTGCTGTCTCTCGCTCGGATTACAGCCGCGGAACTGTGTGATGATGATGATGACGATGATGATGGTGACTTGCAGGGGGTGGATGGATGATGTATTATATGTATGTGTGCGTACTGCTCGGTTCGTACGTGTACGATGATGAAGTTCATAAAGTGTATGGGGTGTCGCTGGTACGAAGACGATTGTTGAAAAAGTATATACCTTATAGAGTGTAACGAAGAAAAGGTTGAACCGTTATCAAAAGATTTTGTGAAAGACAATGTTTTGGCATTGATTTCTTCGTTTTTTAAAAGATTCTGACGGATCGTTACTTCAACAGCAAATTAGGGTGACTACACCAGTATTGGAACAGTCACCAGTTAACGAACATTTTCTTTATATATATGAAAATATCAAGCTTTCTATGAATTGTTTATCTAACGTGACGATAATTTTCGAATCCTTGAAAATTTTTATTTCATTTTATATAAAGATCCTGCATAAAAGAAATTATCTTGTTAAGAATAAAATAAAAAATCGCCGCTATTAAGTGTTTCTTCACTGGCGATGTATTCCCTCACTGGCGAAACGTATTTACTAAGATTGAGTGTTCCTTTACTGGTTTTTAGGAGATATTTACAGATTTTCATTAAATAAAATTTTTTACTTTGATTCTTTATTTAAAATTTGCTCACCGACGTAAAGTTTCAACACATTAGAATATAAATTTCAAAAGGATTTTACTTTTAATCCATTTTTAAACCACTTAATTAAATAACAAAAGTTACAATTTCCTTATTCGTTCCTTCCCTGGTGAAGTCACCCTACGTATTTAGAAACTTACAAACCAGAAAAGAAACCGAGCTTTCATCTGCTCTCTTCGTACCAAAAACTACAAAATATCACCCACTTTTCGTAAATTTCGTCATCTCAACCCCACCTCGCTCGATTTTTCCTATACGCCACTCAATTTTCCTTTCTTCAAACCTCTCCCTCATGTACGTTTGACGCCCGACCCAATACACCGGAGACATACGCACACACAGAGCTCGTCTGTTTGCCCGAGCGCTTCGGTTACGCGTATATAGCTGCTGCTGCTGCCAGCTATAGCGCACTGCAAATAAAACGATCGGGTTCCGTATCGGGGAGAGAGAGAGAACGAGGGCCAAGCGAGCGAGTGAGTGAGTGGTCGAAGACACGAGCGTCTAATGGTCGACGATGAGGCTCTATCTGCGGCAGCTTTCAGGATATTTATCGGTGGGTGGTAGTGGAGTGGCTGGGATATTGGGGTGGTTAGTTTACGGAGGTTTAGGTTTTCGAGCGATTCGGCAACGGCTTTTGATCGAGATATCCTTCAAGTGCATTTTACGAGACTATATAGAAAAATAATTGAGACAGGCGTATATAATAAAAAGACTCGAACGAGAAAACTTCAACGCCACTTTACCAACAATGCACATCGTCGCTCTACACGTCAGCCTATAAATACGCGCACTTCCCAGCCACTGAGTAGAAAAATCTGTAACACGAGCGCACGGCGACACCCATCACCTCTCACTTAGCTATAAAGTCGCCGCGCCGCCCACTATGTCCATCACTCTGCTGCACAAAGCGCGCGGACCATTAATCCGTCCAATTGCGCTGACCGGTGCCATTGTGTCGTCGTCGTCCCCGCTGAAAAACGCCGGGAAATCGCTCGAAACCGGGTCAGCGCGCCGATAATGGTAGCACGTCGAAATTAACGACGGAGAGCCCCATCATCATCATCATCCATTGTCCTCTGTGTCTCTCTCTCGCTCACCCTCGGTACGGATGGCTGGGCTCGCGCAAAATTCAGATTCGAAGCTTCCGCGCTCAGCGGCTCGGAAGAAATACTTCCTGCTGGCGCGGGGGATAGAGTCGCATGTATATTCGCGAGACTTGCTTCATTTCTTTTTCATTATCCTTAAGCGCTGAGTGTGGATGTATGGATATTGAAGGCCCCCGTCATTTTCATCGCGCAGCGCGCATTGTCTTGGGGAGGGGTCGACGGTGGAATTTGTCGTCGCTGTTCGGTGAAAAGTGAAATTTTTAGGAGGGGAGTGCGCAGAGAGTCGCGAAGGAAGTAGGGGCCGGAAGTAATCGCTTTTGACGTCTCGTTGCGATGTATGTATAGTCTTGGCTCGGGGGATGAAATTTCTTTCATTCGTATATTCTGAGATACATGCTTTTTTATATGAGAAACTTAAACCTTGGCATTTCGTCACGAAAGTATATATGGATTTGTACACGGAGAGAAATTCTCTAGTAAATTTTATAAAGGTACCATTGTAATTCTTTCATAGACTGTCCACATTGACATTTTTACATAAGAATTTTGTAGAAACACTCGTAGGTTCCTTTAAAAAAAATCATATGTTCAAAATTCGCAGATTCCCTACAAAAAATTACAATAGTACATGGTTAAATTTGTCAGATTGGCAGCCTGTGAGAGAATTGCAATGGTATCTTGTAAAATTTACTAGAGAATTTCTCGCCGTGTACACAGTTTTGACAATATTTCAAATATTTTTACACCTTTTCAATTCTAAACCATCGATCTTTTCTCTTTTACAAACCACAGACTCTCATCCGACTAAAGAACCCTCACGTTTAGAAACAACATCGTTCACCCCTTCTCCCATTATTCTCCGTAAAATAATAACAATAATTCTCGAAATCAGCGATTCCCAGCCAAAACCCTTATCAACGTCGAAAACCCTCGCTACACACACATCCTCCCCACCCGACGCACTGCTTCCAGAACTCGCTTTTTCCTCCGGCGCGCTTTCCCCCCCTCGTAAAAGCGGTTTCCTGGTCCTACATACTCGCACTAGTAGTCGTAGTAGTAGTAACCCAGCGAAGCGCGACCCTCTCTTTTGGAGGATGGATGGCGGCCGGAAGCTTTTATTGTTTTACAAGTTTACGCGCGCGCGTCGGCCGGATTCGATTGCGGCACGAGCTTCTTCTTCGCGACGTTCCGTTCTCTGTCTTTGGGGGGGAAAGAGGGAGAGAAAGCGCCGTGTCCGCGTAGAGGAAACGAGGTTACGCTAGTTTTAAATCACTCGGCCGGCCGGTTTCGCCGGGCTTTTAACGAAGTTCTCGGGGCCTCGGAGACATGGGTTGCGCCAGGGAGTTGAGTCAGCCGGTTCAAGGTGAGCTGTCTGTAGTATATATGTGTGTGTGTGTGTGTGTGTATATAGGGTTTGGAAGTGTTCTATAAATGATTTAATTGTACGATGTTAACTTTGTTTAGGTGTATATGGAGGAGAATACACGCTGACGATGAATTTTAATTTGTGACAAACCTAATTTCTTTATTTATTGGTCGCGGGATCCGTTTTAGAATTGGAAATAAAATTCTAGATTTAACGTGAAAAGTGTATGGATAATACTTGAAATAAACTGAACTTGAAAAATTAATGTACTTAAAAATCAAAAAAATTGTTTTCAATATATACTTGAAGATTATTAAAGTAAATTAATCTTTATAATATAATCAGAAGCACAGTTACAGATTTGTTTATTTACAATAAATGTATTAACCCTTTGCATCATAGTGGTATATAAATATATTCTTACCATCTATTTTATACCCGTCATTTGAAGATTTGAAGAACTTTTCAACATAATTCAGTGCGGTTTTTTGCTATTTCTGGTAGTATATACTAATGTATCTCCGAGACTCAAAAATAATTGTTGCAATATAATTACGATTGTTATAAACAAATTAAGTGGCAAAAACGTGAAAAATTTAAATTTTTCCGAGAAGAGATACATTGACAAAAAATGAGGAGATACGCCATTCTAAAAAAGCAATCATTGATTTCCTGTACGTCTTATATCAACTCGACATTTTAGTCTTCATGATTACAGCACACTGAACGACAAAATCCACAATCAAAACACTGCATTAATACATCCAAAACAAATAAATACGTTATATCCCAACGAGCGCCCAGGCCATCATCGCGTCAACAACAATAAGATCCACTGCTGCGCGCACCAGTTCTCGCGTTTATACTTACACACATCACGGGGCTCGCATCGCACACGTCCGTACGAATTTCGCGGGCCTTGCACGGAATGAAAGAAAACAACGGCGACAGCGTCGCTGCTACAACACTATATACACACGCATAGCATAGGGAAATAAAAGAGGAGTACGGATGACGGAGGGTCGAAGAAAGGCGCGCAGCGAAAGAAAGAAGTCCCGCTGGGGGCGACCGGGCGCGGCTCTTGATTGCTGTCGCATTGTGTCGATTCGCGACTCTCTCTCTCGCGCGCGACAATGACGCGCACGAGAGAGAGAGAGAGACGAGGTGGGAGGAACCGGGGCAAAAATTAAACCCACGAGGAAGCGAAAGAGAGAGAGAGCGAGAGAGAGAGAGACAATGGGTCAAGTGTCCATAGAGTCGGAAACACGCCCTCGCCTTATGCGAGACGCGACGCGTGTGTGTTTTTTTTTCGCTACTACACTGTGAGAGAGAGAGAGAGAGTCATTGTGCTACTTTGCGCGTCGCGATTAGAGAGGGTGCGGGGTGACGGTTTCTGTTGTATAAGAAACATATAGAGAAGTGTGCTGCGATATGGGAATAACGCGCGATGCGCGATGATTACGGTGTTATCGGTGTGGCGGGTGGATTGGGAGGTGCGGCAATAGCTCGGGGTTTGGGGAATAAGAAGGTCTCCGCCTATAGATATTCTCCTCGGTGGGTTCGAAATTAAAAAATAAAAAGGTTATTTTTATTTGAGTCTTATTTTGCTGATTTTTTTATACGTATTGAGTGTTTGCGTTGTAAAATAACACGAAGATATAAAGGGTATATTGTATATAGACACAGTTTTTGTATTTTTCGGTAACTTTATTATTAATTGCAAAAAAAAAATTGTTTCTTCGGATCTCTACAAGTGTGCAAATTACTCACAACATATTGATTACCATTTATACAGTATTTTATAATAAATAACTCATTCATCACGCTATACCCCTACGATTACACTCAGAAAAACGATCCTCCTGTCTTGAAATAAAATTCCTCCCCAGAAAATATTCGTGCGACAAAAAAGGATTCCTCCTGCGTGAAAAAATTTCCTCCTGCGCGAAAAATCATCATCCCGCTATATAGGAAGCTTGACTTCCCGTTGTAAGATAATTCCTCCTTCCATAGGAAGATATACTCTTGGCCCTATTTTTAGCGGAAATCCTCTTCCAACAGGCAGATTCTCGTTTATACAGGAAGATCGTTTTCTGATTGTACAACCACACAATTTCCGTAAATCTTACTAAATATTTAAACAATTACGAACCGTCCCCGCCATCCCTTCCAACCATACCACAGCTTTAATTTCATTTCGCGCCGACACCTACGCACTCGCGCAATAAAGCGCCGAGAGAGATCGGTCGTCACGCTGCCGAAATGAATTTCCCGATGACTCGGCTACCGATCAGCCCTTATATACCCACGCGCGCGAACGAGACAGTGCGCGCGCAATCAATCAGCTGGCCAGCCGAGCTTGACTGTGTCCACATTGCGCCCCCCCCCCCCCCCGCGCTCCGCTTTTTCGAGAGAGAGAGACGAGATCCGTGCGCAATTGCGTGGTGCTGCTGGTGATGCTTTGTGTTTGTTGCGTCGCGATTGTTTTGCGAAGATAGTGGGTTTCGGTGACTGTCGTCCTATAAATTTGAAAAAATGAAAATCAGTCAAGTAAGTAATAAATGTACGATTCTCCCTTATTCAAATCCAGAGGGTATTTTTCATCTCTTTTATACATTTTAGGGTAAATTTTATCCTCCTAATAGTTCGATTTTTACTTTTACCATATAGCTATTCCCTCGTTCTTTTTTCTTTACATCGTTTTCCATTCACGTAAGTGAATACATCCATCTGGTATATATACGTAAAAAGTACATTGCTGCTTTGAGAGCATTGAAGTGCATCGGCTATATATAGAATGATCGCGTACATCGGCAATATTGACAAACATTACCCTAAAGTTTCAAAAACGTTTCAAATTTCAAAGCATATATAACCTTTTTACAGCCACTATAACCAACTATCTTACTATATTTAAAACTCCTGTGTACCCTTAAAAAAATCAAAGCTAAACTCAAAACCGTTACAATGCGGCGTTCCCCCCTCCCCCCTCGCCTCACTCGATTATATATCCGATTCCACTTTTTGCCCCCTGTCTCCTATAATCGCCCAAGTGTTTTCGTCGACGGTGTCACCGCGGGTCCCTGTTTCTTCCATCATCGGCCTGCCCCCTGTTTACGGTGCTCGCGCATCATTGCGCACGCTTATAATATATATCATTTAAAAAAAAACCGCAGCCTCTATCGAATCTAAACTTTTTTTTTTTCTTCCATCATACATGGATGTATATATACGTTAGAACGTCAAAATCGCAGCTGAAAAGAAATGAAAAAACTGTTTGTCCAACACGATAGCATTAAAATTATCTCGAGAGGCCGGGGCGGTGGCAGTTGCAGAGCGAATAATAATATTCCAGCGGGAACGATCGTTATACACAGTGTATATATCTCGATGGCCGTGCAAACATGCCGCGCGAAATTAATCCCCGCGTATACATGCCGAAGAGAAGATTTCGCCGGCGATGAAGAAGCCCCCGTCAAACAGAGCCGCGCCGATAATTAACCGCAATCGTCGGCAAACACGAGCGCGAGTCGAGTACCACTGTGATGATGCTGCTGCTGCTGCTGCTGCTCTGTACTTACATTTACAAGCCATATATCCCGCGGGAGTTTCGCGCTGCTCGCGAGGACGATGCGCCGATCAATATTTATGATTCGATTATTCGACGAGAGCGCGTGCGTGCTCCTCTTCAGCGCCAATATTTGAATGCGAGCAGCGGCCGCCGCCTAATCAAACCGCCAAATATTTGGCCAGACTTTCCTCCCTTACTCGTTCGGCGCGTCGCGTTGTGTAGTGCCGTGCCGCTTTCATTGGTTTCGGAGGTTGCGGAGTTGCGTGGTAATTGTGGCTGATGGGGAGTTGCGGCGATTGTCGGGGCTGATAAGGATGAAGTTGGGCGCAAGTTTGAGTCGAGGAAGTTGTCTTCGTAAAGTAGCTTGGGTTTCGGGATATATACTTCTGAATTTGAATTGCGCTCTGTAAATTTTATTGTTATTGAAATTAAGGGATTATAGCAGTATGTCAGGAGTACGTTATACCAAATAGTATGTATGCGCAGAGTGCATAATAGGGCGATATAATTAATTAAATAAAACTGTGCGTTAGAAAAAGGACAAACCGTAAATTCGTTCGTTATTCTATTAATGCAATGATATAAATGAACTATAAATTCATAGGTATTGAATAAAAATTAATTGCAAGCGATTAAATTTGAGTCTTCAAAGTGTCACATTAAAAGTAAGTTCTTTGTAAATAGGACAGAGTGAAATAAACAAAGTTGTACGATTAGTTTTTTTTCTTTTGCAATAATTAGTATTGTGAAGACTAATTGACGGATGAAGTCTACAAAAAAATGTTTTAATAAAATACATTCTAGACAGAAATCTAGCAAAAATTCTGACTTTTTTGCGACAGTGATTCTATAATTGAGAGCCGTGAATTTGTTATTCATAAAGCAATTTTTCAAACAGGAAATGGAAATGAATTTTTTCTTTTCGAAAATCTATCAGTATTACAATATAAGTCACTCAATTTAGAGCCAAATTGAAAAAGTTCGATATACGCGCGAGGAAATAATTTCATTATGCTGCGGATCGAATTACCAAATTTTTCGGACACCAAATTGATCGCTGCATATTTGATGGGCGAGTTCTTACGCGAGCTGGTATACGCTTATTAAAATACTCGCGTTATGGAAAATTAAGTGGAAATCAATATACCTATTGAGAAAATTTATCCGCGGATTGCCAGTTAAGTGACAGTTATTTACTCTCACTGTGTTCGCTCTTATTAGAGACTATTAAAGCGAGGAAATGTATTCATTTTAAAGTGAGGACTGCGAATTCGTATCGATCTTAAAGCGCTCATTAAAAATCAAATATGTTTTTATCACCGGCAATCATAATTGCCACTCCTACTGGGAAATTTCAACTGTGGAAAATTTTTCTCGCCTCCGAACCAAGTTAATCTGGTTGAAACTTTGTGGAGCAGTTGAGTTATGAACATTTTTATTAGATTTAAAAGAAATATACATAATTCCGTCAAAAAGAAGCTTTGCGTTCAAAAATAGGAAAGACATCAATCTTAAAAAGTCAAGATCTTATATTTCATAAAAATACCGTCCCAAAAGAAAACCTCATTTTCCCTCAAGCTCAAACCACTATACCTTCAACCACACACATACTCTCAGTACACACATGCACATACTCAACCGCGATTTTTTCCGAACATACACCTCTCACGGCGCGTGCACGCGGCAGTCAGTAACCTCCATAAAATACGACAGGAATGTAAGAATAAGAGCGACGGGGGAAAAGCAGGAGCAGTTATCCTCTCCCCCTCCTCTCTCTCTCTCTCTTTGTTCTCTCTCTCTCCCTCCCTCTCTCTCTTTTACTCGTCGAATTTCTCTCTGTCTTCGAAAGGCCTCCCTATAGTAGCTCGAGCGCGCGCGCGACACAGATATGCTTTTAGCGCACGGGGGTAGAACGCTCGCTTGCGCCACAGCCGCACCGGCGCGTTGTACGCCGTTTCCGCGCGCGCAGAAGTATATAGGGAGAGCAGGAACGTATACGCACATCACTGTGCGTGCGCGTGTGTGTGTGTGTGTATGTACGCTCGTGGGATTTCAGACGAGTAGGAATGAGCCGTGAAGAGGCGACAAAGAGCTCTGTGCACGCGCCGCGTTCTCTCGGCAGCGTTGCTGAAAGTTTTAGAACAGAGAGAGAGGGAAGAGAGTCATCGAGCGAAATGATGGATATATTCGCGGACGGGGTGGGTTTTGGAGGCGGTTGAAAAATTTAGCTGAGAGAGGTAACGAACGGGTGTGGAAGTTTGAAAGAACAATTTTGGTTCTTTATGATAAGCTTCATTTCTGCGTAAATTTTTGTAAAAGCATGGGTGTAAGTTATCTATGCTATAGTTATAGCGATTCTTTCCTTTCGTTCGGAGTACCAATTGTCGGAGCACCCGGAGTGAATTCTTTTTCGCCTCGTGTAATGGCACCTGCTCGGAATAGAAATCTACTTGCGAGATACGCAGACAGCACGAAAGTGGATTTTATTCTGTACTAAAGTTATCCATCTTTTACTGCTCCAAGAGGCTCCAAAATGATCTTTTTTTTTTCTTCGTTACACAGGAAACGAGAACGAAATTGTTTTATAGAGAATATTAGCTCCAACAACAAAGGGAAACACACAGCTTTAAAGTTCAATCTCCCACTTACGCACTTACCTTAGAATTATGCAAATTCTATAATCCCTGCATTAAAACAACCGCCGAATTCTCAAACGCATACATCACGAGCGGGGCCTAATCTTCGCGACTACTAGAAAACATTGTTGTTAAATACAGTAAAGTTAAACAAGATCAGTCGGGTAAGCAAATATACGCACCGATGTCCTTGCATAAATTTTACGTACATCTATCTCTCCCTCCCACAATACATACATTATAATATATTGTTGCAACTATATAGATTCGCTGCGAAACTATCTCTAAAGAGGCTTATAACCGCAACCAAAGGTAAAAAAAAAAATATCCCTGTTCGTAGAAGAAACTTCGACGCGGCGATAATCGCAAGATAACGTCGCGGCCGTCGTCACGAGGGTCTTGCTCCCTTATACACACGCAGGCGCGCAGTGATTTTTCCTCAAGCTGTAGCACATTACCGGCTAATTCCCGGCTTACGGGCTTCCCGCCTCTCTCCCTCCCTCTCTCTCACACCCTCGGGCCTATACTGCTTTCAAGCCTCTCTCTATTGTCTCGCGCGTATACATAATCGTATGAGCGAGGCGCACCTCGCGACTCTCTACCTATAGCTACCCGCGCGCGGTGTCTTAGTCGATCAGCATCAGCGCGGAATCGAGTTATCCTCGGGCCCGGGCGCGATAATGAATTCAATTTGCCCTCGAAAAGCGCAACGCGCGCGCGCCCCCCCTGTGTATATGTACGGCTACATATATATATAGGGTTATATTATTCCCGGGCCTACATACGTAATGTAATAATCGGCGTGTATATCAGCCATATGGCCGAGGGGTGCCCCCCCAGCCTCCCCCTCTCTAGTGTATCCAAGAGATTTCGTCTCGCTGCGTGTGTGTGTGTGTGTATGTATGTGGAGAAGGTTATGGATATTGATGGATGTAACGCTGCGAGTTAGTTTGGTTTTTGGATTTGGGAGAAAGATTGCCTTTTCCGGGTAGATTATACATTATGCATCACGCGGAGGGGATGATGAGGATCATTCTTAGTGGTCATGAGTAGTGTGTGTGTGTGGTTGTGATTAAGGAGCGTCTCTCGTGTTGTTTGGGTTTGGAAAAAATTGTTTTGGGGGTGAGTTTTTTTTTTTTTCAGCGAACAGTCGTCACGATATTTTTTTTAGACAGGGAAATGAATTATATTCAGATTTTTTAATAATAATTACATATTCGCAACGTTCTGAACGATCAGAGTTGGAAGAATTATTAAATCTCATCAAAGTAATTATGACACTAGAAACCATAATAATTCTCGTAAGAAGTGTATAGCACGCGTCCCAGAACTTTATCTCCACAACAATCCTCTCCCTGCAAACCACATTACTCTCCAGGACATTATCGCAAACCTCGTTACCAATAATAATCCAACCGAACTCGCCCACAGCCACACGACAGCTCACCTATGAACACACTTAACAGACTGCAATCGCCGTTCCAATAATAACACCTTCTCGCTAATTCGGCAATCCACGTAATAATCGAATCCCTCTTGCGCACTCGCCTTCCTATATAATTCAATGAAAAACGCAAATCCGTACATATACGTATACTGCAATCATACTTGCGGCATGTCGCAGCACTAATAAATTTCCCGGGCACCGCGCTGTCCCAGAATCAATAATAATAACACACGCGCGCATATAAAACTAATCCACCTATCCGGCAATAAATCCGTCGAGTCGAGTGCGCGCCTAATCAGCTCTCTCTCCCCCCTGGGCAATAATCGTTCGCTCATGAAATTCAAAAACATGGCCAATCGTACCTACTACTACGGGAGAGAAAAAAAAAAGATGCACGCGATCAGCAGGGGGAGACGTATAATGCGAATCGATCGTCGTACACGCGCCATTTGCATCCTTGCGCGCACCTACTCTCTCCGTCTGTCGCCGATATACACTGCTCTCTCTCTCACTCTCGGGGGGCGGTAGTGATTCTGATTAAATCAGCATTAGAGGGGTGGTAGCAACAGCAGCAGCGTACACAAGAGAGATGAAAGCGAGCGAGCGAGCGACAACGACACCAAATGTCGAGTAGTATAGTGACGCGCGGGGGGAGCGGCGGGATTTAATCAGCCGCGACTTTGTTACAAGTACGCACGCAGGTGTCGTCCGATGGCTATCGGCAGCGCGTACGCACTTTGCACGAGACGAAGGAAGAGGCGGAGATAAGGGATCTATTAGCCGGATGTATATATGTGTGTATTGTTCGGTGCGTAGGGAATGAAAGAGTACTGCATGCGCACTTGATCCGTATTTATATACACGTGTGGATCGGCACCAACTGTCGTGTAGCGCGAGGTGCGTGTACGTACTCCGAGTAATTAATCGGCAATTAGTTGATGATGGTAGGAGGGATGTAGGCGGGGTATGAATAAAAATAGGCGAGATTAGAAAATTGAGAGTGGGTGCAGTAGCGGATGCGCATTCTTTGAGGTATAAGGAATGAAATCAAATTATTCTATACAAGGTTTCGAACTGTATTTTGTAATTTGAATAATGAAAGCGTCGATATATATATATAAAGATTAGAGCTTTTTATTGAATGATTAGATTTATTATATTTGCAACGAAATAATACACGCTAAAAAATTTCTCTATATATATAAAAATTCATCATACAAAGTTTCGAAAGTACGTCGAAAAATTATCATACACCTCGATCCTACACTGAGAAAAGGATTTGTTTACTGTTAACATGGCATTGTAACTGTTAACATGCGTATGTTTAAATATGACCAAATATAAGCATTGTAACAGTTATAATGCCATGTTAACAGTTAAGTTACCATGTTCTCATAAACAATTTCAATATGTTACCTGAGAACATTTAATATTGTGTAAGAAAAATCTTTGAACGTTCTAAAATTCGAATACCGAGTTTAAATAGAAAAATGCGAAGCGCCAGTATGAACTGAAAAACTCTAGATTCTTCCGCGGTCGTTGCAAACCGAATGTTATTCTCAGAAAGCGAGGGTGGGCCTTAGCACCCCGCGTGACGACGCGCTTAACGCTGATTGGCCGCAAGCGACCTCTCCTTCGCTCCGAATTTCGAGCTGGAGCATTTTACGTATGCTGAAGGCTAGACGCAGGGTTTTTGGACTCGGCGCTCGTGAGTGACGCACGAAGGTGGAACTATAACAAGAAGGGCGAGCGCGCCCTCAAGGTCTATTCGGTCCCCGCACGCCTTGCGGTCAACTCGCGCCACGCGATCGGTGTAATTTTAAGTAAATACGAGTTTGTACCTTTTCACCATTTTATTATTTTATAATAAACTCTTTTTTTGCCTAGCGGGCCGAAAGTACCACTTTCGCTCCCGGCGCCCGATCGCGAAGGTTGTATTTTCGGCCTCGCTAGGCAAAAAAATAGTATACCCTCCACGGGAGTAAAATTGGCCAGCCCACAGCTCGTGTTTACCACCCTCGCCTCCGGCTCGGGTGGCAATTTACACGACCTGTGGACTGTCCAAGTTTTTTCCTCCCTTGGTGCGTAATATACTATTATACCCTTCACTTCATATTCAGACATTTATTTCCGTTCCCATAACCAACCTTACAATTGTAATAGTTGTAATATACTTATTATAGTAGTTTTTTAATCTAATGGCCAATGTTTTACCAGGATGATGTTGTTTCATAACAAAAACGTTTGAAATAAAAACATCATTTATTTTTTTACTCCAAAGTCTCGGACATTTTTATTGTTTATCCTGATAAGGGACAAACAATAATAATGTCCGAAACGTTGGAGTAAAAAACTAAATGGAGTTTTTATTTCAAACCTTTTTGTTGTATAACAACATCATCCTGGTAGAAAATGAGCTATTAGATTAAAAAACTACAATTTACAAGAACTTCTACCATCAGCTACTTTCAAATCTGAATATGTTATTAGTTAATACAGATATTGTAACTATTACAATATCATATTTTATCCTTAAACATGTCAAATTGTATTTCAAATAGATAAATATGTTAACAGTAACAATATTCTTCTCTCAGTATAGGCTCAAACACCATGGAGAAAAATCACACTTCCACGCGATTTCCAGCCGACCGCGCCCATTGCCAACCCATCCACGCGAAATTTGAATCCTCCAGCCTCCTCGTCTCCTCATAATCAATACACACCCAAATCCACGTAGATGGTGTAATCACTCGGAACGAAAATACTCGTCCACACTTCTGCGTGACAACGGCGCGCACTCAACTCTCCTCGCTGCTCTCTCGCAGCCTCCGTACAACAATCATCCTCTCTTCTTCGCTCCTCGAGTGCCATCGACGCGACACAATAGACTATAGCCACCCCTCGCAGATGACACTATACGTACCCTCCCCGGTTCTCCTCACGACAATTACATCATACCACGTATACAGTGCGTATATATACACCTACAGTAAAGGATGAAAGCTACCGTGGCGGCGGCGGCGGCGGCCGGAATTCCCAGATCCAGCGTAGTATCGCGGATCGACATCAGCGCAGCGTCATCATCGCGCCGATGGCTATGCGCGTTATCTCGCGCATCGCCCGGAGAGAGGCTAATTCCTCCGGCTGCTACTCCTCCTCCTCTCTGCGCTCGTGTAGCGATGGCTTCTGACACGATTATTACACGCGGCGAACGTGTTTCAGCAGGAGGAGGAGTAGGTAGAGAGAGAGAGAGAGGAATGCGAGAGAGAGAGGGGCGGTTAATGAGGAGAGGGAGTGACGCTGATGCCGGAGATAAGGGATAGAGCCAGCATGCGTGTGATAGGAGATGAGGTCGGAGAGGCTTTGAAAGTGGAATAATTATTGGTTGGCGGGGTCTAAGGACAAAAAGTGAAGTGAAAAAGGAGTTTACATCGTAGTTAAATTTATTGTTGTTATAATTGCAATATGGTTCCAGAAGAGTCGATTCTTTAACAAACTTTATATAGTATACATTTACTTAATATCAAATCGCGTTTGGCCATTATTTTGTGTTTGTATACATCTTAGATGGTATTTTGTAAACCTTTACAGAAGTACACCTAATAGATATTTGTCGCTATACGACAAATCTGCATTTGTATTCGATACCTCGCCACACTTTATTTTCAGGACCTCGAATTAAGCCACGCACCAGCTTGCGCTCAAATTACCTTCTCATTTCTTTCTCACCTCCGCACCCGCAGCGGATACCTCATTTATCACGAATTTGTCGAAAAATCAAGCGTATCGTTATGCCTCCCCCGATCGTCGCAACATGTGCGGCCATCGAATTCGTCTCGCCCAACAGTAACACGCTAATGACGCGCATTGTCCTCTTTTTTATGTATCTATCTATAGTACACATATCCCACGCGCTCGTGTGACAGCGTCAACAACAAACGAATATGACTAATTTTTCCAATCGTCCGCGGCGAGCGTGTGTCTATTTTTATAAAAGTCGCTCGGGATGAATCAACGCGGCTTCTGAGCAGCAGTCTGTGTGTATATGTTCTGGCCTAATGGAGTGCGGCTCTGCTGATGCAGATGACGCGAGGTTGTTTGTTGTTTGTCGGGTGGTTCGGCCTCGGTGCATTATTGTAAGAGAAAATGTGGCCGTGGAGGTGATGGGGCTTTGTAGTGTGTTTGGTTTTTTAAGGAAACTTTAGCAATAACGCAATATATTTTTTTAGAATATCTTTAATTAAATTATACTAAAAGGTCTTTTTGTGAATTGACAAACATTATAGCAGTCTTCTTTTGGTGAATATTTTATTGTATATTATTAAATTTGAGGTTCAGACTGATAGTAATGCTATTATGCCCCCTACACTATCTGTTGTGATTGTGACTAATTTTTTACAAGATGAAAAATCTTTTTTGTCGTTCAACACAAACATCATTTTATAACTGAAATTTTTATTATTGCAATGTGGTTGTAAATAACAGCCATACGGGTTGACATATAACCTAAGCTTACATTTCCATACACTTTTACGTTCGAATGCATTTTTATTTGAAAACATACACTTTTATATGCGTATGCACTTTTGCGCGTGCACGAGCCTTTACGCCATGTATACCTGCACTTTTGTTGGTATTACTATAAAAAAGTAGTATATTGTACGCAGGGGAAACAAAAATATCTATTTCAAAACTTACTCACTATACATATTATAAAAGATTTTTATTACTTTCACTACAATAACTACAAAGCCCAAAATTTGTTCCCACTACAGACACATATTGTTCACCACCTTACCCTTCCCATCCCTATTCAAAACGCCGCCTATACACACGTATACTTTACACTCGCTAATTTCATCAACACAATATGCACACCGATCGCGCTCAATTTCACGTGGCACGCGTCGGCTCTCAATTTCACATGTGGGAAAGTGTTTTCGCGGGGGAGTATATACATATTACAGAGAGTAATAACGCGACATTACCGCGCGCGCGGGCATAACGCGCAGATCATATTTCCTCTGTGCGCGCGCTCATGGGAAAGTTTCTATCCCGATGAGCGTGCACTTTTGCTCGCGGTCCGTAAAGTTTCCGGCGACGCTTATTCCTTTTTTTCGTTTAGAGGGGCTCTCTGCGTGCACGAGCGGTTAAAAATTAAAGGCTGGCGAAGGTAGCTGAATAAGTTGGCTCGTCTTCTGCTTCTGTTGGTCATGCGTAATTTGGAAATCGCATGTTGCTGGAGATACTTAGATAAAAGGTCGTTTGAAATCTTTATAATGTAAAAGTAGCTTTCGAAGGGAATCAAATTTTTTATTTTATTTTAGATACATTTATGGGTATAAACCCTTAAATACATCATGATTAAAATAACATTTATTACAGTCGTTTTAATAGAATTGTATCCCTGGTAAAAATTCATCTATATGAAATGGCCAAGAAGTTAGAAAATAGCTAGTAAAACTGGCTAATTAATTGCTATGATGAAACGATTTTTCGACTATTATTTGCCTATTTCTTAGATTGACGTCACAACAAAATATTCGTATTTGATTTACTTACTAATTTTATCTTTGATGAAAGAGCATTAAAGTGCATTCGATGGCTTACCAAAATATAAATAAATAACATTAACTAATAACTTGTACAGGTAGTTATATCTACCGCTTAAGGATTACGCTATGTAATTTGTCTGGTTAATAAATAAAAAAAAAATAAAAAATAAAATAAATCATTTGCTGTACTCATTCTACGAATAATTCAGCAAGACTTTTATTTCTCCATCTAATTCCGTCTCTCTCATTCCTTGTCATAACTGCAAGCCTTCTGCTAGCCATTTTCAGACTAAAGAAACTGATCAGTTTTAATACCTTTAAAATACTCAAGAAAAAGCTTGTGCTTGTTTTCGAAAATCTTAATCTATTTTTCAATCTATTAATTGGCCAAATAATAGAGAAAAAGCGTTTCATCGAGAGCTAGAAACTGAACAAGAGAAATTCCCATTTTTATAGCAAGTTTCTAATATAAATGGTCAGTTATTAGTTATAAAATGTTCTGGATTTCCACCAGGATAGTAATAGCGGCTTAAGAACATTTTTGGAAACTCGATATTTATGTAATTTCAGATAAATTAATTCTCAATGAATTCCAATTTCTACGCAACCTAAAAGTGGGACAGTTAAAAGTATATACAAGTACACAATTTTCCTCTTTCAATTCTCTAAAGTGCCTAACTGAGTAGGGGTGTACTCTTATAAATAAATCGGCTAGGGCGCCTGGGTACTTAACAGTAGATGTTAAATATTTGTACATAAAAACGGCCTCATTGAAACAATCAGTAGATTTGATTGAAAATAAACCAATTTGTTTCGATATCGAACTATAATTATAGTCGAATCTACTTATTGGCACACGAATTTATAAGACAAATGTCGCAAGAACTTATGTTCAACCGATTCCAGTAGCCTCGTAAGATATCCCTGATAGAGAGATGAGATCAAAGACTCGTTTTTGGATGTATTTTTAGCATAAATAAAATGAATTGTTCAATGTTGTTGCTTTTTATATTTTAACATTATGAAGGTTTCAAAATAAACGGGCTAACCGTAAAAAAATGAAAGAAAGAAAATTAGACAGAGATTGCAGCTATTTGTATTTTCATAAATTACATCTCGAAACTCGAACGAGTGTTTTCATATAACAGCATATCATTTCACTCTTCATCTACATTCAGTTCTAATTGTGCTCTCGATAAGAGTAGACGTGTTTACATCGAGCTCCAGCCAAGTATGTAAATACTAGTTCAAGTGTGTTACTGTGTATAAGTGCGAACGTTAAAATCACTGATTTTCTCAATTTTGAATATAAATAGACATAAACTGCTAACCAAAATTCAAAATTTTATCTTTTTAATAAAAGTCAATCGGCTAACATGGCCGCTACTGAAAAAGTCACTTTGGCTTCGCCGATAAACACCGATAATAACGAAAAGTGGAACTCAGTTTATAAAAAACGACAAAGAAACAGCCCAGATGAAATAAAAGCTAATTTTAAAAAACGTCAAACGCAAATCAGAGACTACTGGCTAAGTAATCCAGTGGTGACTCAAAACAATTATGAAAAACTAGAACTCGCAGAGGATGTAGTTCCTGCAGGAGAAAATAGTGAGAATTCTAGTAAAGCGAGTGCTCAAAAATCACCACCAATCTTCGTAAGCGGAGTGGAGAATATAGCACCTTTGAAAACCCTTCTCGATAAAATAGCTGAGAATAACTACACTTTGAAAATACTTTCTAATAACGAGGTGAAAATTCTACCAAACTCCTCAGAAAAATATCTTCCAATAGTAGAAGAGCTCAAGAAGAAAAAAACTGAATTTTACACATACCAGAGGAAGCAAGACAAAAGTTATAAAACTGTTTTAAGACACATACACCCGTCAGCTGATACTGGAGAAATACAACAGGCAATAGAGGAACACGACCATAAAGTATTAAGAGTAACAAATATACGAGATCGATACACGCAAAAACCGTTACCCTTGTTCTTTGTAGAAATTCAACCCAATGATAACAATAAGGAAATATACAAAATAGATAGATTATTGAATACAATCGTTAAATTTGAACCACCATATAAAAAAAGAGATATACCTCAGTGTATTAAATGTCAAGGATTTGGTCACACCAAAAATTACTGCTACAGGAGTGCGGTATGCGTTAAATGTGCTGAAAAACATTTAACAAAAGACTGCTCGATAAAAGAAAAAATACAAGACGTTAAATGTGCAAACTGTGACGGTAATCATCCTGCTAGTTATAAAGGATGCATTGTTCGTAAGCAACTGCAACAAAAATTATTTCCTAAACTCAGAGAAAAAACCGTAGTGCAAAACTCACAAAGTTATCCTCCAAATTTAAATAATTTTATTAAATCTAATATATCTTTCGCTCAAGCCACAAGCAGTCAACCAAAAAACATCATAACAGAATCTATACAAACAGAGACAGAATCCCAAATAATAACAAAAATAGCAGAAAAATCAAACACAAATAAACTCGAAGAAATGATACTTCAAATGATGACAAGAATAGATACAATGTTAAACCTTCTTACAAGTTTGATAAATAAAATTCAATAATGAAATAAAAATAGCAGTCTGGAATGCGAACGGTTTAGCACAAAGAAGTCTTGAATTAAAGAAGTTTCTAATCGAACATAATATTGACGTAATGTTAATATCAGAAACTCATTTTACATATAAAAACTACTTGAAAATTCCAAACTATTTCATATATGATACAAAATGTCCTACTGGGAAAGCGCGCGGCGGAACTGCAATTATCATTAAATCTAATATTAAGCATTATGAAAATGTAAAACACATGGATGATTATCTACAAGCAACCAGCGTAACTCTGGAAGATGTAAAAGGATCAATCACTCTATCAGCAATATATTGCCCACCTAAGCACATTATCATAACAGAGATGTTTTCAAAATTCTTCGTAAGTCTTGGACACCGTTTCATTGCTGCCGGAGATTACAATGCTAAGCACCCATGGTGGGGGTCTAGATCTTCGGCTGGAACTCCACGAGGTAGACAGCTTTATGCAACTATGCAGTCACAGAATTTATTCCCGATTTCAACCGGAGAACCCACCTACTGGCCTACTGATAAAAATAAGACGCCGGACCTCCTTGATTTTGCCGTAGTAAAAGGTATCAACCCCGACTGTCTCACAGCTACATCCTGCTTAGATCTTTCGTCAGACCACTCACCGATCATTATTTCTTTTAAACAACAACAACTTAAAATGAACCAAAAAACACCACATTTGTACAATAAAAATACTAACTGGGGAAAATACAAAGAATATCTAAATAATAATCTAAACTGCAACATCTCACTTAAATCTATAGATGAACTCGAAAATGCAATAGAAGAATTCAACATACAAATACACAACGCCGCTAAAGAAGCTATCACATTATTTGAACATCCGGAAAAACAACAGCACATTGCTAAACACATACTTGAAAAATACGTGAAAAGAGACAGTTAAGAAAAACTTGGCAAATTTATAGATCCAAACATATAAAAACTAAATTAAATAAATCAATTAAAGAATTAAAAACCTTGCTTATAGAAGAAAAAAATGTCGGCATCCAAAATTACTTACAAAACTTAACTGCAAATAAAGCAACTGAATATTCCCTCTGGAAAGCCACTAAAAAACTTAAACGTCCACTGCAACATATACCACCAATCAGGAAATCTAATGGAGATTGGGCCAGAAGCGAAACGGAAAAAGCTGATACGTTTGCAAACTATCTCAGTGAAGTTTTCAAGCCAATAAATCGAGAAATTACCGAACCACAAGAAGAAGAATTGTTTAAACAAGAAGATCACCATGCCCAAGTTAGTCCTTCAATAAACATCAAAATTAAAGAAGTGCAAAAGATAATCAAAGCCCTTAAGACCAAAAAATCACCTGGATACGACGGAATAAATGGCAAAATAATCAAGGAGCTACCACAGAAAGCGATCCGATTTCTTACTATTATATTAAATGCAGTCTTTCGTTTGTGTTATTTTCCAAGCCAATGGAAAGTTGCACAAATAATATTAATAGAAAAATTAGGCAAATGTCCAGACCTCGTTACGTCATATAGACCTATCAGTTTACTGCCAGCTATTTCAAAAATCTGCGAAAAACTTATTCTCAACAGACTCAATCCAATTATTCATTCCAAGAAGTTGATTCCTGATCACCAATTTGGCTTCCGCAACTGTCATGCTACAATTGAACAAGTTAACCGATTAACTGTAAAAATACAAGAGACCTTCGAAAATAAACAGTACTGCTCTGGAGCTTTTCTAGACGTTGCCCAAGCCTTTGACAAAGTATGGCACAAGGGATTACTCTATAAACTAAAGAAGTACTTTCCAAAAAATTTATATAAACTATTAAAATCATATTTAACAGACAGAACATTTCAAGTAAAAATTAACCAAACCGTAACAAAACTGTTCCCTATAAACGCCGGAGTACCTCAAGGAAGCGTGCTAGGCCCTACTTTGTATCTGCTGTATACTTCTGATCTACCTACAATGCAAGAAATCACTACAGCAACATATGCAGATGATACAGCAATTCTTACAAGTCATTCAAGTCCTGAAATAGCATCCGAAAAACTAAAATATTTAGATCTGATCAATATATGGTTTAAACAATGGAGAATTAAAGTCAATGAAACAAAATCAACTCATGTTACATTCACACTTTGTAAAAAGACTTGCCCCCCACTCCTGCTAAATGATAAACCCATACCGCAAAGTGACAACGTTAAATATTTGGGAATACATCTGGATCGTCGCCTCACTTGGAGAAAACATATATGGACAAAACGAAAACAACTAAATCTCAAACTAAGAAAAATGTACTGGATACTAGGAAATAAATCTGAGTTAAAACTTGAAAATAAAATACTTATATACAAAACTATTCTTAAACCAGTGTGGACTTACGGAATTCAACTCTGGGGATCTGCAGCAACTTCTAATATTGAAATACTCGAAAGATTTCAATCCAAAATACTTAGAAACATAGTGCATGCTCCTTGGTTTGTCACAAATGAAATCATTAGGAATGACTTGAACATACGAACAGTCAAACAAGAAATAGAAGCACACTATAGTAGGTACAAGGAGAGACTAACAGAACATCCGAACCATCTGGCAGCAAATTTAATTGATGTAATCCGATCCAGTACAAGACTTAAAAAATATCAAATTATTAATGTGTAGTTGTAAAATGTTCTGTATACTAACGTATCATTATATTATTATAATATTATATTACCATAAATATTGTTCTCTTGTAAAAGCCTATATTTAAAGGATTTGTAACAGTATTAACCAGTGGGTCTAATACTCTCATGTTATTGTAAATACTTGTATACTATTTACTTATTGTCAACTAGACAGATTGTAAATAAACACGGTTGAAAAAAAAAAAAAAAAATCTACATTCAATAAACGAATAATACTAAAAAAGGCGCATATCATCCTACCAATTTTTTGGTTTCCTAACCATATATCTATACGATAATTCTTTTCCCTCCTCCCTTCAGCGCACTTATACAAACCACTGTATACCACCCACTGTATCCCTCCTTCTCCTCCTCCACCGCTCGCGCTTCTTTTCCGGGAAACAATTTATACCCGGCGTATATATCCCATTAAAACCATCGATCATCGAATCTCCGTCCATCCGAAACTCTCGGGGCTCTCTTTCTATTGAAAGAGCGGTAGCGGTCCGGAGACACTCCATTAATCTCGGGCACGCGCAAGCACTCGTAAAAAACACCGCAGCGCTAATACATCCCGAGAACGCCGGGGGCACGTGTCGTGCCGCAACGAAGAGACAATGAATATATATATATATATATGCGCGGATATGGCCGCAATGAAAATATTGATGATGCGGGGCGGTGAGGCTAATTATTCAAGCGTATTTTTTGGGTAATACTTCCGCGAGAGGGGAGCCGCCCCCGGATCCTTTTATTAGCCATATTCTTCGTGGCATGATGCTTCTTCCGTATATATATATATATGTTATGTCGATTTATTAATGACGATGATGCGCGTGTACTTACCGTGAGAATCGCGGGTGGTTGGTACATTATCAGGATATTGTATGCGTATATATAGGAGCGGCGAGATTTTCGATGCGTAAGCAGGCTTTCGTTATATAATAGGTTTTTTTGTGGTTGAGCGCCGGAATCGCTTGATATGCGTGTATGGGTAAATTAATAAAATATATATTAGTGAAGAAAAATGAAAATCTATGATATTATTTATAATATATATATACACTAAATATATAGTTTATGCGATAGGTGTGTGAAACCTTATTTTCAGTTTAAAATTTATCGTTTCATTTTTCGCAACACTGAAATCTTCGGACCGTTATAAATTTTTGATCACTTTTATTTTGTCACCACATCTATTCATACACATAAATTTTACTTCGCATACAATCCCAATCCAGCCCACGGCATCTCAACCTTGCGCAACGAAAAAAAAACCCGGAAAAATCTGCTCGTCAAGACGTCAACCGTACATGTCTCGCTTCACGCTTTAAAAAAAAAAAAAAAACTCTATAAGCGAACGATCGGCCAACCAAATACACTGACGCCGTATGCGTCAGTCCGCAAAAAGCTTAAAAATAAAAAAGAGGCGCACACCCCGCCCGCGCGTCAATATACACACACACACATACGGCGCGCAAAAGTATATAAGCGGGAGGGCAATGAAAATATACGCGCGGCACGTGACGTCACGGCAGCCGTCAATTAGGCGTCGCGTGCCGCAACACCGTCGCACGCGTCATTTGTCAGAACCCCCCCGCAGGGGGTTTTGCTGCGAGCGTGCGCGTATTATGTAGCGTCAATGCGACGGTCCGGGTTTTTGCGGTGTCTGTGTATGCGAGGATGCGGGAGAGGCTTTTTCGGGAAGAATTTTCGAGTGATTTTGATGGTTTCGAGCGATGTATGTGTAGTATATGCTTGATGTGCGGTATATCCATTTGCCTGCAATTTTCTTTTCCTTGATTTTTGTTTTCAATATGATATTATCAAAAATTTATAACCATAATTTTCGTAAATATAGGGATTGTAAGGAGTGCATATTCTCTTAGAATACAGATAGACAAATGTTATAAAATGTAATTAAATGAAACAAGAAGAAGTGTAAGAACTACTACAATCGCATTTATTCGTCAATTTATATGTTAATTTTGATCCCTTAATATTTTTTGTGTATTAAACAAAAAATACTTTGTCTTCGCACACCTAAATGCAGATAAGTGTGAAAAAAGTCTAATGAATGTAAAAATCGTAGCTACATGATTTTTTCAATTCTTTGCCCTTTCTACAGTTGTCTTCACACTTTACTTCTCACTGCAGAAACAAAAAGAAAATCATTCAAAAATAAAAAACCAATCATACAAGACTACACAAGATATCCCTCTCCAACAACCATCAGCTCTTGACTTCTAATCCCAGTTGAATTACAATCACACCATCCCCAACCTAATCAATTTCTCTCTCTTTCTTTCCCGCAATATAACAATAATTCCGTCATCTCTCAACCGCGGCCAATCGCACCTGAACCGCCTGAAAAACGAGCGCGCCACGCGTATATACGCATGCACTCGACTCCCGCGGGAGACTAGACTGCCTGCGCCGGCTTTTATTTTCTCCCGAGTGCAATAGCGGCTGATTGGAGGCCACGTGCCGCGTATACTATGCGATGAATTCGAGCGGACCCGCCACGTGCGTGTCTTGCGACTTTTGCACAAAAGTCGACGCGCTTTCGCGAGGGGAGAGGACGCGCCGCGAGCGACGGTCACTTTGCGGTGTGAAACGGTGATGATGATGCGAGGGGGTGTCGACGGGAGAAAGGGTTTGTCGGTTTGATTATAGTTTGTTGTGTAATATAGCTTATTGTTGGAATTGAGATTCCAAGTGGCCAGAGAGAGAGAGAGAGAGAGAGAGAGAGAGAGAGAGAGAGAGAGAGACGCGCCAGAGGTTATTATAGTTTTTTTTTTTTTTTTTAAGTTACAAAAGTGGTTGTTGATGTAACGATCGTTGCGTTACTGCCCGTTGGAGTTGTATAGCCTTTAAATCACTATTAGATATATTGCGCATAGGTTCGGCAGATAAGTACTGTACTGAGTTTTACGAAATTCTTTTATTTGCTCGTTGCGTACAAGTGTGTACCAATCGCGTTCTAGAAACTCGAATTACCTATATGCGTTGTTTTTTCATTTAATCTTCAGATGAATATTTGTCTACGTACGTTATACAGTGGAGTCAACAAAATTTTTTGTTTCCATCCAAAATGTAAATATTACACTGCAAATTACGATGATACATTATCGCTATGTGATATATTCCTATAACTTATATTAAATACGATACAATTCAGACCTGATTATTTTGCAGAATTAAACCCTATCCGAACGTATAAACACGTAATACTCCAACTTCAACACAAAACAACTATAAAACCCTATACTTACCTTCCCACCAACAACAAAGTCCATTCTCTCAAACGTACCTATACGCAAACCCACATCAATTCAAGAACAAAGCCGTCGTCATAGCCATCCATCGACGGGGGTGTAAGTATAAGTCTGGGAAACCGGGACGATTCTAAACTTTCCAAGGTCCTCGCGAAAGTTTCACACACGCACTCACACGTGGGTGAAGGGACGAGGGACAAAAGTGAGCACGGCGGTAATGAATTAATTGCGGCGACGGCGCGTGCCCGGAAGTTCGACTAAGGGACTTCCGCTGCGCGATGCGCGCTTAGGCCGTTTCCATTGTTCCGGAAAATATTTATGCCCTCTGACGGACCCCGACGACGATGACACGCCGCGCCCGGCGTGGGAGTTGAGGTTGTGATGATGTCGATGGGTCGAGAAGTTTACGAGCGATGCGATGATCTTCGCGTCGTGGGGTCGTGTATAAAGTTTTGGAAAAGCTTGACAGTTAAGAATACTTGACATTTATTTGTACTTATTATGATTGTCGTCTTCGTTTTCAGCAATTTTTTTCGGAAGGGGGGGGGGGGATATTTTATCAGAATGGTAAAATGATAGGTGAGTATTTTCTCAGAAAAGTAAAAAAATAAATTAGAATATCTTATGATAAATGGGTAAATTTTTCAAATGTTTAAAAATGTATAATAGGCATATAAAACTTCGAAAAAAATTGGCAAGAAGGCCATAATGTTTTCATTAAATTATTTTTATATAATATGTGATATAAATTTTTCGAATGTCATTTCTACCTAAGGATTAAATTGTAGAAAATGCAGTGATTTAGAAAAGCTTATATAACGTCGACAAATTAGCTAAAAATCGTATACACGGAGAAAAATAACATAGGAAAAATTACCATATTTGATTGTAAGTCGAGGACAGACTGAAATCCTCCACAAAATTGCCATAATTTATGGTAAAAATTGCCATAAATTTATGGCAATTTTTCCTACATTGTAAAAATTACTATAAATTTATGGCAATTTTTACCATAAATTATGGCAATTTTGTGGAGGATTTCAGTCTGTCCTCGACTTACAATCAAATATGGCAATTTTTCCTATGTTATTTTTCTCCGTGTAAGAATGAATGTTTTAGATTTTTCGTAATTTTATTTTTCTATAGTTAAAAGTATATCTTTAATTTTGTGCAATCTATTTTCAATTTTTACAGACGCAAATTTTTTTTCGAAAGTAATTCCTCTTGTGTTCTGAATAGCTCGATCCCGTTCGGAATTTGCCGTATAGGATTCGGAAAATATTTTAACCGATAGTATATATTTTCTGAGAAAATCCTCATCTAACATTTTACCATTCTGATAAAATACCTCCCTCCAAAATTGATTCTACCTTTTTCCGACGGTCAACAAAATATTTTCCATTTCTCCTTTTTCACCCTTCACCCACCACACACATCCTATCGAGCCCATCTCACCTCCCCAGCTCATCCCCAAAGCACACGTATACGCGGCCACGCTAATATTCCACGCACCGAAGAGTCAACAAGCCATCCATAATTACGGCGCCTCGGTAACAATAATGACCGTCCGTGAAATTAACCGCGGTGTGTTCTTTTGTGCCCGTGATCGGCGCAGATTCTTATCGGCGCGCCTTTTATTGCACCCGAGTGCGCGCGCGCGCCTCTGTATCTGCGATCTTGAACGGGGGGTGCGGGCGGGTGCGAGGGGACAATGAGCTGCGTCCGCGATTATTGTCGTATCCTTGCGGCGCTGCTCTTTTATTTGCCGCGTGTGTATAGCTTTCGATCGCGATTGTAATTAATTCCCCGACTATATGCTCGACGATGAAAGGCCGTATGGCCGGGCTGTAGTGTGAAAGGGAGGCTTTTTGCTTTTGAAAATCGGATCGTCTGTGTTGTGTGCAGTATGGGTTTTTTTGTATTTGCTTTTGTATTATGGATTTTGTGTGTGGATTGAGGTGTGCTTTTTTGGCGGGATGCTAAATGACTTTTGTAGTGATGAAGTCGGTATAGAAAAATTTGAATTGTAATTTTTTAGTACTATAATAATTGAAAAAGTAGTACATCGTAAAAATACTTTTTTTTTCTTTTTGTCACTGTACATAAGAATGTCCCTATAGATTGCTCACTGAGTTTAGTCTATGGCTCGTATCAGTATACTTTATTAATTAACTTATGTTTCTTATTAAATTTAGTTTCGCTTAATTATTGCCATACCACGGAGAAAAATGGTTTAGGAAAAAGTACTGTATTTATAATAACCGTGGGACAGACTTAAATTATCATAAAATTTACTACAATTTATAATAAAAATTCCTATGTTTTGAGTAATTTTTACTATGTATATAGCAATTTTTTACTATAAATTGTAGTAAATTTTATGATAATTCGAATCTGTCCCAAATTTCCTATCGAATATAATAATTTTTCTTACATTTATAGTAAATTTTCCTACAAAATTTCTCTCAGTACACTATATCCGGATCAAGAACACAGATCAAATTACCAACATCCTGCCTTATTCTGTGACCAGCCACCAACGAATTCGTGTCAATTCTTATTATCGTAAGTTCACTAAGTACATTACCGTTTCATAAAAAAAAGAATACTTACTTACCCAAAATCCCAAACCTGTAAAGAAAAAAGAAGTACGTGACCGTCCGGCGTGACGACCTCTCCCTAAAAACCTACTCCCCATCACGAGCAATATACGTAATACTCGTCTCGCGTGATTACAAACAACGACAGTTGCGCTCCACCCCCGCACACTCCGGGTCATGATAAAAAGACTCGCACATCACAAAAGCCGGACGCGCACATCCCGATAATGAAAGGCACACACACAGGCACGTGTCGCCATTTTCCGCGTGTGTCTTTTATCTCGCGGCGCGTGGCTCTGTTTTGACAGAGCGCCTCGTAAGCTGACCGCGAATCATCGCCATTTGACTCTTTCATGGGAACGGCAATCAATCGAACTTTGTGTGCATGTAAGCGATGATTAGCGATAGCGGTGTTGGTATACATAATGTGTTTACACCTGTCACGAGACTGCGTACGCGCGGGTATATATATAGGGGCATTCGTTTTCGGCGGTTCTCACACCTAGCGAGCGTTTATCGCCGGTAAATGAGTGATCAAACAAGTGTGCGGGTACGTGTGTGTATTTGGATTAGAAGGGTGGGAACTAAAAGTTTAGGCGCCGTGACGGCGTGTTGGCTTTGAGATTAGCGCGTGTACCTATGATTCTTCTGCCGTGCACTGATTAATAATTTACTTCGTTTGTATTTTGTTTTATTGAACGGGTGTGTGAATTATCCTTTGTTATATAACGGATGGTATAATGGTTGTATGTTACGGGCAGAATTGAACAATAAATCAGCAGTGTAAAACGAATCTATTTAAATGTCGGAAGCAAATTACGAAAACATGGATATTAAATTGAAAGTGAAGTGTTAATATGATGAACCGGTAACGAAATAATTAATTGGTTGAATATTAGCTTTTTTGGATCTGACGAGGGCTGAGGTATAATAAAAAAAATACACAAAGTTTTTTCTAAAAATTAGTAAGTAGTAACGTTTTGTCAGCTTGGTCTGCTGACCTCTTCAGACTGAACAAATTTAAAATTTGACACATGTTAAAAAGTCAAAGGTTACCTAAAATTGACGATAAGCGAGTAAGATATACAACTTTATATGTACCACAACATTTACAAAAACTGTTATTTAGGACTTTGAACCAATTACAATTATTTATATTAAAAACAATCAAAGTACCCCGGCTCCCATACAAATAAAACCATCATCCCACGCATTCGACCGACGCCACCCAATCACCATACATATTTCAAACCATTAAAACGCCAAAACAAAAAAAAAAAAAAGAAATCCCCGTTCCAAACCGAGCCCATATATCACCACGCATTAATAGGTACATATAACACACTACATAAGCTGCAAGCTTGGCAGCTCTGTCATCGGTCGGCTGCATCGCGCACACATATAATAAAACTCCAAAGGCGCGCGTGCCGCTCCGAGACGCTTCCTCGTTTCCGAAATTAGACGACGAGTGTGAGTCGCGCGCCGCGCTGCGTACACTATATCGTGTACGCAGAGAGTAGAGTAGGTATATACGACACGGCAGCTGGGCCGGCATATGGCGCGCGCGTGCCCCCCGCGTATATATATATATATATATGGCCGCGTTTATCTCTGGCCGAGAGTGTATATCACTATAAAGTCGCATGGTCAGTTTGTTTTGTGTGTTCTACGTCCGTGTATATTGTGGGCCCGAGGCTTTGTGCAAGCAGTATTATATACCTGTTTTGATGGAGATATATAGTATATGTGAGAGATGGAGAGTCGGAATATTATAGATATGGGATCGCGAGAGTATTTGTTTTTTTTGTTTTGTGTGCGTATATATAAACGTATGGATGATTTATTGATCTTTTTCTGGCGGCGGCTGACGTCGGTTCCGTCCTTGCCCGTAATTTGCGCGCCGCGCGTGGCATCTGATAAGAGATCCGAGGACGCGATATATAGTCGGGCCATCGGCAATTTCCCTGAGCGGTAGCGTGTGCGTATATTACGCTATTGAATTCCTCAGATAAGTATAAAGAAAAAAATAGTCAACTTTTTCTACAGCACGTACCGCGCATACGAAAATTGCCGTCTTCCTTCGTATACCACGACGATCTACGAATCCTTTCCCATGCTAACTATATGACTGCGCTCTTTTACCCGCTCGCCCGCGAGATATATCCCACTATTACACACCACGGCTAATAATTCAAACAGAGGTGCGCGCGTCCAATTACCGCATCGCGTGTGTGTGTGTGTGCGCGTGTGTGATGTGCAGCGCGCTGACTAAGTGACCGCGCGGGGGCGAGTCGCGTGCCATAGTCACGCGATCGCGATATACGCGCATCAGGCAGGGTTGCACATCACCCTGTGTGTGTGTGTGTGTGTATTATGGGGTTGTGGAAGGAAGATGATGTTCAAGATTTTAAGTCGAACCGCGGGTGTATACTTTTGTTGGCGATGTTGTATATTCTTTTGAAACAGCTAGCAGATTGTAGCAAAATTATTTTGTATACTGCACTGAGAGGAAGTTTTTCTCAAATTGTTTATATTTAAGATGGCATTGTAACTATTAAAATATACATGTTAATAGCTACAATGCCAGGTTAATAGTTAAAATACCATGTTAAATGTAAACATATTCTTCTCTCAGTGTGGTGTTTTGAGAAGAAGCGGTGTTTTTGAGGTTTAATGCGGTAGGGAAACTAATTTATAATAATTATAAAATCTGAGCGACAAACTAACTATAACTATAAACTATATATTCTCTACATATATAAGTACAAAACTCATATTATAAAACGCAGTGTTTTGTTACGAGTGTGGTCTCGCAAATGGATTAACAATAAATCGAGAAGAATAATACTTACTCGATAAAAGAAAACATTACGGCGCCTGTCTGGGTCGACCCCAGGTCCTTCCGTTTTCCGTTATTGCTCATGTGCACGTCCTTTCTTCGAGTGCAACCGGACCCTACAGCCGTCGCGACAAGTATATATTCTACACGTCTAGACATGCATAAAATTCGTTCTTTAATGGCGGGCTCAAAACTCTTCTCAACAATTTTCCAAAATCTCAACCATCGATCCTTTATCAATGACCCTATATTCTTAAATACATTTCTTCGAATAAACCTGTCAAATCTTCATACTTCGGCCTCGGCTACCGTCCTACTTGCAAAACCACAGAGTGGACAATACCGTCTCCCAAGAAGAGTTAAAAAGAATCGGTGCAGCACGTATACATATAACCAAAAGAAAAACACACGCCCACGACGAGAGCAAAGCAAGCAGCATAATGTCCTGCTCCGCGGAGGCAAGTCAACGTTTTTCGGGGGCCCCACTCTCTCTCTCTCGCACAATATTGACACTGAGCCGCGCGTAAACATTTGTTTCTTTTTGCCCGCGCGTCCGTGTATACCGAACTGTCCCTTTGTCGGTCGCGCGCGACGTCTTTTTTTTCGATGTTATGTGTGTGGCGTGCGCGCAGGTACAAAGCAAAGAGCGCGCGTTTCGAATTAACGCAATGGGATTTTGCGCGCGAGGGGCGACGGCATTCCACTGCGCGTTTGTTTTCACGTGGAACTCGGGATATGTTTGATTAGGCGACGCTGTGTGCGGGGGTTTGGTGGGGATTTGTATGTTTGGAGGATCGCGGGTATTCGGGGTTTGTGGATATGTTATGGGCACTGGTACATGGATAATTTTTTATATCACTGAGAGAAAAGTTTTGGAAAAATTACTATACTGTCTCGTATAGCTACCATACAGTAAAGACCCAAAAAATTACCATGCTTTACAATAAATTTTACAATAGAGTATAGTAAATTTTCCTATATTTCTAGTAAAATTTCTTATAAAGTATGGTAATTTTTTGGGTTTTTACAGTCTGTGGTCGCGTTCCCTGCACAAGATGGTAATTTTTATTGAACGTTTAATACTTTTTCCTATACTTTTTTTCAGTGCATGAAAATCTCACTAGATTTCGCTAGAGCAAGGAGTGCAACCAACCTTTTGATTAAAAATCAAATTTGTTTTCTAACCTCGAACAAACAATTCTTGGATGGCTTTCTGGAGACAAAGTGTGATGATTTTTAGTCAAGATTGGTTGCACAACTAGCTCTAACAAAATCTAGTGAGATTTGCGTGCACGCACAGGTTTTGCGTGAGGTTGTAGAAGGCTTTTGAGAACGATTGAGGCGAGTGTGGAGGAGGTATATCGGCTCTGGAAGGTTTATATTTTCTCCGAGGTTGCTTAATTTTTTGCATTATACTTTGTAGATGAATTACAATTAAGAAGTTCTTCTGGGGGGTAGAAAAATATTTCGTATAGGCTTTTAATTTTTGCTACAAGTGGAATTTTCAAAAAAAAAAATTTTCTTTATAGTGTGTAAGGAATATGAAATGATGATAAAAAATAATAGTACAAAAACATTGTCGCCGTTACTAGCCCATTTTCGAGTTTATTTACAAAAAGACAATTTCCCACTATAACACAATAACTATAATTTGGTATGGCCGAGTTTCAACTACGAACGACCGTTAATCATCCGCCCTTCTAAAACAACCCAGAAACATCAAATTTTCACAAAGTTTTTCCACTTCGCTGCATTACACTGCACCATTTCCCCGATATATACACACGCACACATAGAGCGGCTGCCTGAATTTTTGAGAAAAACACGAGCACCGCTCTCTATTAAAAATGGGGGACTGCGTACATATACAGGCACGTTTTTTAAAAGCGCACGCGCGTGTCCCGTTCCGTCATTCATTCGATTCGTGTCACTTCCGTCATTCGCCGATGATCGACGCCGCTATGGCTCTCTCACTTTTTTTTATCTCGTTCTCTCTGTCGAGAGACCCCCTCGCGGCGTGAAAGGCGAAATCGGCGGGCAGGACTTTTAGCGAGAGAGCGGGAACGGCTAAAAGCTTTCGACTCTCTGTCGCGATATAGAATAATAACCGGGCGACAGGGAGTAATTGTCCTCACGAAAGAGAGAGAAAGAGAAGAGAGTGCGACGACCGGATTTTTGTTTTATTCTTTCAGAGGACGTTTTTGTACTTGTGAGTGGTGTGGATGAGAATAGTGAACATTTATTTGAGAATGTGTAGTTTAATAAAATGGGAGATGAATTATTTGTTGGTGAAAGTGAGAATGTAATAGGTAAAGTTGTAAAAGAATAAGTATCGTTATTTGAAATATACAAATTACTAGTTTTAATGGTGATTTTTGCATTTTTTACGCGAATTTTTGCTATTTATCAGAAAGTCTACACGTTATTTTTATATTATAATTTTTTTAAAATAAATGTCTTCTTGCGGGTTGGTTTTTAAACTAGAAAAATATAGAAAAACACCATATGACGAAAGTAATTTTAGTTTCTGATCGTATATGAGACCAGTAGTCCAATTCACTTTAAAAGCACTCTTTATATAAAAACCATTTCTGCGTTTCAGTCAACATTTATCAAAACCAAAAAAGAAACGTGACGATTACTCCACATGTCTGTAATTTAGAATTTTCTCATCATCATGCTACAACAATTGTTACTTTCGTATAACTTAACCTTTACCATATACTCTTATAAGTACAAACCTCTGCTATACTCATCATCATCGTAATCTTCCTAAGTATTCCCGAATCAGCACGAATAATAGTAATCCCGTCGCATTTGCCACCTCCTCTCCTACCGTATTCCCGATCAATTAATTCAGACACAACAAGAACCACATAACGAACTTTAATGACAACGTACGTACACAAAATTAATTCGACTCTACAAAAAAGATCTGAGCTTCCGGAACGACTATCAATTATAAACCTCCGTCTCGATAACTTTCGAAAAACTCACTTTTCATCCCAATCAAAGATTTCTCACTCTTTCTCGACAGGAAACGAATTTCCTGTCCCGCCGCTCGCTAATAACCGTCATCCACGGCCTTGTATATACACGAAAATCGACGGATTACCCGCGGGTGTTTTTTACTCCGCCGAAAAAAACGTGATTGGCCAAAATTACTCTTGTCTCAAAGAGAGAGAGAGAGAGATCACAGAAGTCAGGAGCGATTAGCCGTCGAGGTGAGTCCGCAGGTCCGGTAGCCTGCCGCGCATAGCCGCCAGCCTATCATTACGCGAGAGAGAGAGACAAAGAGGCAGTCACTTAGGCCCCGATGGACCGAGCGACGAAACAATGGCGACGTGCGGCTCCCTTTTTCTCTGTCTCTCTCTCGTCCGCCGGTCTTTCATCTGCGCGTGGAGCCGCGAGGCGCGCTCACCTGTCAGCCAATCGCGCGCGTTCGGCGCACCAGCAGGAATGCGGAGCGAGAAGAGAGCCTCATTGGCTGGAGCTAATGTGTCCGTGATGCCTCTTGTGTGTTGTTCGAGCAACCCTTTGCAGTGTCTCGTGTGTAAGTGGCGACCAAGTTGTGCAAAGCAAAAAGACGATAATTTTTCGATTGGAAAATTATGCACTTTTGTTTTTCGAAGCTGCAGTGTATAGGTATCGTGGACTACGCAATGTTTTATTTTTAGGCGTTTTAACGAAATTTTTAATAATTTCTGGATTTTTTATTACTCTGTGTACAGAGGATGTGTGTTGCATCAGGATTTAAGGATAATTATAGTGAGGCAATTGCAGACTATTTTCTAACTTTTTTTTCTTATAGCTACACTCAGAAAAACGATTCTCCGGTCGTGAAATAAAATTCCTGATCCCCAGAAAATCTTCGTGCGAGCAAAAAGGATTCCTCCTGCGCGAAAAATCATAAAAATCATCATCCTGCTGCAGGAAGCTTGACTTCCTGTTGTAAGATAATTCCTCCTTCCATCAGAAGATATCCCCTTGGCCCTATTTTTAGCGGAATTTCCTTTTCCGGCAAGCAGATTCTCGTTGATACAGGAAGATCGTTTTTTGAGTGTATAACTCCTAGTTTTCATCTCAGACCAGATCTTCAATCATTTTTTAACTAAATGCTACATTAATTCTTCAATTTTCTTTATACAGCACGTAAGGTTTAATCTAAACTTACGAACACTCAAAAATTAAAAAGTCCCTTCAACCAACGATTTTCTTCAGCTTTAAGGATGTTATGGCTATATCGTCCCTGTCAAAAGTTAGTTTTTAGCGTTAGAATGACCATAAATGATTATATGGAATAGTTAACGATTTTTCCGTACAGTACATCTATACGGAAATTAAATACGAATATTATAAGCATTAAAAATCAGGAATCGAAGCAAAATTGACAATGTTTTATTATTTTTTATTGTCATACAAAAAAGCATAGTACACAATATTTTAAAGATTTTCATAAAGTAATAAAACTTTGTCAATTTTGCTTCGATTCTCCTGATTTTTAAAGCTTACAATATTCGTATTTCATTTCCGTAATACTGGACGGAAAAATCGTTAACTATTCCATATACTTATTTATGTCAGTTCTAACGATAAAAACCAACTTTTGGCAGGGACGATATAGCCATATATAACATCCTTAATCAATTACGCATCTTATCCCCAACCATTTTCAGTACAACTTTCAAGCCTAACCCGTCCCCATCCTTCCTCACCACAACCCCAAGTAGCTCAACCCGCACGACACAGCAAATCCACAAAAGAAAACTACATTACACATCGATTCATTAAAAAAAAAAAAACACTCTAGCGTCGCACCACCTCCTCGAGCTCGAAAAAACCGAAAAGTCACGCACGATGCGCAGTCCTCGAGAGATGACACACGTCGTCCCCTGGGCTAATAGTCAGTTTAGCCGACATCCTCTCTCTCCATACACACACGCATGCAGGTGTCGCCCTGACTCGACAGAAGAAGATCAAAGCTCTCCGCGCGGAGGCGCGAGTGACACGCGCGGCAGCGGCGGCGGATTTTAAAGGTCGGACGAATGAACTCGTCTCTCTCTCTCTCTCTCTCTCTCTCTCTTCATTCGATACAATGCAAGAGAGCGAGAGAGATTGTCTCGATAGATTTTAGCAGTAGATTCGGGAGGGGAGGGGTGTACGAAGTGACGGCTCGAAGATGGTTGCACGCGATAGGACGCTGGGTGTATGGTTTAAGCCTTTTAAATGAATATAATAATATAAAGGATCGACAAAGGCGCGCGGCGCGGTTGTGGTTGAGGTGCGCGATGGGAGGGAATGCGATTTGGTAGAATCACCGCGGAGATTGTTTTATGATTTTGAAGGTGTATTTTCGACTGTGAAGAGACAAACTTGTCATCTGCGATTGAATTTTTTACTGTTTGCTATTCTGGAAACTCGAGTGAACAGCTAATTCTGTCGATTAATTATACCAGAAGTTATAGCAGATATCAAATAAAACTTAGAAATTAATTAATTTAAGAAAATAAAGGTTTAAAAAATGTGAAAGGTCATAAAATATATGCAAATTCGTCTTTGTTATGCGTGTGTATATAAAAATGTAGTAGTAGTAGTGTGTTTCGTTAAACATTTTGCTCTCGTGCGTAACGTAACGCACATATTTTATTCTAATAAAATCTTTACTCAACTATACACTAAAACCTTTTTTCGATACTCTATAAAAAAAAACTATACAACTGATGGCTTCTTGACACATGGCTATATAGAAAATGTATATAAAAATTATAGTCGATCACAGACTATTTTACAAACTTCAGAAACATAATGCCGCATGCTCCTACAGCACTCAGCTACCAACATCAATTCCAAATCAGAACCATATATCAACGCCTCATATTTCTAAAAACTCCATCTTTTACGGGAAAATTCGCCCGCGCAAACGGGTACAAAGGAGGCATCATCAGCAATCCTCCGCAACTGCGCGCTCCCGACAGAGTTATATATCGCCACAGCCCATACTCCCTCCCTCTCTCTCAATGTACACAGACGCAAAATACATACGCGTGGGCGCGTACACACCACAGCGCGAGCGATCGAACTCCTTTCGGCGACGGGGGCGGGTCTCGCTCGCTCCCGCGCGAGAGACGCTGGCGTATTAATGCGCCTGCGCCTCCTATCCACCCCCGCACCTGACAAAGACAGATACACTCGCGAGCGTATATGCGTATGTGTATACGCATGTACTGTGCGTATATGTATACGCTGATGGGGTCGGAGGGAGGGAGTGAGTGAGTGGAATTTCACCGGTACATTATAGTAGCACGCCGTATAGTATATAGTGTTGCGCCACGCGCGTATTGTGCTGGGATATGATGGTCGTGGTTTTCAGATTATTATTATTATTATTGGTTATTGAAAATAGGTTGTGTTATATATATATATATACTTTTTTGTTGGTAAAGTTACAATAGTATTTGCTATGAGTGATGTGCATCGAATTATCTGGATTATTTAAGCTAAGCTATAGATTAGTGGTCGAACAGGCCCGTATGTAAACTATATTCAATAAACTTCGTCGACATCTGGCTTATGATATTACTAATGTACCGGCCTGATTGCATTAATCTTCAGCTACTCAAATAAATAGTGATTAAATTGGAACATATTTTCTGAATAAACGACTCAACGCTACAAGCCCTTTTTACCTTGCAATAAAAGCCACTGTATGAAAATGTTTAGAATGTACCCTGGTAGAAAATTAACCATAAGTTGGCCAACTTATGGTTAATTTTCTACCAGGGTAATTGTATTGTGAAAATCCTCTGGTAAAAGAATCAGATGGTTTGTCTAAATATATAAATGAGAAATGTTGGATTTGAATTTCTTTTCTGCACTCCTTAAAAGGAGCTATAAACGAAAACAGTGATTTTCTTTCAGTTGATTCTATCTCTCTAATACTCTCTAAAGTTGAATTAGTGAAAATTGCTCCACCATTTCAATTAGTAGAAAAAAACTACTAATTTATTAGTGAATATTCACTATTTCATTAGTGGTTTTTTAAAAACTACTAATTAAATTAGTAAAAACTACTAATCAAAATAGTAGTTTTAATAAACTACTAAATGAAATAGTGAATATTCACTAATAAATTAGAAGTTTTTTCTACTAATTGAAATGGTGGAGCAATTTTCACTAATTCAACTTTAGAGAGTACTCCCGGCATAATAAACAACTTATTCATAGGATTTTTTTTAATTAAGGCTTTGGTTCATTCATGTAGTTTTTTAACTACGAAATGGACGAATATGACCGAAATTATAGTTTCACAAAGAGGCGGAAAAAATTTTCCAGTTTTCGCCTCCGTCCACCAGAATATACATAAGTTTGAATAATAAAACATTCGCCCTACAACATCAACAAACCACAGAACTCAAACAAAAATCTAACCCCACACTCTTCAAATCAAAACCTATACCAAATCACAATATTTCTTCCTCAACACTTTTCCGCACACTCCATCCCTATACACCACAAAATTTTTTCCTCAATTTCAACATCACTCCGGCCCAAAACCCATAGCCAATCCTTTCATTTTCACGCCGGCGTCGCGGCGTCGGGAAAGCTCTCTCTCCCTCGCCGAGGGGGCGAAAAAGCTCTCTCCCTCTCTCTCTCGCCGCGCTCGCGCAGGTCCTCACTGCGCGCGCGCCAATATCGATCCGCGCGCGCCCGGCGAATCGTGTGCCCGACGGATAACGAGATTTCGCGGCATGGCCGCCGCCGACGCCTAGTCGTATTATGTACTCGTGTGTGTGTGTGTATATATGTGTTGATGGATTTTCAGGAGGAGTAGGAGGAGGTCGAGGGTGACCTGGAAAAAGAACGCGGGAAGTTTTCGGTACGAGTAGGGTTTTGAAAATTTGAGGGTGAGTCGTGGAATATTTAGGGTCTTGAAAGCTTTGCGGAAGTGTATAGAAGTGAGCGATCGAGGTGTGGATCGATGTATGACGTTGTAGAGCCTGAGGGGTTTGCAAATATTAAAGATTATCTTTATTTAATATTTAATTACGTGAAATTTAGTCATATATTAATCGTTTATTTATAGTGTATAATTAATAATTTTTTTTCGAACACCTTAGGATTACAAAACTACTTTATAGTTATACTTTTCACGTAGCAGCTGTGACGTGTTGCATACAATATATTAGCGCGAAAATATCGTAGATATGTTCGTACAGTTACGTAAGAAGTTTAATGTTACACGTCAGAAGCGAAGTTGTAATCACGCCTGCGCCAAAACTTCGAACAATTTATAAGGTACAATTTCATTCTCCAACACACGCGGTCTAATCTTGGAGCTTCATGGCTATATGTATATATGCGCGCCAGTGACTTATCGTGCCAAAAATATATTCAAATTTGATGAATAGAGTATAAACAAACTAAAGCACGGAGTAAATTTCATCAAAGTAGGTCGATCGTTATTCATCGAATAGAGCACGCACTGCTCCTAAACCGGCGATGTATATAACGATTTCGGGCGAAAGTAAAATTAACTTTTGCCAGAATAGTTTTGAATCGTTTAAAAAAGAATTATACAAATCTTTAATCCCTTATAACCCATTTTTATTTATAACTATTATTGTAACTTTCGCTTTTAAATTGAAACTACGATACATGCGAAAATTTATTCTCTCCATGCGCGGTAGCAATTGAATTTCCGATAACAGATATACCTCCAGGATGAAATTTTCACTCATATAAGAATGCTGCGCGCGCATCGCCGCACACACGCGCACACACACATATAGTAAAAGCACAAATCATGCCTCGCCCCACCAAAAAACGCGTCCGAAAAAAGAAGTAGTAGCCCATAATACAAAAAAAGAAGAAAAAAAGAATCTTTCTCTCCTCTCTGTAGACGCGCGTCGGAGAGAAAGAGCGGGCGCGATAAGACGGAATCAAAGAGCGACGAATAAATTAGAGTCGAGCCGAGGATAGACGTAAATAGAGAGAGAGGGAGGGAGAGAGAGGAGCGTATATATATATATATATATATATAAAAAAGGAACGGGAGGAGGTGAAAAATCGGTGTATATAGTAGCAGCGCTCGCTCGCGTATATGGAGGGGAGGAGAGACGAAAAGAGCGGGAGCGAGCGGAAGGGGGGGGGGGGGTTGATGGGTAGAAGCTTTTAGCCGGGCTAGATGGTGCCGAGATAACGGCCGAGCGAGCTGCACTTCGGCCAGCCACTCGCTCGCTCGCTGCCTTTTTTGTGCGTAGCTGGGAGCACCGTATATGTGTGTGTGTGTGTGTGTGTGTGTATCATACGCTATACGTATGTGTGCATTGTTGTATTCGAGGGATATATATCGAACGAACCCGGCGATTTCGCGGATATAGGTATATATTTTGACGCTGCCGCGGTGCGCGACGAAGATTAATGGCCGAGAGCGGCGTGGATTCCCGCGTTATCGGCGCGCGCATTGGCCGATAGCTCTGAGGAAGGCGGAATTTTTTCGACATGACGCAGGAATGCCGCGCCGACGAATGAGGGACAAAGGTTATATTATATTTTTAATGTTTCCAGTGGCGCCTCGGTTATATTGTATAGCTTTGAGATATATTTGAATTCGAAATTTGGCTGGTTGTGTGTTGATATAGCTATACTTATTGTACAAGGGATGAACGTAAGAATATATGGTTGTATAGTGTAATATAGTTACAAACAGATTTGCAAGTATTATATTATCATGTTGTTTTAATAATGAGCTAACGCGTGGGCAAATTTTTGGACACAAAATTGTTCACGCGCAAAGTTCGCGCGCGGCGACTATATTTGCGGGATTTTTTGTAATTTCTACTAAACATTCCTGTTAATTTTATTAAATTTCTTATACTTATAACAGAATAAAAATTAATAAGCATTAGCAACATCGGCGATCGTTTAGGTGGTTTTTCACTTCTAACAACGTGTACGGGAGGTGATTTGGAATATGTGTTTTCAACCTTTAAGCCGAACGTGACATAAAAATACATATTTTTGGTCATCGAGTGATGCAGAATCCAACGCAGCTAAAATTACTTTTCATGAAACTGCAGTTGCTGCCGTATAGGCAGACATTTCGCTAAAAGGACCATTCGAAAGTTGCGCATCACTCGAGAAAGATATGAATCGAAAGCGAGTATATGGGAATAGCAATATAACTTATTATATACTTGACTGCATAGATTGCATTCATAGTACAAATTACTGAAAATGTGAAGCACTTTACCATTTTTCGATAAAAACTGTAATAAAGACGTAGCAAATTTTACAGAACGATGGCGCATTACACAACATTTCTTGATGCACATACTTTCATAAATCATGAATATATTCATGCCCATCATGAATCCTATACATATATTCATATATTCCAAATAAACCGAAATTTTCATTTACCTTTCACATCTCCTAATCCACCGACACTCACTCGAGAGGAATCCCAACGCGAGCCGGCATACCCGAAAAATCCGGCTACATACACTCGCTGTCCTCCGATAAGGGCCGCGGGCCTAATGCCCCGTAAAATTCGGCCGCCGATTTTGATCCGCGCGACGGCCATAAATAGAGCAGCTCAACGCGCGGCGCGACTACCGGCGCCAGCGCGCGTCGCGGTTACCGATACTGGAGCCACTCGTGAGGCCCCGTCACGACGGCGCTAGACGGCATTCCTTCGGCCCCGAGGTGTCGTCGCCGCCGTCGGTGTAACTGGGCTCGGAGAGAGGAAGGATTGGGAAACTGTGAAGGTTTCGGGTAGCGCAAATTGTATGGGGGAATGGAATGAGAAACGTAGTGATGGAATGTAATTGAAACAAGATTCTGGACACAGAGAGAGAATTTTTTTATAAAAATTACCGTGACAGTTTGGTTATAATAAGCTGGAACAATTTGGAAGCGGTTAGAAAAAGTTACAGTGACATTCTGATAAAAATTATGGGGATTTCGATGTAATTTTGTCCAACCGTTTGAAATGGTCCAGGTTTACCAAACTCTCATCGTATTTTTTACGCAAGAATTCTCTCCGTGTAGGAAACTAACATTGATTATAAGTTTAGTTAAGTTATACCATTAGAAATTTTCTATAGAAATTTGTAATTCGGTACATGCTTCATAAAAAATTAAGTACAATACTTGTATATGGTACAAGGGTTAAAACTCGCCGCACGAGAGTAGCAATTCGCGCTTACAGCTTCTATATAAATTTTTCCACACGATATTGCAGTGTGCGTGCAAAAAAAAAATTCATTTAACCGTCACTTATACTTACCACTTGCATTTTATTTTGAGATTTAAATATAATCAAGACGATTAAAATTTGCATGAAATTGCGTATAAGATATATTAAAATTATCACACAAACATTCTTTACAAAAACCAAACACTACATTACCTTTCCCAAAATTATCACAAACCTTCCTATATAAAACCTTCCCCAAAACTTATTTACCCGCGCCCTTAAACAACACAAAAAAATCATTCCTTCCACTAGACACATTCAAAATACACACATCACGACACCGCCGCGCGTCGATAATATCCCTGAGACACATACAGCTCGAACTACGTATCCAGTGTGCGAGGGGATTTTCGTTTTTCCCTGGAAAAGCGGCTTTGCTCCGGAATGACGCAACTCGCGGCAGCGACGACGCGTGCCTGCCTAATACGTCTCTGTATATACTTACGTAACGACGGAGGCGGAGACGAGATGCAACCTGCGGGAGTTCCTGTATACAGCACACGCAGGGCCCCGAAACGCGCAGCGGGCGGTCGGCTACCGGATTTCTCGAGACCAAGGTCGAGGAGATCTTAATCCTGCGCGAGCCGAGGATGCTCTTTTTTTTTCACTCTCGAACGCGCGCTGCGCGATTTCAGTGTATATGAATGTATGTATACGCTCATGCGTATAAAGAGTGCGCACGATGCGCACTTTTTTGGTATATTATAGCCCGATGTGTCGATATTCCGGAAGGTTGTACCTCTTATCACGCACAAACGAAGGCTTTTCTCAAGCCCATACCTCCGGCGTCGTAGATACTTATCCGGACGGACGGTGACGCAAAAAAAAAATTTTTCGTGCTCCAGTAGCATACCTGGCTCTCTCTATCCGTCGAGAGATAAAAGTCAGCGGAAATCGATCGACGCGCAGGCATAGTTCCGGACGTTTCTCGGCCTATTACAACGCGCCGGGGGGCTAACGAGCGGGCCCCGACGACCTACGGGCCTGCACCCGCAATGTTGTGATGGGTATATCGCTGAGCGCTGCCGCGGCCCTGGAATTCGCTCCAGTTTTACGTACACTGCGGATGGATATCGGAAAGGATGATCTTTGAAGGAGAGAGAGGAGGGGTTTTGGGGATTTGATGTGGGAGGGTTGATAAGTGAGGTTTTTTTTGGTGTAATTAAGGGAGAGGATTTGGTATGGTGATGAAAGTTGCAGGGTGAAAAAGTTGAGGAGGAAGTTAGGGCATTGCTCAGAGAATGGCTACTTTTTTAGTGAAAAAAATGCAAGTTTTTTTACTGCGGCCTGTACTGTAATATGTAAGAGAATTATAGTCACACCGGACGTTAATACACTGAGAGAAGAATATTGTTATTGTTAACATATTTAACTATTTGAAATACAACTATTTGACATGTTTAAGGATAAAATGTGATATTGTAATAGTTTATACAATATCTATATTAACTAATAGACATATTCAGATTTGAAAGTAGCTGATGGTAGAAGTTCTTGTAAATTGTAGTTATTGAATCAATAGCCAATTTTCTACCAGGCTGATGTTGTTATATAACAAAAAGGTTTGAAATAAAAACTCCATTTAGCTTTTTACTCCAACGTTTCGGACATTTTCATTGTTTATGTCCCTCATTAGGATAAACAATAAAAATGTCCGAAACGTTGGAGTGAAAAAATAAATGATGTTTCATTTCAAACGTTTTTGTTATAAAACAACATCATCCTAGTAAAAAATTGGCCATTAGATTAAAAACCTACTACAATAAGCATATTGTCACTATTAGAATATCAATGTTCTCAGGTAACGTATTGAAATTGTTTATGAGAACATGGTAACTTAACTGTTAAGATGGCATTATGATTGTTACAATGCCTATATTTAGTCATATTTAAACATCCGCATGTTAATAGTTTCAATGCCATGTTAGCAGTAAACAAATCCTTTTCTCAGTGTACTTTTATTTTAATTCAGATTTGATGATTTCAAGAATAATTTTACGCAATTTAAATCCATTAATGCAAACAAATGCACGGCGTTTACACACATATGTTAAATTAACATGCAACTGAATCTCTTGTATACATCGTCGCGCGGTACGAAGAAAAGCCAACTTGGAAGTTACAGGCAAAGAAAAGTCAAAAACGCGTCTAAGGTGAAGAAAAGCCTGTTTGCTTCCTCCCAGACGAAGAAAAGCCAGTTTGACTTGTATAAGACGAAAAAAAGCCAGTTTGCGCCGTCCCTGGACGAAAAATCGCAACTAACGACATTTTGCGCGAAAAAAAAAATCCAATTCTGTTAGCGAAAATACTTTTACGTATGCGTATTGATAAATAATGCTGTATATTATGCTTGTAAATTTTAATTATCACAATACAATTACTATTGATACTATTAATAAGCGGTTCTAGGAATCCCGAATCAGTGTACTGATAATTCCAATTTTGTTATCATTATCTCTGAACATTTGTCAAAAGCACTGCAATAATCATTCATAAATGATTGTGTACGCGTAATTGTACATTTATTATGTTATACTTACACAGAAAAACTCTTAGGAACGCTGAACGCAGTAGCCCCGGCCGGCGGCACTACTGCGTCAAACGCTTGGAAGGCTGCGCTCATGCGCGTCTGCAGCTCGGAGCCATTGCTCTTTTTTCGGATATATCTGAAAGCGCAATAAACCTGTGATTGCGAGTACCTTATAATTCATGAACGGCGTTGCAATGCTTTTGACATATGTTCAAAGCCAATGACAAACCAGCAACTGACTGAATCTTGAATCAATGTATATGTCAGTACATTGATTCAAGATTCCTGGTACCACTTATTAAGAGTATTAAGAGTAATTTTATTATGATAATTAAAATTTACAAGCATAATACAACATTATTTATCAATACGCGTACGTAAAAGTATTTTCGCTAACAGAATTGAATTTTCTTCGCGCCAAATATCGGCAGTTGGGATTTTTTGTCCAAACTGGCTTTTCTTCGTCTGGGAGGACGCAAACTGGCTTTTCTTCGCCATAGACGCGTTTTTGGATTTTCTTCACCTGTAACTTCCAAGTTGGTTTTTCATCGTACCGCGCGACGGCATATACTTACATTGTGAGTAACAACAAAGTTATATTTCGCGCGTAGGTACTAGCGACCTGCGCACAGCCGAAAATTATTAATTGCGCTAGGATGTGCGCTATATAAGTGCGCGCGCTATGAAGCAGCTCGGCCCTCGTACCCGTACGTCGATAGGCCAAGGTCGCAGATAAAGATTCGACAAGTAGATGCACCAGCTTGCAACCTAATACGCGAGCAAAAAGAATCGAGTAGAATTTGCCAGATTGGATTCACCAGGTCCCGGGTCGGAGAACCGACGATGTCCACGCTACATCAAAGAAAGCGAAAAAGATCAATCTAGTCTGTTTTCTTTCATGCGTGGTGCTTCGCGAGTGCTCTGATCTTTGTGATGAAATTATTGTTTTTTTTATTAATGCATTCAGAAAACGATCTTCCTGTATCAGCGAGAATCTACCTGTCGGAAGAGGATTTCTGCTAAAAATAGGGCCAAGAGGATATCTTCCTATGGAAGAAGGAATTATCTTACAACAGGAAGTCAAGCTTCCTGTAGAGGGATGATGATTTTTCGCGCAGGAGGAAATTTTTTCGCGCAGGAGGAATCCTTTTTTGTCGCATGAAAATTTTCTGGGGAGGAATTTTATTTCAAGACAGGAGGATCGTTTTTTTGAATGTATTCGAGACGTTTTATAATATTCAAGTTGTAATCTTGCCGCGTTTTATCTATTGTGGAGTTTGTTTGTATAACTAAAATCATGTGTAGAAGCGAGAGTAGGACAGGCGACGCGATTTTGAGTGTAAATAATACCAAAGGGGATTAGTGAACCCACAGATACGTGCAAGTCGTCTGCGATTTTTATTGTGTATTGTACATATAACTTTTATACGCCTTCATACATTTTGGAAATATTATTTTAGAATAAATGCTCTGTCATATAACTTTGCTATATATCTATATGTTTGTTCTATTTACTTAAATTATTATTATCATTATTCCTTTAAATAGTTAATATAATTTTAAAACATCTACCTAAAATCAAACATCACACATGCATGCATCTAATTTATATTTATACTTTGTAACACTAGCTTGAATAAACCTCGAGCGTCCCCGCTCGCACACCTCCGGATCAAATGTATACATTCCTCTCTCTCTACCGACCATTCCCAAAAGCACGATTCAATAGCTCCGAGCTCTGACGAGCGAGCAAAGAATCTCGGCGCAAAAAGCGCAAGAGGCGCGAACGGCCGAGCGTGAAAAGCCCCCGCGGCCCTAATAAATACCCGCGCGGATTAAGCGCGCCCCGCCGAACTTTTTCATCGCGCCGCAACTTTTCACTCAGAGAGAGAGAGAGAGGTTACCCTCCGCACTCGGAGGGTAACTTTTTCCGTGGATAATGGTCCAGTTCCGAGCTTTGTTCAGAGCGCGAGGGGGAGGGGGAAGTGCAATTTGTAGGATAATTGTCGTTCGGTCGGTGTTCCTCGTGGTAATAGAGTTGATTATAGAAATCAGGGATGGATTTTGTTCATTTTTTAATAAATGTATATAGGGTATAAAGAAGATGATTGTACACGTTTTACGTTGATAAAAAATGTAAAATTTTACTTTCTTTGGCAACTTTTGATTTATTAGGATAAATTTAAGCGTAATATGAGAACTATAAAATGTTTTACTGTACAGCGTACGCGAAATAACGTGAAGCCGAAACATGCAGCGCTAATGCATAAGAAAATGGAACCACTTTGGATAAAAAAAACGTAAATGTTTCAACGAAAAAGTATGTAAAAATTAATTTAAAATTTTTTCATTCAATTTATTTTTGTTATTCTTCATTTAAAGAAAGAAATAATGTCAAAGGTTTCATTAAAAAAGCTTTGAGTCACCTCACAATCGTGACTTCAATAGGCGTCCACATATATGTGCACGTCGGTCAGAAGAGGTTAAATCGCAAACTTTCCTTGGTATAGAAAATTAAGCATATTTTATAGCTAATGTGTTAATTAAATGAAAGCATTTTTAGGAACAATCATAATGCAAAAATAATATAATTCATCTAAAACTTCTACTACTACTTAAAATACATATTTTATCAAGTGTAAATGCCATAATTTATACTTTGGATTGGTACATAATAAATTATGAAATACAAGCAATGTTCGTTTTTAGCCATAAAGTTAACTGAAAAATAGCTAGCTTCTGGTTAACATTTCTACCAGGGTTAACACTCCTCTCTATTATACCATCCCACAACAATTGAAGATCAGAAAATATCAAACACCCACACCCGTTACCCATCACTCTCCCTCGAATCAAGAACCAGGCGTGTGTCACCGATCGTCCCAATCTTCAGCAGCTGACTCTACTTCTCCGCGACACTTCACTCGAGACACGCATATATTCAGAGGGAGGTACACGGCTATATAACACATGACGAAGACCACGCGCGCACGGCCGTCGGCTTTTTTCTTACGCTTGCTCGCTCGTCTCACATGGCCCAGCAGCAGCAGCACTCGAGAGAGCGCCGAAAAGTGAGCATCTGCCTGACGGCTTTGTCGGCTCTCTTTGCGCGTATATATAAGCACTCGAGCGAGAGAGGAAGAGAGAGAGTGAACACGGTAGGCTTGTTTGCCGACGCGAGGACTATGATGGGAAAGTCGCCGGTGAAAAAAGTGTAATATGCGTGTAGGATTTGTTTATGGTTTTTCTGCGGTTAGTTGGAGCTGTAAAAATGATGTGTGGGTGGTAAAAAGTGTGGGTGATACGTGGAAACGAAGTTTTGGGTGGAGGATAACGAACGCAATAGTATAATAAAGCGCTTGAAAAAGCTTTTTGCGTAGCATATATTGCATGAATAACCAGTTAATTAGGTATCGATCTCCGCGGGCGATGTTGCGCGCATTTTCGAAAATATTATACAATATTGTTTTCACCGGAATATCATTTAAAATATATTATTTCCTCTATATTCGATTTCATTGAAATTTTCGTTTTATTTATTCGCGATTTGAAACCTCTCCATTTAATTAATTCGCATGAAAACATTGTATACTTTGTTAGTTGAATTATATGTTCAAAAAAATTCTGGGAAATGTTTGATTTTACCTTTACTGATTCGTGTGTTTAAATTTACATATTTTATTCTTATACAAATTATTTACAGTAACCAGTCGGAGAATATAAGTCGATTCTGTACTCGAAATCTCGACAATTCTTACAGCTACTTTGCGCCTCTATAGCCTAGGGCAATCATATTTTCGCAATCCCTGTTTGTGTGTTTTGACGTTCAATTTCTTTCTCAAATGTAGACTGCTGTAACGGATTTAAGATTTTAAAAGATTCTTTTCTTAAAGTATCAAAAAAGCGAACGTTAACTTTGAATTTGCAACATAGTATCGAGCTCTCTTATTTCCATGTGACTTTTTCAACTTAGACGTGTGATTAGAATGTGCGAATTGTCGAATGCTAAAAAAGAATAAATGGAATACGATCGAAATAGTTACATTCGAATCTTTATTGTTTGGATAGTAAAAAGAACGAATATTTTTTATGACGACGTTCATAAAATCGAAAGTGCAAACTATCCATTCAAAAGATGTAGAATGTTCAAAACGTCGAAAATTAAAAATTTGTATTTTTTTAATAGTGCACAATCTCCTCGTTAATAATGAATTTAACGATATTACTAGCTAATAATTATTTTAATTATGTTAAAAAATACACATTTTAATTTTCGACGTTTAGAACATTCTACATCTTTTGGATGGATGGTTTGCCCTTTCGATTATATGAACGTTATCATAAAAAATATTTGTTCTTAATTTTTACCGTCCAAATAATGAAGATTCGAATGTAACTATTTCGATCGTATTCCATTTATTTTTTCTTAGCATTCGACGATTCGACAATTCTAATCACACGTCTGAGTTTGCTGCAAATTCAAAGTGAACGTTCGCTTTTTTGATACCCACCCCATTTTTATAGTGAATTTTAAATATTTATAAGAAATAAATTAAAAGAATATACACTTAAAATCTTTAAGAAAAATTATAGTCTCTCATTGCAAAAGCTTCTATAAAATTGAATTTAGTCAAGAAATATAGAGTGTTTCATTGAAAGTAGGAAAAAACTGAATACTTTTTATACCCCCAGTGAAACGCTTCATCCTACATTAGTCGTCCACTAAATAAAATAAAAAAAAGAATTTTTATATTATCAAAGATACTTATTAAAATAGGAGAAAACGGCAAAAAGTTGATCAGCTTTTATTATTATAAAGAATGGCGAGAGGAAGCGAGAAAAAATCGAGTAGAAAAATATGATTTTTCGTTCATGTCTATGCGTTTATTGTTGATATTTTGATTAACGATCAGTTACAATTAAATTCTCTCAAATATATGTAACGTAAAGTAAAATTAAAACGAATATTTTGAGGATGTGCCATTCTATATTATCAATCTATTCAATGAGCGAATAATATGAGAAAAAGCGTCTGACAACTATCTATAAACTTGTCATTTTTCCTATACCTATTTACTAATCCAAGAAAATTGTGAAAATTTATACACAGAACAATAGTAATTTTTCAGAGTTTTTTAACGCTCCCGGAGTCAGAACCTCCAGCCCAAAGTTATTCAACAACTATTGCCATAAAATTGATTGACACTCTTCAACGCTTCCCATATTTGAATAAGAAAAAACCATTGTACTTTCTTAAACACTTCCACCCGCACCTCTTGTTTTTTCTCCTAAATACTCCCCCCCATTCGAGCTTTATCAAAGTACAAACTAACTACTTAACCACACCCAATCGCTCGGGCACGCCAGCACCATACACCGCCTGAATATTCAATATCACCGATTTTGCCGAGTACACGATAGGTACTACGATACGCGCCCCACACATACACAGTTTCGCATCGGATCCCCGTTGTCCACGCGCATGTAAAACCGCTTTGTACCTCCTGAAAAAAGGACGATCCCTCCGCGAAAGCGGCAAAAAAATATCTCTCTCCGAGTGAGCCCTCTCTCCCTCTCTCAAGAAAAGATCGCTCTCCTAGAGACTTCTCTCTCTCTCTCTCTCCCTCTCGCAGTAAATGTGAAAAAGGGAAAAAACCGCAGAAGAAGAAGCAGCAGCGGCTGCTGCTCTCCCCACTCCCTTTCTACGCGAGAGGTGTGCAAGAATCGATTATCGGGCGGCGTGTGCGCGCGGCCATTTTGTAGGGGAGCTGCGGTCCCTCCGCCAATGGTACCACGCCGGAGGCGGAGCCGCAACCTCGCGATACTATTAAATCCTACCGCGCAGCTCGGAGTAGGGGTCCGTCGAGGGGGAGAGAGTGAGAGCACAACCGCCGACAGCACAGCGAGGTTAGGTCGCGCCCGCGGAGTCAGTGCCACTCTGGGCCCCGCGCCGTGCGTGTCGTCGTCCGTGCACGCGCGTTCTCACATATATACTTTCTTGACTCATCGCACACGCAGGGCTGCTCTGTGTGTGCGTACGTTCGTGCAAGTCTGTCTTTTATGCACCCCGCGTGTAATACAACACGCTGACACTCGTCGTCGAAGCAGCAGCGGTGCTAGCGCAGAGAGTGCACAAGTGAGCCGATAAAGACGCCATCTTGGGGGCAGCCCCCCCCGTGATAACAGACACACACACACACACATCTGTCTCTCGGTTGCCTTTCACCCGCGTACAGTGCGCGGGAGGAGAGAGAGAGAGAGAGTATGGATCGCCTCGCGGACAACAAAGAACAGCAGCGGCAGCAGTGAGTGAGGCGGTTATAACACTATGGTTATACTACGGTCCTCGTGAGGCTCGGCGTCGACGACGACGTACACACAGTGTAGATCGTTAGGGGCCGCGAGAGCCGGAGGTCACCGAAGACACGATCAGGACTCCAGCTATATAACGACGGTGGCACGAGGCGGCGGTGGCGGTGGTGCTGGCGAGATAGCGCCGAGGAGTATGCAGCGCGCGGCCCCGGCTGGCGGCGCCGGTGGGCCCGGCGGCGCTGGACCCGTTGTTGGACCGGGCCCGCTCGGACTACAGGGTCCGCCCAGGTCGCTCAAGATATCGCCCGTCAAGATCCAGGATGAGAGCGGCGATCCCATGTCACAGAGTGAGTAGATGTTGATGTTTATTGTACGTTGGTTGGTGCGTAGCGACGGGAAGTGGAGGAATGTATACTTGGCGAAATTTTGTCTTTTGTATAGGGAACGTATTATTGTCGCGGATGTGTGGATTGGTTTTGGGTATGGTTGGGGAAAAAAGTGTGTATTAGTTTTGAGATTGAGGTGAAATATTAGCGTGCGGTACAATTTTCTTTGGAAATGGTAAAGACAGGAAAGAGTGTAAACGCTTTGGAAGAGAATCGAGCTATGCGGATGATAAACTACAGAAAAACACGATTTATCGTAAATATTTTTGCGGAGTATAGCAAAACGCTGCGATAAACTGAGTTTTGCTGATCTTTGGTCATCGATCATAAGTTTCGGTTTTATGGGTCTGAAGTTTGCATCGTTGGAATGCAACGAAATAATTTTTTACGATTGATTAAAGTTATTAAACGATGGAAATTTCATCTAAACCTTTGTTTTAAAGTTATTTTATACTATAAAACGTTCAATCTACACGCCAAATTAATATTATTTAGTATAAACGTCAACTAAAATGAATTATTGTTTTTATTTCGTTGCACTCCAACGTGGCAAACTTTAGATCCATTCAGTTTTAGTGTAAGTTATTTTACTTTTATTACTAATATAGTACACATAGTTCTACAATTTCGCTGTGGCTCGAGTCTAGCTGCATTTTCTTTAAAAATACATATAACGGCACGCACCGTCTTACAAAGTATCTTATCTCGCTGATAAAAACGCGCCGTTTGAGAAAGAAGTCAAACGACATTTTTGTCTAAATTCTCATACAAACAAAATACTAAAATTAACAGTTTCGTGTATATACACAAAAACTTCGTTCGCGTACATATAAGGACAATAAATGTCGCTGCGTGTCAATTATTTTCCACTTTATCGGAATTTAAACATTGATATTGACAGCCGCCGCAGCTCGATCGATTATTTATACAATTATTCATTAATATGACCTATTAGCGCTAATTACTCGCCCCTAATTCACTGGAATTAGCAGACACATTTGATTAAAGAATTCGCTTATCTCGCAACAAATACACCGGCGCACGAAATAATTAGCTCCAAGATTAAATTAAAAATGCTAATCAAAGCGTTCACATGATATCTCGCCTTACATTCATACACACACAGCAACTGAAAAGCAACCACGGAAGAATCCTCGCCATCTTTCGGCCGCGATGTACTTACAACACGTTCTCGCGTAATTATCCTCATAACTCAAGCGTCAGCTCTGCAAAAAAGCAGCGGCGGCAGCAGCAGCAGCAGCTTGTTACGTCAAAAGACTCTCCCCCACTCACGCGCGCGGCGCCTCGGTTCGCACTCAACCGAGCAAAAAACTGCTTTTTCAATATCTCTCTCGTCCATCTCTCTACTTACAAAAGTATCACATTTGTACACGTACACCCATTGCTACGACCAATTAAATATTACTTCTATAATATGTATAACCCAAAAACCAAAAAGCACGCGCACACGCATTCCTCTCCTATATATAATAATAATTAATATCACTCGCATTACTGCACTCGGGGAAATTTTATTTTCATTCCACCGCGCGCGCGCGCGGCCGGGGTAATAATTTACGTTCAATCGGGCAAAGTGCCCGACGACGAGAGGGTCATTGAACAGGGGGCAACTTCGCGTCGGGGGTTGTTGATTCATTCTCGCCGCGCCGCCGCCGCCGTCGGCAGCCGTTCCGGCATGTGGGTAGTTCGTGTGTGTAAGGGAAGGAAGGTTTTGGTTTTGACCGAGGAGATTGTGATGAGTGCGATGAAAGTGGGAAGGATGAGGAGGCAGAGAAAAAAGAGAGACGGTAAGTGCGGGATGCGGTCGTCGGGTGTAAGGAAAATTGTTGTGCCATTCGTGAACTGATCTATAGTGGATGAGGTGAGGGTATATACTCTTGAAATAAGTGTGCTAAATGAAAAAATGCTGCGCTATTATTGAATAGGTCTGAAGTTCGCAACGTTGGAGTGCAACGAAATAAAAAAAAAAAAAAACAATTTATTTGGGTTCATGGTTATCCTAATTAATTTTGTGTACAGATTTAGTGTTTTATATAGAATCAAATAACTTTATAACAAAGATTTAGATGAAATTTCAATTGATGGGTTTGAAGTTTGCATCGTTGGAATGCAATGAAATAATTTTTACAATTGCTCAAAGTTATTAAACAATGGAAATTTTATCCAAACCTTCATTATAAAGCTATTTTATAGTATAAAACCCTAAATCGACCCACAAAATCAGTATTAATTAGTATAAACTTGAAGTAAAATGAATTATGTTTTTATTTCGTTGCGCCCCAATGTTGCAAACTTCAGACCCATTTCAATTGTTCAATAACTTAAATCAATTGTAAGAAATTATTTCGTTGCACTCGCAAAATATATGCTTAAATATACAAGTAAAATGAAAAAAAAAAAAATTTTGTCCCATTCATTCCATACGCATCCCGACCGACGCAAACACGCCAATCCCCCCACATATATATATTCTCACTTTAACAGACGAACCTAAGACTCTCCCATTACCACCGGTACTAATAAAAAACGCTCGATTAGACTGCAATACACATATACATATATCTACAGAAGTCAAAGCCCCGTAACGTGCACCCATCACACACACACATACAGCAGCAGCATCCGAGACCGAAAGAAAAACAAGTGCGTGCCCGTGTAAGTACACAGAGCGAGAGAGAGCGACGCGACAGTCTCCCCATGACGCTCGGCGCTGCAGGAATGATCATCAGCCGATTAAAGTGCAGATGTTCTCATCTGCGGATTATGACCGTCCCTTATACCCCCCCCCCTCCTCTCTCTCTCTCTAAGAGCGAGGTTATGTCGAGGGGGTATATACGTACGCGCGCGCGTAGGGGGATGACATCGAGCGCGTGCGCGCCGTCTTTTCTCTCTCTTTCTCGGTAAGGGGGGGGCGGATGGTTGAAGGGCACACGGGATTGAATTATCATGAGTGTTTGCGGAGCGACGGACGGCCAATTGAATTAGGGGATGCCCGCGCGCGCGAGCGCGTGAGTGAAAAACGGCGTGCGCTCGTCTTTTTTCTCTCTCTCTCCCTATATAGTACTGCGCGTGTGTCTGTTTGGTGGCAGCGGCCAGGGAAATTGCCACTTGTCGCGGCGCTGCGTGTTTTCGTTCCATCGCGTGCGTGCGCGCGCGCGCGAAACACACGAGATGATGTGTGTAGTGTCATGTGTACATGGCTGCGGTATGGTTGTATATACGCGGAAATGTCCGTGTGTAAGGAGGAGTGGAGGCGGGAGTTTTTTTTGGGAGCAAAGGGAGCGTGGGTTATGAACAAAAACTGTAAAATTATATTCTGAAAACCGGCGCTTATACCACTTTACACTATATAACAAAACTATATACCGAATCATGCCACTTCCACTATCAGTCCCACATCTCGCAACAGCAAAACCCATCGCATCCCTTCCCCTTTTTTCGTCCTGAGGGGCCCGAGCACAGCAGCAGCGCGTGCAATGATTTACAGCGCGGGGGCCCGCAAAATCGCAATCCCCCTGTCGGCCCCTCGTTTTTACTGTTATATTACACGCGAATAAGCGATAACGACGGGATGATATACAGCCCCTCTGGCTTTCCTGAAAAACAAAAAAAAAACATCTTTTACGACGCGACATCGATACTACGCATACACAGGCGCCATCAGGCGCCCCGAAAAGGTGATCAAGCGCGCCTTCTGGACTTCGTCCGGCGCGTGTATATCCGGAAAAGCGAGAGAGGAGACGAGGTATCGGTTTCCTTCGGGCGGGGACCCCCATAAAAGTCGGAGATGCTTGTTTGGAATTTCCTTTTTTTCTCTCGCTCTCGCTCTGGACGTCTGTCTTGTCTTGTAGAGAGAGAGGCTCGCGCGCGTGCGCAGCGCCGGCGTATGGTGGGGGAGGGAGAGAGGAAACGAGGCTAAATGGGTCTGGAAAGCGATACTTTGGGGCCACTGGGGGATTCCATCGCGATGAGGTGTGTGTGTACACTGAGAAAAAAGTTTTGGAAAAATTACTATACTGTCTCGTAAAGCTACCACAGACTGTAAAGACCCGAAAAATTACCATAGTTTACAGTAAATTTTACAATAGAGTATAGTAAATTTTCCTATATTTCTGGTAAAGTTTCTTATAAAGTATGGTAATTTTTTGGGTTTTTACAGTCTGTAGTCGCGTTCCCTGCACAAGATGGTAATTTTTATTGAACGTTTAGTGCTTTTTCCTGTACTTTGTTTTCAGTGTATATCTCGTGTTGATTTATTTTTTCGGGAAATTTCGCGTATCTTTTTTTTCTGTTTTGGGAAAAATGTTGGTTGGTTGTTATAAGGTTATAGTACAGCTGGAACGAATTTTTTATTTTTTATTTTTAAGCGAAGTTGGTACTATTTATATATGTATGATTACGTTTATAAATAACAAACTAAATATCGTTATAAGGCAATATATATAAATATACAAAGCAGTTGATTGCTTTGTAACACTAAACCTCACTTAAGTGCAATCTCGCTTGACAATATAAGTTTCACGTAAATAATATACACTCATCTTTGATTACCGATCAAATTATGTATTTCTGTTATTATTACTGGTTGAATACAGTATGAATGTTTATATTATATTGTTACGAATTAGTTTAGTGCACAAATGCGAACATTGTAAAATAAACGCAGTTTGGGAGAGCCATATTATGTAACAGACCCTTTTCCCTGCCATTACGTAACCATCTTCCATCTATATATCAAAATCGGACGCAAGATCATTTCGCAAACGGCCCCAAAAATACATAAATACTCTAATCATCTAGAACGGCACTCTGTCATACACATATATATCTCGGAGAGCCGAAAATTCGAATCGATGGCAATTAAAGTCCACCGCAGCTACTCTTCTATTTTCGTCGAGGCCCCTGCAATATTAACGACGGCTCCGAAAATACGAGCCCGATAAACTTTATATAAACTGTATACTACCACACCTGTCGCGTACATACATACATACATACACGTCTCGAAATAATGTCTTACCGAAAATAGTGCGCAGAGAAGATGCACAATATATATACATAACGCGATAAGCGCATTATCGATCGGAGGGATATGGAATTACCGAGCAATTAGTCAGCGCGAGGACGACGATGGGCGAGCGACGCTAATTTCGGGGAGGTTCCGTCGATGACAGCCGCGGCGGTTTTCTGAATAATTTGTCGGGCCGTCTGCGGAGCGCCGTGAATGCGAGAGTGATTATAGGAGGTTGTCAAATTCTACCCCCTCCCCGAGAGGGAGAGATTTTTATCGGCGGGTTAGTGCCGTCTGGTAATTAGGGAGATTGTGTGGTGTCTAAAATGGGAAGCCGCGTCTTTTCCTGATTTCAGGGTGCATTATGGAGTTGCACTTTTTTTATGTCAAGTTAATGGTCAGTCGGTTTTTCGTTAATCCGTATTTAATAACGGCGTTTATTAGCGGTGCCAGATATAATGCCTGCGATTGAGCATTGACTTTCGTAATACACGCGATATTCGAGCAAATATAATTTTGCATTCTAAATTACGCAGATGCGATAGAATGTTTCAAACGAATATATATAAACTATAATAAAAACATTAATACAGTAATTAGTACGTGTGTCACCTTCAATTATTAAACGACGTTTCAACAATAATATATAGCTCTTTCTAAAGTTTTTAACATTATCTATTTCAGGTTCAGATGATTACATTATTTCAGAAAGTCCACACTCTCGAATTCAGAGATAGGACACACATGATTTATTTTCGAACGGTTATTTTCGAACCCACGTTGCGCGCCCTGCGACTGACAAACATTGTCCACGATACTTTGAGATCGACACAATCCAAACAACCGCATATTTCTATACATTATACCAACTTTTATACACCGCATTTGCAGCAAAAAGCCCGGCTACGCAATATTAATGAACCCCGCGCGCCGCGACGAAATTCCGAGCTATTATTAATACACGAAATTTTCGGTGGCCGCGATGAATAATCGAGAGCGAGAGCGCGCGGGCTAAGTAGCGTCGCGCGCGCGCATGAAGAATGAATAATATATGTAAGGCGTGAGAAAAGTTTTCGCGGATGTGTCGTTTACGAGCGTGTGTGTTAGGTGGAACAAGTGTTATATTGTTGAATTATTTATGGCCAGATTGTTTATTTTTGCGGGATGCAGCTGATATTTATAAGTAGGATTCGTGGAAAATAAAGCGTTCGATTTGATTATCGATCGGTTTGCTGTTCGTCGAGAATAAGTATGAACCAAAACATTGAAATTAATTTTATTCATTCTCCATCATACAAAAATATACTCAAAAATTAATAAACTAAATAAATAAAACACGTTCTAATCATTCTAAAAGCGCCATTTGTAAAATGTATATAACGATCGTTATTACAATACAGCATTATTTATTCGCCTTGTAAAAGTACAGGTGGCGCCCTTCCGCAGGTGTCTGGTTTCAGAAACTCGGGTATATATCTCAACAAAATACATATAAAACACATCTCGATAAATTAAAGAAAAGAGAGAGAGATAAGAAAACTATACTACAGCCAGCTTCTTTTAAGAAACTACCATAAACTGCGTTAATTACGAAATTCCACTCCATACACGGAGAGAAATTTTAGAGTAAAAATTACCAAGGTGTCTTGGTAGCGCATGGATAGACTGTCAAAAGCCGTGATATTCCCAGGTTTCTAATACAATTTATAAGTTTCCCAGGAAAAACTACCATAACCACTTAAAAAAATACCAAATTATCTGAATAAAAATTACCAGACACACTGGTAAAAATTGAGGTCTAGTCATTTTTACAAGGTAACCTAAGAATTTTTACTAAGAAAACTGATAAATTTTACCAAATAACCTGGTATTTGTGTACTCGCACTGCGCATTATTGTGTTTCAGAAGATTGATACTAGAGGCGTGCGCGACGTTAAAATGAAAACAATACACATATTTTCAGTAAATAATAGCGGCGATTCAAATGACTGTTGGTAACAGCTTCCATGGCGCAGTCGGTAGAACGTCGGACTCTCAACCCAAAGATCGTCGGATCGAATCCCACTTCCGTAAAAATTTTTTTTCAGTTTAATGTTTTTTCATCCTTGTTTCTGTTTCTATTTCTATATTAAAATACTATATATCCATCAATATCGATAAAAAAAGTTAATTTTTTTAATTTAAATTAACTAAAAAAATGTTACCAAGGCACTTTGGTAAAAAGTTTGAAATTGTCAGTCTGTCCATCTATTACCATAGAAACTGGTAATTTTGTCTCGAATATTTGTAATTTTCACTACAAAATTTCTCTCCGTGTATACAAACACATTTCGAAAAAATCCGTTAGCCCATTAACAAATTTTCATTCCTCTCACCAAACACATCTCCATGCTTTTATAACACTCGACATGAGCTTCTCAAAACAGCTATAATACCAGAGTGGCGCCATTCGTCCAAGGCCCATCAACCGCATTAGAAAAAAAAATTTCTTCCCATAACACACGTACATCACGTACACCATTGCACGCTGAATAATTACACCATCCTCTTCGCTAAATAATCAACGAACGCTTTTACTCTCACTTCACCAAAACCCCGAAGGCCGCGCGGCCGTCACGCTATCACCTTCTCTTCTCTCTTTCTCTTGAAAAATCGTGCAGCTCGCTGGATTAGGCGCATCTCTCTCTCTCTCTCCCATCCTTCCCGTCCTCGCTCGCGCTTTATCACACTAATGACTCTTTGAGCCTCTCTTTCTCTCGTCGACTGCTTCTGCCGCAGCCGCCGCCACTGCGACTTTTTACTCCTTTTCCCTTAGCGGGCGCGCAGAGGCAGAGACTCGTTCGCTCGCTCGCTCGCGCGACGATTGAGCGAACGAGCCTTGATTTATGCCAAACGAGAATCTCTCTCTTTTTTTTTCGTCGTCGAGTTTTTTCGCCTAGGCAGGAAATTTACGGTGGCGTAAAAATTCGCGGGCCCGCCGCAGACGTTTGTTTGTTTAAGTGTGTGGCTTTTATAGCGCGAAACTATTAATTATCCTTTCTATCGCTATCCTTATAATATTAGTAATTATCCCCGACATTCGCTCCTTCCCAAATTGCCGAACCCAGCCTACCGACAATTTCATAATACACTTCTCGCCTGCAGCACCCGTGCGTGTGATGAGCCGAACCCGCCCGCGAAACTGAGTCAGCACAGGAAAAGAAGGAATTGAGATAGAAATGAGCGAGCGGGGCTATAAAATTTATTTCGGCTGCCTCTTCTTCTCTCTTGCCGCGCCGCCACAGTCCGACGTCTACATTTATGCGTGTCCCTCGCGCGCGACGATATTGTCACCGGACGAATAAATTATCGCTTCTCTCTTCTCGTTTTTCCCCTTTCTGCATAGCTGCCGCCTCGTCGTGTCCTGCGCTGAGCGTTAATCAATTTTTATTAATGCATATTTATACAGGCAAATTACCCGCGCCCGCGTGTGTATATAAATAAATGATATACCGATGCGCGCGCGCGCGCGAGTTTTTGTGTATTGGAGACGCGCGCATTGTGTGACGTGCATTATTTATGGGCTATTAATTGAGTAGATTTGATATATTTCACGCCCGATGTACACGTACAGGCTTATATTTGTATAATTTTTCATGGGTGCTTTGAATAAAGCGGAGTGTTATGTGTGTATCTGAACGTTGCGTCGTTAAAATAATTTTTTACAAGCAAGTTAAGTTAGCATACATACGTACATAGAAGTAGAAAAAAAGTGAGGGTATTTAAAGTTTTATCTTTACCTTATACGTTATGTTTATCTTTATGTTACTTTACAACATGAAACGCGCTCAATGTATAAGGGGAACTAATAGACTGAGCGTTCTATAAAAATTGCTGTATATACGGGTTTGTGTAAAACAACTGCGAATTATAAAAGAAACCCGAATAATTATCAGGCTTCAAAGAAATAATTGGGTTAAAAATTCCTTTACAACCATAGCAGCTCGCTTTGATGGGTCTGAAGTTTGCATCGTTGGAATGCAACGAAATAATTTCTTACAATTAATTTAGGGTATTAAACAATGGAAATTTCATCTAAACCTTTGTTATAAAGTTATTTTAATAAAAGACTAAATCTACACACGAATTTAATATTAATTATTATAACCGCATGAAGCAAAATAATTTTTTTCTTTATTTCGTTGCACTCCAACGTTGCGAACTTCAGACCCATCTCGCTTTGTATATGGGTCTGAAGTTTGCAACTTTGGGGCGCGCAACGAAATAAAAAAATAATTCATTTTACTGCAAGTTCATATAGTATTCAGTATAGACTTAGCGTTTTATAATATAAAATAGCTTTATAACAAAGGTTTTAGATACAATTTCCATTGTTGAATAACTTTAAGCAATTGTAAAAAATTATTTCGTTGCACATTCCAACAATGCAAACTTCAGACCCACCTTTGTATGCGATTTTCACAAAAATCTTTCGCAATTCATATATCAAAGTCAACATTTTCTTCAACCTCCCATTGCGCTCCACCACGGTTCAACTATATAACCACCCCCACGCCATACACCCGTCCACACATATCCCAACCTACATAATACACCACCGTCAAAAGTTATTAGCATAGCCGTGAATATTATTTCCTCAATTACGCCTCTCTATCTCTCTCTAATCAACCTCACCGATCTCTCTCCACGCCGCACACCGCTACACAACCGAATCTCCCGCGGCGATCTCTCAAAGCGCGCGCGCGCGCATGTGATATAACTCCGCTGGCATTAAAATTAATCAAGAACACACCTCTCACGCAGAACCAGAAGCCGCATATATAGCGATCGCCGGTAGCAGCTTGCCCCTAATTTCGCCTCAATGAGCGCCCGCGAGCCTCGAGCGCGCGAAAGATGTCGAGAGTAGAGACAGGTAGAGAGAGAGAGAGAGAGAGAGGGGGCGAATTAGAACCTGCTCCTCGGCGCCGAGAGGACGACGCGCAGGAATGCCCGGCTGATAAAGCGTCGCCGCCGCTGCCGCCGCGTCGTTCGAGGACACGAGCAGAGAGAGCCACGGCCAACACCTACATAAATTTCAGAGCCGCCCGGATAACGCCGGACGACGCGGGCCCAGCGCGCTGTAGTGCGTGTATAAGGAGATGCGAGAGAGAGAGAGAGAGAGAGAGAGAGAGACAGAGGATGTAGGTTGTGGGGAAGGGTACGAGGGAGAGTTGGACTCTGAGTATATGGTTGGGTATAACCTTGCGACAGACGTAATAATATAGGTTTTGCGGTGTAGGTGGATGGGTATTGTAGAATTTAGAAAATGTATTATGTGGTTTTGTTCTGGAAGAAAGTAATAATTCTTTGGGATCAATCAATGCTTCTTATACCATAAAAGACGTTAAAAGGGTGACTATACCAGTAGATGGACGAATTTTAGTTTATTTAATTAATACAAAAAGTTTTCCAAATCTATACTACATTTCTTTGCAAAGAAGGATGCAAAATCGATCTAATGCAACTATTTTATGAGGTTTATCTATTAACAGTAAGCCGTATCGGCGGTAAGAAACTCGCCCATCCACTGGTTTAGTCACCCTATTATATCTTATTGTATTTCTGAGTTTTAACTTTTATATTTTTGTATTTTTCCGACGACAAAAAGAAAAAAAAAGTAGACCTCATACTGGTGCCCTCAACTGGAACTGCATTAGCGATATGACCATATGCACCTCAATACCCTGTCACCTTATTATATATATTTCCATCTTTCACCACCTCGCGCAAATCCATCACCCACACCTCGACCACCAACGGCCCAATTTTCACCCATCGCCACACTCTTTTCCCTCCCTACGTAACGTCCACCTCGAAAACCTTCGTCATCTCTCTCTCTCTCTCTACCTCCACGCGCACGGGGGGTCGTCGCCCATATATAGTGACTAAACGTCCGGTCCGCTTACACTTACAAGCCCCGCTTATTATCTGATGGACCGGGGCGCCGCCGCGTTTCCGGCTTCTCTCTATACGCGAGAATTCCTCGTGGCGCGGTCCCTCTTTATTATTAAGTATTGAGGAGAGAGAGAGAGAGGGAGAAGGCGCGGAGATATGCAGATAATCGCACGCGCGCGGTTGGGAATCGTAAAATCGAGGGACAAATTACGCGCGGTGAGAGAGAAACACAGCAGAGGCGCGTGAATGTTCAAAGGAATTCCCCGACATTCCCCGTGTGCTGTGCGGCGCGCGGAGCCGCACACGATGCGGCGAGCGGGAGGAGAGATACTTGCGCGCGGGCGTGCGTGTGTGTTGTGTATAAAGAGCGGAAAATCTTTGGCATATCAAAAGGTGCCGCGTGGTAGGCGGTGCGAGAGTTTGCGGGTATATAGAAAAATTAGATGAAAGGGTCATGTATGTTTTCGTGAATTTCGACTTTTGATTTAACAAGTTATATGTAGACGGATATTCGGTGCATGAAGAACAATGTACTCCAAAATTCTGTCTGCCTGTATTCCACCTCACTGTAACCAATAATTTCCAATTCTAAACAATATCCTCGATTAGATATACATCCAAACATATTATATATATATAACTGTATAACCACATATATTTAACCCTACCATCCCCGAAACCACGCGAAATATCCATTCCCAATCCAGCGACGACCGAAACCGCAGCAGCCGGGGAAATAATTAGCGGAGGTGTTAATGAAATACCGAAGAGAGAAGAGCCGCACAGCGACGACGCGGCGCTTCTGAGCCGGCGGCCGCGCCAGACGTCCACGACACGCGGCCCGGCGCCGATGCAGCTCGACTCTTGTTTCTTCCTTTTTTCTCTCTCTCTCTCTCGCACACAGCGCCGCAGGACGTGTCAAATCCACTTTGAGCGCGCTAGCGACCGGCTCATTTTTTAACGGCCGTATGTGTGTGTGAGGTGGACGGAATCATTGTTAGATTGGTTTTTTTTAGACGTTCGAATGACGGTTTACGCGAAGGTGTAATAAATAAGTGGATGATGATTGATGCGCGTGTGTGTATGTATGTGCGTGGATTCTTGCGCGAAGGTGAATTGGCGTACCTCTCATAACTCGAGGTGATAAGAATAATGGGACGCTTATGCGCGGCTGTCGTCGGCGATTAATATTATTTGCGTTCCAGAGGTAAAACGGCGCGATCCGTCATTTACGTAACGATCGGTAAATATATGTAAGTGTATAGCAGTGGTATATTGCAATAAACGGTGTATGTGTGCGTATAGGATAGGCGGGGTAAAGTTGACGTAGTCATTTGAAATCGTCCGTCTTTGGTTTTCTGCATGCCAGAGAAAAATGACACAGGCGGTAAGAAAAGCGGAGAAACAAATGTGATAATTGTGAATAATATATTTTGTAAGCGTTACGAAGCGCTGCTTATGAAGCAAAGTAGTAGGTAAAAGTCGTACTAAAAACATTCAAAATTAGATAGTATTTCTTAGTGAAATACGATGCAAACGTTCAAAATTGGGCCGTTTTTCTTTTTATATCACCGAAAAAAGTCTGTTTCTATAACCAAGGCCCAAGCAAAATCTGTCTGATTACCGTCTCGGGTAAGCAGCACAAAGCGATTTTTTGTTCAAAGCGTCAAGCAGAATTCACTGTGAGGGTCTACAGTTATTATAGACCTTTTCTCCAGTGTATAGTAAACGTTGCTATATAGTACGACTTTCATAGTACAAAAACAATATTTGTAAAAATTTCAATGTTTATATAACTCCTCAATCTGTACCCTACATTCAGAAAATTCTAACTCTAACCCATCATCCCAAACCTCCACCACCTCATACCCCAAAATTCCCTATCACTTTTTTCTTCGCCTACATCAAACGACAAACTAAAAAAACAGCCCCAAACATTCGGGACTTCCTATATATACAGGAAAATCTCTCATCCACTTTTTCGCCCTTACCACCACGCACACACACAGAACTTCTCCTCCTGCTCCTTCGACCTTCATTCGCATTTCCCGCTATCGGTGGCGCGCATCGCTTCGCACAAAGGGCCCGAAAGGAGGCTGAGAGAGAGAGAGAGAGAGCTTCGGGGCCCCGTGTACAAGGCTCCGGTCGCGCCTTATCGAGCCGCGCGCGCGCCGTGAAAGGGCTTTAACACGGCGCGCTTGTACTCGCTCTCTCCCTCTCGCGCGCGCATTGCGTATTTATATATGTACGAGCCGCCGGCGGTGTAGTTGGTATCCCTCTCTGCATGTAATTCTCTCTCTCTCTTCTCTCTTTCCCGTTCGCGCCTGCGCGAGCGCGCGCTTCTTATGCGCTCATATCGGGTTCCTTTGGTCTCATCTCGTTTTGTCGCGAGAGAGAAAGGGAGAATTGGTATCGCGCGTTGTGCAAATGAACGATTAGCCGGCGACAAAGTGGTGCGCGCGTGTGATTTTTGCTTCTGCACGTGCGCGTGTTGCGCGGGTTGATCGTAAGGTTTTCTCTCGATGAATTTTTCGGAGTTTATAGAGCGTGGCGTCTGCATCGAGTTCTCTTTGGGTGATATTTCGAAAAAGCGCATTTATTTGTAAATTATTACTATATGATTTCTTGTAACTTGACTATATAGTGACGTGTTCGAATATTATATGCACTTATGAAACGTATATTTACCTTTTACAGTAGAAATCGAAGAGAATATATTTGAAGTTTTCTCTTTTTTTTGTGTTCCGAAAAAAATAACTCGTAATATTTATAGTTACTAAATTTTTCCCTTTGCCCTAAGAAAAACAAATATTGAAATAACTACTACACCGCTTATACTTATAAAAATATATATTTACGACTATATTTATATCTGTAATTGAATATCTAACTGGACGGGCAAATAATATCGTACTTTATGCTCCGAAATTTTGGTGTCAGCACGGTAACAGTGGCCAAATTATAAAAAAAAAAACATCCAAGCTCAAAAAGGACCACCAAGACATGAGCATTCCCTAATTATCCATGGGTCTAAGTTTGCATCGTTGGAATGCAACGAAATAATTTCTTGCATTTAATTGAAATTATTAAACAATGGAAATTTCATCTAAACCTTTGTTATAAAGTTATTTTAGTCTATAAAACACTAAATCTACATACAAAATAGTATATTACGATACGTGTGACTTAAGTGGCCCATTATTGCACGGCGTGAGGTTAGCGCCCGAGCGCAGCGAGGGCGCTAAACGCCGTGTAATAATGAGCCACTTAAGTCACGAGTATCGTATACTATTTTATAGCTCGTGGTGACATAAATCCGCCATATTCTTATTTTATTTATTTGTGCTATTTATAATGATAGTTGGAACTTGGAAGTGGGGTGGGAGAAGTGTGGGGCGGAAGGGGGGGGGGGCGCAGCCCCCCCCGCCCTGAAAAAAATTAATAAAACATTATTTAAATAATAGAATACCTGATGTAGAATATGGTTATTATTGAATCTAGAATATTGAATATATACATAAAAAATCATAAAACTAGATTCTTGGCAATTTGATTTGTATATTGAACAATAAGTTGAAGTTTATGAAAGTGAAAGATTTGTATATGTTATATCATTAAAGAGAAAGACTTTTAAAACTAAAATCGATACAGTTTAATATTGAGTATTTAAAAAGCGCGCGGTCTGCTATCCCATAGCAGATGAAACTAACCTATAATATAGACAAGCCTTATTATCATCATTTTTATTTATTCTTTGTGGTTTGTCAACTATTAACGAAGTTTTACTTCTTTTCCTGTTCATTCTTATATGTAAAATCGTATTTTTGAATAGTTTTGGTAGATAATTGGCGTTAATTACGTGCCTGTGACTTAAGTAAATTCATTATTTCACAGTATAATAATGGGCTACTTAAGTCACAGCTAGCCGTGACTTAAGTGCGGATTTAGGTCACACAGTGCTATAATTAATATTAATTAGTAAAACCATTAAACAAAATAAATTTTTTATTTTACTTCGTTGCACTCCAACGTTGCAAACTTCATACCCATAATAATTGTCCGCGCACGCAAGCGTCACACAAGTATAAGTACAGTATATCCTCGACATCCTCTCTCACTCCGTGAGACAAGCGCGCGCTCGCGCTCAGATACAAATATAATTAAGCGCGCTCTAATCGCGCGTCGCGCGCGGAGAGCAGGATATCTCATAACACATCTACACGTATAACTGCAGTCAAAACGTTGGAGCTGCAGAGCGACGGCGGCACCTGTACAACGACGTTTTTATTACGAGATCGGGCGGTCAGATAATGCGCGAGACAAGCCGCGCCAAATAAAACATGTATTTGAAGCTCGAGACTATATGTGCGTATATAATACGAAAGAATTATGTACTTATGGGTATAACCATTCGTATTTATGTATATAGTATGTTTTTGTTTTAGAGCGTGTAGTTGCTTTTCGTCATCGTCGTGCCTCCTATAGCGTATGGGTATGTTATGTCTATCGCGACCTATTTCTTTATCGGGAGGTTTTTCTATAATTTATGATATATTCTTGTTTATTGATGTCGTGATGTAGGAGAGGCCCGAGGCGGAGAGCTGTCAGGTCAGGTTGTAGCTCGCTGGAAGTGCTGATGGAGTGTGCTGACTTTTGTTGAGATTTCAAAAATTATTATACAGCAAAGTTTGAAAATATTAAAAAATATAAAACTCAAACAATTGCCTTCATTGTGTCTTAAATATGACTTTTGATTATGGTTTCTGACTAGAGAAATCGTATTGTCAATTCATACTTGCATACGTTAAGAGGTGTTACCCATGGGTCAAGTAACCGCTGATATTTCATTTTTTTTTTATTCTTTTTTTAGTAAAAATTATATATATTTCTAAAAATATTAGAGCAGATATATATAGACATTTCAATAATACAGAATTTGTCATGTTTGGAATTATTTCATTTACAGCTCATCGAGAAATTTGAAAAAGTGAAAAATGACATGTTATTTTTTAATGTAGGACTGCTCAAATATTTTTACAAGTATACGAATACCTCTACTTACGCTTTTTGTAAAAAAAAAAAAAAGAAAAAATTTAAAAATCAGATATACTGACGTCAACATAATCTAACCTATAGGCAAGACATCCCTTTAAAATAATCGTGTCATTATAGAACATACAAAAACTGCTCAACAATTTTAGCTGTGTTGTAAAAACAGCCATGGTATTTTTTTTCTATTTCCATATATAAATCAATGTTTACTTTATTATACGCCAGGCCATTTTTCTCTACGAAATTTCTAAACGCTCTCTTATTTTAGCACTCGTCCTCTATTCGCGACTATTATATCTATCAGAACTATTCCGTCCCCCTCGTTTTCATCGCAGCTTGATTGGTGATGTCTATTATTTTTAGAAGTGTCTGTCAATTTACCGAGCAAAAAGTTCGATAACCTTCGCTCACTTTTTCTTATATAGAAATTAATTCTGCGAATATTTTGATATTATTGTTTTGGCATTTGGAAAATTGAAAATTTGTTTTATAGTCATAAATAAAATATATTTTTTATATAACGAAATTCGGATAAATAAAATTTCTTTTTTCGAGTCACAAATAAAACCGTTCTAAATCATGTCTACCACTACTTTAACAATTGCTCGTTCCAAAACTTGTTCTTTTAATACTACTAAAATTAGGTAAAAATTTAGGCCACTCGTACACTGTCATTACACGGAAGAAAAACCCGTTCCACTGCGATTACCAACTCACCATAACCTCCATTTCCGAAATTCAAAGTCACGTCCTTCCCCATAAGTACATACACGACCTAAAAATAAAAAAAGCCCAAATCCGATCTCGAACAATAAGTACTCCGCGTCTCCCATACCCATTTTCACCTCGCATTCGTCATCATCCCTCACCCATCACGCTCGCCGCGTCCGCGCACTCCACCTCCCGAAAAAAAGGAAATCCATAAATTTCGCAGAAATAATTCCACGCTGTGCGCTCCCTCCTCTGTCTCCCCCCACCTCCCCTCCCGCCTCGCCCTCTCCCCTCCCACCGCGCGGGCGAATGAGGCGAGCGCTGGGTGGAGCCGCGCGTCCCCACTGCGCAAGCGCGCCCGGCACCGCCCCCCTTCTATATTACTCCCGCGCTCGCGTCCGCCGCCCTCCCTACCCTCGCTCCCCCACTCACCAGCGCTTTTCAATTTCGCGTGTATGTACGTATATCGATGCTTTTCCGACCTTTTTTTCTCTAATATGGCGCGCGGAACAAGCGAGCGAGTTGCGAGAATAATTAGTTGGATTGAGGCCGAGAGAAGGTGGAAGTGTGAGTGGAAGATGGGAGAATTGTTATTGGGAGCAACAAGTATGTTGTTGTTTTGGATTTTTTTTTTGGGAGATTCGTTTGGGTATTTTAAGTATGCGCGATGTAAGATATATATGTAGAAATTTTATCTCGATTTGTAATGGCTTAGAATGTTAATATCTTGAGATAGTATTTATACGGTGAGATTTTTATGATTGTTACGGGTATTGAATGTGCTTTTATATATGCATTAATTCATGTGTAGTTCGTGTTATTGCTTTACAAGGAAATCTTCGAAAAATATATACTTATTGATTTTCTATTGAAACGTTATCTTCTGTATATTAACATTATTTCTTTGCGGAAAAGATGTTTATATAGAAGATAATTTGACTTTTTTAATAATAAGTTATAAAACCCTGATAAAAATTTCTCAATTGAAAGGGGCAGAAGCTTAGTAAATGGCTAAGAAAAGTATATAGCTATAATTCTTTATCTGCGATGAAACAATTTTGTTGGTCATTATTTTCTTTATTTAATAGCTAGAATGCTAAAGTCACAAACCCCAGAATGTTCATACTAAACAGTTTACAATGACTTCATCGTATTTTTAATCCAAATACTCGTATAATGAATGTTTTACAATAATTTAATCGTATTATTAAAAAAAAAATTGTGTACCCAAATATATAAATATAAGAAATATACTATGGAATTACATTAGATTTCAATATTTATAAGTAGGGTAAAAGCACCAGATGTCGGCCATCTATAATTTAGTTGTCGGTCACTTTTTTCTTTCTCGATTCTCAATTAAAATAAATAAACGATTTTGAACTTTAAGGCGGCGATCGTGAAGTAAATAACCTCTAAGTACTTTACGATTTATTATTAGTTTAGCAAATTTTATTTTTGTATAACTGTTACAACGAAAATATCCGACAACTAGGGTATGGCCGACCATTAGTGCCACCACCCTATATGTTAAATTATTGATAATAAATGATAAACAAGTATAATCAATAATTAGTAAACTCATTCAAAAACAATAGATCCTTTGCTCTTTTTTCTTAAACTACTTTCCCAAGACCAAGAAATGATTACAAAACCAAGAAAGAAACTTGACAATTAGAAACAAATCACAAGAACATAATTATATCTCAGCGCTGATCGAACCTCATATTTTCGAGTGCACCAGCTCGTGCTTGAGCGCGTGCGTGCGCTCTACTTTATCTAAAAGAGACGCTGATAAGCGATAAGAAGCCGGCTCTTTTTCTCTCTCTGCCTCTCTCTCTTTCTCTTTCCCGATCGCCGCGATTACGCGACGCAATGCGCGATTTATCGCGCGCGCGTGCGCGGCGCCTTTGTGTCAATTATAGCAAATTTTTCATTATCGCGCCCGCCAATCTGTCCTTATCGTGTACATATACTGCTTTAGATATATATACATTGCGACAGGGAGAAACTTTTAAAATTCGTCACTATTAACCAGAAAAATAACTTCTTTTACCTGTAGAGATTACAACGTTGTTCAATAAGAGACTATATGATGGGTCAGACGCATGACAGATGTACTTGAATAATTATATAGTTTATGATTGAATTTACACTTTGTATTTTATTTATTTATACTCATCTATAATTGATCAGATCTAATAATTATTTACGTAGATACATCCATTTTCCGCTATTGGAATTCAATTATAGTAACAACGAAAATAGAAGCTGCACAGTTATTAGACTCATACATATATTTCAGTTTAAAATTGCATACTCGAAACAATTAAAAATTATCCGAAATGCTGTTATACTTTAATTATACACTCGATACAATCAATCTACAATAGTTGTAGGTGTAAATAATTCATCAAACGCCATTTTACAAGAAATGAGTCTTGTCCAAATATTTCCATTATATACACATCCAACTATAATTTCTATATATACTTTTACCTTTATACAAAAAAATAGATCTACCTATAAAAAAATACCAAAAAAGCGTTATTTCACACACCTGTCAATAAAATTATCAATAATTTCCAGAAGAAGATCGCCACCCCAATTTTATTACACATATATAACTAACAATATATTCCTTACATTTCCAGAGAGCCGAAGCTCGCTGTGCGTCGGCTGCGGGGGCCGCATCCACGACCAGTGGATACTGCGCGTCGCCCCGGACCTCGAGTGGCACGCCGCCTGCCTCAAGTGCGCCGCCTGCCAGCAGTTCCTCGACGAGAGCTGCACCTGCTTCGTGCGCGACGGCAAGACCTATTGCAAGGACGACTACGTTAGGTACATAACATTATACATTATACGTTTCTCTCAGCGTGTTTATTCCCTGCTGCTGGCTGTCCGAGCGCGCGGTGAGGGTTTGTTTGACAGGCGGCATGGCAAGGAAAAGAAACACGTTTCAATCCGTTCGCGTATCGAGGGCAGAAAAAACGAGGGAGCAGGGGAGAAGACAGTCGCGGATTTTTCGACGCGCATCCGGGGAATTCGTCAAGGCAAATAAGCAGCGCTGCGGTTAAAAATATATATGCGGAGGTTGCAGATCTGGGTGACAGTGGGAGAAGTATGCGGGACGGATTTCGGTGGGATCGGTGTGTAGTAAATTGGTAAATATTATCGAACTGTCAAGTAACCAGGAGTTAGACCTGAAAATCTAAACTTTTTATCAAACTTTTTAACACTTTTTATACTAAATGTTTTATGAATTTTACAAAAAGTGTAGGAAAAAGTGCCAAAAAGTTTAGTAAAGAAAGTGGAGTTATGAGGTCTGACTCCGGGTTACTTGACAGTTTGGTAAAAATGACCACACTTTAAATAATCACTCCGTGATTTATATGGAGTTTGGAAGTTATGGTAAAAAGTGTAATGTATATGTAGTGTAATAAATATAACTTGATAAGTAAAAAATTAGCAGTTTACATGCATTATTTTTGGACAATGTAAAAGAATTTATTGTACAGATATAATAATTCAAAATTGCTATATGAACCTCTAATTTTGAGTCGCAAAAATAATAAATTTATGCATCTTAAAAATACTGTATCAATAAACTAAAATATTTACGTTGTCTGTCTGAAATCGATATATTCTTGATAAAAGTTAATGTTATATAAAATTATTATACATTTCCAAAATAAAACATTATATTTATACTGCTACGGAACCACACGCAACAAAGGTTTCGAGTAGCATATCGTATAGAATCGCGTTTTCATGATTATTATTTTCATAAAAAAGAATAATTGTATTTAAAATATACAAGTAACAAATACATCAAAATTTTCAACTACACATATCCCTTTTCGAATAAAAATTTTTTATTTTAATATCTTTTTAATCTACCTTTGAACTTTTTTGTATTTTTTAAAGGGCTTTAAGGGCCCCTTTACTTCAACAAAATAAAACTAAAATCAATAAAAATAATTAATGTTAAACAAATTATTAGAATGAAAACGAACCGCAGGTTATTCGGCACGAAGTGCGACAAGTGCCGGCTGTCCTTCAACAAGAACGACTTCGTGATGCGCGCCAAGACGAAGATCTACCACATGGAGTGCTTCCGCTGCTCGGCCTGCATGCGCCAACTCGTCCCGGGCGACGAGTTCGCGCTGCGTTCGGACGGCCTCTTTTGCCGGCACGATCACGACGCCCTCGAGGGCGAGAAGCTCTGCGGCGGCGGCGTCGCCGGTACTGGTCTGCCCGGCAACGAGAACAACAACAACGCCAACCTGACCAACAACAATCATCATCTGCATCCGAACGATGGCTCGCTGTCAGGTGAGCACTGGGACGAGTTTAGCGTATATGGGCACCTACACTATATTGTAGAATACTTTGTATTATGTATAACACCGTGGAGTGTGATACTATATTTGGGGCAATTCGTACACGGAGAAAAATGTTATATTAAATGTTATTATAAGTATAATAAAAATTACTATATAGTATAGGAAAAGTGTGACATTTCCACTGTATGCTGCATTTTTGTTATAACTATATGAATAATTACAACATTTTTAGTCATTTTTATTACAGTGTTGGTTAAAAAGTATTACGACATAAAAGAAAAATTGCTATACAACATAGCAAAAACTGCGATATAGTAAAATTTGAAATATATTCTTTTAATTTTAGCCACCCGTCATAAGAAATTTTGTTATCCAATATAGTAAAAATTGCCACAACTATAGTACTTTCTGCGTACGTCAAGTCGTGCACATGGTCTAGTTGAGGTTATGTACTCCATTGCAATTTCACTTGGCCTTGCTTTTAAGTAAACAAAACTTTGAAAATCTCGATTCAATCATTTTATTTTTTATTATGTACATTGATGATGAGTATTTTTTATGTAATTGTAGTTATTCAATATTATCATTTAAGAGATTTTGTAACCAGGGGTTTGACATATGTCAGTTCCAAAATTTTGCACTCAAGAATCCTACTTGGGTAAGTGGTTAGCGCGTCCGATTACCATGCTGAGGGTCCCAGGATCGATCCCAACCGTCGTCAAAAAAAAAATTTTATTTCTAATTTTAAATTTATTTTCACATTAAGTATTCTATTAAAATGCAAAAATAGTTCAAAAAATGAAAAAAAAAATTAATTTTTTAAAATTTAGTCAGCCATAAAAATTACTCTGTTGTGTAGCAAAAATTATTATAATTTCGATATGTCACAGCGTTCCTATAAAATATAGTAATTTTTCTCACATTCTATAATAAAATTTATTATAACATTTTTCTCCGTGTACGGGAAGGTAGAGACATTGTAGTTAAAAATATGGTAACTTGAATGAGAGAAGGTTATATTGTACCAAATTGAACTACTTGATTAATCATTTTTGGCAAAAGTAGAATATTTGTAGAATAAGTATTATGAATGAATTTGTAGAGTTACATTATGCTACGACCATATAACCCTAGTAGAAATCCATCTACATGAAATGGCCAAAAAGTTAGAAAATAGCTTGCGCTTGTGCTTATCTACGATAAATTCATTTTATTTTTCAATCTATTAAATGGCCGAATAATAGGGGAAAAAGCGTTGCACCGGGAGCTAAAAACTGGACAAGAGGAATTCTCATTTTTTTTATTTATTTATTTATTTAATAATTTGATGCCCTTTATAAAAGTGTATTACAAGAAACAATAGAAAATAACAAATTGAAGCGGTTGTATAAATCAAAGAATAAATATAGTTAATATTGCAATGACAGAGCCCTTACGGTTCTCTTAAACAAGCAAAAGTCGCAGAATCGAGAACGGATTGGAGAAGAGTATTCCATAAATGCCGTAATTAATTGAGTAATAAAAACCAACGTTAGATGACTGAGTGTCCTCATATAATGTTCTAAAATTTCGGAGGTTGTACGTGACTTGCCTCTCGTAAAATAAAGATGTTATCGTTTCACAATTTATATAATTATTCTTAATTTTATATGTTGATATATTGTCATAATAGTAGTGTAGGGATTTAATAGTTTGCAAGTTAAAATGGTCCGCAATTTCTGAGTAATTATGTTTGAGACGACTCACAGGCCTGTTTACTTTATACGCAGGATAGCGTAAGAATTTATGCACAGTAGGTGATCATCCGCAAAATTAGAGTTTTATACAGGTAGATGATTGTGCTAATGGCTCGAAACTCTGAAGCGGAACGCAAGTTTTAGAGCCAGTTATAGTATAAAATGTTTTGGATTTCCACCAGTGAACTCTTGTAACTTTAGAAAAATATTTTCTTATAATTTATTAGAAAATCGTGTCATGCTTTTATTCTCTCTAGGGAGTACCGAATTTTATGTACAAAATATACATGCATCAAGGTGTAGCTAATTGTAATCCATAAAAGTTATACGAAACTCGCTCAATCATTACCGTCTTTGAATCCTTTATGATCCTTTTCAAAATCCACACAATAGCATACTCTCTAAATATCGATAAGTGAAAAGTCGCTCACTGGTGCAAATAAGTGAAAAAATCGACTAATTTTCAAGTAAATATTCACTAAAGTATTAGTAGATTTCTTGACTTAATCGAGCCAGTGTGAGCGACTTTTCACTGATTCATATTTAGAGAGTATATCTTTAAAGAATCAAAACCGGTTAACAATAACAAATCTTCAACGCATTCATCCTCAAAACAGCATCCATCCATTTTCGTCCTCAAAACTCCTCAAATTTTTCCCATCCCACACCACCCGCACCAAGAAAATCATCTATACATACACAAGTCACATTATACCTCGCGCGCGAACATGAAAGGACGGTCCGGTCCAATCAGCGAGACAACAACACGCCCGCCTCATAAAGTATTAACGCGAGTCCGAGGCTCGCGCGATTAGCGAATAAATTTCTCGCGCCCTTGCGCCACACGAGGTGTTGATAATTGAAGCGATTAAAGTCGCGTAAGCTGCGCCCGGCCCGCGGGGATTAGAGAGAGAGTGAGGGTACACGTACACGTAAGCCTTTGACGGGCGGACAATTTGACTCGGCGTGTGGATCGATGTCGCCGTGTCGGATGTGTATATATGTGTGCATGTTAATTGCTACGGTGGGGTAATTATTTTGGCAGCGGAGGATGGGACGGATGTTTCGAGTAAAGGTGTTTTTTTAGACGTTGTTTGGACATCGGAGATAATCAATAAGAATCGTGAAACGCAAAAGTAAAGTCTTGACAATCGTATGTTAAAAATCATCGAAATGAGCTCCATCTCACCTACCTCCAAAAATCTAATACCCCTCCATAAACTCAACTCCCATCTCAGCATATACCCACTTAAACCTTCGATTCGCGTGCCAATCAAGCCTAAAATCTCCAAAAGAAAAAACGAAAAATTCATCAACCGGGAATCCCGTCGTTTCCAGAAACCGTACATACAACGTATATATACGGCCGCGGCAGTAGACGTGCTAATCATTCGTAAACTCGCAACCGGCTACTGTTGGCCATATAGTTTGAGCTGGGAATTAGCGCGGCTCTCTCGGCGCTCGTTTGTTGTCATGATGCGCGCGCCGAGTCGCGAGAATTTCGTTCGATTCACGCGCTTTTATTTATAGAAAAACTGTACCCACATTCTAAAAGTCGAGTATCAAAAGATTTCGATCTTATAATCGAAATCCACAAATATACAAGCAAAAAAAGAGAAGTTTCGCTTTCTTACTCGTTATCACGATTACCACAATCACCCGCTCTGCTAACTATTTCACAAACCTCTCCCGTTGTCTCTCCTCTTACCATCTTTAATCTTTAAAACACCCAAAACCAGTTCCACTATATATAAAGAAAACGCCAGAAGCGCGCGACAATATAACGTCAGAAAAATCATTCCACCGACGCTGCATCATACTATTCATCTCCGCCAACGCGACTCCTGCAATTTAATTGTCCGCCTCGCGCAGCGTCAACCCGCTGGAATCCCGCTGAACCGCCGATCAGAAGTCATCCGAAAAAAATACCTCTCCCAAAAGCGAAAAAGAAGACAGCAGAAGCATCCGCAGCCTCTCCGAGTATATAGAAAAGACCGGAATTTCATGGGCATATAATCGAGACGGATCTCGCAGCTTCGGTCCGGTTCTCCACCTCCTCGTCTTTTTTCGGCAGCCGCGCGTGCGCGCGCGGCAGTCGGGAGAGGTGTCAAATGTAACACGCTCCCGCCAACTACCGTGGCACACACACACACGCACGCGCACGCACGACCTTTTTCTCTCTCTTTCGCTACAGCTCTTTCACCCTGCGTGCGCATGCGCGTACGGTAGCAAGGGATTACTTTATTAACGGTGTCGTAAAAAGCTCGCCGCCGCCGCCGCCGCCCTTTTTTACCCGGCAGGTATGTGTAGGCAGCCAAGCGCGTGTACTAATTGAAGCGTGCTTTATGACGTCGCGCTGCACGCGGTTGAAGATGATGACTGATAAGAGGTGAAAAAAAGAGGCGGAATGTCGCGTTTCTTTGACACGCTTTGTAGATCGCCGCGTAATGCACTATTTTTATATATTATTATTATTATTATTATTATTATTATTATTATTATTATTATTATTATTATTATTATTATTATTATTATTATTATTATTATTATTATAATATATATATATATATATAAAAAGACCTATACACGTTATTTCTGGTAATCTACAGGGTCCTATAGTTTATCTCTTCAGAGTTCCCTATATAAGCGCGTGACTAAAGAAATAATATCCCTGGGGTTATTGACTCTAGACGCGTCCCAGAAATAACGCTTACGTACAGAAAAATTTCCGGGACGTCCCGGAAAAAACAGCGTGTCCCGGAAATAACAGCGATGTACAGTGTAAACGTCCCGGAACGAACCGTTGCAGATATATATATATATATATATATATATATATATATATTGAGAAAAAAAAAAAACACTTTGGTTTGTGAAAAATCGCCTCGAGTGTTGTTTGTTTAGATAAGACTTCGCTCAGTCGCGCTCTCTCTCTCTCTCTCTCTCGTCTTTTGTGTCCAGATTTTTGTTATCTCCGCGCACTTGTTAGCGGCTTATCGCCTCGCGCGCCGTTGTCCTTCCTTCGTCGCTGCTATATCTCAAAGCAAATTTACCGAAATTACTCATAACGGCCGCACTGATTTCTCACAGTCGCTCGAGAGTGCACACGTCTTGCGCGACTTTTCCTATTATATAGAAGAAATATACCCTGGTAGAAATTCATATATATGAAATGGACAAGAAGTTAGAAAATAGCTAGTAAAACTGACTGATTAATCGTTATGATAAAGCGATTTTTCAACCATTATTTGTCTATTTCTTAGATTGACGTAACAACAAAATATTCGTATTTGATTTACTTACTAATTTTATCTTTGATGAATTTTATTTTTAGTGCTCTTTAAAGAGCATTAAAGTGCATTGGATGGCATTACCAAAATATAAATAAATAACATCAACTAATAAATCATTTGTTCTACTCTTTCTATGAATAATTCAGCAAAACTTTTATTTCTCCATCTGATTCTGTCTCTCTCATTCCTTGTCATAACAGCAAGTCTTCTGTTAGTCATTTCCAGACTAAAGAAACGGATCAGTTTTAATACCTTTAAATTACTCAAAAACAAGCTTGTGCTTGTCTTTGAAACTCATTCTATTTTTCAATCTATTAAGTGGACAAATAATAGGAGAAAAAGCGTTTCATCGGGAGTTAGAAACTGGGCAAAGGAAATTCTCATTTTATAGCAAGTTTCTAATTTAAATGGTTAGTTATATTAGTTATAAAATGTTTTGGATTTCCACCAGGGTAGAAACGGAGCGATAGGTAATTACAACCGTACGAATTGTATAGACGAGAATTTCGGGTTTAAAAATCACTGAGATACATAAACAAACTCATACGTGGATTTTGTTTGCTTTCGTTTGCTTTTTCCAGAATCGAAAGAACTGCTTGATACTGAAATTTGTTTCGTTTAATTGAGCGATGAAGATGTGATGATTAATCGTAAAAATCCGTAACTTTTAGTTCCCGCTCATTTTGATAGCCGACGTTAAATCAACATAATATTAAATCAAATTACTGTTTTTTAAAATGGGTCTGAAGTTTGCAACGTTAGAGTACAACGCAATAAAAAGAATAATTCATTTTACTTCACGTTTATACTAAATAATATTTATTTTGCGCATAGATTTAGCGTTTTATAGTATAAAATAACTTTAAAACAAAGGTTTAGGTAAAGTTCCCATTGTTTAATAACTTTAATAAATCGTAAAAAATTATTTCGTTGCATTCCAACGATGCAAACTTCAGACCCATTTTTTAAAGAAATTTTTTTCCCCATTTAAAATTACTCGCGATGTTTCATCCTAATCAGGCAATCACCTACTCTACTAAAAAATACACCCGCACAACCCTTCAATATTTCGTTCCTCCCACGAAACCGGATCGCAATTCCCCCGTCCACTCCCGGCAGAGTATTTCCTTATACGCCTGCTCGCTGCAGGTACGCGCGGGGACAAATTTTTATCGCGCGGAATCGAACGGCAATGAGCCAAGAGAGAAAGAGACGGACACACACAGACATACTCGCGAGTAGTCGCCGCTACTTCAAAGCGAGCCGCCACTCAAAGCAAAACCGCCGCCGTCGGAATATCCCGCGCACGCGTAAGTGAGCGAGCGTAAATACATATATACACATACCTATATACACGCGCGAGGCAGCGCCGAATCTCGACGATTTTCAGCGAGATGCTCTCGAGATTCCCCTCTCGAGATTTTTTCCCGTCGCGGCGGCGGCAGCGGCCAATTAAAAATTCATGTATGCGCCGACGCGGACTTGCTGCTACTGCTGCGCTGACCGACTATTTTACCGGATGGTCGATTTTTCGAGGATCGAGTGAAAGAAAGAAAGAAAGAAGAACATGGTTGGGGTTTTGAGGATTCGTTTGTGATTGTTGTAGAGGTTTGAACTAGTGTGGTAGAGGATAGAATTGATATAAAGCAGGTATAGTAATTGTGTTACTATATGATATACGCCCAGGTGGATGAAGATTACATCGAATTAATAACATACTTGAGATTGTAAGGCAATCAGTGTAAGGATTGGCCAAATTTTAAGCGATATAACGATCTCTTACGATTATTTGTTTGCAAAGGAAAATAGATAATTACGCTATCAATTCCGACGGTCAGTGTAGGTATCTTTCTTTTGTCTTTGATGTGACTTGAAATCTTTCGACATGACATATAGATTAAAAAGCAAATACATATATACTAACGCGATATATGCAGTTACAGATACCTCATTTTCGTCACGTATTTCTGTAATATTTCGACTGCCTGCTGACCCCACGATCTTCCATTCTCTTTATTAAAAAAAAAAAAAATCATACTCACTTGTCCACCGCGACTTTTCCAAAATCTGTCCAACCGAATTCCGCCACCGCCCGAAAAAAACCAACTTCTCCCTAAATCCCGAAACCTCGCGTCGTCGAAGAGGCCAAAGTTCCACACACACACACTGTCCGCGTCCATCTCCGACCGACCTTGTTGAAACAAAGAGTACAACAATGGGCGTTCTCTCTTTCCTTCTCGCTCGCTCGCTCGGCGTGTACCGTTTTAGCTTAACTGTTTACCCCGTCCGATCGGCACACACGTGCAGCGCTGCCGCCCGCGCGAGCAAATAAAATCCCAGGGACCTATTTTCGCGTCCTAACCAAATAGCCGCCGCCACCGCCGTCGCTCAATGGAAGAGAGAGAGAGAGAGAGAGAGAGAGAGAGAGAGAGAGAGAGAGAGAGAGCGAGAGAGAGAGAGAGAGAGAGAGAGAGAGAGAGAGAGAGAGAGAGAGAGAGAGAGAGAGAGAGAGAGAGAGAGAGAGAGAGAGAGAGAGAGAGAGAGAGAAAAAGACGCGTCGAGAGAGAAAGAAAAAAGCTCGTTCCACGCTCACCGCGTTCAGGAAATAGCTGCGACGCCCTGAATGAGATTTTCCGAATTTTTCGCGAGCCTCGCGGTTGTCTTGGGTTGATGATTCCTTTATTTTGTTCGTAAGAGGAGTACATAGTTAGACGTGCGAAAATAGGTAGATGTGGGTAATTATAGCGCGTGACGAGAGTGAATGGGATAGAGAATTTTTTTTAAAGCGTGTAGCGGCTGTTTGATGTAACGAAGTTTTTCGGGTCGTTGGGCACGTTAGTAATGCTGCCTGCGTTTATTTAAACGTACACTCAATGAATGTCTCTATAGTAGCAAGTGTAGAAGTCGATGGGAGTAACGGTGTTTCATTCGGAAATTAATAATATCTTAGAAATTTATTAACAATATAGGTATGTAATGTAGGAATAACAAAAATCTATAGAAGGCTTAAATTTAATTAAATTATATTTATTTGCAATTAAAATTAAATGATATTGATGATGTATTTTTTTTAATTTGTTATTTGTACCATATATTATTGCAGTGACAAAATACTGTGATAGTTTCCAGAGTTTAAATATTTAAATTTATTATATTTTTGCCTCGGTACAAATGAATAAATCTGTCGAAATATATATAGTGTAGAACATTTTGGTTCGGTATCCATCTATTTTAAGAAGACATCTATAGCAGGTGAAATTTGTCATTGCCTCCTGTTTGGGGAAGCATCGTGTGTCAAATTGTTTTATCTAATTTATTTTAGTGATTTTTCATATTAATGATACACACTCTGTAAGGAAATAAAATAATTATTATAGTTATCGCATATTCCATAAAGTTTAATACTATTCATATATTATCATATTTTCAACTACAACCATGGCACAATACAACCACTGCATAAAGAATTTTTTCCAATTCTAAAAAAAACACCTACCGAAGCCTGATATAACGCCACAAACAACTTCAACGAAACCACAAAAATCAAAAACTATATCAAACTAACCACACTTACCCCCACTTTGCTATAGACTCGGGCTCGGAGAGCGGCTCGCACAAGACGGTAGGCGGCCCGCGCGGCGGTCCCGGCCACAAGGGCGGCGGCTCCGACGGCAAGCCGACCCGCGTGCGCACCGTCCTTAACGAGAAGCAGCTCCACACGCTGCGCACCTGCTACGCGGCCAATCCGCGTCCGGACGCCCTGATGAAGGAGCAGCTCGTCGAGATGACGAGCCTCAGTCCGCGCGTGATCAGGGTCTGGTTTCAGAACAAGCGCTGCAAGGACAAAAAGAAGACTATCGCGATGAAGCAGCAGATGCAGCAGGAGAAGGTAGGTGCTTTGATCGTGGTATTATTCGTGGGCTTGCATGTAAGTGTATAAGGGTTTTTTTCTTTCGATGTATATATGGGAGACAGTGAAGGAGTATATAAAAGTTTGAGAGTTGTATAAAAAGTAAACGTGGAACGGGAAGTAAAGGTGAAAACTTCATCGCATAATTTCGATACTATTAGTTTACACGTTTGTTAGCGCAAATTCTTCCATTAATTTTAAATATCCTAGCAGTACTTTTACTCGCTGTAATTTTCTTTTATCGAATTTTTTCTTTTATTCAATTTTATTTTTATCTAGAACCTAACGGACGAGACTTTGTTACTCCTCAAAATGATAAATCCATTACCAAAAAGCCACCAGATACTCTTGTAACCACATCTTATACGAGAAACAGTCATACCATACAAGCATACAAAAAAAAAAGTCAAACAATATCACCCAATAACGACAGTCATCTGAAAACTCAGCCTTCGAGAGAGAATATCATAACGGAACGAAGTGTTTCCTGTTTCAGGACGGCAGGAAGCTGGGCTTCGGCGGCATGCACGGTATCCCGATGGTGGCCAGCAGTCCGGTGCGCCACGAGAGCCCGATCGGCATGACGCCCCTCGAGGTGCAGGCGTACCAGCCGCCCTGGAAGGCACTCTCCGATTTCGCCCTGCACACCGACCTCGACAGACTCGATCCGAACGCGCCGTCGTTCCAGCAGCTCGTCTCCCACGTATGTGTATAATATGTAGTGAAATCATTTTCGAGCTTGTTGATGTCATTTGACGTGGATCCGAGAAAAAAAGAGGATAATTATCGTATCCGTACCTATTAGTTAATTTTTATTTTTTAGTATATTTTGGGAAAAGATTGATTTTTATCTCTTTTGAAATGCTACGTCGTAGCTGTTGGTATTACGAATTATATTTGAATTACATAGTTGAGAAGGGTCACACACACACACACACACACACACACACACACACTCACACACACACACACACACACACACACACACACACACACACACACACACACACACACACACACACACACACTGCTTTTATATTTACAAATTTTAGCATTTACATTTGACAACATTGCATCTTTAGCAAAAAACAAAATGTAACAAATATCAATGTTGTTAAATGTAAATGCCAAAAGTTGTAAATGTAAAAGCAGAATATTATTCTTACCCATCGAATAAAAAATTTACTTTAACCTTTGCTACCAGGGAAGAGAAAAAAATTTAGGTAATTAATCGTATATTTAAAGAATTTAATCTTAATTTTTATCATCTATATCTTGACCATATCAATAAATATCATACATCGATTAAAAAAAGTAGCTTATAAAAAAATATTTTTCCCGTGAAACTATACTATTGCATAACGCCACCTTTGCACCTTTTTCCAGATGCACGGCTACGACATGCACGGCGGCGGTCCACCTCAGCTCCCGCCTCCTGGTATGCTTGGCGGTCCGATGGGCGACGGTGGTCCACCAGGCGGACCCTTGCCCCCACCTGGCCCGGGGCCTCATCATCCGGGCGGTGGCAGTGGCCCGCCGGGTCCCGACATGGGCCAGCATCCCGACAGCACCGACAGCTACGTGACATACCTGGAGAGCGACAGCGACTCGCTGCACCACGACACCGGCAGCCCATAGTGTCACCCGCTCAATCTGCGCTACAGGACCGAACAGCCGACAGCTGCTGGCTTCGTCATGCAATAATAATGATTAGGGTGCGAGTGAGTGTGTGGTTTAGTTTCGCTGTACGTGAGTGTGTCTGTGTGTGTACAGAGAGTGTAAATTATTTGAATGCCACGACGGTGATGAATACGAGCCTTCCTTTTGTGGTTTCTTTGATTTTATGAAAATGTGTAAAAATCGATGACAAAAAAAGAGATGTATAGGTGAATGGAGTGTGCGAAGTTTTCTTTTTCATTTTTTTTTTTTTTTTTTACTATAGGTCGAAGATCCGATGAGATCTGTGGTAGCAAGTTGGCGCGTTTTGTTGATCAACATGTATGTTATAGTGGATATTTCGACGCAGTGATCTATCAGGGGCGTTGTTGGTGCTTTGTTTTATGTTTTCTTTTTTTTTTTTTAATTTTGTTTCACACAAGAATGTTTGTTTTTGACTTTTTCCGCAAGTGCAGTCAACAATTAGTCAATCCTTAAGTTACGTAATTGTATATTTAAGATAAGTATATTGATATAGGAATCGAGAGAAGCGATTTGTGTATATAATACGTCCCGACGATATTGTACGGGCAAAAAACATTGTAAAGGAACGGTTTTCTTTTTCTTTTTTTTTTTGTAAATTATACTCGGAAAGCTGTTTTTTCACACAGGAATATGAAGAAAAATTTTTGTTACGTAACGAAACTTATGTATATAGCGATATATCTGCTATTTCACTTGTTGAGTATTAGTCGTTGGGCCACTTGATTTTCAGTCACGAAGAATATCCGTTGCTTCTGTATACTACTCCACGGAACCTCCTGTACATATTATATATGAAGCCACAGTATGACACAGAGCAGGCAGAACCAGTGTAAATAAGTATTTATTCGAAGATCGACGTATCGGAGAAGAAAAAAAGTGTTAACCAAGAGAAACGATCGCGCGACGGCAGAGACAGGCGTATAGACAGAACGAGAGAGAACTCTTCGAGTGTAATCAATAACTAACGAGTATCGCGCGTGTGTCGCGTCGAAAGTATTTTACCGATTTTTGCTGTGTATACACACATTGTGGACTCGATTGTGGACTTGAGACACAGAGAGAGGGGTGATATAAAGCGCGCGGAACGAATACCAAAGCGAGCGCAATGAGACTTTGTAAATATAAAAATATTATATATATAGATATGCGCGCGTGTGTTGCAGTGCGTTGAAGAATTGCGGCTCGAGGATTAATAAGAAAATTGCCGAGCGCGCTGAGATCCTATTCGATCGATGTATAAGTCGCGCGCCTCTGCGATGTACGCAGCATTGTCATTTTACATAAACGAAATTTTGCCGAATTTCTTCAAGTAACTTCGGGATTTGTATGATATTTCTATACAGGCACAGTGTACGTAATAAAAAATCTCGAAATCCAACGTTACGTTTGATTATTTTACCGGTCTCCCTTATCCCTATCTTGGCAAATATGATTAGGTTAGCGATAATTGGTTGTGGGCTTTAGTTATATGCTACGATAATTTTTTTATTTTTTTCAAATAATATTATAACATAAAATATTTCTAAAAGAATGGAGATTAGACAATTTCTAATAAAGTAATGCTCCAGCAACATTAACAGGGACTAACACCCGAGGTGTGGTATCCCACCGATTTCTTTCATTTTCTAATATGTTGTAGTACAAACAAAATATTAAACATGTACTTTTCTTAATTTACTAATTCGTCGATCTAAGGGGTGAAAACCACCCTTAAAGTTGATTGCCAAAAACAATTTTTCTTTAAGGAGGTTCTACCTGACCGGTACGTCACTAGTCAAAATGAGCGCACTTGTCATTTATTTATTTATTATCATTATAATATACCTGACACTACCACTATAACTGAAAATTATTAAAAGGTTTTGACGCTATTGTAATACTCATACAAGTCCCTTAAGGTGGCTTCGACGAGTTTTTATAAATACACAACCATTTCTGAAACTTCACAAACATATTCTTTGAGCATCAAACTTTTCATTTCTGTCGCGAAAATGCAAGGTCAAATGGGAAAAGACATTCATTTTGTATTTATTCCATTATAAATAAATAGTTTTTATAAAACAGGATATAATATTAAAGATTTTGTAATGGAGATTCCAATGCTGGCATCATAAATATGAGTTAACGACCAAATTAAAGAGATATTAACGACAAACTTTGTAAACATGCTTCTACGTAATCGCACTGAGAGAAGACAAATACATAAATAATAAAAATGGAGATTTTTTTCATTTTTTAACAAAACTCTGACTTTTTAAGACTTACGGAAGTAGTTTGGAAGTAATTACTAAGATTAAAATTTCAAAAATTGCATAAAGCATAGAAGGCCTCCCACTGGGGCTTTGACTTGATACTGCACTACGCGCTGAAGCCACCTTAACATTGACATACCTGAGGACAATGTGTCTACTTTCCCCTATTTGGGAAACCCAGGTGTCGATGTCAACTTAGGGGGACCTATACTTACTTGCGTACTTTAGGTTCTCTCTTTCTATCCCCTACATAGACCTGCGTATATAGGTATAGGGACGCAGGAGCCCAGATGAGCTCAATTGTTGTACAGACGTTGTAGTTGACAGTTTCTCTTTGAACCTTCCTGAACTTTTCATCATAAGTACAGAAAAAGATATGGAGTTATACACTTCGGCATTGTGGACAGCGATGCGAAAGGGCCACTATGACTTGGCAAACCACCTGATCTATTATGGCGCGAACGTAAACGAGCCAATATATACAGAAAACGACTCTCTGACGACGTTGCTACACTGTGCAGCGAAGAGGGGTGATATCCAAGGCATGCGTCTTCTTATAAACCACGGTGCAAATGTCGACGCGCGTGATACTAAGGGCCACACACCGCTGCACTGGGTTGTAACAATGATCGGTGACCGCCCCGACGTCATCGAAGTGCTCATCAACGAAGGGGCTGTCGTGGATGCGCGAGACATTAACCAAAGGACGCCTCTCCATTATGCAGTGATAGGCGGGCAGATCGAGTCGGCACAAAAGCTTATTGCTGGAGGAGCATCTATTGACGCGATTAATGCGCAAGGTTTGAGTGTACTGCACGTGGCGATGGTGAGCTGTAAATTGGAGATAGTCCAGATGCTAATCAGCCATAGAGTCAATATAAATCCTAAGATAAACGGAATTACCCCGCTGCTCTTTTCCTTTGGGTTGCGGAATGTTAAGACGGAAATTGTGAGTATATAAATAATATGGATTTACAAATTTGTTCTGACATATTCAAGTATTTTTGCTTCCTCCTAGAAGGAGCTTCGTGATATATTTAAGTTTCCTTACTAATATTTAGGTTTTGTCAAAAACATATTAAAAATGTTTTTTTGTCATTTCGAGTGTTTGGTTATTTAATTGTTGGTATTTTTAATAATAATTAAACAGCGGAATTAATATAGCTGACTTCGGGTCTAAAAAGGTTAATTGAAGAGCCGGATGCAATAAGCGGGTTAGCGCTCGAAAACTGTAAAAGTATTGTCAAATTGACTAAATTTTCACTGTAGCCAAATTAATTTTTAAAAAATATCATCTTATAGGGAATGAATATATATAATATAAAAATTAAAAACTGAAAATTTTGTTCATCTATTTTTAATAGCTTTAATAGTACATTTCGACACGGATGGGGATGTCGATTATTTAGCTGGTGTGACTTTTTGCACGAGCGAAGCGAGTGCGAAAAAGTCACACCACCTAAATAATCGACTTACGCACTAGTTTCGAACGGTATTTTATACCACGAGCGCCGAAAAATCATATCAAAGTTGTGATTTTGAGGTTAGAGTGGTATAAAAAACATTAATCGTCCAAACTTGGTCAAATATCATCGAAATATTTTGAAATTTGACAAGGACGTGCAGAATACTCCAGCGTTGCCTATGGGATTGATAAAAGGATGTAAATCGATAATTGTTAATAATTATTTAATTGCAAATATATTGCGATCGGTAATTACGTTTTCTTAACTTTAACGGAAAAAAGTATCGAAGGAATTTGAATCTAGGAAAAACTTCCAGCGAGACATTTGTTCCTTAATAGTCTAATAAGTTTCTGACAAAGCTTAAAATTGATTTAATAATAAATGACTTAAATAGAGCGTTATTAATAAAGACGCGCGCTAGCAACATCGGCGGCGCGGCGCGGCGTGAGCTCAGACTGCGTCGCACACGTTTTCGCAGTGGCGTATCACGTTTATAAAAATTAAAGAATCATTACGTTATTGTGTGTGTGTGTGTGTGTGTGTGTGTGTGTGTGTGTGTGTGTGTGTGTGTGTGGGTGTGTGTGTGTGTGTGTGTGTGTGTGTGTGTGTGTGTGTGTGTGTGTGTGTGTGTGTGTGTGTGTGTGTGTGTGTGTGTGTGTGTGTGTGTGTGTGTGTGTATATGTGTGTTTGTGTGTGTGTGTGTGTGTGTGTGTGTGTGTGTGTGTGTGTGTGTGTGTGTGTGTGTGTGTGTGTGTGTGTGTGTGTGTGTGTGTGTGTGTGTGTGTATCCTTATGATAGTATTAATGAACATATTAAATTTTAAAGTACAAATTTATTTATCAACACACTAACAAAATATAATTATATGTACAGTGCGTTGACTTATAAACTGTGTTTTTACGTTATATAAAACATAATATCGTTACATAATAATTCGTTAATTTTTATAAACGTGATACATCAGTGCACAAACATGTAAACACAGGCTTAGATCACGCCGCGCCGCGCCGCCGATGTTGCTAGCTCGCGTCTTTATTAATAACGCTCTATTTAAGTCATTTATTATTAAATCAATTTGAAACTTTGTCAGAAACTTATTAGACTATTAAGGAACAAATGTCTCGCTGGAAGTTTTTCCTAGCTTCAACTTCCTTCGATACTTTTTTCCGTTAAAGTTAAGAAAACGTAATTACCGATCGCAATATATTTGCAATTAAATAATTATTAACAATTATCGATTTACATCCTTTTATCAATCCCATAGACACCGCTGGAGTATTCTGCACGTCCCTGTCAAATTTCAAAATATTTCGATGATATTTGACCAAGTTTGGACGATTAATGTTTTTGAAAGCTATTAAAAATAGATGAACAAAATTTTCAGTTTTTAATTTTTATATTAAAAAGAAAGTCGAATAAAAAAAATTCCTTCTAGGTAAAAGTACTTCTTTTCATTCCCTACAAGGTGATATTTTTTAAAAATTAATTTGGCTACATTGAAAATTTAGTCAATTTGACAGTACTTTTACGGGTTTTCGAGCGCTAACCCGCTTATTGCATCCGGCCCTTCAATTAATATGAGACTTGCAAATAAATATAAGGAAGATTGGTGAGTTAAGATTGAGGAAGTCACCTGCCAATGAATTGGCAAAGGCTTTTAATTTAATTTACCTTATAGCTTCATAAAACAACAAATACTTTATTTTCCAGGTCCAGCTTCTTCTTGAAAACGGCGCAGACGTAAACGCAAAATCAGATGAAGGCCATTGTTTTTCCTTATACTTTGCGGCGAGACAGAACCTCCTGGCTTCTCTTCATCTTTTGTTGAAGTGGGGCGCGCGCGTCAATGAAACAACATATTCGGGTGCAACCGCACTGCACGTAGCCTGCAAGACTGGGCTGGATGACGTGACGGCTTTATTACTTAAATTTGGAGCCGATTTGAACGCGCGCGACCAGGAGGGCAAGACGCCCTTCGAACTGCTGCCAAATAGTCCACTTAGCGAATCTACCGCTAGAGTTGTCATCCGAGAAGCCGTTAAACGTGAGGTATTAGGCCAACCCCTTTGTGAGGAGTACAAGCAAATGGCACAGACCTGTGAGGACTACTCACAATTTGACCGGGAGTGTCGTGAAGAGTTCATGAGAATGCAAAGTGAGAAGATCGACATAGAGGACAGTGTCACAACGTTCTTTTACATATTTTCAATGGACGAAGAGAAGCTCGCAAGACTGGCTCGGAACGAAAAGATGGTCGCGGCGTTCGAGTCAAGCGGTTACATGGCGTCATTCGAGATATACGCCGGCGACCTCACCACCAAGTTTGAAGTGGCTAAAAAGCGCGCGAATTTCCTCACGAGCGTTGAAGATTGCCTGGTCGACGTGTTGGGCGATATGTTACCTGCACTGATCGTGCGAAAGATAGCGACGTATGTCCAGTCCGGCGATATAATCGAAAATAAGCTGTAGCATATAAGCGATATAGCGAATGCAATAAGTTTTCATGAATTATCAAAAAATGGTGACACATCTTGTTAATATTAAAATATGTATGTACACAAGTTTTGTATTTTGTGAATATATAGCAGTATTTTTTAAATTTAATAAAAAATAAAAATAATCAAAATAATATATTTTCTTTATATTTCCACCACAACCTATAATAGTAAACCTTATATTACACTTTACTATAACTAATATACCTACCAACTTATTGACATATTTCAAGTTTATCTTCCATAAGTAAATAATAATTTTTTATGCAATTTTATTCTTCATACGTGCAAGAATATTTTCAGATTTTCAAAACAAGATTTTTCAAACGAAACATTTTTTTTCGCGAGCCTCGCGGCTATCTTGGGTTGATGATTCCTTTATTTTGTTCGTAAGAAGAGTACATAGTTAGAGGTGCAGAAATAGGTAGGTGTGGGTAATTATAGCGTGCGACGAGGATGGGATAGAGGTTTTTTTAAAAGTGCAGCGGCTGTTTGATGTAACGAAGTTTTTCGAGTCGTTGGGCACGTTAGTAATGCTGCCTGCGTTTATTTAAACGTATACTGAATGAATGTCTGTATTATAGCAAGTGTAGAAGTCGATGGGAGTATAAGCGGTATTCATTCGGAAATTAATAATATCTTAAAAATTTATTAACAATATTTTTTTTAATAAAACTATATAGGTATGTAATGTAGGAATAAAAAAAAAACGACGGAAGGCTTAAATTTAATTAAATATATTTATTTGCAATTGAAATTAAATGATATTGATGTATTTTTACAAAAATAACATACAGCTCTAAGGAACAGATATAAAGTACAAAAATAACATGGGTTAGTATATTTATATATACGAGGAACAGCGAGATACACAAGGAACAAGAGTCTTGTTCCTTGCTGTTCTTCGTATATATAGACATATAACCCATGTTATTCTTGTACTTTATATCTGTTCCTCAGAGCTGTGTGAAGGCCCTTATTAATTACGGAACGTTCCGTAACCTCACAGCACCGGGCAGATAATTTCGGAGCGATTCGAAAAGTCGTACCGCAGTTTTCGCATTTCGGTCATTTCGGAATACGCCCTTTATAATTAAAAACATTGTGGTCGGTACGGTAGAGAACTCTGCCGGTATAAGGCATCCCCTTAAGGCTAATTTACAACGTCCAGTTTGTCTTATTAATTACGGCACGTTCCGTAACCTCACAGCACCAGGGGAGGTGTTCTATAAGTGATGGAGTTTGTTTATCGCCATAAGATTTTGTGATACACAGTGGATATATCGGAGTTTTATCGTTGTAGAACAACCCCCCGGACAGATAATTTTGAAGCGATCCGAAAAGTCGTACAGCAGTTTCCGCATTTCGGAGTACGCCTAGTGTGTATCACAGAATATATAAACATTGAATTAATTTAAACTGAAATCATACATTATAAAATAACTTCTATTTCCTACCAAGAATGCCTACAAAATCTAAGCTTGTAAGCATAAATTGTTGCTCTTTTTTATACTTTCCTACAATAGAAACAATAGAATATTTAAATGTCTTTTATAGGTTATGTTTTCATCAAATTTAATTTGATATTTCTTTAAAAATTAAAATTCATTTTATTTTCATCTTTTCAATTTTACTGTATTTATCATTTTTTTTACTAAATATATGTTATCAATTTCAGCCTCGAAATAAAGTTCCTCAAAAACCACCTCCAAGATTACCAAAGCCTCCAGAACCAGAAGCAAAAAGTTCATTATCAACCATACAAACAGATCCTAAAGCAAGGACATCAAGTGGTCTTAGTCAAGAAGCAGAAGATCAGTTTGAACTCGAATTATGCTGGTGCATTCAACAATTTCAAAATTCTTTGGATGTTAGGACATCAGAAAAGGCAGCAGTTAATTTGATAAAAACTTTAAACACATTAAAAAGCAATAACGTATCCTTAATTAAAAAACGACAAGTTATGAGAAATGCTTTGGGTGATTATCGATCCAAAATGGCAGAAGATGAAAAGAAATATAGCAAAACCCCATCATACATGAGATTTACTAATTCAAATAATAAAAAAATAGAAAAGAAGTCAACTTTTGTAAGGAAAGCACCTAGTTCTGGAAAAATTTGCAAAGTATCTGAATCGACTGATAAATCTAATGATAAAAAAGAAGAAAAAATAGAAACTGAAGCAATTATTAATCCAGATGTTTCAAACACACCATTTAAATTTAATTTTTCAGTTAATATTGAAGAATCATGAAAATATGTAAATTTAAATGTAAAAAATATTGATGTAAATGTCTTTTGTATGTAAAAATATTAAGTTTGATTTAAGTGCATAATCATTATAAATAACAAATTTTATAAAAAGAATAATTTTACACTCACATTTATATAATATATTTTCAGAAGTATTAAGCCTTGATTTTATATGTACTTCAAAAATATTTACAATGAAATATGTAGTTTTATATAGCTTATTAGTTATAAAACAATAATATTACAATTTTTGCTGAAATAAAACAATTTATTTCAATAAAATAAATTTTTACGTTTCAACATTTACAATTTTAATTTATATAGAATTTGAGTAAACATATTATTTAATAACTTTTTTGTTTAAACTAAAAATAACACTAACTTATTTTTTAATTTTTGTTTTCTTTATATGAAAATTGATGATATTTTTATTCATAGTAAAAAGAAAATCAACATGCGTTTTTTATGTCGTTTTATCTTTGAAAGTGTAAGAACTAGAGCGATAATTGCTCCATGTACCGCATCGGTCCTGTGGCGCAACGGATAACGCGTCTGACTACGGATCAGAAGATTCCAGGTTCGAATCCTGGCAGGATCGTAAATTTTTTTTATTTTTTTTTTTAATTTTATAATTTTAAAAAAAAATGTTAAAATATTCAAGTTGTGTAGTTAATTCATTTTCACAATATTATATATAAATAATTTTATTTATAAATAAATTTATATTATCATTCATATTTGTTTAAATTACTTTCATAATTTATTAGTTTACAAAATAAATTGTATCCAACTTAATTATCATGTGTAAGCCAGTTAATTTATTTATTAAAGAATCACAACCATATGCTCTTCATTGTAATAAAATATAAAAAACTTCAGAACTTTAAGATAAAAAAATTACCACTCTTTAGCTCTACATAAACAAATAAATTTTTGCATATATTTATAATAAACAATGTTTTCGAATAAAATATAGGCCACCCCACGCATGATCCCAATAACTGTACTTATATTATACCGAACTAGTTATTCCAGCACTATAGAGCACTACTCTAGAACTCCAACACACGTAGGTAAGTTGTAAGTAGAACATACGCAGCCTGGAACAAGTCATACCGTCCAGTGAATCAGTCGTGACTGTATGGTGCACGCGGCCGCACCAGCGACCAGAACATTAACCGAATTCAACAATTGCCTGGAGCAACAACTCGCGCGATGGGCGACGACGTGGCCGCGGATCTGCAGAAAGTGACGCTGAAGCAGGAAAAGGCACGATAAAACCCATCATCATCGTCTTCAGACAAAGCAAAAACACGAACGTTTAAAACGGGGCATTGATTGCATTGTACAGATACATTATACAGGCCGCGGGCTAGAGGGAGATAGTGCGAAATATGTTGCTGGCGGGTCTGGCGGTCTGCCGCTTGGGCCTGATCGGGCCTCGACCCGGCGTCCGCTGGAAGAGCCTGCGCGCCCTGGTTGGTGTGATGCCGACACTTTTAGCCTCACGCCTGCTACTTAGAGAATGATAAGAGAAAAAAACGAGCCGCGGTTGTTTAATGTACCGATGACGCGCACACGTGTTTTCCCTGCCATAACCTTGAGTTTCTTGTTTGTCATCGGTAGCAAAATTTCGTACGAAGGACCTGATACGACGACCGATTGTTGTCATTTGGTGTACATTGCGTTATCGCGCGGTTTTGCGAGGGTGGAGTGCGGCTGGCACAAGTATAGGGCTGGAGCGGACATAACCTCAAAGCACTCGCGATTTTGGAGCACGCGTTTACAGTTTTGATTACGCGGAGATATAAGTATTGTTGTGCGCGATTGTTTTAAAGCAGACCGCGCGAGTTTATGAGATTTTTTGTCTTTTAGTGGGATATTTAAAAGGGTTGAGTGTTTTGGAAAGTAGGTTTTTTGATGGGTGAAAGTTGTTTTAAGAATGAAGTATTCATAATTTATTGATATGATGTGTGACGTAAATTGGAAAACAATCTTTTCTTTTTGATTTGGATAGTTAAAACCTTATTTTTTAATGCATTGAATTTGTTATTTGTTTTATTTAGTGTACAGCAATAAATCTAATCCAGAATATTTCTTTAAATTTTAAATCAAAATTTTTTATTTAATTTTTTAATATGAATAATAATGAGCTTCAGTGTATTACTGTAATAGGAGCATTTTAGTGTAATATAAGTTTTTTTAATAATTTGTAATTCCCATAAAACATTGTTATAACACCTCAAAACATTAGATTATGATTGCATCATACACTTTCTAACATAATAGTTCCAAGTAATCAAATATGGAATAATCAATAATTGAAAATAAGATTGCTGTAAAATCACAAAAACCAGTTTGCTTATATTTCTTAAGAAAAGTTAATAGTGTTAATGAATTTTTTTATTTAAAACAGTACAATAATGTTTATTTCAGGCTAAAATGAAGCAAAAGGTAGCTGCACCAGAAAAGAATTCTGTCAAAGAATTAAACCCATGGCCATCATATATCCAGGTATATTCAATTTACATTGATACTTATACAATATTGAAATCTAATTTGTCTGTTGATTTTTTAAAGAATAATTTTATTTGAATAGTATACCTATTGAAACAACTAAATATTGATTACAGGAAAGGATAGCCCTATTTGACAAACTGAAAGCTGAATACCTGGTGGAATTACAAGCCAAACCCTCTACTGAAATAATAGTGACCCTTCCAGATGGCAAAACGGTTCCAGCCCAATCTTGGCGTACAACTCCTTACGAAGTAGCGAGAGGCATAAGTCAAGGATTAGCAGACAGCACTGTTATTGCCAAAGTGAATAATGAAGTGTGGGATTTAGATAGACCTTTGGAAACGGACTGTAAACTGGAGTTGTTGAAATTTGACAATCCAGATGCTCAAGCAGTATTTTGGCATTCGAGTGCTCACATTCTTGGTGAGGCATTAGAAAGGGTTTATGGAGGTTGTCTGTGCTATGGGCCCCCTATTGAAAGTGGTTTCTACTATGACATGCATTTAGCTGAGAGTAAGGGCATTTCCAATGAAGATTTTCCATGCTTAGAATCGTTATTCAAGAATATTGTTAAAGAGAAACAGCCCTTTGAAAGGCTTGAAATGAAGAAAGAGGATCTCTTGGAGATGTTTAAATATAATGAATTTAAGGTCAGAATACTTAACGAGAAAGTCAACACTCCGACTACCACGGTGTACAGGTATGCATCATGAGTTTTTTAATCTTTCCATTAAACATTATCGAAATAACACGCTGTATCTATACAGGTGCGGCCCACTTATCGACTTGTGTCGAGGCCCCCACGTGCGCAACACCGGCAAAATCAAGGCAGCGCGCATAACGAAAAGCTCGTCGGCTTACTGGGAGGGCAACGCTAATGCGGAGACGTTGCAGCGCGTGTACGGTATCAGTTTCCCCGACCCGAAGCACCTCAAGGAATGGGAGAAGTTTCAAGAGGAAGCAGCGAAACGTGACCATCGAAAGATCGGTCGTGACCAGGAGCTCTTCTTCTTCCACGAGCTTTCGCCGGGCTCATGTTTCTTCCAACCTCGTGGCGCCCACATTTACAACGCGCTGGTTGAATTCATTCGGGGCGAGTACAGAAAGCGAGGCTTCCAGGAAGTCGTCACGCCTAACATCTACAACAGCAAGCTGTGGCAGACCTCCGGTCATTGGCAGCACTACTCGGAGAACATGTTCTCCTTCGACGTAGAGAAGGAGACTTTCGCCCTGAAACCCATGAACTGTCCCGGTCACTGTATGATTTTCGACGTGAGGAATAGATCCTGGCGCGAGCTGCCTCTACGTATGGCTGATTTCGGTGTATTACATCGAAACGAGCTGTCCGGCGCTCTGACTGGTTTGACCAGGGTCCGCCGCTTCCAGCAGGACGACGCGCACATCTTCTGCACGTCCGAGCAGATCAAGGATGAGATGCTCGGCGCCCTCGACTTTCTCGACAAGGTCTACTCGGTATTCGGCTTCACCTTCAACCTCTGTCTCTCGACGAGACCTGAGAAATTCATGGGCGAGGTTGCTGTGTGGGACGCCGCGGAGAAGGCGCTGTCCGAAAGTCTTGACGCCTTCGGCAAACCCTGGACGCTGAACCCCGGCGACGGTGCGTTCTACGGACCCAAAATCGACATCACCATTATGGACGCTCTCAAGAGAGCGCATCAGTGCGCTACCATCCAGCTGGATTTCCAGCTTCCCATTAGGTTTAATTTGTCCTATGTCAAGTGAGTAGAGTAAATACATTAAAATGTCCTTCGTACTGATTTTTCTATGATCCCTCTACACGATTTTTAACTTTGCAGTGAGACAAGCGAAAAGACGCGACCAGTGATAATTCACCGGGCGATCCTCGGTTCGGTGGAACGCATGATCGCCATCCTCACCGAGTCGTACGCGGGCAAGTGGCCGTTCTGGCTGTCGCCGCGACAGGTAATGGTTATACCGGTCGGTCCGTCGCTCGACGAGTATGCTACGCAGGTTAAGGATAACATCTACGCAGCTGGATTCATGGCCGAAGTCGACACCGATCACGGCGACACCCTGAACAAGAAGGTTCGCAATGCCCAGCTGGATCAGTTCAACTTTATCCTTGGTGCGTATTAAAATGTATTAAACTTAGTGAATATTTGATGGGAAGAAAGCTTTTTATGATGATTTTTTCCTTTTTATTAATAGTGGTGGGCGAGAAGGAAAAGGCAGCAGGCACAGTGAACGTCAGAACCAGGGACAACAAAGTGCACGGGGAGATTGGAATCGAGGATCTGCTGAAGAAATTCCAGGACTTCAAAGAGACTAAGGCTCGTAACTGTGAAGAGAACTTTTAACGTATTCTTTTACGATGCGTCGTCGCTTTTAGGCAATTTATACTATTTAATATTTATATATGAATTGTTATTTGATATCACTTATTTTCGTTCATTAATGGCCGGGATGGTACATACGCATCATTGGATTTTCACGTACTAGTCCTTGTATTTCCTGATTCTTTTTGTACACAACAGCTCTGTAATGAAAATAAATTAAGTTGCAAAATTTCAGTGTAATGTTTGAATATTACAGATCGGCAGAGTATTCAAGGGGATCAAAAATAAATGAAACTTATGATATTTCACAAACTGAGTATATTGTACTTTTTTTCATTTTCTGTTACATCACTGATGGTAATTATCGTTACAATATTATGATAATTTTGGAGAGTAACAGCTTTCGACGTTGTCGTGTAGAAACTAAGCGAAAACGGTCAGTAATTGTAATGCTATAATTGTTTGCAGATTTTTCAGATTATTCCCTATCCAAGTCTAATCTATTCTGTAAATATCGCATTAGTGTATCCATTCGTTTTTCTTGCGGGTTTTTGCATGTACGCTTTGATAGGGAAAAATGTAAATGCTTTGTCTCGCAATTTACACAAAACCATGGCATAGGACTAGGACACTGTTTGCCTTCCTTTTTTAATTAATTAAAATAAAGTTTTTCCTATATTTACATTGAAATGAAAAATTTTCGTTGGACGTTGGAAAATTGGTCTGTAATCGGATCTGTTGTCCAAAGATGGTACTCTTTAAGTATACGTTCACATCATTTGATCATTCATATTTTCACATTCCAATCAATATATTTAATAACAAGTTTCATAACACAAAACGTCTGATTCGAATTATTACGAGTTCTAAAGAAATTTTTTACGTGAAATTATTGGTAATTTTTTTATAACTTGTATTCTTAGGGTCTATATATCTTCTACAGATTTTGTATTTACAACTAGAAGAAGAGCTTTCTTCATTTTACTAAAATTACGCAACAAATACATTCTTATGAAACAGGAATTTTATTTGTATTTGTATATAATTAGAGATGGGCACAATCAAATTTAAAATGAAATAATTTAGAAATAATAGTAAATATTTTGTATTCGTTTATGTACGTAATTTCGTTTTATTGATATAACAAATTAGTATCGTAGTCTAAATTTTTTTTTATCATAAAAATAAAACAAATTTATTGATTTTGCCCATTTCATAATAGAATATCACTACTAAGGATTTAATTATATTTTCATAAAGTAATTTTATGATTTAGTTATTATCTTTCAAATATATATATTTGGACCTGAATAAATAAAATTTAATAGCAAAACTGCAATTTTTTAAACAATATTTTTAAGCAAAATTTTATATAATTAAATACATCTCATTTCAGATTGTAAATTTCTATACAATTTAATTAAATAAATTTTTATCTAGCTTAATACGTATCGCAATTTTGATCTATAAAATTTTATTTACCGTACAGGATATGAAAATTGTTTTTTTTTTCTCTTCTACCTGGTCTATTTCTAACGCTATCAGTTTTTTGTATATACATTTCGTTCAGAGAAATTATATTTGTTGTTCAATTTATAAATGAAAGTGAATATTATAGACAATATAAGTTAACAATTAGTAAATTTATTATGCAGTGCTTTGAATAATGTCAAAAACAGTAAGGATGTTCAAAAAAAGTCGTGATCTCAAAATCAGTGAATATCTTCCGAAGTTTCGAGCTGTTCAGTATATTTTTTAGATATTTCTGCTTCCAAAAATGTATTAACTTTTTTCTATGCAAATAAGTTTAAAAAAAAATCATGTATTTTTCCTTCGTTTAATAAAGATTTCCAATCATCTCATTTGATTATGAATTATAATCCTTTGATACTATAAGGTATCCAAAATTTTCTTAATAGTATCTGAAATTTAATTTTTTGCAAATAATACTTTTCCAATCAAAATAATAGAAACTTAATTATTTTATTGATTAGTAAAAAACTTAAAAACTAATTTTTAAATAAATTCTATAGAATAATAAACTTTAAGATATAAAAATTCATAATCGATCGAATATGTTTGATAAACACATTTACAATCTATCAACGTTTATAATCAAACTATTAAAAGTTTGCTATCTTATATGATACTGTATTTTTATGTTTTTTTTTACTCTTACTACATATATTTATATACAATATATTTCTAGTTGAAATTTTAAATCATAAAATTAATGTGTCATGATGTGAAGAACAAGTATCGCGTAATATTATTTTTACTTGGTAAATTATTTTCTATATACTTTAATATAAATGTAGTGCCACCAAGCTCTTCAAATGCGAATGATGTACTTCAGAACAAGAAAGTTAATTATTTGATTTTATGCATTATTTTCGCTAAATGATATCCGAGGGCTTGAGTGACAATTCTTTATTAATTGCAACTTTTTCTTTTAAGTCTTACAATGCCGCATATATTTAATTATTACGATATTTAGTTACACATAAATTATGTTAAAATAGGACGACACAGTACGAATTTTCAGCAATAGCTTTAGTGTATAAAATTTTTCAAGAGTATGAAAATGGTTTAGTTATCAATTTAGTGTAAAACAATATCATAAGTATTTGTTACAGCATTATTTGTACTATTCTAAAAGTTATTTTTATTTATCATTATTTAGTATGTTATGCCCATAAATAGCATATGAAATATTTCATTGTATATCGTAAAATAGTGTACAATCACATCCCAATCATAACAAATTCATAGCAAATTCAGAAAATTAATTATAAAATGTAAGGTAACTCCGTCACTCACTATGTGCGAAAACGTTACAATTAAATCTTTAATTACTGGATTTAAGTGCGATATGGATAATTTTTGTTTGCAATATAATTTTAGAATCAAAAGAACTTTTGTTGAATTCTGTTGTAAATGTTTTTGTTTTCACGAGAATGGTAGAAGATCAAATATATATTGCCTATAACAATCAGTCTTATCGAATTTCCAAGCATCCATTCGCAAAACTCACTTGCGAAGCAACAGAAACCTGAGATTTAATGCCGGAAATACATGAAAGCTTGGTGCAAAGTAATCTAGGATATGCTCATTTATAAACAAATACAAATGTTCGTCTTTCTCGAGCCCTCGATATAAAAATTGTAACAAAAACGTGTCGTAATTTGGTATAGAGAAAAAATATTATGCACTTTGCAGTCTTTATTGGGAAATCAAATTTTGTTTACTAGACCGAAATAAAGATAATTAAGCAACATCAGACATTGACGATTAAATTGCTGATAACTTTTTTGGTCTTTGTTGCATTTGCATACGAATGTGTACCAAAAACTTATCCCAATTTTCTGTTGTGTTATTAATTGTAAATAGTCAGTGAAACTTTGATAATAACAGTGGTTTTTGATTACTATTTTGATGAATAACATTGATAAGTATTGAAATTCAGAGCTTCAGTAGATTCTGCATGAGTACTCTCATTAAATAAAAAAGCATTTTCATTAAACTCACTTTATCACAAGTTTTACTGATGTAAATGTGTAAGTAGCTGCAGAATGAAGTGTTAAATACAAACGTTTTGTGCTAAAGTCGAGTATTTTATTTAACATTTAGTCGATTATGATTTTTACAATTACTCCATATTGTATTATGTAGTTGTTATTTACAAGTTCTTATTTGTATTATTTAATATACTGAATCATTAATACAGTATAAATAAAAAGACAAAAAGAAATGAAACAATTTTGCTGTCAAATTAAATATATATATATTCATATTAAATATATATATATATATATTTCAAATAAAATTGCATTGTATTGTGTTGAAGTGAAAAATCTTCGTGAATAATTTTACATTGTTAAAAAGTAAAATATTAAAAAATTCAGTTTTCCTTTTTTTGTGAATTAGAATCCTGGAAGACTGTACATTTAATATCTACTACTGAGATTATGTTTATTTGCGGTGCATACCTTAGAGATTATAATAAAAAAAAAAATTGGATGCACATGACTCGAACAAAAACGTTTACCTCCTAGTACTTGCACAAAATCCATCTAACTCTAATATATATTCTTCCAATATCGTGTGGCAAGCTCGTTTCATTCGAGTCAAATGCACAAGTCTTATTATCTAACTGAGAGATCATGTTGTCAGGGCAAAATGGCGAGCATTTTGCAAGATTCATCATTCATTTATACATTCATTTACACGCACTTTACTTATGCAAAGCTTACACAATAAAGTAATATAACTCAATTAATGTAAGAGAATCAGTTATATAATCATATCATACTTATTCACTAAGTAAAATGCCTTTATTCGGGTGACTGATATTGGTTGATGCATTTATCAACTAAAGAGTAATAATAATCTCAAATACTACTTAAAATGTCTCTAGTCGACGAGTCGAAAAAACGAGACCTTCAAAATGTCCGTTTAAAATAAAAAAATATCACAATAGGCATACAATAAAAGCATTCCGAAGAAAAGTACTTGAAAAAAAATACGTATATAAAAGTCGCGTTAAAATTAACGGGGGGCTGCCGCACGCAGAAGATCGAATAAAGTCTGCTCAGTCACTAGATTGGTTTTCTTAACTGTACAAATAATAGAATAATTAAAGAAGAAAAATAAAAAAGAAACGAAACTGCGAAAAGCTTATGAGTCTATGTGTAGAAGGTTGAGAGTAACGAGTATACATTTTACACAAATTACTATCCTTCGGCGCGTCCTCGCTTAGCATTTTAAACCGTTTTGCCCCTCCGAACAACGACATTAATAATTGCCGTCACCTATTTATATATATAAACCTATCGTTGAACCTCCGGACTAGATGCAACGATCGTCCTGCACTCCGAGACTCCAAAAGTCCGTTGCACGCAACAAAAAACATCACCATCCTCTCTCGTCATTTAGAATTTCGGTCATTCTATAAGCAGCTTAAAACACGCTTTGAGTATTTTTATTCGACAGTCAATCATTAGTAAATATTGCTTTATAATTCATTTTTTTTCTCCCATTTTTCTTCTTCTCTCCTTTCGCGAAACTTCTATTGTTCTCTTATTACTAATTTTACCACCCTTATCGTTGAATTATTTGTTTCGTCATCAACTGGATCGAACTTGGATAGCTCGGCTAGTCTGAAGTGATGTACAGAGAGTTAAGAGTTAGAGGACCTTCACGGAAGGTGTACACAGAGAAAAACTTTTATATATACTTCGAAAATCATCTGCGTGTTCGTGTGCTCTTATACGTGTATATAAAACCCAGTACTCGTCGGCGAGTACGCGAGAGAGTATATATAATTATATCCAAGCGAAGAAGAGGAGGCTGACAAGCCACACAAGTATACAAACTTCTCTTTTACGTATGGAATCGTAAAATTAATAATCAAGAAACAATAGGCAGAGGATATCGGCTCTCGTTTTCTTTCCTTCTTACACGGTCTCGACGGTTGACCGATCGCGCGAATAATTAATTTTTTACGAGCAAGCAAGTAACAGCTGCGACGATCAACAGTCGAACCGATAAAAATGCCTGTGTGTATTAATGCTGACCAACGAAGGCAGTGCGCGAATGATCATCTCTTTCTGGCACAGGATGCAACTTAATCTCTGCATCCCCATATTCAGTACAGTCCGTTTTAAGTTGGCTATGAGACTCTATATAATAGCAGGAGTCGTGGTAGTAGTAGGAACCTACACCTAAATCGCGGAAGGGACGCTGCTGCTGCTGCTGCACTTACACGCTATACAACGGTATGCTTTGACACTTCTTTTCTTCCTCCTTCGCCACTCTTCTATCATCGTATATAATGAGATTGTACAGGTATATGTGTGTACCTGCGGCATCGTGTAACTCTTATACAAAAATGATAGTTGTTTTGATTTTCTCTTCGTTCGTACGCCTCCTCGGAGCGCGCAAATTTCTCTCCTCACGTAGTAACTCAACGTACAGACTTAGACGGCGAGAGTACGACGAACCTATATATATATGTGTGTATATAATGCTCTTCTGAAGGTACCGAGAGTGTATGCGTGTATGTGAGTGTGGATATGTGCGCGACGGCGACACAAGACGTTGTGCTCAGGAAATAATGGTCGGGTTTCGTGCTTTGTTTTTCTTTTACCAGTTCTCGAGGATTCTCTTCATCGATGATGATCGCTCGCACAGCAAAGTCAACGTGGTTTTGCCTAAGACAAAATTAAATTTTAAAATACGTTTCTTGGAATCGAGAAAATAATCGCATTTTGGACGAAATAACAATATCCCCATATTATGTTAAGAATAGAACCCGCCTTATATCTTTATAGTTATTATTCAATTAAAAAAAAAGCAAATTTATACAAATTTTCAAATGCAAAAAAGCAGTTTGCAATCAATAATTGCAATTAAACATATATCGCAACATGAATTATATTGCTTTTCATAAGAAGTTAAATCCCCAGTATTTATATTATCTTCCCCCCCTGACCACCCACACGCACCTCTTCGTCGAGTACTGGCTGCTGCTGGCTCAACGCCCCCGGGATTACCCCGACGGGCGTTCCTGTTGGCGCCGGCTGCAGCACCGCTGCCTGCGCCGCCGGGTTGGCGATGACGGTGTTCTGTTTGACGAAGTGCTTGCCTGCGGCCTCCCCGCCTGTGACCTGCTGCTGCTGCTCGGCCCGCCTGAGGAACGCCGCGGCGACTTCCTTCTTCGGCGGCACGACGGGCTTGTTGGGTGGCACCGGTGGCGGCGCGCCCCGCACCACCGCCGACACCGCGGTCGCCGCGGACCCCGCGGGTGCTACCGCTGGCTTCTTCGCGCCGATGACGACGCCGCCGCCGACTGCTGCTGCTACTGCTGCTGGTGGTAGCGGAGGAGCTGCCGCTGTTGCGGGCGCCGCTGGCCGCTTGTGCAGCGCCTGTGGGAACGGAGAAGCAGAGGCGCCTGATGCTTGTGCGGTATATGCTTGGGCGGAGAAAGATTTAAGTGTGTGTATGGGTGTCTGGATGAGATTGATGATGATGCGTATGATCGTGATGATTGAATGATATATAAAATCTAAGCAGGTGAATTAAATTGGGAGCTTTTTTTATATTGCGATTGTGCGTGTGTGTGTTGTGTTTTCATAGGTTGTTACTTGAATATTTATGTGCGTTAGGGAGAGGTGAAATGTTTATTTAACGTTACAACATTGCGCTGAGCAAAGAATAGGTTTTACTATTATATGTTTATTGTATAGTGGATAACATAAGCTTTTATACTTCTACCATGATTAGATAATAAAGTTTTCATCGTTTCACCGTAAAGAAAATATTACAGAGTATCTTTCGCACCTTGTGTATTTAAACTTAAAGTATCGTTTGGATTTGTTAAACATATTTTCGTTGCACAGTGCAGCGATGAAAACGTTATATTGTTGTAAAGTGTTTTTATTTTATTGTGTATTTTAATATGATCAAATTAATTTTACGGAATTCGTTGTACTACGTTTTTTCAAATTTACTGTAATTATTATTTTTAAATTATAATTATAATATCATTTTTATTGTCATTGATATATTTTTTAACTCTCATTTATAAATAATACCATATGTATTCTAATTACAGAAGTTTTCCATCAATTTTTGTTATATTTTTTTCTCGGTGTAATTTCATGTGAATATCTTAATTATTTAAACCTAAGTATGCAGAGTGTATTTATATTTACGTGATTGAAAATGAAAATATGAAAAATTGAGCTCTGATTATTTAATCATGAACGTGTCTTGTATGAAATGTACTTAAGTGTAGATTTACATGAGTCATGAGCAAAATGAATAAAAAAGTATAAAGTAAAAAATCAAAATAAATCCCTCGATGAGAGCAAACCAAAGTGCCAGTGCTTCCAATTCTCCTCGTCCGTAAGACACAGATCTCTTCGACGACAATTGGCATTGAATAATAGACGGTTGAGATGCACCAAACCAAAAAGCGTTGCAAGATGGAAAGAGATAAATTGAAAGAAGTAGTTGTGCGTTGAAAAAATATATAATAAAAGCTACATAATAGTATGGCTGTTAATTTGCGAGGTATAGAGGAGATTTCATCCACAGATGCAATCCAATTTTTCCTTGACGAAACGAAGCATCCGGCGGCGGTGCGAAGAGAAATCAAAGTTCCATTATAATATGTGCGCAGAGAAAAATTTGCTCTATTGAAGTTTAAGAAAATAAAATGAGTAAATGCTGACAGGCAGTGCAATTGATATATCATTCGTGAAAAAAAGTGAAACGTTATAATTGAGATCGCAAATTTTTTCCGACGCTATTCATTCGCGGCTTTGATGAAAATAAAGGAAAGTTGTATAGGGTAAACATCAGAAATAAAGCTCACAAGTGAGTTGTATATGTCAGTTTAATAAAGGATTCAATTGATATACATTTCAAAATAATAATAATAATAATCATAATAATAATAATAGTGTACACAAAGTAAAACAGCATAATAAAACGTGTCTATGTGTGTAAAGTATATAAGGTGTGCCTTAAAGAAATAATTCGCGTGCTCGTATATATAGTCTTTATATATAACAATTCGAGGCTCGATATTCGGAATTCGGCGCAGTGCTATTACAACCAAAAATAATCGTGAACACGACAATAATTTTCTTTAGCACGCCAATGTACAAAGGAAAGAAGAGATTTTTTTTTTATATATAATATACACATAGAAAAATGCTCGTGTGTATGTGATGTCGCGAGTGCTGCTACAAATCAACGTAAAATCGATTGGTTCGCCTCGACGAAAGAAGAGCGTGCGTGATCACATATCGGAGTAGAGGAAAAAATAAAGTAATCGACTCATGCACAGAGCGCGGAGACAGAGATTGACGTTGTAAGGTTAACAAGTGCTCGAGAATGTATGTATATATATATAGTGTGCACATAGGGCGCGCAGGGAGAAGGAAGAGAAGGAAAGCACAGAGTCGAGAGAGATAAGTGTTTACGCTCGAGGGGCAGCGAGAGAAAGAGTGTCTCGAAATGAAAAATATCGTTTCTTTTTTTTTGTCTCTCCGTCGTCCGGTCGAAGTGAATTGTTCCTGAAGATTGGTTTGCTAGGTACTCTTTATTTGTAAAATTAAAATTGATTGTTAAAAATGACAGTAGATATAAGTGTACGATCGTTAAAAGGGAATCTTCAGGACTAGCTCACTCTCGAATGACCATTTTGTACATTTTCAATATCACCCTTTTGACTGTTGTAAATTTTAATTCTTATTCGTTAATACAACGTTAAAAGTGTATATATTCGTATATAATTTTTATCGAATTTCTCGCTAATTAAAAATATTCATTTATTATCTTTAGAAATGGGGAAGTTAACTTTTCTCTGTTCCTATAAATATAGTTCGTTTTAACCTATTAAAAAATTAGCCTACGAGACTAGACGCATTTAAAGTTGAAATTACTTTAGCCTATAGTAATATATATGTATATATATATATATTACCGCGCGAGGACAAATTTAATAAATAAAAGCCCTTCAGCAGTAAGGGTACAGCAAATTGCTTTTAAAAAGTTTTAAATCACTATCAATCGCCATGTGAAACACGGATCAAATTTTATTTTCATATTTATTTATAAAGTTTATTTATAAATGTAAAATCATTCGTGATCAATATAATGAAAATTAATGATGATATAAATATCTAATGTTTCGTAAATTATCACTGACAGTCTTTAAAATACTGCAAAAACAGAATATATATATATATATATATATAAAAGAATCATAAAGCCTTCCTGAGTTCTAAATTATTAGAAAAGATTTTCTTTTTTGTAATCTTATAGTATTTATAATATTAAGTTAATTTTAGTTTCTTTTTTTTTAATAAAATAATTTAAAATAATTGACTTATTATGTTTAAGTGCAATATAGAGTATTTTTTTAGTCTATAAAGTATTAAAATAGCGTATCGTTTCATAAAACAATAAAAACTTCCTAGTAAGATAAATAAGTAAACCTAGCAAACTATATCATCATTGCAATAATATTGAAAACTCTACAAAAATTTCTCTATCGAGTACATACTTTTTCAATTACAAACGAAATACTCTCTACGAATCCCGGTAACGTTGAAAATAAATCTGTAAGAGTGTATACGTACGTGTTATATACTTATTGTACCGCAAATCTTAGATACTGTGCACAGAACCGCCTTTTTTCTATTTCGCGTCGCAAGGGAAAAGAACGCAACGTGCCTTGAAAGCACCGCAATGTTGTTCTAACGTGTTGTTATTTTTATATGTACTCATTGTAAAAAATTATCAAGGAAGTAATATTTTTTATTTTTTAACGATTGTTAACATTTTTGTTCCACAATCACAAACCTAAATAACAAATTTAAAGTCGTTTCGTAATCGAAAATTCGGTATGGAATCACTTTTGTCTTCGCGTTTCACGCAATTTCAGTGGATTTTTTTTTTTCAAACACAAATATTGGAGAATTTTCGCTAAATTCCAAGTGACAAATTATGAACATTTACTATTTACAATTTTAAGTAATTCTAAATTGCCGCAACGTTAAATCTTAATTTTTAAAAACATTTAGAATATATTTCATGAAAAGTTTCATAGAAACTTATTATTTTCATATTCAGAGGATATAAAACGTCACAATATAAAAAAGCATTTCAGCAGAAGATCTCAAAAATGATAAAAATCTTAAATAAATTTGCTGCGCAATTATAAAGCATTATTTTTTTCATAATTCTTAGGCGCATCAGTGTAGCAATTGATGGTAATAAATTGAAATAAGCAGTAGCGAGGATAAAAATCTGGTAAGCTAAGCGGCCATTGTATACCTCGACCCCAAAGTTTCGGGTACCCCAGCCCTATCAGTCGATAGCCGTGTAATTTGAAGATCGATTTGAAGATTTTCCGGGTGCAATGCGACGACGCTACGCCATCCTGCGTGAAGAAGAAAGCTTTAAACCCATCCTCCTTCTTTGTTACTTCTTTTTTTCGTAAACAGAACGAAGCGTCTAAAAAATGCTCACTATCTTCGTCATTACCAGGCTAGTTTGGCTAGGTAGCAGCTACGTCTAGTACGATTAATCATATCACGATATTTTTCAAAATTTTCAAAAAATATCATCGCCCGTCGCTCTGAAATCTTTCCCAACTATCGTATTGTCAAAAAACGAAGAAAACGAGTACCAATTAAGTAAATGAAAAGAAAAATTCTCCAATATTCGCGTTTGAAAAAAAAAAAAAAAAACAAAGAACAAGCACGTTTCCGCACTCGCCGGTGTCTGTGTGGTGCTCATATCAGCGTCGAGTGGCTAGGATAATGTGGATAGGTTACCTGTGCGGCGACGATGGCTGGGTCTTGCGAGCTGGTGACGGCACCGTCGGCTACGCCCGTGCCGAAAACAACACCGCGCAGAGCCTGTCCCGGCGTCACGGATCTGGCTATGCCTGTAGCTAGAGTAACAAAGTTAAGTTAGGATTAATATTGATAATTTATAATACACCTATACGTTTCTATGGATAGGTTGTTACGTAATTGGAAAGTATACGTACTTGGTCCACTGACAGGCACACTAGAGACTGTAGCAGTGGGTTGCACAACTTTACTGCTGACCATTGGTGTGCCAGCTCCCAAAACAGCTCCTTTCACTATAAGACAGAAAAATAAATTAATCAAAAATAGCATCTTATACCCACAAATAAACGATTAATTACGCACCGGTCGAAGAAGCAGCGGCAGTTCGCAAAGTCGGCATCGCCGCGAGGTTAGCAGGCTTCGCAGGTGGCGGTGGCGGTGTTACGCCGACCACTCGTCCAGGTCCGCGGATTTGCTGTTCTTTCAGCAAAACCTCCAGCTCCGCTCTCAGTTTTTCAATCTCCGCCTGCTGCTCCATCAGCTTCTTATCTTTGTTAGCCGTTGACTGACGGATTTGCGAACGCTCGATGTCGAATTGCGCCTGCTGCTTCTCCATCTCTGCCTCCATGAGTAAAGACTTTTTGCTCTCTTCCTCGAGGCCCTCCGCCATGGAGTCCGTGCGTATCTAGGATGAATTTTTTGTGAATGAGTTTTTGAAGAGGAGAATAAGCTAAGGAAAAAGAAGAAATTAATTATACTTTTTCCTCGGTGAGAATCTGAGCGAGATCCTCGGATCTCTTGCGCTCCTCGATGTACTTCATGATTATTTTTTTACGGTCCGCCAAAAGTACGAGAACAATCTGTTTATGACGATTTTTCTCTTCTTCCAGAGTATCGCTTATTTTTTTTACTTCAACCTCAAGACGCTTCTTTTCAAATCTTTCCAGCTCCAATTCTTTTTTCAGCCGAGTTCGTTCCTTTTCCAGCCCATAAGTTATGTCATCACCCTGAGCAGTGTCATGCTCGTGTTTCTGTTTCTCTTCTTCCAACTCCTTAATTACCTAATTGTAAATCAAACATTCCACGTGAATAAATTTTTAAAAGATAGATCATAGAAAAGATTCTTAGAACACAAACCGTTCTGTGTCGAAGTTCAGCACTTTTCATTACTCTCGCCATATGACTTTTCATATGCCTTTGGCGAGCAAGCAAAGTTTCCAAGGTTGCTTGCAGCTGTTCAGTTTGATTCCCTTGTGAACTACTTGGGCCACCTACAAGAGCTGTGTCTCTAGCAAGTGCAGAATGAGGATCAGAGGTTCCACTTCGATATCTTGAATTCAAGAGATGTTTCATCTTTTCCGACTGTAAATAACAAAGCAAATTTAATTTTAATTATATCTAGTAAATGCAAAATGCTTTTATATATAAAAAAGAAGACTTACTTTTAATGCTGCTATTACTACATCACGAGCTTGTAGTTCACCTTCCAAATACCCAAGAAGTTTTAATAAATCTGTTTTGCACAGCTCCATTTTTGGATTACGCTATAAAATTAAAAATAGAACAATAATATATCATTTTAAAAGTAAAAAGATCATTTTCAATGAATATTAAAATTTAATTTAAAAGTATAGAGATAAAGTGTTGATTTTTAAATTATTTAAATTACCTAAATCAACATTAAATATAATATCTCTTACTCACAGAAGTTTAAAAGCAAATATTGTGTTCTCTGTTTGAAATACTAAATACTAATAAAATTGACACTACTTCTTAAACAAGTTGCTGTTGGTATCAAAGTTTACAAGTGCATTTAGCAGTCTTAGCATTCCTTTGTGACTAAATGTAATCAATAGATAGAACTTGCTGACTTGTTTATTTAATTTAAATGCAATTATAAGAAACCTTGCTGTGACAAAAATTAAGTGTTAAAGTCATAAAGTGATAAAGTCATAGGTTTTTATTTAGATTGTGACAATAATACTGAGTTTAATTCTTAAATAAATTAATACTTATGTATATACTTACGTATATATACACTCAAGAAATTTAATGATAATCTTTAAACTCTACTTTGCATTTCTGATACATGTACAATTAAAATCAAATATTTTGTTGCTATGATATTTAAAGTTATAAAAAAATTTTTTTTACAATGACATGACTTTCCCATAAATATCTCAATACTTAAAAAAAAAAATGAAGACCAAACAAACAAAAGACTCATAGCAAAGAAAAACGTTTAATGACTAAATGTTTTGAATAATTTTTAAAACAGAACCACTTTACTATAACAATCCAATTATATTTGCATACTGTAATTAAAGCAATTATAAGCAACAATCAAAACATACAGACTACAAGTTTACCTAATCCAGCGCTACATAAAATCTTTTATTTCTTTGCATATACACCCTTGCTCCAATATGTATACACAATACTCGCAGGGCACAAAAAAAGCATTAAACTCCAACATACCTTGAGCGTATTAGATGAGCTCTTGTCCAGTGGTTCAAAGTTGTTGCTCTGCTGCTGCTGCTGATGAGGCTGTGGCGATAGGGACAATGGGCTCTTGCTAGCTGCGACTCCAGGTGGTCCGTTGGCTGCTGCAGCTGCTGCGCTGCTCTGTCCCTGCGTGGCCATGATCACCTGTCTCCTTTTTCCTAGAACCTCTGTACCTCCTCCCCCAGACAGCTACCAGAAGACACTGCTGCTGCTGCTGTTGCTCCTGGCTAATATGACCACGGCTTCTGTCCGCCTGACTTCCACTCCCCCTCCTTCTAGCCACTGGTCGTGACGACCAGCTCCTGGGGAAGGCGAGGAACGGCGGCCGCGCCCCCGACCACGGCTCTCCCCGACGTCATCCTACGATCATGTCTGTGTGTAAGAGAGAACCTCGGAGTGGCGAAGAGTGATGAATTAGCGGCGATTCTCACTCGTGTTTTTGCTGGTGGCGGCGCGGGGTGGGAGGGAGGGAGGGCTTCCTCGGCGCGGACACGGCAGGAGCGGAGACTGCTGCCTAACGCGCTGCTCTCCTCTTCTCTCCTATATCTGTGTAGTAATGCCTCCGCGTGCGTGTGTGTATATGTGTATGCAGTGGGAGCGAGAGGAGCCGCAGGAAGAGCGCTGCACGTTCAGTGCGGCGGCAGCGGCGGCGGATGTGTATATGTTGTGTATTTGATGGCTATTCGCGCAGCCGCTGCTCCAAACCGCGGCGGCGCTTTTCTTTCTCTTCTGCTGTCCGTCCCGCGCGCGCGCTCTCTCTCTTCGTCTGTCTATGTCGTGCTTCTACCCTTCCTCCTCCTCCATCGCCGTATGCTAACCTCTTCTCCTCTCCGTCCTTGTTCCTCTCTTTCGCGCATGCACGCACCTTTTTCTCCTTGCGAGTTGCGACGACCTCGCGAGTTCACTCTATCTCTCGCTCTCTCGCGCACAGGGGAGACGAGACGAGAAACGCACACAATGCGCGCGGCGACTCAACTCGTCGTGTTGTTGGGGTTCTCTTTCTCTCGCAGCCGCGCTGGGCATGATAGGTGCGCCGCGCGCGTGATAAAGAGAGACGGGAGAAATCCAGAGAACGTGCGAAAAAAGAGGGAGAGTGCGAGAGAAAAAGAGAGGATTTGTGTATATACATGAGAGAAAGAGAGAGAAGAGAGAGGATTAACTTTGAACGAATCGCCAAGCGGGATTTTCCACATATATAATACCGTGTGAGCAAAGAAGATAGACCGTAATAGAAGCGCAAAGCGCATAGGCCGAGTGAGGCACCCCGAAGCGTAGTAGGTACCCCGACCACGCGCGGCGCGACAGTCGATTTCCGAGCGCTCCGTGAACAGCTGACTCAGCGGACGCACGGCCGATAACTTACCACCCATGTCGACTGCAATGGTAACACAATAGACATTCCGTATATACTACTAAAAAATTATGCGTTATAATAATGTCAGTTATCGACGATAATTACAAGCATAATAAATAAAGCAGTAAAACGTACTCCAAAAGAAGTTAACGTTAAACTGATATCCTTAACGGGGTGGCATAGTTCTACCATTATCGACCGAGCAATTGACACAGTTTCAAGCTTATTAAAAATAAAATACGTAGAATCACAAAAAATCAAGAGAACACCCTTCTGTGGTTTTGAAAGTTCTATCACCCATTAAAAGTTTGAAGTCGAAATATCAAGTGGTTTTTGCAAAAACTTTGAACAAAACAAAATTCGGTTTCGTTCAAAGTTTCTGCAAAAACCACTTGATATTTCGACTTCAAACTTTTACTGGGTGATAGAACTTTCAAAACCACAGAAGGGTGTTCTCTTGATTTTTGTGATTCTACGTATTTTATTTTTAATAAGCTTGAAACTGTGTCAATTGCTCGGTCGATAATGGTAGGACTATGCCACCCCGTTAAAAAAAAAAAGTTACTGTAGAGGAGATTCGAACTCGAATCAAAAAGATTGGTAGCCGAGAACGTTATCCACAGAACTAACGTCACCTATACGTATATGAATAGCATAGATGTAATATATAAATTGTTTCCCCATTTGGTTTAAGGATATCAGTTTCACGTTAACTTCTTTTGGAGTACGTTTTACTACTTAATTTATTATGCTTATAATTATCGTCGATAACTGACATTATTATAACGCATAGTTTTTTAGTAATAAATACGGAATGTCTATTGTGTTACCATTGAAGTCGGCATGGGTGGTAAGTTATCGGCCGTGCGTCCGCTGAGTCAGTTGCAGCGTTCTCATAAAAAGCAGTCGCCCGGCGCGAAATTCAAATCGGCCAAAAAATATAAAAAATCAAAGTAAAAAAAAAATTATTTTTATACATTAATAAATACAATAAGATAAAAATGAACAAAGATACAATAAAACACTTAATTATTTTAATTTATTTAATTAATTATGAGTATTTTAAAATTTATAATCCTGACACGAATTAAAATTTTTTTTTCGCGCAATGTCAATGAAAACACGTTCGAAATAACAGACTGTTATATAAAATAAATTATTTTATTGATTTTCAACATGAATAGTTAAAAAACACGTTAGAAAAGTTGATTTCTTAAATTGATAAAAATTTTTATTAGTCGGCCGTCCTGTTTTACCATGCCAGTCGTGCGGCGCTGAGCAAACTATAGCTTCTGTTTGAGGATCACTGACTGCGCGGCAAGAGCGTAAGAAATGAATGAATGAATTTGGCTTTTATAATTTGAACAAGTACGAATTATATGACCTTTCAATATAACCTTTATATGCAGCGAATATACAAATACATTATAAATTATACCTGATGGCATATACTTCACAAATGCACAAAACGCAACGAATCTAAAAACCATTTTTAATTCTCGTTCTGTCTATATCACTCATATCTAATATTTTAGTTGGGTTTAATTGATGTAAATGAGTACACACATTTAATATTAAATGTGTGTACTCATTTACATCAATTAAACCCAACTAAAAAACTAAAAACCATTTATTCAACAAACGTTTTAAATTACATGTTACCATCAAGTAATAAGTGTTTGTGTTAATTATAATTATTTATTATATGTATAATTCTATAATAAAATTCAAGATATAACGAAGTATCTCTGAAGGTTTTCGTCACATTTTGGATAGTCGGACGTCCTTCCTACCTTAGCCTACTCGGTTACAGGTATTTATTGATAGCGTTTTTCTTGCCGCTATAATATTTTCTTTCCGCGGCTAAAGTTATCCGATCCGACGGCGAGGGTGGCAAACATTAGATGTGGCGTGTACAATTTCCTCCCGTGGAGCGTATACTATTTTTCACCATACCCGGGCCAAAAATACCACATTCGCGTTTTTGAGCCGGGAGCAAAAATGGCACTTTCGGCCCGGGTATGGTAAAAAATTCATTTTTCTTAAAAAGTTTAGCGACCGGCTTTAAAATTTATTGCGCGTTATAATTTTAATTTTTTATTTTAAAAACATTGTTTTTCGCATTTCAAGTTGTACTAGATATATTCGCTCTGATTTAAGGAAGTTTTCTGGGAAAGTTTCACTTTTCTATTTGTTATTGTTTATAATCGATTTCGTTTATTAATTAATATAGGAAATACTTAACATCTATTAAAAAAATTATACGTATATTCGCCCTGAAGTCATTTTCTCTCCGCTTTTTTAATGTATCATAACTAATTTGCAACGATTTTAACATTCACTGTTTAATTTAATTCTCATTATGTTAACTATTACAAAAGGTTTTTACGAAGTATCAGTGAAGGTCTTCGTCACATTTGGGATAGCTTTTATCTACGCATATTCAGAAATAATGATCTGTAACAACAAATTAAAAAAATTTTACGTATTACTTTCAACGTATCCGTTGAAAATAATATTTAATTTTTACTATTTTTTCAAATACATCATAAAATAATGTGATTTTATATTAATCAAGGCCTTCACTTCTTCTCTTTTCTGCGTTACGTATTCCTCATCGAACCAATCGATGCATGATTGGGCATTCTGATAGTTGGTAATAGGATTCTGTAATAGAAATTTATATTTGTTATCACGAAAAAATTAAATTCTGTGAGAATGCTTTTCTTTATACAGAAATCAACTTGTTTTAAACAGAATTATTTCTTCGCTCAATTTAAGAAAGAAGATACACGAAAAAAATTGGTTTCCCTAAGCAATTAGTTACTTCGAAAGGGTACAAATAAGAAGGATAATTAGTTTTACTAACAAGTAGTAGTTCCGCTAACTATTTTCAAGTACTTAAAATAACCAATCTATGTTACTCAATGTCCCAATAAAACAGTTACATAACTATTTCAAATCATTAAAACTACTAATCTAACCGTTACATTAAAAAAACCGCTGCCAATTCATTGGCCCGTAGCTTCCTCAAACCTAATTTGTTGATTCCTTTAATTAATTTTTAATAACAAAATTTATAATTTTTGAAAAAATTTATGTCATAATTATAATTAAATTCATTTATGAAGATTAAAAAGTATTACATTAAAAAATTTATATTCAACCAAAATAAAGTAGTTGATGTAACTATATAATTGCTTGTCGTAACTTACTTTTGAGTAGTTACGATTACCAATTTTTTTTCTCCAATGATCCAAGAAATAAATTGGTTATCATACTTAACCATTATCAACCGATTGCCAATTATGTTGCCAACCATTCATGCTTATCTGTACCCTATTATGCAATTTTAATAACCAACCAACCAATCAACTTTTTTTTTCAGTGTATAAACAACTTCTTTTGACTAGCCATATACGCGCGTGCGCACACACACACCCACCCACCCACACATACACACACACACCCACCCACACACACACACACATACACCCACCCACACACACACACACACAAACACACTCACACACACAAAGAGCACACACACTTTGATAAGATTTTATTTAAAATAATTTTAATGAAAAGATAAAATGTGCAAAAAGAAATTACCAAACAAAAGCTTTCAGCGTATTGCAGCATATAAACGCCACAATCATAACAATTATTTTGTTTTGGCACATCTACTATAACGATTTTATGATCTGTACAGATAACATTTATTTTCTTACGCCTTTCTTCGGTCAAGTAATCCTTAATAAGCTTTACTGCCGTTTCATGATAACCACCAATTGAATCAAATATGAAAATAGAATCACTAAAAAATGAAATATAAATTTTCATCACATTATGCATTTAAAAATATATCAAGTAAAACTTATAGGTATATAAATACTGTTTTGGTTCATTCACAGGATTGCATATGACAGCCAAAAACCAATGATTGCTGAAACATTGAAAAAAATTATATTTTTCATTTTCTCAGATACAAGATATTACAAAATTTATGAGTTAGGTAAATGTGCAATATACGTATAAAATAAATTCTTTTACTGTAATTGGTTTATTTTACAAAATTATAAAGGTTAAGGTGATGTTATATACCGACATAATTTTAAAAAGAGTACATCTCATAAAAATACCAATAGAAAAATCCAGAAAAAATTCTGAGTATAGTATTTACATGTACGGAGCGCCTGACAGACGTGTTTTTCCAAAAAAATGATCAGAGTTTATTTAATCAAATAAAAACCGTACTGTCGGTAAGTAGGAATCTGCAATTAACCTATTTTTAAAACGAGCACAGCTAACGAAAATACTAATAGAATCGCTCAAAAAAATTTCTGAGTATAGTGTTTACGTGTACGGAGCGCTTGACGTTCGTCTTTTTCCAAATAAACGTTTAAATGTTGATTTAAAAAATATTGAAATCAGGGTATCACATCACCTTAAGTTTTTAGAGTGATGCCTCGTAAACAAATTAATAAATAGTGACGGAACCTCTAGTCACGGTCGCCACCGACTGGCTTTCTTCTAATCGGCATCATATTGTTCTCGCATTACCTCCATTTTTCCGGCAAAATGTTGTATAAGAAAACTACTTAATAAACAATAAGCTAAATTTTTTAGAAATTCCGCAAATACATATATATTTTGTTCGTCAAACAATTCCAAATCAATTGATTGATAGAAATAAAAACAAAATAGCAAAACCTACAAACCTACAAACTTTCAACATTTTCTTTAAATAAATTTTAATAAATTTATAAACAAATAGTTTTGATTTTGCAGATTTTGCTCATCTTCTATTGGTCAATCGATTTAAATTTTTTTTAACGAAAAAAATGCGAAAGCAAATGGTTTCGATAATAATAATCTATATTTGCAATAACGGATTTTCAATTAAATAATTTATTTTTGGTACTTAATTAAATCAGGTAATGGCAAGACAATTCAATTTCAAAAACTTATTTAATATAATTTCATTTTTACCTTATTGATGTTTTTCAAAATTGTATAGTGACATAGACAGTAGATTAGGGCTACTGGGGCCACTTAAGACCACAAATAAAATACATATTTCTATTTACCTCCAAGGAGATGTGAAAAAAATAGAACACTATATATCTTCTTCAATATATTTGCAAATGCATTAACTTAAAAATTAAATGAGTTAATGTTCTGAGTTGAAAGCTTCTCTTAAGCATAAATTTTAAAAATACTTTCACCCTTGCCCCTGTGCAGTCCATCCTTAATTTTGTAGCTTCTCCTTAAAATATTAATCCAATCAAATAAAATTAGAATTAATTCCAATACACGTGTAACACATTATACTATACAAGCCCTCTTTAATTTGAAGCTCCTCCTTAAAATAAGATTTCCTTGAAGTCTACATTACTATTATCGGTCATAACTATCAGCGAAAAATATATGTGTTTCAAGATTAAGGCCATGTGAAACCGTGAATTTCAATATTTTTTAAATCAACATTTAAACGTTTATTTGGAAAAAGACGAACGTCAAGCGCTCCGTACACGTAAACACTATACTCAGAAATTTTTTTGAGCGATTCTATTAGTATTTTCGTTAGCTGTGCTCGTTTTAAAAGTAGGTTAATTGCAAATTCCTACTTACCGACAGTACGGTTTTTATTTGATTAAATAAACTCTGATCATTTTTTGGAAAAACACGTCTGTCAGGCGCTCCGTATATGTAAATACTATACTCAGAATTTTTTCTGGATTTTTCTATTGGTATTTTTATGAGATGTACTCTTTTTAAAATTATGTCGGTATATAACATCACCTTAACCTTTATAATTTTGTAAAATAAACCAATTACAGTAAAAGAATTTATTTTATACGTATATTGCACATTTACCTAACTCATAAATTTTGTAATATCTTGTATCTGAGAAAATGAAAAATATAATTTTTTTCAATGTTTCAGCAATCATTGGTTTTTGGCTGTCATATGCAATCCTGTGAATGAACCAAAACAGTATTTATATACCTATAAGTTTTACTTGATATATTTTTAAATGCATAATGTGATGAAAATTTATATTTCATTTTTTAGTGATTCTATTTTCATATTTGATTCAATTGGTGGTTATCATGAAACGGCAGTAAAGCTTATTAAGGATTACTTGACCGAAGAAAGGCGTAAGAAAATAAATGTTATCTGTACAGATCATAAAATCGTTATAGTAGATGTGCCAAAACAAAATAATTGTTATGATTGTGGCGTTTATATGCTGCAATACGCTGAAAGCTTTTGTTTGGTAATTTCTTTTTGCACATTTTATCTTTTCATTAAAATTATTTTAAATAAAATCTTATCAAAGTGTGTGTGCTCTTTGTGTGTGTGAGTGTGTTTGTGTGTGTGTGTGTGTGGGTGGGTGTATGTGTGTGTGTGTGTGGGTGGGTGTGTGTGTGTATGTGTGGGTGGGTGGGTGTGTGTGTGCGCACGCGCGTATATGGCTAGTCAAAAGAAGTTGTTTATACACTGAAAAAAAAAGTTGATTGGTTGGTTGGTTATTAAAATTGCATAATAGGGTACAGATAAGCATGAATGGTTGGCAACATAATTGGCAATCGGTTGATAATGGTTAAGTATGATAACCAATTTATTTCTTGGATCATTGGAGAAAAAATTGGTAATCGTAACTACTCAAAAGTAAGTTACGACAAGCAATTATATAGTTACATCAACTACTTTATTTTGGTTGAATATAAATTTTTAATGTAATACTTTTTAATCTTCATAAATGAATTTAATTATAATTATGACATAAATTTTTTCAAAAATTATAAATTTTGTTATTAAAAATTAATTAAAGGAATCAACAAATTAGGTTTGAGGAAGCTACGGCCAATGAATTGGCAGCGGTTTTTTTTAATGTAACGGTTAGATTAGTAGTTTTAATGATTTGAAATAGTTATGTAACTGTTTTATTGGGACATTGAGTAACATAGATTGGTTATTTTAAGTACTTGAAAATAGTTAGCGGAACTACTACTTGTTAGTAAAACTAATTATCCTTCTTATTTGTACCCTTTCGAAGTAACTCATTGCTTAGGGATACCAATTTTTTCGTGTATCTTCTTTCTTAAATTGAGCGAAGAAATAATTCTGTTTAAAACAAGTTGATTTCTGTATAAAGAAAAGCATTCTCACAGAATTTAATTTTTTTCGTGATAACAAATATAAATTTCTATTACAGAATCCTATTACCAACTATCAGAATGCCCAATCATGCATCGATTGGTTCGATGAGGAATACGTAACGCAGAAAAGAGAAGAAGTGAAGGCCTTGATTAATATAAAATCACATTATTTTATGATGTATTTGAAAAAATAGTAAAAATTAAATATTATTTTCAACGGATACGTTGAAAGTAATACGTAAAATTTTTTAATTTGTTGTTACAGATCATTATTTCTGAATATGCGTAGATAAAAGCTATCCCAAATGTGACGAAGACCTTCACTGATACTTCGTAAAAACCTTTTGTAATAGTTAACATAATGAGAATTAAATTAAACAGTGAATGTTAAAATCGTTGCAAATTAGTTATGATACATTAAAAAAGCGGAGAGAAAATGACTTCAGGGCGAATATACGTATAATTTTTTTAATAGATGTTAAGTATTTCCTATATTAATTAATAAACGAAATCGATTATAAACAATAACAAATAGAAAAGTGAAACTTTCCCAGAAAACTTCCTTAAATCAGAGCGAATATATCTAGTACAACTTGAAATGCGAAAAACAATGTTTTTAAAATAAAAAATTAAAATTATAACGCGCAATAAATTTTAAAGCCGGTCGCTAAACTTTTTAAGAAAAATGAATTTTTACCATACCCGGGCCGAAAGTGCCATTTTTGCTCCCGGCTCAAAAACGCGAATGTGGTATTTTTGGCCCGGGTATGGTGAAAAATAGTATACGCTCCACGGGAGGAAATTGTACACGCCACATCTAATGTTTGCCACCCTCGCCGTCGGATCGGATAACTTTAGCCGCGGAAAGAAAATATTATAGCGGCAAGAAAAACGCTATCAATAAATACCTGTAACCGAGTAGGCTAAGGTAGGAAGGACGTCCGACTATCCAAAATGTGACGAAAACCTTCAGAGATACTTCGTTATATCTTGAATTTTATTATAGAATTATACATATAATAAATAATTATAATTAACACAAACACTTATTACTTGATGGTAACATGTAATTTAAAAGGTTTGTTGAATAAAAGTTTTTTAGTTTTTAGTTGGGTTTAATTGATGTAAATGAGTACACACATTTAATATTAAATGTGTGTACTCATTTACATCAATTAAACCCAACTAAAATATTAGATATGAGTGATATAGACAGAACGAGAATTAAAAATGGTTTTTAGATTCGTTGCGTTTTGTGCATTTGTGAAGTATATGCCATCAGGTATAATTTATAATGTATTTGTATATTCGCTGCATATAAAGGTTATATTGAAAGGTCATATAATTCGTACTTGTTCAAATTATAAAAGCCAAATTCATTCATTCATTTCTTACGCTCTTGCCGCGCAGTCAGTGATCCTCAAACAGAAGCTATAGTTTGCTCAGCGCCGCACGACTGGCATGGTAAAACAGGACGGCCGACTAATAAAAATTTTTATCAATTTAAGAAATCAACTTTTCTAACGTGTTTTTTAACTATTCATGTTGAAAATCAATAAAATAATTTATTTTATATAACAGTCTGTTATTTCGAACGTGTTTTCATTGACATTGCGCGAAAAAAAATTTTAATTCGTGTCAGGATTATAAATTTTAAAATACTCATAATTAATTAAATAAATTAAAATAATTAAGTGTTTTATTGTATCTTTGTTCATTTTTATCTTATTGTATTTATTAATGTATAAAAATAATTTTTTTTTTACTTTGATTTTTTATATTTTTTGGCCGATTTGAATTTCGCGCCGGGCGACTGCTTTTTATGAGAACGCTGGTCAGTTGTTCACGGAGCGCTCAGAAATCGACTGTCGCGCCACGCGTGGTCGGGGTACCTACTACGCATCGGGGTGCCTCACTTTCCCTGCAGGCTTTGCGCTTCTATTAGAGTCTATCTTCTTTGGTGTGAGCGCCTGAGCGGTGAGAACGATCGCATAGCCGCGCGGTCACGTGACCCTCCGACTTTTCACGCTAAAGCGGCAAGGTTCGAATGACGGAGAGAATTAGGTACCTTATACTTGTGAATCTAGCAAAATCAACATTACGGGTGGGTATCAAAAAAGCGAAAGTTCACTTTGAATTCGCAGCAAAGTAACCAATTTTGCGAGTCCGAACTCTGTTATTTCCATGTGACTTTTTCAACTCGGATGTGTAATTAGAATGTCCGAATCGTCGATTGGTAAGAGAGAATAAATGGAATACAATAGAAATGATTACATTCGAATATTCATTGTTTAAAACCCAAAAAAATTTTTTGACTGAAAAATAGAAGATTCACACAGGCGAAAAAGAATAATTAGTATGATCAAAGTGCAGACGAGTTAATATTTAGATGGTAAAAGAAACGAATGTTTCTTATGACGACGTTCAAATAATCGAAAATGAAAGCTATCCATTCAAAAGATGTAGAATTGTGGGTTTCTTGGGCGAAGGTGATTAAGAAATAAAAGTAACACCAGCCACAATTCCACTAAATATTGTTTATTGATAATAAACCTAATACTAATACAAATCTTGCACAGTAGAGAATTTGCGTTGAACACACAATTAAGTTTAAATAAGGCAAGGTTGCTACAGCTGCGGCGGGTGGTAAGAAACGCGTTCGAGCCCGGCGGACTCTCGAGCAGGTCTGTCGAGAGAGAAGATCGCGCACGGCGCGAGAGTTTGTTTGCGCTCTGCCGCTCTCCGACCGTCCGAGCGCCCGCGCTGAGCTGGGAAGTGGCGCCGCTCGTCGGTGTGTGTCGGCAATCACTAAGGAACAGCCACAGAATGTTCAAAACGTCGAAAATTAAAAATGTGTATTTTTTTAATTGATAGTATGTTTTGGTGAGATTTCGAGAGAAAAAGTTTTTCTCCCTTTATTCCAATCCAATCGATTTCAAATAGCTTATAAACCTCGAAAATATCCATATTCACAGCCAACTATTCGCTACACACTACTATTTTTTCCCGCTCTATCGAATGAAAACGGTTTTATGGCCGCAGGACCAATAGGAGAGGAGTAATTTTGAAAAATGTGGTTTATTTTTCCGTTTATACGGGCCTAATCGACGTCAAATCGCTTAAAATCCCCAAAATTTTCATTCTTCAATCCCGCACAAGCCTATACCCGACTATTTTTTTCCGCTCTATCGAATGGAAATGGTTTTAGCACCATAGGGCCAATAGGAAAGGAGCAAATTTTCAAAAATTTTGAGTTAACGCAAAACTCAAAGCGCCAATCGAAAGAGCGCAAAAAATACCCCTATATAAGAGTTTTGGTGAGATTTCGAGATAAAAAGTTTTTCTTCCTTTATTCGAATCCAATCGATTTCAAATAGCTTATAACCCTCTAAAATATCCATAAAAAAGGAAAAAAACGACCCCATATAATAAATTATTGATATTTTAAATAAAAACTAACTTCTGACACCGATTGTATAGCCAATATATCCTTAACAGGTGAGAAGGCCTTTTACCATCGCTGGTCAGGCCGCGGCCACTTAAGGTGATGCGATACTGACGCTATTACCCAAAATTTGGTTCCCGTTTTTCTCATTCAATTTTTAATTTTAAGAAAAAAACTCTTTGATACGTTGTAGTTCTTTATTAAACTTAAAACGTGTCAAAGAGTTTTTTTCAAAAAGTTTAAAATTGAAGGAGAAAAACGGGAACCGAGAATTGAGTAATAGCGTGGGTATCACATCACCATAAGCTCGGACGGACGCGGACGCGCGCGCGCGTACGCGCTGACTTCTAATGATAAGGTTGGTATCTTTGGCTGTAGCCAACCTTGCAAATTTTAAAGGAAAAAAATGAACTGACCTGCTCCAAAATGTAAGAAAACTTAACCTATCAATTAGACCCGCATAGTATGTACTTGCTCCAGATAACAATTGTTCCTTTATACACTTGCCTTGCTTATCTTAAATAATTTATACACACAGTAACAACTTCAATAGTGAATCTATCCATAATTATTCCATAATTATTCGACGAAAAAAAAGTATAAAACTCATTTAATTTTATTAAATTTTATTTATTTTTTTTTATTTTCTCATTTTATTTTTTAACTCACTTCTTAACTCAACTGTTAACTCTTATAGATAATTTTTTCGGAGCAAGTAAGCAAGTTTACATGATATGTGAGTCTAATTGATAGGTTGAGTTTTCTCACATTTTGGAGCAGGTTAGTTCATTCTTTTCCTTTAAAATTTGCAAGGTTGGCTACAGCCAAAGATACCAACCTTATTATTAAAAGTCAGCGCGTACGCGCGCGCGTGTCCGCGTCCGTCCGCGCTTATGTGGCCGCGGCCTCACAATCACGAGCTTAACGACTCTTTACTATATATGGCGCGTGTCTATAATATAGCTCATATTTTTAGCGCGATGATACGAAATTTCATGTATTAGATTGAGTACCGGAATAACAACTGAAATTCACGTTCCCGCAAAAACGACTTAAGTTCAAACATTTCAGTATTTTTAAAAAGATAACCAACCTTTTTTTGTTTAATATAATTGTTGAAAAGGTATCCCAAACTGCATTAAGTGAGCATACTTTTGAAATGCAACTTGCATTCATCTATCTAGTGTTTTAATGCAATCCTTAAAAATGGACTTAAGTCGTTTTACCGGGAACCCATAGATATATGTTCGATAAAACTTTTCTTTATCGAAGTAGATGATTCTTCTACCTAAAATACTTGAACATTTCAGAACAAGTCAAGATACCGTTATTGCTTGATGATAATTAAGTTATTTTCAAGATAATAATGACATAATTATTTTTCAAAAGGTGCGGAAGGTATAATGATAACGCACTGGTTTTATAATGGCAAGACTATTGACGTCTTTTATATTTTATTTCGTTGGACTAATACCATAATCAGGCCGGTATAAAATCACTTAAATATTATTAAAAAAAAAAAAAAAAAAAAACGGCGCTTACACGCACGCAGTATATCGAAGTGCGACCAAAGAACGCTCGATATTCACGTGTGTGTCTGTCGAATTGTTAAAAATCATCGGTACATAATTAATACTTCGCTGTATGTCTAAGGTACAATAACTATTTTGTATACAATATACATATAAAATTTTCTTTCATCATACACAATAACACTTTGTTACCCTTAAATATTGGATTTTTTGTTCGATTTATGTGATTCTTACGCACACACACAATGAGATACATAGAAAAATATGTTTCAATGAATACGTTTTAAAGTACTTTGGCACTGTGAATATAAATAGAAAAGGGCAAAACTTTCCGTCTTATCGACTCTTTTTTTTAAATCGAATGAAACGAACATAAAATTAATTATTCAAGAAATAATTTATATAATACTTCATTTTGACATTATTTTTATTTGTAATCTTTGTTTGATAGGATTTTAAAAATAAACAATGTACTCATCTCAGTATTACATATAAAATTTTAATCTTTAATATGTTATTAATAAGTTATTTCCGAAAGTGCGTTTATTCTTATAGATAAAAGTTATAAAAGTGATACCGAAAAAATCTATAAAACGGATAGTACAGTGCCCTTTACAAGGATCGGCACATGATTATTACTTTCAGCTTTAATTTTTTTTATAGAAATTTCCTATAAAAACTCACATAGGTTTGTCATTGTCTTAAAAATTCATCGAAAAAAATCGTTTTATCGTGTAAAAAAGTGCGTGGTGAATGCATTTGTGGGCCTACATACCTCTACTAGTAATATTTCAATAAATAAATACGTATTGAATCTTATGAACGTACACGTTTATTGTGCAGGCGGACTATACAGTGCTAAGTATTTATTTAAGTAGTCGCAGATACGGTATAGTACGGTAAGTATCGTCTGAAATAATAATTTTGGAGCAGAATGGATTTATGTAATTAAAATATGTTCAATTTCTACTGATAAGAAAAGTTATATTACTTTTACTTCTTGAACGGGAATTCAAAATTATTTGTAAAAAGCTATTATTTCTTTATTACCGTATTTGAAATAAAAAATTTATGAATGAAGTCTTCGATTGCACTGTCGACGTTGAATGTATATGTATATAAAAATGCTGGCGTGTACACGATTTCAGAGAATTATCCAAAATTTTTTAAAAATCCTTGTAAATGCGTAAAAAGTCTTTTGCGTTTTGTTTAATAATGATGGCAGTAGAGAGTAGAGGCAGTCTTCTGTGTTGTCATTATTTTACGGATCGATTTGTTCATTGTACATGTTCAAAGATGCATCTTTATCTATACTTTCAACAAGATTTTGTTTTGTAAAAAATTTATAGATTACTTTTCATTGTACTCAATCTTATTGCAATTTACTCACTGGTATCTAATAGTAAAATAGTAAAAAAATTTTATCACTGGACATGTTTGTCAAACATAATATATCGCTTTTAATTTTGGAAGACGGACTTTCATTTTGGGCGTTACTATATAACTATATAAACATTTGTTCTTATTTTTTTTTCTAATTTGAAAGTGTTACGAAAAATAAGTAGTAAAAACTATTTCACGTACGTTTTTTCTTGAAATGGAAGGTATTTTTACCGATTCACAACCAATATATATGATTCAAACAAAGAAACCGTAGATTTCTGAACTTGAAATTATGCGAATAATGTAAAAAACATCGTTTACTTATTATGTAGATTAACTGTAACATCGAAACACTCTCAAATTAATAATATATATAATCAATTTGAAATAATAAAAAATGATTATAAATCGTAATACTATACAAATTTGTAAATACGTTTACAAAAGTTTTAGCAACATTTTATAAAATCATAATACCTCTATAATTTATGATAATATAAAACATTACGAATTCAAAGTATACATGAAATACACCTAGTTTAAAAGTAAACTAAACCGAAATACCCGTTGCTAAATCTACGCAAGAAATAGATCTAAAGTTAACAAAAATTTGCGTTTAGAACATTTCATTGCGCTTATCATAAAAATTTAAGTAAAAAATTAAACCTTGCACTGCTCGTTTACTTAATTTTTCAATTAAAGTTCTACGCTTAAGCTTTCAACTTAGTCTTTAAAAGTACCAAAATTCACGTGGAAATAGCAACTTGCGAGAGCAAAAATGCACCTCTCATACACCACACCATACATTTTTTCTCTCTTTCATACGCACCCATTTTTTGTACACCCTCGTACAAAAATTCTCGAAACTCACGGAGACTTTGAAAAAAGTCCTCAACAGTAATTCGTTTCCATGTTGCGGTGCACGGTGACGGCAGCGATGACACGATGGGGCGAGCCAGTAATGTTCGTCGTAGGCGAAGGCGGTGCTACGATAGTCCCGGTTGTCGAGGTCGAGGTGGCTGGCGAATCAAGGGTCGCAGTACTCGTCGACGGCACGATACCGGAATCCTTGCCGCTGCTGCTGCTATTATTGCCGGCGAGGACGAGGAGGGGTTCCGCGAAGTTCTGTTGCTCCGAGTCGTCGTGCGGCGTCATCGTGCTGTAGCCGTGGTCGCTGTCGCCGCCGGGTGGACGCCTAAGGGAACAATGTTTTCCGTTAATATCGAGTATTTTAAGGGATTATTTTTTTCTTTGTTCAGCTACTCTGTCTACTGCTGCCTAAGCGCACATGCTTCGTCATTAAGAATATACTCACAAGACTTTCAAATTGCTAGATTAACAAAATAATTTAAGCGGGTCCATTGCGAGAGACATGGAAAAAGCAGATTGACACAGTTTTAGTAAAGCCAAAATAAGCAAAGCCATCCCTAATACCAAAATAACACGTATACAATCTCTCACCTATAATTCGTGGACACTCTGTATGGCGAAATCGGCGCGACGATGTCGCGTAGCAGCGCCGAGTCCATACTAGTTTTCGGCTCGAGGTCAGCGGGCTCGATGTCGCAGTCAAGATGAGTCATGCGCAGCGTGTCCGGCGAGTTATGGTTGTGGAGGCACTGGTGCTCCAAACCCGTGTGCACCGTTCGTAGCCGATAGCAGAATAGCGCCACCCCAAGGACGAGGACAAAGGCGAGAATACCTCCAGCGACCGGCCCGACTGACGGCCACTCGCGTGACATTATCTCCTCGGTCGATTGCGAGTCTGTTATAAGAGGAAGATGTATATGTTTAAGACTTAAAATGATAAATAATGACGATAATGAAGGTTTTAGTGGGAGAAACTTACTGTAAGTGCCATCGCCGTATGGGATGGACGAGCCGTACACGCCTCTGAAGCAAACGGCGACGTCGGCGCAATAGGGCTGTGGTAGGCTCGTTTCCATGTCACTGTCGATCTCGCACCACTGGCAGCCTACGACGCCTAAGCACTCGGCTCTAGTGGCGAAGGATTTACAGGTGAACGACTGGCAGGACTTGAGGGAGCCGACCGACTGGATCCAGGGGATGGCGAGACTGGATCCTTGCTCCTGAGGCGCGGGACAGGCTTCAACGTCATTGGCGATGCTGTCCTGGAGCTGGCACTCGTTCGAATAAAGTGAACACTCACACGGGCACTCGCAGTCCGTTTGTTCCATGCGTTTGCAGTTCAGGCATGATCGGTCCATCTACAAGAGTTTCGAACGGATCGATCATTTTTTAAGTTTCATAATTGGGTTGTTTCATTTCGTTGTTTCGAGTATTCTTACAGTGCTACAGGGGCAGAAGGCATTCAGCGAATTGCAGGTAATGTTGACGACGCCGAGGAAAACGTTGGTTCCGGGCACGACAGCCAGTTGGTACATGACGCAGTGTTCGCCGTGGACGATGTTGGTCAAGACTTCGTCGAGCGAAATGTTGAATTGATAGTAGCGCTGAGTCAGGCCGTCCATGTGGCTCGCGCACATCTTCTTTTGAACGAAGAGATCGTGGTTGAGTATGTCGTTAGCCACGAGCAGTTCCTTGTTCGTCAAGTGCTGCTGCTCAACTTTGCTCGACGGGAGCAGCAGCGACGGATGGAACACCAAGTAACCTGCAACATCGACGCGTTATAATTCACGATAGCTAATCTTTTTCATAAACAATAATATCACTAACCTTTATCATCCATAAGGAAGCACTTAACATTTGCTTCGCCGCACAGGGGAAACAAATTTGTGAGCATGCGCGACAGATACCCAAGCGTCACGTCCATGGCCATGACAGCAACGACAGGGTCGCTACTGAAGTGCAGACCGACAGAGCGACCCTCGTGCACCACCTGGCTCAGGGTGACTACGTAGCCGGCACCACCGGCGTCCAGGTACGGTGGACTTAAGACGATACGGCCCGGTTGCTGTAGCGCTTTCACGTACCAACCGCGTCGCTTCGGGTCTAGGTCTGGGTCTAAGACGAGGCCTGGGTAGATCTCTAGAACGCCACTGTTAACGGATGTGATGTACCTAGAGGAACAATTATTAGGTTGAAAAATGTTCGTTCAAATCCAGTTAAAAAAAAGTCTTTTTAATGTCTTATACCTTTGTACAATGAATTTATGCAGGGGACCATTAGCGTGTCTGTCCTTAAAATGCTCCAAGATCTGCGCGAGCATAGACACTTCTGCCTTGACGTTATCCTGCATTCCGGGATTGGTCAATAACCTCGTGACATCCTTCAGGTACGCCATGTAGCTCTGCACTGTCACAGCGGGCGTTGCTATCAGCTGGCGGGTTTGCTGCGCGGGTGATTTGAAGCACCAAGGTGACAGATAGATGACGCCTGCTTCTAAAGTAGCGACTCGGTTGTTGTTGAAGACGCATAGGTTGTCCCGGCGCACGTTTGAGCTGAGCGCGAGATCTAGCCGGTGATGCAGGATGTTCGAGGGTAAAGTAGGAGGTGAGCGTACTACGGGAATTCGCGTGTCGTCTTCGTCGAGGCGAGATACCACGAGGCACGCGATTAGATCCGGGTAGTTTAGATGGCGCCAGTGGATTTGTTTTTTTGAGCCAAGGAGGGTCTTTACTTCAGCGACACCTTCCGCTTGGTCGATCATCCTGGAAACATTTCGTACGAATAAATTATTAAATATAGTAAATTATTAAATTATTAAATTAATATATAATACGTTAGATATAGAATTGTTGTATGTTATCCATAAGTTACTGACCCTATCTTAGCCATGATTTTTTCGTCAAGGTTCTCGAGATCTTGCAAGTACACCTTCAGCGGCTGTTCAACGATCGTTTCCATTCGCGGAAAGTTTTTGTGCATCCATAACATTCCGCGTTTATCAACGAGAAGGGCATGGACTTGGTGAGCACCAGTTTCGAAGTACGTCACATCCTCGACGAAGTCGCGCAATTTTACGTCGAAAGACAAAAGCGCTGTGTTTGTTATCTGACCAACAGATACCATCATCGCTTTGCTGTAAGGCTCGAAGTACGGATCGGACAGGTAGTACGGTTTTACGTCTTCTTTATTGCATTTGAGACCTAATGAAAACGAAAATTAAAATTAATATATAATTTCGATTGTAAACTTAAAAAAAATTATATCTTATGCACATTTCATTCTACAAATCCGTACCTGCGAATAATTTCGCTATCTCGTATCCAAGCACATGCTGAGTGGGCAGCATGATGACACTATTATTCGCAGCGTAAGTCTTCATCTCATCCTTGATGTGAAGTTGCTGAGGCGATAATACCAGTATCGTCCTGAAATGTACAGTCAATTCCTTCCTCTTCATAGACTCGGCAATTGCCTTGACATTTGAAAAATCCTTCAGACTGTTCGTCAGATGAACCAGCACGACCTCACCGCGGATATCCTTAACGAGGCCGGCGACGTCGACACTGAACGTCTGATTGACCATGGAGCGAATGAGCAAGTCAATGTGCCGGTCCAGCCGGATCTTGTGGATGTCGGAGGCGCGAGCCAAGCCTTGATCCGGGCACAATGTCGAGCCCTGACCCACCAGACCGATCACCGTCACACGGTCAGTCTCCGATAGCATGTGCACGATCGTCTTCGCGGTGATTTGCACGAGCGTCACCTCCTCCTCGGACATGAATGCCGCGTTGTGCTCGAGTAATAGTATTACGTTTTTCGAGCGATTGCATTGGGAAAGTAGTAGTGGACCAATGTTGTGCACGAGACTGGGTGGGCCGCACATCGTGCCTGGTTGACTGACCTTTAAGGAAAAAGAATTTCGTTAGATTTATTGTATCTTTAAAGTAATCATAGTAGAATCCAAAATAGATTGTGAAATAGAATTACCGGTAAAATATGCAAGTTTTTCCAATCGCGATTACGAAGATTCATGGCAAGTGCATCAGTAACTTTTGAACAGATATCTGAAGGCCTGTTTGTATTATCTGACCTCTGATTGGACGAATAAATATCATGACCCTGTTTAAGTATTATCGGATGTATAACACTATTGCTATCCTTCAACAAATCTGTGTATCTCTTCAACTTGTCATTTAAATTCTTGGTCAAGTCACCCAATCTTGTAGTCAATGTAGTAATTGAATCAACAAATTCAAGCTTGTCTAGCATCCCTTGGAACTTTGTAACTCCTAACTCATTGTCACTAAGACTGTGCAGATTATTGGACAGATGAACAACCATGTCTCTCAAGCACACTCCCTTCAATGGCAACACATCTATCTGCTTTCTACTGGATTTGCCAAACTGGCACTTGGGCACACTATTCGATTGTTTCTCGTCCATCACTGCTGAGCAACTCAATGCAAGTGCCAGCAGGAGGATGCACACTCCGTCGAAAGACATATTGCACTATTCTTGTTTCTTTTTGTACTCTTAAGGCTAAATCTTCATTTGTAAGTTATGGCACTGTGAGTTGCGTTATAAGCTTGCTGAAGCCTGGCTGGATTTGTGCTATGATTGTGCATATTTCAGTCTTCCAGACTTGGCCAAGAAGGTTTGGCATTGAAATCTGTCAAAACATAAAAATAGATTACTTGATATCCTACAATTAAGTAATAAACGCATATAATAAATTCTCTTTGATCTTATTTTAACGCGTTCTAATAAAAAACAGTATCTAATCAGCGTCTCGGACCTAATAGATAAGCCACACGCTAATGCATCTAACGAAGAAAATCTAGTACGCAGCATCAACAGCCGCATTGTTTATACGTGAACAGCACTCGCGGAAGCGCAAAAAAACTATATACCTCGACACTTACCATCGCCGCCGAGTCTCGCGAGGCCACCGCGTCGTCTCCCGCGGCTCTCGGAATGTCCCCATGTCCCTCCTGTGCGCATACGGAGGAGAGAAATTTTTCGGCGAGAAAAAAAAGGACGGCGGCGGCGTTAGATCCACGACGACTGCAAGCGTACGAAAATCATGGGAGAGAAAGAACGCTGCTCTCTTCGTCTTCTTTCCCTCCGCAAGTAAGTCTCCCCCTTGTTTCTCCTCTCACTGACTCTGTCTTGCTCTTTCTCTCTTTCTCCGCCTTCTCCTCTTCCTTCCGCGCGAGAGCGCCGAGATTTTTTTATTTACACAGCGCCGCTCGACTCCTTTTTTTTATCTTTCCCCGCACACACGTTCTTGGCATTTTTATCCCCCCTCTCTCTCGCTCGCCGCCAGCCGCGTTGCCATACGAGATTGTGCTTCGTCCTTTTCTCTCGCACTTGTCGTGTGCAGTACAGCTGTCTCTCTCTCCCCCTCTCTCTCTCTCTCTCTCTCTCTCTCTTGCCACCGCGGGTATATGGTGTATATTTATGTACTGCGCGTGTATTTTCACCTTAGCGTATGGTGTACGATAGTAGCCATGGTGAGTTCGGTCTTCGGTGAGTGGGAAAGTGTCCGCGGTACTGACGGTTCTCTGACTTATGCGCGAAAATTAAAAATTGTAAATTGTAAGCGGAATAAATATATTTTATAGTTTTTAGAATTATAAATTAAAACTTGTAAGAATAATTTTTCAGGGACAGTTGGATCTGTTAATATTACTCTCAATACCCTATAAATATTTATATAAGTGCAGCAAAATGAAAATATATTTACTCAAACAAAAGAAAAAGAATTGAGTTTTTCTTTCTGTTACTTTTCAATAAACAATGAAAAGTAACAGAATAAGCTTAGAAAATGAATACCGCTGGTAAACAATATATACTAAACAAATACGACGGACCTACTGCTTCCTATCGCCCATAGTATCACCTGCGAAATGAATGCACGTTTTTTGTCAGTTTTATCGCTCTCGAGCTTGGCAGTTTGGCACACTTGACGCGCGAGTTTGCGCGTTTGCAAGTTGCGAGTTGCAACCCTTTTCCTCTCACAACTATACTTATACATAATGTAATAGTGTTAGTGTGAAGGATACGAAGATCTCATACCCTCGCACGCGGAGGGAGGTGAGACTGAGAGCTCGGACTCTCGGAGTCGAACAAAAGCTCGTGAGAAAGTAAAAACGTTGATTCGACACGGCTTTTTCCTAGTTTTCGTCAAAATGGTGAGACTTCTCAGTGAATTTTAGCTGTTTTTGTGTTTTTTTTTGCGACAAACCTAACCTAAGAGCTTTAGGAGCATTTGTTTATAGCTGCGTTTGTATATTTTTGTGTTTATTATTCCCAATAAATACTTTGCATTTTGTTTTGTTAAGAGGTTAAAAAATTCTACACTCCAATTTAGTGTATTCTAAAAAAAAATTAAGCATAAATAAGGTTATTTATCCAGAATCTGTGTCAGTAACATATATTGCCTCAAAACATGTTAAGATAATTGACACATTCTAATAACAGTTTGCTAACAAATGTGTTAACTTCACGTTTTTAATTTCAGGATATTTACAAATTATGCAAGAGTCTGTAACACATAGTGGAGCTTTGAGAGCTCAGTATCAGCTCTCAGCTCAAATGAACTGATCGAGATAGCTGTTCATAGCAAGGGCATCGTTTGAGTCTCTAATAGAGCGCGATGCCCGATGTGCTGCTAGAGACCCCAGCAGCAAGTGCCTCTGCTCCAAATGAGGCCAGCATCTTCTATACACCGTTGACTACATTCGCCGGTGTGTATCCTTGTTCCCCTTCTTATTCCTTCTCATTTCCTTACCTGTTTGGTAGATTAGAGCTGGAAAAGTCTATAATCTTGTTGAACCATTGAAAATCACTAATTAAAAATTGAAAGCACATGAACTTCCATTATACGTAAAGCGTTTCCAGTTTTAATTAGAAACCCCTATTTCTCTCTGATTGTCTCTCTAGTTTTTACTTTTTCTAAATGTATACCTCAAGAATTCAGCATAGAACGAATGATTAGTTGAATTTGCACTGAACATCTTGATTTTACTTATTATTGGACTTAGTGAACTCAATAATTTTGTTACTGCCATTTTCTCCATTCCACATTCATCGATCATGAGCCTTCGATCGTTTCCTGGTACGTTTATATTTTTTCATTTTTAGTGTTTTCATTTTATTCTTAACATACTATTGGTGAAATCCTCTTTAGTTACTTATGTTATTTCACTAGACACTACATCATTTTGTAGGTACTTCATAGCGACATTTTTGATAATTAAATTGTATCTTTTTAGAAATGTGGTACCAGATATTTTTATGGGCACTGTTCTCGTCAATTTTCGTCCATACAATCGCTGCCGCTATTTGTTTCGCTACTCTTCGAAAACACAAATATGGAAAGTGAGTAATTTGACATTAATTCACTTTCGATTTCCTATAACATCTTAAAATTAACAGATGCCTTTTTACCCAGGTTCTTTCCAATACTCATCCTGATAATGGGAGTACTGATGCCGCTGACATCGGGAGTAGTAAGCTCGGCGGCGGTGGCCTTTGTCTATGGTTCAGCGGGTTACCAGATGACGCCCCTCTATGCCCTCCTCTGGGGCATCGGACAGACCGTTCTCGCGGCCTGTGTAGGCTTTACCAGGATCCAGGCGACCCTGTAAAACGCTACGCAGATACACAAACACACAAACTCGCCAAAAATTTCTCAACGAAACAGAACCAATGTGTATCGAAAAGAAAATCTGCGTTTCATTTTGTCATAAGCAAAAGTCACTCCTTACGTCGATCGCACAAAAAGATATTCTTAGTGAAAAATTAAGAAGACTCGATTTTTTATATAGTTATGTGATATTTATTTTTTAAAGTCATTTTGGATATTTGTTTTCTTTTTGGAGTATTGAATGAAATTTTGTTTAGTACTATGGATACAATTTAAAATCGAAAATTTTACTTTCAGTGATTGATTAGTACACGGTATGCATTCCTCACGAGTTGAGATTTTATTTTTTTAATAATGTACTGTAAAAAATTGTCTATAACGCTGATGTGAATTCTTAATTTTTTCACTAAAAATAATTACTACGGAGTTATTTGTTATAGCGTTTATAAAGAGAGGAATGCGCGATTGTTGCCTTATGCGATTAAAAAGAAAATATGTATCCTCAAGGACATTTTCTCGCGATTGAGAAAAGCTGTTTTCGACCGTTCACTGACTGAGCAATATTCTAAAGATATATAGTTGATTTTTCTCAATTGGTAAAAAGAGTCGCTTAACAGAATGACAAAAGAAAAATTAATTATCCAATGAAAGCTTTTGTAAATAATACAGTTGCTTTTCTTCAGTAGTAATAACCAAAGATGAAAAATCGTACTGTTAATTACTCATATTAACAAATAAGCGTTACTAAGAGAAAAGTTACAATTTTCTTTTCGAAGCATTTCACGATTCAACATGTATCTATGTATATTTGTAAAAAATGTCACTGCAGTTTAATATAAATTATTTTATCAGAAAAACTCTATATACAAAGTATACTTGAGCTTTTTCGACAAAAACGTTGTAAAATAGTTCATGAAATTTTAATGTGTAAGTGTTTGAATGAAATTACTTTGAAATATTATTGTTCAATCAGAAAAAATTTTCTAAAAAAATGTATGAAGATTGTATTAAACCATCGGTATATATTTTCAATCGTTGCGCACACACCTACATTTTTTTATATATTGAATGGAACAAAAATTTCGGGAATAATAGGTCAAAATAATTTTGAAGGAAATGTTTCGTTTTAAAATATAACTTTATATTGTCTTTTCTAAAAAGTACCTTGTAAATTTATAAATGTATTTTTAAAGTGATCAGTTCAGTCACAGCAACCGTACATCTCACTTTAAAAAGTATTTTATCAATAACAATCCAGTGTTTAGGTGAAAATTTTTCATCAAAATATATACAAAAATATTTCAAAAGAATTTTTTTCTGAATCATTAAGCGCATCAAATAATATTTAAGAAAATTATATAAATGGAAAGAGAAAAATGATTGTTAAGTCGAGCAAAGCTCTGATTTTTTCTTTGATCCAATTATCAGGTCTCTTAGGGCTGTTATTTTCTTTTTTGTAAATATGCGTAATGGATTGAAGAAAGAATGAAACGAGCGACCATTGTAGCTCACTAACGTCTTTTTTATTATACTGTCAATATTTAACATTCCTTTCGCGTTGTTAAAAAGTGGACTCGCAAGTGCATGTGATTTCCAAACATTTGTCACTTTCTTTTCTGTTGTGCATCATATTTGTTGAACAACTCGTAAATTTCTTAATTAATATAAATCGTTATATTTTTAGAAAGACTTAAAGTTTCAATAATAGAATGTTACTTCTGCTAAAATGTCAATGACAGCTAATTAAATGAATAATTGATAAAAAGAAAGATTATTTTTAAAGCATTTTATCATATCAATGAATATAAAAAAATTATTGCATCAAATAAGAATATGAGTATCTCTATCGATAATTAATTTTTTTTTAATACGCAACCTCCTTTGCTCTCTTCCATACATTCACACGTTTATAAAAGACTTACTGTAAAACAAGAATGAATATTTTTAACTAATGTAGAAAAGTTTTGTAATTGTGTAAAGAATATTTTATGTTAAGTACTGAATTTACTATTCACAGACTGAATATAATATTGTAAATGATTTTTTAATTTTTCGATTACAAAATTTTGTAAAAATTATTCTTTATATTGAACATGAAAATTTGTCATGAGATATATAATTATATGGAGTACTTTCAAAATTCTGTAATCTGTTGGAGTTATGTAAAGGAGTAATTTGTGCAAAAATCGGTAGTATTGTCTCCAAACAAACGTATTATTTCTTTAACAATTTTCTAACTATGAATTAGTTTATAAATATGTTAAATAAGCTTAATTTGCAATAATAATGAATGATGAAATATTATTATTTATTGCTTTTCTCATTTATTGACAATGTAGTCAATATTTTTATATATAAAATATATTGATGTATTGTATACATAATTGGTTATTTTTATAATTGTTAGAGAAATGTATATTGATCATTGAACATGTTCATTCTTGTTATCAAAGAAAAAAAACATCGATGTGCATAATTTCATAGCGTGTATTTACTTCTGTAGAAAGACAAATGTACGTAATTGTAAATATATGTTGCAAAATTCGACTTGTTAATTAGTCGCGCTTCTATTGATCAACGCCTTCGTAATTAGAACACGATAATTTATACATTTTTTAATGAATATAATGAGAGAGCGAAACATGTAAACGAAACGATGTAATTATAATTGCAATAGTATGATTACGCGTCGGTGCTACTGCGATTATCTCCGATTTGGGGTATTGGGCACATAACATGAGAACTTTTGTTGTGAATAATTGAATGATTATGAAAAAGTGTAATAAAAAATTTACAGTTTCTAAATTTTGACGTCTTTTTGTTACTTCAATCTCCTTTCTGAATTTTAATTATTATTTAATTTAGTTAACTTTTAAAAAAACATTTAAATGAAAACGAATATTACTAATTTTATTAAAAATTATTTTTTTTTTTAAATAAAAATTCGATATTCAAGATATATCGATTTAAATGTGTAAAGCATTTTCATTGGATTGAGTATAATGGCAACGTTGTTGCAGACGACGCCGCGCCGCGTTGTCTTCGAAAAAAAATATATATAGGAAAGTCGTATATAAAATGTAGTTACGGAGAGATAAATAAACTTCCTGTATTGTTCGCATTTTATCGTCTTATTTCGCTGCCGGCGACGAAATGTTGTAATAATGTCAGCGCATTTAATTCACGACTCTGGAAAGATTTATTATATTTAGATTGCTTAGAGGTTATATAATAGTATAACAATTTTCCGGAAAAATGATGCATAAAAAAATTTACATGGGCATTGATGGTAAGCTATTTTATTCTATAGTTATACTTTCTTTAATAGTAGTTTGATTACAATACAAGGTGTTTCTTTTTGAAGATCAATCAATGGAAGTGGAGGATCCGAAAGCATTACAGAAAGAGGTTAAACTGTTTTTCTTTGATATTAGCAGTTGCAGTGTAAAAGTGCAGTTGTTATGGTGCAGTTCAGGCATATTTACATTCTATATCCTTTATGGATATTTGCAGGTATTTATATAATTTTAAATAATATTAAAATTATTTAATATTTCAAAATTACGCATTTCACTTACTACTTTTTCTTCATAGGAATTGATATTCACCTTGGATGGCTTTAGACCATTTGGATGGTATTTAACGCTAATACAATTTGCCTATTATACAGTATTTGGCTGGATAGAATGTCGTATCAGAGGCATAAGCCGAAGGATTCCTCTAAGTACCTACCTGCTCCTTGCACTTTTAACATTGGGTACTATGGGATTCTCAAACTCTTCTCTTGGATATTTAAATTATCCAACTCAGGTTTGTGAATTTTAATTGTAATTTTCAAAATATAGAATTAATTTATTCATTAATTATAAAATATAATATTTTTAAAAATCTCTGTAAATTCTAGGTGATTTTTAAATGCTGTAAACTAATCCCTGTACTAATTGGTGGCATTCTAGTCCAAGGCAAACGTTATGGCTTTCTAGATTTTGTTGCAGCAAGTCTAATGTGTATTGGTCTAATTCTTTTCACGCTTGCTGATAGCATGATATCACCACATTTTGATCTTATTGGCGTGGCAATGATCAGCTGTGCTCTGCTCTGTGATGCTCTCATTGGTAACATTCAAGAGAAGACAATGAAGCAGCATAAAGCGTCAAACACAGAAGTTGTACTTTACTCTTACAGTATTGGATTTGTGTATTTGTTTGCCATACTTGCATTCACTGGTGATATTGTAAAGGGTGCCTCATTTTGTAGTAAGGTAAGCAAAAGAAATACAATAATACTAAGTGAAATCATAAATTTTTCCAGATGCATAGAAATAAATTATGTTTTTATTGAAATACAATATTTTCTAAGAGACAAATAAATCGAAATTCCTTAGTACTAATAATACATCACACTTGATCTTAATTCCTAAATTTACTTTTCAGTATCCAATGGAAACGTACGGCTACGCGTTGCTATTTTCGTTATCGGGTTACTTGGGCATCCAAATCGTGTTGGCGTTAGTACAATGCTGCGGTGCGTTCGTCGCCGCCACTGTGACTACGTGTCGCAAAGCAGTCACCATAATTATTAGTTTTCTCTTCTTCTACAAGCCGTTCACCTTTCAGTATCTCTGGTCTGCCCTTCTCGTCGTGCTGGGCATTTACCTTAACGTCTACAGTAAGCAGCACCAGGGCAAAATTGGCTGTCTGGAGATTTGGCGTGGTATCAAGAAATGCATCAGGCGCCAGAATCGCATACAACGAAGGCTCATGTCGAATGTTTGAGCAAGTGTTCTTTATTATCGAATTGCGAACGACGATCATGAGACATTGCTGTTTGATTTTACACTTATTGCGTATTATGTTTTTAGGTAGGCAGTGTTGAGATGCGAAGTACTTTTTTTTTTTAATTTCAAAATGGAAGGTGAATTGTTAGTTGGAATTATAGTATACAGATTGTAATAGGTAAAAATTGAGTTTTTTTTTTCTTGATTGGGTATTGTGTTAAGTATTGATAGATGATTAGATTGTAAATCTTTTGTTTTTAAACATTTTGTGATAATTTGCGAATGTACTCAATTTTACATGCAAGACTAAAAACAAAATATTTAAAAGAAAATTGCATAGGTATACTTAATATTTAATGTTGAAAATTTTGTGAAATACCTATAATATAAACAGTTCCTGTGATAGAAGCTGTTTCAAAGACAACAGTATTTACTACTGTGTATTAGTAAAATAAGATTTAACTATTATCATTGTAAATTTTATTAAGGTTTACATTTTAAGTATGACAGTCAATTCTCAAAGAATATTAATAATTATGTAACATTGCATTTTTTTTAAATCATTTGTAATACAATTATACATTTTCATAAAATATCGACATTATTATTAAAAAGAATTATTTTAGTATTTAAAAGCATTAAATATTTGTAATAGTGCCGAATATTACGGTCTAGTATTGTTGCGTATTTTTGTATTAAAATTTTATAACTTTTTCATTGAATATCAAAAATTTGATAAGATTAATATTACCCATTTCGAAATATATGTTCATTTGAGTGTTATACGGATTGTAGATTAGCCATGTACAATAAGCATAAATAACAATATAAAATATGATTTATACCTTTCAGCAAAACTGCAATTACTGCAGCATATAATAAATTAATTACAGTTAGTATGTATGGATTTCAGAGAATAAGCCAGTAAAAAGTTATTTTTAAACATGTCTTTATTTATTTATTTTTCCTTTCATCTACATTTGTTGTATAATCTTGAGTTTGAAAGTAACTAAGTAATTATAAATATGTAAGAATATTTCCAAATGGAGAAAAACAACTACGTTCTTATGTACACGTGAACATTTTACTTTTAATTAATATTTAATAAAAAAAGAGATACTCTTTGTAATATTAGTCATTGTATAGAACTTACATACGTTTTCTGTGTCTGAATAAAAGGGATGTTGGCGGAATTCGAGCTGAAAGAAAAATACTCCTTCGACCGCCATCGGTTATTTCTTCTATACTTTGAAAAACGGAAAAATGTATTATTTAAATACATACATTGAGTAATACATTGAGTAAAATGAGGGTGAAATTTTACAATTGAAGTGGTGTCTTTTTTGCTGAATATTTTGCTTTTATTTTTCATTTTCTAGAAGAATGAATGATTCTTGTTTTTTTCAGATATTCGTTCTTCTATTTGAAAAAACATTTGTTTATAGATCAAGTTCTTATCTCTTACGATCGTTGGAGCCACTACGCCGAGAGCGAGATCGTCGATTGCGACTGCCACTCCGCGAGCGTCGAGACCTGAAAAAAAGAAAAAAATTATTAAGTATATTTTTTATTAATGTACAGGTAAAATTATTTCTAACTTTTACTACTAATATCAGTTTAATCGCTTCGGCTGAATGATCAGAGTCCAAGAAAAAAAAGAGACTCGTAAAGAATCGATCGACTTTTTACTTGGAGCTCAGCTCGGCCATCTAATTCATCATATAAGTACAAAAAAGACTTAAAAAAAAAAAACATTTTACCAAAAATAATTTAGGTTTATTTTTTGACAAGCAATAAATTAAATACACACCTTTTACCGCGGCTGCGACTTCTGGACTTGGACCGTCTTCTGTCTTTGTCTCTGTCCCGACGATCTCTATCCCTTTCCCTGTCACCCCTATTATCCCTTTCCCTGTCGCCCCTATTATCCCTTTCTCTGTCACCCCTATCCCTTTCTCTATCCCCTCTCTCCCTATCCCTGTCTCTATCCCTGCCTCTGTATCCCCCCCTCTCCCTCTCCCTGCTTCTTTCTCTGCTGCGACTTCTTTGTCTGCTACCGCCCCTCTCTCTGTCCAAGTATTCACGCTTCTCCTTCCTTCTGTCTTCACCGGTTTTCTCAAGGTCGAAGAGCTTTTCGCGAATCTTGATGAAGCCGAGGTGGAGCTTGCCGCCGAAGTGATCGGCCAGTCGTCTGTCGTTGTCGTGGATGCCGAGGTAGGCGCTGCATACTTCACATACGCGTAGCTTTTGCTGCTGATACGAAGAGGCGGGCATGCTGTTGCGGTATTCTTGCTCGGCCTCGTTCTTCTTCTTGCGCAGCTCGTCGATCTCTCCCATGAGCTTCATTGACTCTTCTACGAAGCCTTCTTCGCCCAACGTTTCGGCTTTTGCGAGTTTTTTGCCAATCTCCTCGGCGAGTACGTGCACGCTATTGGCCTTGGCTGCCACCTCGGCACTCAGTTCCTCCTGAGTCTCGGCGAGGCGCTGCTTTGCCTGCTCGGTGCGACGGTCGCAGTCGGCTATGAAACTTTGCAAATGTTCCATTGCCTGAAAAATCGAAACGTCAAATTAGAAAATTGAAGGATTCTTTTCGTTCAGTATTCTAGTTTTTGAATTTAAGATGATGTGATACCCACACTATTACTCAATTCTGGGTTCCCGTTTTTCTCCTTCAATTTTAAACTTTTTGAAAAAAACTCTTTGACACGTTTTAAGTTTAATAAAGAACTATAACGTATCAGAGTTTTTTTCTTAAAATTAAAAATTGAATGAGAAAAACGGGAACCCAATTTTGAGTAATACCGTGGGTATCGCATCCCCTTAATTGCTTTATTTAGGAAATTATTATTTTTAAATGTGTAGATAATTATTTTATAGTGTAAATTTTATTAATTATCAAATCAACATTCGTATTTTTTCTGCCAGAATACTAAGTTAAAATTTTTTGCTTCAATTGACATGTATATACTTACATCAATATCATAAAAGTGGTCTTTTTTCTTCTGTGCAGCCTCAAAGTCAGCCCGCAAAGCCAAATCGTGAATTTGAGGGCATTCTCCCAAGTCCATGCGCTGCGATTTACAAATTATTTATAATTAATAAAATTTTTTTATTGTACAATGAGAGATCCATATTAGATCTCAGTTTCAATTGCTTCTCTATACTCCTTATCCATTTAAATTTTTTGCCCACCCACAAATGATGTGTATAAGAATACATTTATGCAAGAGGGTAATATACACGTGTACACTTATAACAGTTAAGGTTTATTCTCATACGCTTTTTCGAAGTAAAGGTTGAACATCATTTACAAGACTTTTTGTTTATTTACACCATATTTTCTTTACTCAAATATTTATTATTGTCACCTACACATGCAACATAATTTTAAAAAATTCAGGTTGAATATCTAGATAAAGATAATTTTAAATTTTAATTATTAAATTAACTGTGAAAGAAATATATTATTTATAAATATGATGCCAATAAATTTGCAGCTGTCCAAATGATATCCACCTACACTTTGAAGTATCAACTAATCTTCAAGAAAAAATTTGTTTACGATGCTTCGAATAGGAACCCCTAATATATCATACAATTTCATCACTTAAATTAAACTAAAATCACTTTATCATTTTAGTATTTATTCCAGATATTTTCTATCTTTCTGTTTTAATATAAGTTCTTTTTATGTTCAGACTTACAAAAGCAATGTGTCTTCAGCATAAGTCTTCCACACCGGTTAATAACGCTTACGAAGAGCTCAAAGGCTGCAGTTGCTCTGGTAATGGTTGAACTTAATTCTATATTGAGATTCACCTACAGGAATAGGAGTCTGGCTAATGAGAATGTGCCCGGCTCATGAAAAAATACTGTCTTTCCATCATCAATTATAGAAAATATTTAGTTTTTTTGCTTAATTGAAGAAAGAATTTGTCGAGTTTTGTAACGTGGGTACAAAGGAAAGTATCATTATATTAAATAACAAGAAAATAAAGGTAAAAAAAGTACAATAATAAACGTTCTATAGATAGATATTTTGTTGATTTCACTTACAGAGTGGCAACACCTCTCCGCCTGATATTGCGATGGACAATGATGCTATAATCAGCACACAACCTTAAGTTTTTACATATTTTATCAAGTTAACTAATTGAGACCTTACAGTAAAGTTTAAAATTTTATAATTTCTCTCAATTTTTTGATTTATTTTACAATTAATCTGTCAAGAGAATAATGTCTCTTAATCACCGTTCTAAAAAAATTAGGTTTTATATATTTCAGGTTTTAATACGTACGATAAGAAACACCTCCGATGTCTATTCCATCAAGCCCAATTCCCTCTCTGTGTGCTTTCCTACATAAACAATCTTTTCGCAAATTGCCAAAGTTTTGTACAGTCACACTATACAGTGACAAAAATAAAATAACAAATGTACTCAAAATAAATAAATAAAAAGAAAGTGTATCGATTAGTTTAGTCAAGTAGCTTTACTAAATTTATTATATATAATGTTAAAAGAGCCATGCAAAGTCTAATTTTCTTCAATTTTGTAATTTATCAAGTAAATTTTGAGATATGCTATTTAGTGATTATTGTAAGTGAAGCACGATAATTTAAACATTGAATACAGAAAAACTTTTAGGCCTGTACTTAAATAAAAAATTTAATTGTTGTGTATTTTCATTTGAATTTTCCAACATTTTCTAATGTGAAATATAATTGCATTTTGTTCACAATTGTATGCAACAATAAACATTTACAAAACATATTAAGAGTTGTAAAGATTACATAAAGTTTTTATATCACAAAATAAAAATTGGTTTTGCGGTACTTCAAAAATTATAGGTGTTTGAAATTTCGAACGTTCATAGTGAACGAAAGATTTTTGCCATTTTCAAATTTAGCCGAATTTGGCTACTTAATACATTTAAAATCGGATAATAACTGTATTTCTTCACTTCTCACTTTTGCAGTCATCAGTAAACCACACTCCGGGGAATTCTAACCAGAATTAGAAACTTTAAGTTAATATTTCGTTCATTATGAACGTTCGGAATTTCAAACACGTAAAATTATTTTTTATTAAATGCTGGATTATCCAAATGATATGAAACAAATTTTGGCAATTCACGATAGCTTACTTACAGTCAGTGCTTTCCTCTCATACGCTTCTGCGAGCAGAAAAGATATATCCCTCTCTTTCTTCAAACACTCATACTCACAGAAATAATTAGCCTTATTCTTTCTCTTTCTATGTCCAGACTTAACGGATGTGCAAGCAAAACTTGTATATTGAGTTTTCTGTCATATAACTTTGTCTTTTATAAGGTCGCTCTACTCACCAAAAAACGCATGAGACAGGAATGTTTGATATACGTCAGGTCTTGGGATATTGGATAATTTTGACTCCGCAAAACTAAACGGAGCAGCCAAGACGATAATCTGATGTTTTCTCCCAAGCAAAGTCGATATAATGAATGCATGTGCATAAATTATAGTAGAAATTTGTATGAGTGAAATCATCAACTTAAAGGAAAATCAAATTTATGATATGTCTTGCATACAATGGGACAAAATTCACATAAAGAAAAAAAAATACTTATAAATAGTAATGAAAGATGATGTAACTAGGTAACGATTTTTAGCTAAAAAAAGAAAAAATATAACCTAAAGCTTAAACAAATAAAGTTATTTTTCTGTTATTATGTAATGACCTATCATAAATAATTTGTTCCCCATTAAGTTAATAAGTTTCAAAACATTGAATTTCTACTAAAATGTATTTCTTATGTATACTTATAACCAAAATACTTATAACCAAGTAGTTTAATCATGTTAAGTAGAATCAATTGCATGTAATACGTACGTCCATTTTGATATTTCTATTTTTCAATTGTTCTTTCAGTACTTACGGGTTCAACGCAACCTTTACTCAACATCTATGAATGGTACATTATTCAACAGGGTATTGCGTACAATCGGATCGCAATTGCTTTTCCAGACGCTCTGGAAATAGAGAACTGCTAATTAGCAGTTCAATATTAGTTAAATTTGAAAGAGGCTGCTCAACCAAAGAATCTCAAAGGACGATCAAGAGTTAACTAGCAAAAATACATATAAATTTATAATTACACAAAACAATCATTTCACAATTCACTTGTGCTCTTACCAACACAAACTGACATTGTATAATGATTTTTTTTATAGTAAATATTAATTTTACATATAAAATTGTTAATCAATCCCATCAATAGATCCATTTAATGAAAAAATAGGAAATACCAGTATCAGTCTTGGAAAAGAAAAACTATATGTCAAATTTTAATGGATGCGTGTTCTCTGACGCAGTAGAGAACAACAAATTTGCATGAGTTTAAAGAAGTGATATTGCAAAGTAAAGATGAAGGTGAATATGATTCTCCCAATTGCTTTAATTCTCTACTCACCGTTGATGAGAGGATCTCATGAGGGCAGCATGCTAACAGGAAACTCTTGCACACCTTTGGGTCTGAATACTTGACTTGGAATTTGTTGTTCTCACCTGAAATTTTAAAAACATTAGAAAAAATTCAAATTGATTTTCTTACATATTTTCTAAAATAAACGTTGGGCAATTTGGTGGTGGGGGACAGTCAGATAGTCCTTTGCTAATAAAGTTTTTTTTTCCAGGTTTTAATTAAGTTTTTATTTCAGATTCTGCGGGGGTGATTATAAACAAGGGCAATCTGACCGCCATAAATATTAATTATTTTAATTTAATTTATAAGACTGTAAGACCGATGGAAAAATTCTCATCAGTTGATAGGAAGTTGCAGTTGACATAAGTAATATTTTTAATGATTCTAAAATAAAAATATGAAATCAAGATGAACAACATCATGTACTGTTACAGAACTTAAAAATCTTTATAATCAGATTAGTCTTTTCTAGTGTGCAATATTAGGAACAATTATTATATATTAAAAAACTTTCTCATCTATTCAATTACTGCATATTATTATGAAATCAACATGTTAATTTTTAGATGTTAATTCTTAGATGTTAATTCTTAGATCAACATGTTAATTCTTAGTTAATTTTCTGTCTGAGTAGGGTGACTTCACCAGTGAAGGAACGAATAAGGAAATTGTAACTTTTGTTATTTAATTAAGTGGTTTAAAAATGGATTAAAAGTAAAACCCTTTTGAAATTTATATTCTAAAATGTTCAAACTTTAGTCGGTGAGCAAATTTTGAATAAAGAATCAAAGTAAAAATTTTATTTAATAAAAATCTGTAAATATCTCCTAAAAACCAGTAAAGGAACACGCAATCTTAGTATCTAAATACATTTCATCAATAAAGGAATACATCGCCAGTGAAGAAACACTTAATAGCGGCGATTTTTTATTTTATTCTTAACAAGAAAATTTCTTTTATGCACACAGAATCTTTATATAAAATGAAATAAAAATTTTCAAAAATTCGAAAATTATCGTCATGTTAGATAAACAATAATAGAAAGCTTGATATTTTCATATATATAAAGAAAATGTTCGTTAACAGGTGACTGTTCCAATACTGGTGTAGTCACCCTACTATACACTCTAATAATTCTTCAACTGCAGCGATTTAAAGAATGTTAGAAACTGTCGGTAAAAAATATCCACGCAGTACACATATATATATATATTATTTCATTTTTTCTAAAGCTCAAGCACGGCATTGTAATAAAGAAACCGCTCTCCGATAACACGGGGGTATTATATAGCTATTCGCCGACTCTACGCTCATCAACAACAATTCTGAACGCTCAATAGCTACAGCAGTCCACCACACACGGGATTTCCGCCCCCGCGCGCGCGGTGACAATCATCATTGCTGGCCGTAAATCACATATGCAGCTTGCGCGCGCGAGAAGATACATCGCTCGCTCGCTGCAAAAAAAGCGACGAAGACGAAAACACAGAGCGTGATAATGGGTACATATATAAGTGTAGAGAGAGAGAAAAAGAGATAGGTAGAGAGCAACAAAAGTTGGCATAGCAAGAGCTCTCTCCACGCCCAACACGAAAAATCGATAGCCCGCCGCCCATGCACGATATAGCCCACCGCCATGGTGGTGTCATGGTTGCCGTCGCATAGCTCTCGGACCTCGCGAAACACACTCGGAACGAGAATAAAACGATAGCAATCGAGGAAAAGAAAATTTTCTAATTGATAGTAGCGCACACTGCCACGCGGGGCTATCTCCATTTTGAACGACTGCCAAGATCGCGTCGCGTCGCCAAAACCTACTTACATCTCCACCACGAGTAAGAGAAAGAGAGAAGAAAAATGAAGTAGGAAGTGTGCATGTATGTATAGGTACATAAAAAATACTCACCGTTCCGCCCGGTGCCCATGAGCTGGTCGAGCATCGCTCGCATCTGGTCGTGGGCCGTCATACTGCCCTGCAGAAGACGCTCGCCCGGGTGTCTTCTCTTGGCGACGACGGTGTGCGCGGTCTGTTCTGATTTTTTCTCCCCACGTAATAATGCGCTGCGTGCGTGCGCGCGCCTTCGATTTCTCTCTCCCAGAAGGAGAGCGCAGAGCTAACCGCTTATTGAGAACGGCGACGGCGATCTGCCCGAGAACGGAATGCGCACCAGCGCACCGCAGAGTCCAGAGGAAGCCGTGGATTGGATGTTTGTTTGTTGCGATGGTAGCGCCACTGGATTAGGCAGGGAGTTGCGTTGCTGGCTGTTGGTCAACGTGGGGATTTACCGATTTAGGGTAAAGCGCTGGTGCGCGCGATTTTTTAAATTTGATTATTGGGTTTTTGTTTTATTTGTAATATAAAGAAAAATGGATAAGTTTCTTTACACTCCGTGCGTATAAAGTATTACTTTTACACAAGCTTAGGTTTGCAAGCACGCGCTAAAATAGCACTTTACGCAGATTGTATCAAAAAATAATGTTCGATATAGGTGCACGAAGAGAAATTTTGGCAAGCAGATCGCCGAAATTTCTCTCCGTGTGGTAAAAATGATTCTCACACGAGTGTGATTGTCACCCTCGCTTCGCTCGGTCAACAAACTCAAACTCGTGCATCATTTTTATCGCAATAGTATCGAAAAGTACTATAAAGTTGCTCTTAACTTTTGAGACAATTTTTACTATTTATGTAATCTGAGGGTAGAGATATGAAAACAAATATTGTTTGTTTGAAACTCGAATAAATAAGATCCTATATCTATAAATATTAAAGAATTTTGAAACATAATTAAAATCATGTCAAATCTGTTTTGAAATAAGATATAAAAAATTTAAAAAATAATGTTACACTACATATAAATAGCAGGGGATGTAGTGTATCCTATTTTAGTTTGTATAAGTTTTTTATGTACCAGATGTACACAGAGAAAATTTATTTACCTCAATATAGGATTTACTTCATAAAAATATATAATAATGAAAATGTAAATATTTTTCTGTTAATAAAGATTTAAACTCGTTTTATAAAACATAGTGTTGGAAGATGTATTTAACAAGGAAAAACACATAATAAATTTGACTTTTTATATTTATTCTGAGCAAAGTACAAAAAGTCCAATGTTTGGCTTAAGCTCTAAAAGTTTATAAACTTTACATCGCTATTACTTGAGAAGGATGAATGAAAGGGAGCGTAAAATGAATAATGATAAACGAGACAATCGTCGCGAATTCTCTACTATAGACCTTACATAATTTAATTAAGGCAACTTTGTCGATTTTTATACTACACGCTTTTTTTAAATTCGTATGAATATATTAATATTACATATTATATTATTATACGTATTTTTTTTTCAAACAACGTCACAGGTTCAATAATAAAGCGAGGCTTGACGTTTTACAAGCGAATTTATCAATTCCGAATTTCCCTCCATTCAAGAGAAATTCATCGAGAAGTTCTTATATAGGTCCGATAAAAAGTTATATATAAAAAGTTTATGGAAAAATTTTGATACTTCGATTGATTGACGTTTATATTATGTTTCTTGGCGCAAAAATATCTTTATAAAATGTCTTAAACTTTAACCAAGAGTCTTTTTAGGAAAATATATTCCTAATCCTACCCAGACTAGACTAGCAGCAAGCGATCGGGACTTAAAGCTAGCTTGTTTTTTTTTATATACGTGAGAATTGGCATTATGACATATATTACTTTTCGTCAAGGAGGCACAAAAGTTTTATTGTACAAAGAAAGTAAAATTTCGTGTGATTTCAATGATTCCTTTGTCTATAGAAAAATTGATGTAATTCAAATTATGCTTAAAATATTATCTCAGAGAACAAGACACAGTAGAATAACAAAAAAAGATTAACTTTCCCTCGACTTTCACGCCTCCTTAACCACAATATTTACAGGCTTCCGTATTCTTCGAATCGTCATCATCACATAAAAATACAAAAATACAATGTATCATACTCGAAACAATAAATTAATAACTTAATTAATGATACACACACCATAATGTGCTTATTATTATTAGTATTATTATTATTATTATTTTTTTTATCTTCATTTCAAGGCGGTTCTCAATCTCCCGCGCGCTCAACAAAGTCGTAGAGAATCACCTACGTTGTTGCGAGCATCACGGGAGCTCGACCGCCAACAATTTTTCTCTTCCCATCACACAAAACGAGTGAACGAATTGGAGACTTCGTTCAGATTGTGTTAGAAATATAATCGCGCTCATATACACATCATGAGAATGAGAGATAGAGTACAAAAACTTGATGAAACGTGAATATGAACAAACTTTTATTATATCGCGAGTCGTTCCATTATTCATTTGGCTTGACGATTTTTCGATTTTGCTTTTACGTATGGTCACACGCATATATATTGTCGCAGCATAAAAAAAAAAATACCAGATAACCAAATCAGCGTTTTCCAAAAACTGTCGAATAGAGTATACATACTTTGATAATAGAAATCACTCGTTTAATATTCGTTTTTAGAGGTACCAAGTGCCTATAATGTAGTATCGTTTGGTTACCCGAACGCAATCAAAACCCGTTCCTCCACAAAAATTGTTATACATATAAAATTTCGCGCGCCACACAAAACGTCGCGTTCGTCTCGCAAAGCAAAAAAAAAAGAAGAATAAAAATACTCGTCGCGCCAATCGTTATACACACACGACTGTACAATAAATAAACATACCGCATATAGGTATCGATAGTGCGCTCTCTCTCTCTCTCTGTCTCTCTCGTCCTATACAACAACAACAATAACAACACATGCATACACGCGCGCGCGAGCGAGGCTTCAGAAGAGAAAGGAGAAAAACCGTTAGAGCGCGGTCTCGAGCGCGGGCGCACTAGGACTGCGCGTCACCGTCGCCCCGTCGCCTGCCGTCGGCGACGCCGTCAACGCGCGTTGAGGATTATTCTGCTGAGGCGACTCTGAGCGCGCGCGGAACCGCCGGCTGAAGAGGTCCTTGTGCGCCGCGGAGGAGGAAGATGAGGAGGTAGACGCGGGCGTGGAGCTGGCGAGGAACTGGGCGCGGGCGAGCTGGTTGCTCATCCGTCGGCTCTCGATCGCCTTCACCGGGTCGATCGCGTCGTCGTCCGTGGCTGGTGGTTGCTGCTTTTTCGAGGACGAGTCGATGGCTTGCAGTCGGTTCTCCAGCTCCTTCTCGCGCTTCTCGAGGCTGCGCTGGCTCCGCGTCTCGTTGATCGCGTTCTTCACCTCTTCCAACGTCTTCGCTGGCTTCTCCTCCGACATATCGAGCTGCCGCCTCGTCGTCGTCGTCGGCAGCCTGGACACTGGTGACGGGGTATCGGGCGACGGCTTCATCGCTTTTTCTTCAGCGGCCGTATCCTCGATTATGGTCGAGGAGAGGACGTCAGTGCGCGGCGTCTGGAACCGCCAGGCCGAGCGAGGACTCAGCACCTTCGTCAGCGGCATCTGGTTCGGCTTCTGTGGCGACTGCTGCTGAGGCTGTTGATACTGCTGATGCTGAGGGGATTGTTGCTGATACGAGTCCTGGCACTGCTGACGGGAGAGCTTTAGCTGCTCGGCGGCGGAGATGCGAGCGGGCCCGGCTTTGATGCTCTGCTGGAGGAGCAGACGCTTAAAGTCCATGCGCGATGTCGCTGAGGGCGATAGCACCGTCTTCGGGATCTAAAGATTAACCGCAAAAATATTTTTTGTTAGCTTTTGTACGAAAGTAGAATTTTTATTTGCATTGTTTACAAGCGTTTATTCAGAGGAATCGATTTATTTTGGTGAACTATAGACCTAATTTCAAAACATTTTTAAACTTTTTATTGGTTAGAGGACGTTCAGATGGACTGCAGAAGTTGTAAAATAGAATAACATATATCATAGGAATTAAGCTTCAGCTAAACTTGAATATTATGAAAAAAAAAAAATCATTCAAAATGCTCATTTTTTAAAATATAATATTACACAATTCAGTATCTCATGATAACCCCAAGAACCTCACCTCAGGCACTTTCTGCGACTCGGGGCTCCAGCTGTGTCTGGTCCCCGCTTGCTGTCCTTTCGCGTTTAGCGACGTGACCGAGCCCGCCGGCGACAGGCTCTCCGGATCATCCTTGATATTCAGCCTCCTCTTCGACTTGTGTATCGCCGCGAAGAGCTCCTCGTTCGACATCGTGCTCTTGATCGGTGAGAGGATGAGGTTCGTTGGCGTACTCCTACCCGAATCCGACAGCTGCTGCTTGTTGTCCGCGTTGTGCTGCATGAGGGCTGGATTTGGCGAGGCACAGCGTTGCGAGGACAGTGCCAGACGTTCGGCGACCGTCGGGGCGACTCGACCGCCCGTCGGCGTTGAAGATTTGAAGCCGTTCGCGTGCTCCGGGCCGATCGGCGAGATCGGCGCGGTCTTCAGGCTGTCCTGGATCGGCGAGGCGAAGAAGCGGTAGCCGAGAGCTGAGAGACCCAGTGGTGAAGCGAATCTGTTGAGGTGGGATGTGTTTAAGTTAGATGATGTTGTCCGGGTGTGTGTAGGAAAAGGTTTGAGAAAACTTTGACGTTTGCTATAAGGATGTTTTGACTGTATACAAAGTGTCGAATGTTTGGAATTAAATTACAATGGTCATAATAAGCGTACATTTTTCATATGATATTGAATGGTAAATATCAAAAGAATATGTATAGGAAAATTATTCGGCAAATAAACAAAGTCAATGTCACGGCACCCTTCATTATACAGTAGTTATATTTTATCTACACAATAGGTATATTATTCGAGAACTCTGTTACATACAGTGACATAGAATCTCTAGTTATAGTTAAAAGTTCATAAGAATGTCAAAAATTAAATCTCTCCTATCTTCAACCCGTTGAAAAAACTTTACGGTAACATATTTTTACCTATTTTTGACATCCACCGGCGCGAGTTTCTGCTGCTGCTGCTGCTGCTGGGCCGCGAGTCTGCACCTCGCTTCGAACTGTTCCAGGTTCTTCTTGTTCAGGTCCATCTGGCAATTGTATCCGGCCTGTCCATGATGATGCATCACTAGTTTCTCCGCGGAGTTGGATTTCTGTCCCTGCCTAGCCAGCATGTGCATAGCACTGAGTGGTCCCCGACCCAATCCTCTGGTTATGTCCGGCGTGATGCTGCGCGGCGGTTCCAGGATGACCTCGCGCTGGGCCCGGCGATTGGGGAGTGTGTAGAACTGCTGCTGGCTCTGGGATTTCGAGTAGAGCTGCTGCTGCTGCTGCTGCTGTTTCTGTTGCTGCTGGGCGTAGAGCTTCTGGTTTTCTGTGAAGTAGGTGGGCTGCCGATGCTGCAAGCTCTTCTCGTAGATGAGCTGCTGGTATGGGTCGACAATGTCGTGGATGTTCGGGTGGTGATACGGCTGATGGTGATGGTGAAGATTGTTGTTGTTGTTGTTGTTGTTCTTTAAGGGGACACTCTGGCGGAGCTGGGGCTGCAGGCTGCGCTGCTGGCCCTGAGATCGATTGTTGTTGTAAACGGCTGCAGTCTGGTGATACGTGTAGTCCTCGTAGATGGCCTGCACCTGAGGCGGACCCACGTACGGAGGAGGCTGGTGTTGCTGCTGATGCTGATGTTGGTGAATATTTTGTGGTTGCTGCTGTTGTTGCTGTTGCTGGGGACACGCCGATGTTGAGATCGTATCCGTCGACTGAATTACTAGCAACACTTTTTCTGGAACAAACAGTGGTGACGTTAAGGGATGGGGTTTTGAGAATGTTGATGAAGTTGGATGGTTGGTGTTGTGTGATAACTAAGGTCATACGCTTTATGAAGTTTTTTATATATACAAATTTACGATTTGTTTCTTATATAGGCCCATATTCCATGTACGAGTATAGATGATTGAAAGAGTATAATATAATGATTTAGAATATTTTTTTATTATTAATTTTGAAATTTTTATACTGTTGTTTTGATTTGTTAAAAATATTAGATATAACCGTGTTAATGGCTTTTTGTAATTTGTGTTAGAAAACAAAAGCAAACATCATGCCTGGATTCCAAATTTAATTAATAAGCAGTCATTTTGCAAAAGCACTAATAATAATCTACCAATGTTCAATGATTAATTACAAGCTATAACTCTGTAAAAATAAAATACTGAAAAGTCGGAAATAATAACGCAAATAGCTGCATGGGGCATGAATTGCTGAATCAGTTGATCGTTTCACTGATTTGCATTTATAGACGACTTTGGATTGCTTTATTTTTAGAGAGTGCGGTGTTATTTCTTTTATATTACAACAATTACTTACAAATCGAACCAAAGGTTCTCTTACTGCGTGCGTGAAATGAAGAAAAAAATGTACTCACCGAGCATGTGATATGCAACTATGATAGATGAGAGTTACTATATGAAGGTGCCACACTCGTGAATGGGTGCATTGATGCGTTTGTGTGTATTTTTTTTCAGTACCAAATATTTATAAATATTCTGACGCATGAGAGACACACAAAACAAATAAAAAATAAAGGTAAAAGATAGAAAAAAACAGTACTAAATTTTTATAGTGAAACATATACCGGTGAAATATCGTTAGAAACCCTAATTGAACTTTGAGATTGAATGAATTATTAATTTCACCTGTGAGTGTTAAAAAATAAATACCATCATGTTATTTACAATTGACAGGGTTTAGTAGCTTAAAAATGATAAAAATACAAAAAAAACGTCTAATGGCAAAAATTAGTTTATAATTTAAGATAGTTGTGCAGTGTGCTCAAGAAAAATCGAAAGTGCGGGAGAGTTATGATAATAATAATCAATGAAATGCAAATGCAATTGTCTCTTTAATATAAAAAAGCTATTCACATACATTTCTTCGTAAATGATAAAAAATAATAATGATAAAATAATCCTCTTTAAGACTATGATAAAAATAAAAAATTGTAAAGTGCATACAAAATCATAATAAATTTTTGTTACATTCGATCTAAAGACAGACGACAGCTCATGAAAAAAAATCTAATTTATATAAAATTATGTACAAAGAAAAATTAATAACAATAAAACATATACAATCTTAATCTATGTGTAGTGCGCTTAGAAAGTTAAAAAATAAGGTACAAAGAAAATCTAAAGGTAAAAGAAATGATATAAAAAACACATATACAATATGTATACAGCGCATACGAAAATTATGCCCATCCCGTGTTGTAAGTATACGTCTATATCAACAATAAATGTATTATTTTTACCAACAAAAAGCTTTGTTATATATAAATAGGACACTTTGTTTTCGAGGATAGGATTACGTTGTTAAAGAGGCAGTGTATTATGCTCTTCAAACATAAGAGACACTAAAATTCAATTATTCAATTTTCCAAAAACATGGTAAATATTATTTTAGTGTACTCTTGAATTTTTATTAATCGTATTAGCCAAGCTGCCAAAAACAATTATTATCCAGTCTTTTACAATTATTAATAAAACTGCGGAGCAGCATATCCCAAATAAGTTAGTCGAGTGTTAGTTATTTTAATGAGCAATGACCACACTTACAACGCGAGACCAGCACTAAACATGTACAGTTAATCATAGTTTCTTTTTTTTTTTGTTCTTTCGTCACTCCATTCCACTCAATCGACAAAAGCGAATGATAAAATCATATAGGAATTGCTCATTGGACTCGACATGCGAGAGGGACAGCGACCAACACTGGTTTATTTTTTTTAATACTCACACGGCCGATATTGTTTACTCGTGTTTTCTACACTTGTTTGCAACCTTATAAAGCGTATTATATTTACATCAATGTGAAACACACACATTTTTCTTCTCCTTACATTATTATTATTATTTATTATTATTATTGTATTTGTACACGTCGTCTCACGATATACTAATACTATGTATCGAGAGAATAGTTAAAAAAAAAAAAAAATTTGTGACTTGAGTCAGAATACTTTGATTCTCAGTTGATGAAAATATTATTCGCTGCGCGTTTTTACGCTAGGCGCGCGATAACGACTCATCCTCGTGCCGAACTTTTGTTTACTGCATACGCGTTCACTATATACTTTATTGCGGAAATGAAACTCTCTAATCAGTCATTGGGCATTTTCCCCACTAATATTTACTATAGATATCGCGATAAATATAATACTCTCGCGAGCGCGCGACGTTTTTTTATTTATAGCTCGCACTATAATTATTGTTAATTAATTTAACTTAACGGTTATCAATTATTGTTCGTTTAGCGTACAGGTATATTGTTACTTTAATTTATACATTTATAAAAACAAAGTACCGACTGGAAATCTATATATAACCGGAGTTTGTTCGCAAGGTGGTAGTTTATCATTCGCTGGAATGTAGCAACTGTGAGAGAAGTGTATATATATAATTTATTGTCAAGAAAATACTTTTCAAGCGAAAATTCGTCTTAAACAAAAGTAATTTCATTTAAAACGAGCTTTCAAGCGCTAAATTAAACGAGAAAGGTAAAACCACCGCTCGAACACTCCCCTCGCCTCCCACCACCGACGAGACTCCCTATACATATATCATCCCACGCTTTCGTCACCGCGCTCTCGCGATAACCGCGAGGAGGCGACGGACTTTCCCTAATCTTTTACTCTCTCTTACGCACGCGTGCCCTATAAATACTCCCATGATCCCAAGGCCACCCCACGAGGAGTATTCCACTGGTGTTTGTGGCTCGCGACAACGTATACTGTGTGTATAGGGCAAGGTCGGCTTTTTTGCCCTTTTGTTCGTGAGCGTTGCGTGGAAGTTTAAAGGTTTTTGGATCTGCTTTCAATTAAGAAATTCGCTATTGTCGGTTACGAACGATAACACGATACGGTTTCGATCCCAATTCGCTCTTTAATCAATCTATTGCTCGAGTTTACAAAATCGCGCTGTCTCGTAAAATATATATTTTTAATTAAAAAAATTAAATATGGAATGACAGATTCGCAAATAACTTATACGATGCTGGTATATTAATCTTTTTTTTTTTTTTTTTTTTTAAATTAAAATCAATCGCTTGGATAAATAAGTATCTTAATGGTTCAATTTAAAAAACATTTTCAATGATTTTCGATAAAGTGTCGTATTGTGATTTTCAGAAAGGTTCTTCAGCAAATGAATCCGATAAAAAAAAAGGCAACGAACTTGACGGATGACGTGTAATTTGTATAATACGCGATAAACCTGAAAAATTGTACTTTCCGCAGAAAATCGAGACAGAACAAAAACATTTACTCATCAATTTCACATTTTTGCATCTCAAGCGTGTACTTATAAATTATCCCCCCTCCCTTCCCCGATTAAGAATTTCTTGAAATTCATTTTCTGCTGACATACAACAATGTATATATCCGTTATCACATACTAGCGCGCGACTTGTCGAAATTTGAGAGGATGCTCCGCGCTGAGGTAATTCTGACATTTGAACTCTGCCATTATCCGATACACACGTGAGCAGCTATATAACACGCGATAGCTATATTTGCGAGGGTAAAAAACGAGAAGAGGCGAAAGGAAACACGGCAACACATAATATTCCTATACACGAGACGACTTATCTCGCCTATTTTTTGTCATCACGTGTGTGTGTGTGTCCACATAAATTTGTACACTGTATCATCGTAGTTATGATAAAACGCCGTATACATAGTGGTGTTGAGGAAGTAGGTGGAAACTTTTCATTTATATTGGTGAAAGGAGTGGCAATCTCGATATTTTTTCAATCTAAATTGTCGAGTTGCAATATGCTGTCCTTATCGAACGCAAAATTCGCATCTATTCAATTAGTTCAACTACCAATCAATCAAAACTTAGTACACATTGAATGATTCGCTGACTCCGCGGCACACAATCGGTCCTGATAAAAATTAGCTAAGAGGCTCGAGCAAATTTTATCGAAATCAGCGTTTAAGGCGTGTGATATAACAAGAAAAAAAAACGCTTTGGCGCGTGCAGACTTTATCGGGACTATACCTTTTATCTCGATTCGAGATCGGAGTCACTGAGTTTGGAAACATTAAATGATTGTGGTACAATCATTATAATTTGCCAATATAAGGGTACGAAAAAGTTTACGAATTGTATCAGGATTATATTTTCCAAGATGAATTTTAATTAAAAACATTCACCAGATGTCAATGTGAATAATAAAATCTTCCCGTATACGTAATACGTCTGGCTCGTATACGTCTGGCTTGGCTGATGCACTTTTTCCTCTCGCGTTTTCCCCCTTTCGATCGGTGGTTACGTAATAGTGCAATTTTTACGGCGAATAATCGGCAATTTGGCGATAAGAGGAAAAAAGCCTTGTGAAAAACATATAGTTTCTCGTGCGAGATGCTTTGAAGGAAAAGTACGGACGATTTGATAAATCTGTTTTCTTTCTCTTTCACTCGCTTCTCCCGCCGGTTTATGTAAACGTGCATCCGGCGCGAGAGCTATGTGTGTATATGTTGTTCTTTTCTATTTTTACTGATCTGTTTTTTAAAAAATCGGTATTGTTAAAAAAACGGAGTTATGTGTGCATTTATTTGTATTGACAAATTTTTTTTAATCAAAAACTGAATGTAAAATGAATTGTCATTATCTTATACAGAAGATATAATTAAGTACTACGAAAAAATGGTAATCCAGTATAACGATTAATGTTTATTACTTTTAAATAATCGTTAATAATATCTTTCATTGCGTGTTGTTTCAAAATATACCCTGGTAGAAAATTAACCATATTTTGTAACTAACGTCTTAATTAAATGGAAGCATTTTTAGCAAAAATCATAATGCAAAAATATTATAATTGATCTAAAAGTTCTACTATTACTTCAAATACATATTTTATGAAGTGTAAATGCCATAATTTATTTCGGATTGGTACATAATTATGAAATACAAGCAATGTTCGTTTTTAGCGATAAAGTTAATTGAAAAATAGCTAGCTTCTGGTTAACATTTCGACTAGGGTACGAAGCATTTTTATTCAAAAATATTCAACCACGTGTTAAATTATAAAATGTAAATAGGTATATAGATCAGCGTTGTTTTTTTTTAATAGTTTCAAAGTTCGAGCTTTTTACGAACCACAATGATTTATTCAATGATGCATCATCACGTGATCAAAAGATTTTGTTAATTATGAAAGTACTCCGCTGTTTATACACACAAACTGTGTAATCAAAGGCTCTTGCATTGTTTACAAAAGAAATGATAGTGGCTCCATGTGAACGTCCAAACAAGTGAATCGAAAGCTAAAAATGCGAGGGATTTATCGCGCCTTTTAAAATCAGTAACAAATAAATTATGTGCGCCACAATATTCTTCGAATGACGAGATTCGTATTTACTGGAATTAAATGAATTAAATGTGGAGTTTTATAAAACACTAATTAACAAGTTTTATAAATAATTTTACAGAAAGTAAGACACTATGAAATTAAGTGACAGTCAACTAAGATTCTCTTTTCAAAATTACTATGTTCTCTAAAATGATCAAATAACGATGTAATTTTGGAAGGGGGTCGAAAGTTTCGACGATTTACTATAAAACCGAGCCAACTAACGATTTTTATAAATCCGACATAAGTCGTTGCCGAATGTACATAATTCCGAAATTTTAAATGACGAAAAACGTATTTTCGAATGTAACAATTTACCTACTGTTTAAAATATCGAATTTCAAACTACAGAATTTTAATGTAGATGTAGCTAGTTTCTAATGATTTATTTGGAAATATCTTTATTATCTCCTTATTAAAATTCTGTAGTTTGAAATTCGATATTTTGGACAGTAGGTAAATTGTTATATTTGAAAATACGTTTTTCGTCATTTAAAATTTTGGACTTATATACATTCGACAACTACTTATGTGGAATTTATAAAAATAGTTAATTGGCTCGATTTTATAGTGAATCGTCGAAACTTTGACCCCCCCCCCGCCCTCCCTAATTTTGAATGAAAGTCTTGAAAAACATTACTAGGATTTAGAGTTTTAATACAGGCACAAACAGAGTATGCGTACAATTTGTTCCATATAACACTTGTTCCCTATAGTAAATCAATTATAACCAAATATCATTTTAAACGCATAAAAATCACAAAGTAGTCTTCGAAATCCTACTGAACCAAGCACCATCCCCACAACTGTCTATGCAATAAAGAAGATGACCAATCTTTTACGAAAAAAATAAAACCAAAACTTACTGGGTCGTCGCGTTGCTAGAAACAAGAGGTGTCTCGCCAGCATGATGATGATGCGTTGTGGAAATAAAAAAAAGTATTTACAACAGCCAACAAAAAAATAAATACTTGTACTCCCAACCAAACGAAATTCCTCGGAATATAAAAGACGTCGGGATGGGTAATGATCGTACAGCAGCAGCGCGACTCGACGCGCTGCCGTATCGCGACTGGATGCTGCCTCGGTACCGCGCGGCGACAAAACCGGCGACCGTCTGTCTAGCAACAAGATTCCCCGCTACCACCACCACGCCGCACAATCTGTGTGTGGGTATATGTGTGCTCCCCATGGGCGGCTTATCGGTCTGACACACTTGACACACGCCGCGCGTGCGCCTAAACGCGGAGAGAGAGAGAGAGATCTTGTTTTGCGAAGAAACTGCTGATGATGCTTATGATCGTTTGGTATACCCCTTTTTCACCGCGTCTCAGAGAAATCGGTTATGTAATCGGTTATGCTAGCCAGTTTGAAATTTGTCTTCGTGATAAGATAAAGAGGAATGGTATGAAATGGGAGAAGAATGAGAGCGAAGTTTGGTTAAAGGTGGAGCTCTACTGGTTTAGTGGTGGGAAGGTGGAAAACGGGCGTGCGCCACCTGGCGGTGAACGCTGAAGCGGGGGCTTTTTTTCTTTATACTCGGTGATAAGATGTTGTTTGCGTTGATTAACACAATACTTTCAAATGTTTTAAGTATGATACGATATTTGTTGCTATTAGATAGTAGTCTATATTTTGTTTTGATTTATAAAATCTCCAAAGCAAAATAATTAAGTACTCGTTTCTGGCAAATAGTAAGTAAAACTTTCTGAATATTAATTTCAACTCGATAAAAAAAAATAAAAATTACATAAGTGTCATATACATTTAAAGTTAAAGTTAATCAACTATAACCTCAAACCGTCGAACTTTGTAACGAGCAAACCTTATCGCGCCGACAGAACTTCAAGGCGTTCGCGCTCGCGTTATGTAAAAGCCCCAATATTATTCATTTATTGTTTTCCTCAAAAGTTTTTTACTTATTTTGATTTATTTTATAAATTTAAAAAAATTTCAATTATTGCGGCCGGGTGCAGACACGCACACACTTATACCCGCCATATCGGTGACATCGAATAAGTAAACACAGACACACATTGTTCGTTTTTCAATCTGATGCAACAGTGCCGGCCTGTTGAGCGATGTCGCGTCACACGACACAACTCTCTCACGTACGCATGCATATACCCACACACGCGGTTTGCAAACACAATTTTCCACTGACGAGTGTGTTATATTATAATGTGGCTTCATCGTCTCCCCCGCGAGTCCGAAGTCTCGAGGAAAAGCGGAAAATACGAGAACCGACAGTTTGTTGATCCCCGGCCGCGCACGAAACGAATTTTCCACTGTGCGTAGCGTGCGCGTGCGCCTGCACGGGGCAGCCGTTGTGTTATCCTCTTGGTTATACTTGTACAATAGACGGCCGTTAAAGTCGATAAACTTAAGATTTGAGATAAAAGTGGCACGAGGTGCTGGTGAACTGTGCATATATATATACACAATGTTGTTGACCGGTGTGTGCATCGGTCGATAAGGATATACCTTTCGGGTTTCGGTGTTTAGACACGTATCACTATAGGGATTTCACTATATCGGCTACTAACAATATTGTTGTATCATTGTTATTATAATTATTCATTACTATCGTGCGTCAATAAAAATTGACGTTGGAACGCTTTGCGCGCATGTTCTTGCGGGAAAAGAAGAAAAATCTTGCGGCGAGGCGTGTAAAAAATGAATGGTAAACTAGGTTAAGTGATTAATTGATTAGTCACTAGAAAACTTTTTACTTTATCAGAAAGATAATTTCCTCTGCCGTCGCGCATTTGACGAATAATAAATCGCCATCGAATAAACCGGCACATCTCGCCTAATTCCGCAACGGTACATCTAAAATCTCTCGATGAGACATGTACGCATATATACATATCGTTTCTATCTGCTGTACGCCCATAAATAAAGACCACCAGGCGAGCTGTTACCATGCACTTACATTTGTCACCGTTAATGATCAAAACAATACCCGCGCGCGCGTATGTAACTATATACATGGGCGTACAAGCGTGCGTTCTCTCTTATCACCGCCGCGTTTTTACGCATCAGCCTTATCTCTCGCTCTCTCTCTCTCTCTCTCTCTCTCTCGCTCGCGCGCTTTCGTCTCATCTCGAGGCTATCAGTGCATTATTTCTCTGCCCCCCCCCCTCCCGCGCCCTCTTCACCCCCGCGACGATGTTGCAAGCGCAGGTCGGAGTTGCATAATGCACGAAGGACGCGCGCGCGCGCGCGGGCGACAAGAAAAGAGTCAGTATATACGAGCTAGCGTAATCAAAGAATACGAGAAGAAGAAGACGAATTGCCTTGATCTATGGAGACAGAGAAAGAGTGAGAGAGAGAGAGAGAGAGCTTGTTTTGTCGGACTAGTTTTATACTGTGCACGGCTTTTTGGGGCGAAAACGCGTTTGTCTTTCGAGAGTCCGTGCGTACGTGCGCGTCGAGTGCTGTGGTACTTGGAAGTCGGTAAATGTGTACAAATGAGAGAGAGAGAGAGAGAGAGAGAGAGAGAGAGAGAGAGAGAGAGAGAGAGAGAGAGAGAGAGAGAGAGAGAGAGAGAGAGAGAGAGAGAGAGAGAGAGAGAGAGAGAGAGAGAGAGAGAGAGAGAGAGAGAGAGAGAGAGAGAGAGAGAGAGAGAGAGAGAGAGAGAGAGAGAGAGAGAGAGAGAGAGAGAGAGAGAGAGAGAGAGAGAGAGAGAGAGAGAGAGAGAGAGAGAGAGAGAGAGAGAGAGAGAGAGAGAGAGAGAGAGAGAGAGAGAGAGAGAGAGAGAGAGAGAGAGAGAGAGAGAGACCGATTTGGAATCTGGACCAAACGAGGATCAAATCTCGTGCTTATCGACAGTGAAATTTTTATCGCCGAATGTTACGTAATTCTATTAGGCTCTATAGCGGTGTTGGTGGTATTATATATATAAAAATATTTTGATTAATAGCCGTTTCGCGCGCGCGCGCGCGCAAGATTGAAAATTAATATTTTTCGAAATGGTATTGGCCAAATTAATAAAATGTGTGTGGAGAATGGTGTTATAAGAATTTCTGTTTGTTCGTTCGTGTGTTTAATAATAAACTAAAAATGATGTTAGTTGTTAACGAAAGAGCAAATATTGTGATTTATCTTGTTGATTGTAATGAAAATGTACAAAGTGATAACGTAATTTGTTGCATAAAGTATTATTTGACACTATCGTGTATTCGTGCTCTTTGAAAAAAGTTATAATTTATTATGTATTAAAAGATCATTGGCTATTTTTGTGCAAGGTTTGCAAAAATTACCCTACGGTCTTGTAAAGCTATCACAGAGTGTAAAAACCCAAAAAATTATTATACTTTACAGAAAATTTTATAAGATACAATATATAATATTTTGGAATTTTACAGTCTGTAAAATTCCAAAATAGCTCTTCGAGACACACGGAAATAAATAAATTGTTAAATCGACTTTTCACGCAGTTGATTTCACTTGGAAATGATAGGTTAATTCTACTTACAACAATATCGGCAGAAATAACATTAAAAAAAGTATAGAATCTTCCTTTCGTTAAAGTGAAATCGGCATTCTAATTTTAAATGTAAACTTGCTTTTACTATAAAGTTAATTTTACTTTTTTTTTTATAACAATTTAACTTTTTACAACTGATGCAAACAAGTTAGATTAACTTTATCTTTTAAACCGTGCAAAATAGTAATTAAGAATGGTAATGTAATAAGTTTTGTAAAAGTTTTTGTAATTTTTACCAACTTATTTTCTTAGTTTAAGGCCATGTGAAACCGTGAATTTCAATATTTTTTAAATCAACATTTAAAAGTTTATTTGGAAAAAGACGAACGTCAAGCGCTCTGTACACGTAAACACTATATTCAGATTTTTTTTTGGGTGATTCTATTGGTATTTTCATGAGATATCCATGTTTGAAAAGTAGCTTAATTGCAGATTCCTACTTACCGACAGTACGGTTTTTATTTAATTAAATACATTCTCATCATTTTTTTGGAAAAACACGAACGTCAAGCGCTCCGTATATGTTAATACTATACTCAGATTTTTTTTTTGACAATTCTATTGGTATTTTCATGAGATATCCATGTTTGGAAATTATGTCGGTATTTCACATCACCTTAAAGAAAATCTCCTCAACCTTTTAAACTTACTGAGCTATGTTTTTGAGTTTTCCCTATTAGAACCAAAACGTTTAAAAAACTTTTTTAAAACGTTCTTTGAAATACTTTATAACGTTTTTCAAAAAACGTTTTAAAAACGTGGATAATGTCCGCTTTTTAAAGCATTCGCACGTTTTTAAAACGTTTTAAGGATGTCTAAAAAATGTCTTTAAAACATTTTAAAACTTTTCAAATGTTTTAATAGTACATTTCGATACGGGTGCGGAAGGTGATTATTTAGCTCATGTGACGTTTTTCGCACAAGCGAAGCGAGTGAGAAAAGTCACATGAGCTAAAAATCTTCTTACGCACCAGTTTCGAACCGTATTTTATACCACGAGAGCCGAATAATCATATTAAAGTTATGATTTTGAGGTTAGAGTTGTATAAAAACGTTTATAGAATGTTTTTACAATCTACAAGGTATGTTTGAAATAAATTTTTCGTTTTTAAAACGTTTTGAAAACGTGCTAAAATTTTTCGAAACACAATACATGGGTAAAAATGTTTGGTTCAAGTTATAAATCAAAGTCAGGGAATAAGGGTGGATGGGTGGGGGAGGCGGTGATCGAAGTTTGATGCTCTCATTTTAAATTTCTTTTTTTTATTTATTAACAATGTCTTTATAAACGTTTCAATAACGTTTTAAAAACGTTTATCATTTTGTATGGACTACTTTCATTATATTAGTCCAAAAAGGTTTTTAAAATGTTCTTCAAACGTAACTGCAAAGGTCCAGGATCAGTTTGTCAAGTTTGAGCAACGTCATAAAAACGTTTTTGACACGTTTTCTAAAACTAAGAACTATAGAATTAGCTACATCAAATAAACGTTTTAAAATGTTTTAAAGACTTTTTAGACGTTCTAAAAACGTGCGAATGCTTCAAAAAGCGGGCATTATCCACGTTTTAAAAACGTTTTTAAACGTTATGTTTTCTTAGGGTTCGTTCAAATTTATCAGTGGGAAATTTTGTTCATGAGTAATACATATTTTCATAACCCCTTTCCCTAAACATTCGGTAAGGAAATAGTCGATAATAAAAAAAAGCTAGAAAACATAAAAATTTCGCAAGGCTACTAATCAGCATCCGTTCATTTTTACAACCAAAAATAGATATATCCTTCTCGTCTCATTTGACTTCTTTAATTTCTCAAAGAAACGAGACGACTTCCTCAAACTTAACCAATATATATATATACATAAATTTATATCTAAAATTCGAAAAACATACATATCGACCGATATTTCATAGTACTGGTTCAGCGAGAAATTGTTACTATGCTAGTTACTCGCTCGATATACATCGCTCATAACTAAGCAGAGAGCTGACTAATACGCGATTAGACGGTATATATAATATTCTTTAAAACGCTGATTGACGTGGCCGACCGGAAAAATCCTTCGGCGAATCACACATATAATCACAGGCGGAGTTTTACGCCGACTTATCTATGAAGACGGGGCAAATTAGCATCGCCTCGGCAAGAGAGAGAAAGAGAACCGAGAAAAACTGGTGGTGAGAGAACGCAAACAAAGCGCGCGCGTGCGCGAAATAGCAAAACAGAAAGAGAGGGAGATAAGGGAGCGGAAAATCAGGGAAAGAAAGAAAATTATCGCGCGCCTGGGTATGTGTATGTGTGTGCGTGCGTGCACGGACGTTCGTTCGCCAAGAGAGTGAAAACGTGACTGGTGATCCATAATCTATTTAGGGCAGCAAGAGCCCCTGCGAGCAAACGTGGAGTGTCTATAGAGCGCTGTTGTTTTATAATGCACATAAAGGCCTGCAGTTTTGCAAGGGTTTGCCTGAGATGAGAAATTAGCGTTGAAAAGTTTTAAATATCGACCTGAGAATAAGAATTGCGACACCGACGAAAATTGCGACATAAGTGCATTGTAAAATAAAAAATTATCTTTTAAAAGAAGTCAAGATTTTTACTTTATCTTCAAGTTATTTCCCCCGTGACAACAAAATCTGCGGGTTGCGTGCAAAATGAAATCGTTTCATGTCATGAATTTAGAAAACATTATCAAATGTATAAATTTAAATCCAAGATATTTTCTTCGACAAAAGAAAAATTTAAAGAACAAATTAAGCGATTTTATTTAGCACAAATATCCGCAGTCTAATAATAATCTCAGAAAAAAATTTCATTAGTAATACATCAAAAGCTACTAGTTATCTTCCTTCGCGTACTGAATATACTTGTCGATACGAGCGCCTCTCTCTCTCTTTATACAGGGAAAAAATTCCCAGTTGCATTTATCATCAATAGTTGTTAAGAATATATCAGCGCTATTCAGCCTAGTAAGAGAAATAAATAAAAGCAAAAAACTCCACTGATTACACAACGAGGGCACATAATTTCTATATAAGTCAAACGATGAATTAATTTTCATAAACCTTTCTTCCACTCAACGCTCAAAAGAGTCGCCATCCCCGCCCTACCAAATCTCCGTATCCATTCCGGAATACTTGAGCACCCTGGCGGGTTCGATATCCGTGGCCCTGGGTCTGGGGCTCCTCAACAATCTGGAGGTGATCGTGTCAACCGGCGACGGGGTCGCGTTGTCGAAGCCCATCACCGCGGCGCTATTATCCTGGAGGTCGTCCAGCTCCGGACTGGCGACGACCGTCTCCGGGTAATTGATCCGGTCCTTGAGCAGATCCTCGCGCAGCTCCTCTGAGGCCGTGCGGAAGATCTTTTTGTCGTTGCCAGCCGAGCTGGACAGTTTCTTTATGAACATGATCGGGCTGTTGGCCATGCGGTAACTCTCGCTTCTACGGAGTTTACGATCGGCCTTCGGCGTCTCGGTTATACCCTCGGTTTCGGGATCGAGAAGCTCATTATCGCTACTCGGCGTGGTTATAGGTTCGGAGCTAGGTTTCGCAGGTTCTACCAGCTCTCGCTCGGTTATCAACCTACGGCTGAGTTTAGGCGTGTTGCCGTTGGGCAGGAGCCCGGGGGGATAGAACGCCGTCCTGTCCGCGGCCCTGCTACCGTTAATTTGCCTGAGACTGGGCTTCAGTACTTTTCTCTCCAACGAGTTGCAGGTCTTGTGTCTGAACCTAAAGCTCATAGGGTGTCTGACTCGAGTCACGCCTTTACTAATAGCCTCGGGAGGTCGGTTCTCGGCCTCCTCGCGGATTCGGCCCATTCGGCTCTGCGCGGACGACGCTTTGTTCGGATTCTGTCGCTTGCCGGTCGCTGTCTTACCTTCCTCGCCCTGGACGTTGACGTAGGCGCCCTGGTGACGGCTGGGCGCCGCTTTGCCCGTAGGACCCACGACTGTGGCAGGTGTGCGCACGTAGTCAGGACTGGCGTCGCGGTCAGGTGACTTTGCCGCGCGGATGATGACCTTGCCGGGTTGCTGTGGTTGGCTTGAGGTAGTATGGTTGGTAGGTTCAGGAGGGTTGGTGTTCGGGTTGGGACGAAGATGGGAGTCACCGTCGACGGCGTCCGAGGTTCGCGTCACGGCCCGTGGGGTGATCTGCGCTCGGTGGAGGAGTGGAGAAGGCGCTGGCGACGAGGGGCCTTCCTTTACGAATGGTCCTGTAGAAGGCAAAATAATTGCACATTAAACATTTTTATATAACTATTCTAAAGTGTTTTTAATACTAAGGATTCGGTTGTCTTTTTTTACGAATTATGTATAAATTGCGCGGTTTTTCTTTATAAAATAATATCCACGTCGTAAAATCAAGAATCGATCTCCTTGAAGAATAGCCATTAAAGTTAAAGAATCGACATTGAAAATATTTCTTTCATTCTTCAAAATTTCTAAAGCATCTCAAACTACGAATGTTTATTTATATTATTCACCTGGTATAAACGTCGTGTGCGCGCCCTTCCTTCTTCTCAGACTATCCGACGAGTACACAACCTTTCCATCGGAATCCAGGGTCACCCTGGCGCCCTGTCTCCTCCTCTCTAGCGAGGAATCCGGCTTCTTGGGCAGCTCGCTCAGACTAACGTATTCGGCATCGCGTCTGAACAGATCAGCATTCGCGTAAGTAACACCAGCAGTGGATATGGTGTTCGGCGCCGCGACTTCCCGACGATGCTTGTCGTTGTTGTTACGCATGTCGGCGATGGTCACGTAGTCGCCGGAGTCCGGTTGAGGTGGGGCTTGGGGTTGGTGAGACTGGTGCGAGTTAAGGTCCTGGGGTTTCGGCTGATTCTTCTTGCCGGGGAGGACGCCGCGGAGCTTGCCGAGCATTCCGCTGAGCGGGCTGATCTTCAGGTTTTGTGCTGATGCTCCTGGAAAGTAGGTTTTAAATTGCACATATACAGTAGATTTCTTTTTATATGATATTATAACAGTTAATAACCTTTAGAACAAGTGAAATCAATCGATTGGGTAAGCATGTACAGCTGAATTAAAATCATGATAAAATTGAGATTGTGAGGAATCAAATTGATTTTACGCTTACAATTCCATATTAAAATATTAAAAAACTAACTATCGATAAGATTTCCAAACTAACTTCTTTACCTTTCTGATCCGATTCACTATTTAATTCGGAGGCCCATGATTAAATACCGATCGTCCGATTCTGACCGTTAAAACCTTGACCATAACTCAAATACATACAATTAAAGTCCCCTACCTTTATCACAACTCTGCACACTGGCGGTCGCCACGACGGTCTGCACAGTCGCATACAAATTCTTATCCTGTCCGTTGAACACTTCCATCTTCGCCGTACCCACCGTCGCCGACATCAACACCTGCTGCTGATGCTGATGTTGGTGCTGATGCTGCTGTTGCTGCTGCTGCTGTTGCTGTTGATTGCTCTTCTCCTTCTTCGGCTTCGACTCCTTGTGCTGCTCGTCGTCAGAGTTGGGTGGCGTGATGACGCACATCGAGGGTATGCGGCTGGTGTTGATCGCCGTCTTCGATCTTATGCGCTCGATGCGCTCGCAGCCCTCGAGGTCGCTCGACTCCGAGTACTCGAACTCGGAGCACGAGCGGCCGGTACAGGCTGGACTCGAGGCTGACTCGACCGGTGACGACGAGGTGTTGTGACCGCTGTCCGGTGACTCGCCGCCGTTCTGCTTCTGGCCGCCGTGCACCTGTGGGTTGGATTCGTTTAGTCATTGGATGAATGAATGTTATTGTTGAATGGGTGTATGCGTTGTTTGTTGGTGTGGCGGTCGTTGCTAATGTTTTCATTTTGGTCTATGCGTTTTTATGGAAATGAATTTTAATCAAGTACTGTGTTGATTATGTGAACATGTGTACTACGATAAGCAGTATTTTCAAACATGGTGTTTCACTGACAAATTTGTATTTTTGAAACGAATTCGTAACGTTTTAACATAGTATTAACATTTCTTCTTTGATTTTTCTTGCAATTTCCTTTGTTGATTATAATTACTATACCGTTCAATACAATTATGGAACTCTTAAGAATAATTTAGATCATTTTTCAATTTTGTTATACATTTAAATATTGCGTTAAAATGATCTAAAAACATCAATTTCTGATACTTTAGCTTCAAAACATTTTTTAATTAAAATATTACTATTAAATCAATTTTATTATTTTAGCGTTCTACTCAGATACCTTTTAAACGCGTCACAATGTTCTTAAACAGTTAACAATCGAATCCGAATTTTACCGTCCATTTGGAACATTTTTACATCATTTTCGTAATTGTTTAAAACCTTATCCACCTTATCGACCTCATCATCACGACGACCAACCACTCGCCACCATAAACCATTCCCTACACTTCTACCCTACCATAGCAACGACGGTCAAGCTAGACTTCCTCTCGGGCGGCGGGGGCGCCATGAGCGTCGTGCAGACGGTCCCCGCGGAGCTAGTCGTCGTGGACGTGGATCCTCTGCCGAACAGCTCGTACTCGTTCTCAGCGACGGGCGACGTGGGATCTGACTGCACCTCGTTGCTCCTGGTCAGCGGGCTCTGTGGCAGCTGTTGCGGTTGGTGCTGGCCAACGGGCGTCAGTGGTTCCTCCTCGCGTAAAGTCTTCAGGCCCGAGTCGACGTGGAAAGACGTGTAATAACCCTCGGTATCGCAGGAGTACACCGACGAGGTTTCGCCGTCGTCCGAGAACGGCACCGCGTTGATGTCCTGGATTATGTCCGGGGTGAGGGTACCTTCTGAAGTGACCGATGATGAAGCCGAGGTGTCCCGGCCCTTCAGACGACGCGCGTGCGATAACGAGGTCGATGAGGTACCGATTGACGCTGTCGTTGTCGATCTGGGAAGTGAAAAGTATGTGCTTAGTGGTAGAGAAAATTGTAATAGAAGAAGAGTGGATGCTGTGCTTGGCTCATGTGATTTGCTCAGTAGATCGAACTCGAAGCTTTTGTTTCATACATTGACTGCGCTATTGTTTTTTTAGGATAACAAAAGAGCAGAATGCCAAATTTACATAAAGTCAGATTAAGGTATTTACTCGTAGATAGCGGTTCGATGCGTGAGTAATACAGACGTACGGAAACTTCAAGTAATGTGCGCATTGAATTTTTATACAAATCATATCACTAGGCCTAAATGTGACCTGGATTTAGTCCATCGCTCCAGTATTCAGCAATACACAATCTTTTCTATAAGTCAAAAAACTATGTTAACTGACTTAACCAATAGCAATATTTAGTATTCACGACATACAAAATCTAATTTTTTTCTCTGCATAAACTTTTTGAAAATTTAAGAGCTTATACAATCGAAATCGATTCAATTAAAACTAAGACTTCGTACATAACACTGGAATATTGCAATACTGCCATATATTACACACATCTTTAATCCAATCACTAACCTTCACAATTTACTAACATAAATGTTCTTACTCTCGCTCTAAGCACAGAATCTAGCCAAACATCCACTCCTAAACCAATTATAATTCTTCACTACCTATTCTCCGATCCATCACAACCATACCTCGGCGGATGTGTCGTGGTGGTGGTCTCGCTGCCGATGCTCGCCCTGCCGCTCTCGGACGAGGCGCTCCAGTTGCCGCTACTGGAGTGCGGAGGTTCGTCGGCTCTACTGCTGGCTTTCCTCCTCTCGCGTCTTTCAGCCGCGCTCTCCCTCAGCCTGACACTCGACTGCCTCGAGGCCGTCTGCGAGGTCGCCTGCTGCTGATGTAGCGGTAGCTGAAGCTGCTGTTTGTCCTTGACCTCTGTAGCCTCGGTAATCGACGACTGGGCGTCGTCGTCGTTGTGGTGGTGGTGAGTCGACACTTGCTGCTGGCTGGACACGCTTTTACCGCTGGAGGATGAAGAGCTGGGCTTGCGCTCGTGGTGGTGGGACTTGCTGGCGTCTCGTCTCGCGCGTCGCGAGCTACCGAGCTGAGGATCCTCCGCCTCGTCCGTGGAGGCGTTGTGGCGGGACGTGGAGCGACGGTCCAGGCTGCCGGATATCGGTGAGGTCATCGTGTCCTCGGATCCCGCGTTCTTTATGAATAAAAATGAAGGATTAGTTGGTAAATAATTATAGATTATTTTTGAGCTAGAAGATCCTTACCGTTCGATTTTGCTGCTGACTGGAAGACTTGGGACTGATGAGCTTCAGCCGGGACCTGCCCCAGGCCTTGAGGGTATTGAAGTGGGACTTCTTCTCCGTGGGCGAGGTATCCTTCTTGCCGGTGCCCAGCAGATCAGTGCTCGCCGATCGGTGGGCGCGCTTCGAGGCGCTGCCGCTTGACGGTTCCTCCGTCTCGTCCAGCGGCGTCTCTCTGAAATTTTATAGCGGTTTAATGTTAGAAAGGAACATTACTTTGTTGGTTCCATATGGTCAGTGGAGAACAGTAATTTGATCCTATTCTTAACGGATAAACTGTACTTTTTAATAGCACAGTCCAAATGGAAATCGAATGGACGAGTTTAATGAATTTTTCTGGTCTAGATATATAGCAGCAACTGGAGCTTAGTCCATTTCCCGTTTCGAGCGAAAGTATAACAGGCAGTTAAGATCCAAAACTAGGCCAGCAAAGGTCCACTCCGGGAGACAACGAATTCTAATTGGAGTTCGAACAAAGCACATCGCGTGCACGCGTCATTGCGAGAGAAGTTTTCCGCGAGCGTATACTACATAAGCGTCCTGGAAACAGGATGTTTAACTTGCGGAGGGAAACAGCCTCTTGCGGCGTGTACACACAGTGTGTCTGTGTGCGTGCAGCGAACAGCGTCGCGGTGATGAAGAAGGAGGAGAGAGAGAGAGAGAGCCGTAATAAACGGGAATTGAATGCGATTACCATTCATTAACGTTGTCGTAAGCGCGTATATAATGGGACGCCGTGCATATTTGATTTCGCTTATCAGCGCCGCAAAGACTCACTTGCGAAAGTCCCATTGCTGTAAGTGTTATAGCGGAAAGCGTGTACTACTGTATTTCGCGTGGTTTCAAAAGTTCCAAGTAGAGAGGCTTCGCGGTACCGCGTAACTTATAAAACTTCAAAAAAGCGTTTACCTATCAAAATTTATAAATTTTCAAATAAAAATCACTATTACACTATTCATCACCATCGCCTTACAGAAAAAAAAGCAACAACTCATCTCGTTCCCTCAATCTTATTCGCTCCAGCGACCGTAACCGCCTTACATAAATCCGTCACAGTCCAACGACCGACATGCCTCTTACACACATACACACACACTTACCCAGCGACAGCCTGGCGAATCTCCTTTTGATCCGTTCCGGCGATCGTGTTCCGTCGCTTGCCCCGTGGCCTGCGGGGCCTCGAGCGTCGTTTCACCGTTCCGTCGTCTTGCTGCTGCTGTTGGCTGCCAAGAGCGCCGGTGTGCAGCGACCTGCGGCGCATCGACATACGCTGGAAGCCTCGGCCACTCACGTCCACTGCCACGATCTCCGCTGGGAATCTGCGCGAGGAGTTTGTTATGATTAAAAATTGGTATGTGGAAAAATGATGAATATTTTGTGTAGTGCTGGAATAAGTCCTACGAGAAGTGTAAAAAAAGGAATTAGTGGAATTGGACTGAAAATCGGTTATGAGGACACTAAAAAAACTATGTTTCACTGGAAATTTAGTTCACTTGGAATACTTGATGACTGTGAAATTCTTTGATTCATTTCAAGACAATGTGCTTACAATTTTTACTCTTATATTGTGTACTTCTAGTGCATTATCGTTAACATGTTAATAAAGAAACAATCAGTTCTAGATTTTAAATCAAAATTGAACCACAAAAGTCGACATTCCAAGCCGACAGTATAACATTAAAAATCGGACAAATCCATGACACCTTCTTTATCAATTCGCTAATAAAGAAACGGAGGACTAAGATATTCATGACGACTCACTTGAGAGCGACGGCCTGGACCTGCTCCTCGGGGCTGGGCAGCTTGTGATCGACCGGCCGGTCGTCCGTCGTTATGTCCGCGAAGATGCGCGAGGCGCAGTCCGGCGGCACGGTCACGTCGCCCAGCGCCTCCGCCGACGTCCAGCGGCGCAGCTCCTCGATCGCTCGCGGCTGTAAATGAAATAATAATCGAATCGTTAGCAAAATTATTGGCTATAGTTGTATACCTTGTGATGCTTAATTAAGGTTATAAGAACTTCTAATTTTCAGGAACTTATATACCTAATGTAAATACGTAACACTAAAATTCGACCTTTTAGAATCAACTAAACGCACATACTTATTCTTCCATCACAGGCATTTCGCCAGAACTATCAACGGATTTTTCAGAAGAGAATCATTTCCTCCCACCACAACCCCATAATTACACCATCGCACCCGCGCGACCACACTGCTGCCCCGCAGCCACATTTTTCAGCATCCATCGCACGAAAAACCGCACTTTCTCCTTCTCTCTGGAGCTCTCGCATAGCTCATTGTCCTCGCTTCCTGAAACCGAACTCCGCGCGCGAGTTATCGGGGCGGAAAAAGCTGCGGACGAAAGTACTTATACACTCCTCCTCCTCCTCATCCTCGTCGTCGTCGTCGGCTATATAGCCTCTCTCTCTCTCTCTCTCTCGCCGAGATATGAGATGTCAACGAGCGACAAACTGGTTGCAGTCGGCCGCGGATTCGGTTACTCATACTCCTCGTTCTGGCCTATGCGTACACGTCTTTCTTTATTTTCTCCGCGGGAGTATCCCTTTACCGGCCAACGCGAGGTGAAAACCTAGTTCTCTATAGTATAATAGATATATACAAACCGAGAGGCGAGTTTGCATAACGCGTCGCAATTTTCGCGAGCGCGTGTATAACGCGTCGCTCGAATTTCATTAATTTCTCTCTCTCTCTCTTTTTTAACGGCCGGGGGTGTTTTCAGTATCGCGATCGCGTTGGGAATCGAACGGAAGTCGTAAACTGCCAACGCAAGGGCGTGTGTGTATGTGCGCGTGGGCCGATTAAAAGCGGCGGCGGCGACGGTGTGTACGCGCGAGCGCGTAAATTACAGTCGAATGTACAAAGGCGCCATTATTTAGTCGGACATTTAAATGGGTTTAAAATCGCGCGCGCGCGCGCGCGAGGGAGAGCCCATTATATAAGTAATTTACGACGAATCAACGCACGCTGGGCTTCATTTATGTGTATACACCGGCACTGACTCATCCATTGTTTTTAGTTAGATATGTCTAAAGGTCCAGCCAGCGCTGCAGGGCGGATCGGCGGATTCGGTTTTTTGATTTTGGATTAATCGCCTTTTTTTGCAATCAATGTTTCAGATTCGATTGCAGATTTGTGTCATGTGGCATTTTTAGTTGCCGTAATTTACTTATTTGTTTTTTTTTTTTTATCACCCTGGTAGAAAATTAAGCATATTTTATAGCTAACGTGTTAATTAAATGGAAGCACTTTGAGCAAAAATCATATAATTCATTTGAAATTTCTACTATTACTTAAAATATGTACATATTTTATGAAGTGTAAATGCGATAAATTATTTCGGATTGGTACATAATTATGAAATACAAGCAATGTTCGTTTTTAGCCATAAAGTTAACTGAAAAATAGCTAGCTTCTGGTTAACATTTCTACCAAGGCAAGTTTGGAAATATAACGAAGGGCATTCAAATTAATTCTCTACGAGATCTTGCAGGTGCGCATATTATAGTTGTACCGAAGTAAACTAATTAATATTAAATGATAAAAAGTAAATTATTACTTTGCCGTCACGGTCCATGCACACATAACCGTTGCACAAAAAATATTATATTCCTCACAAAATATCCGATCATTCACATACGATTTATTCGCAATTTACTCGCATTAGTGTGTTACATGTTTGTGTTACATATAGTTCTTTGGTTAATTTTTTAGCCAACATAAATCCACTGTAATGTTTTTTCTTTATAATATAACGAATTTATTAAACACTTTTTTGTATTTTTATTATTCCTTTATATTCAATTATTTGAGTACGTATAAGGTGACTTCACCAGTGAAAGAACGAATAAAGAAATTGTAACTTTTGTTATTTAATTAAGTGGTTTAAAAATGGATTAAAAGTAAAACCCTTTTTTGAAATTTATATTCTAGAATGTTCAAACTTTACGTCGGTGAGCAAATTTTGAATAAAGAATCAAAGTAAAAATTTTATTTAATGAAAATCTGTAAATATCTCCTAAAAACCAGTGAAGAAACACGCAATCTTAGTATCTAAATACATTTCACCAATGAAGGAATATATCGCCAGTGAATAAACACTTAATAGCGGCGATTTTCTGATTTTATTCTTAACAAGATAATTTCTTTTATGCAGAATCTTTATATAATATGAAATAAAAATTTTCAAGGATTCGAAAATTATCGTCATGTTAGATAAACAATACATAGAAAGCTTGATATTTTCATACATATAAAGAAAATGTTCGTTAACTGGTTGACTGTTCCAATACTGGTGTAGTCACTCTATTACATAAAAATTACTGTTATCATTCGAATTACTTAAAAAAATCACGCTACAATCTGCACAAAAGACCGCTCCCTTAACTATATATTATCGCCATATTATCGAACTCTCAACCATCTCCATCTCCATCATTCAACAATATTCTTTTTCATCCAACCTTGACCATCCCCTCAACCTGGCACGCAAAAAAGGCACGTTAAGTAAAAACGCTCCCGCGAAAGCGAAACCATTCGCATCGCGCGCAATCTCCCGCGGACCCTCGTTCGTCGCTCTCTCTCGGACCACCCGGTATCTCTCCTCTCTCTCGTTCGGCGCAAGGCCGGGCGCGCAGGTTGCTGCTCACGCGGCTCTCTCGGCAGGTTACGTTCAGGCCGTATCTTCCGAGAAAAGAAGGGGCCAGAGAAAGAGGGGACGAACAAACGGAGAAGGAGTGACATTGAGAGCAAGCGAGAGAGAGAGACGCTTTTATCTTCTTTTCCTCGTGTTTTCTCTTCCTTCCTTTCCCTCGCGCGCGAGTGTGTACCTGCCGCGCCGCGGCTGCGAGCTGAGCTCGCTCTAATGGAGCCTGAAAGATCCGGCGAGAAATGCGCAGAGAGAGAGAGAGAGAGAGAGAGAGAGAGAGAGAGGAAGACGAAATGCGAGGTGGAAGCGCGGAATTGAATGGGAATGTAGATTCGCTGGTTGATGGAAGTGTTTTTGAATTTCGAGCTCTGCGCAGTGAGTGAAATTTGGGGAGTGACTGCATTTTTCTGATATGGAGGTTTAAAGAGGATAAATATTGGTAAATTGTGTATTTATCGAATATTGATAACCCTATAACTTTTTTTATATAGTAAGTGTCGTGTTACAGATTTTAACTATACCATTGAGATTGTTATATGTTTTAGAAGTACCATTAGGACCTATTTTTTTGTTTACTACAAATTTCAGCAATTCCACGAAAGGAGAAAATTCCCTAACGATGTCATAAAAGAAAACGAGTTCAAAAGTGCCTTTTATTTTCTCAAAATCGTTCGGCAACAGACCTCGCAATAACCCTAAATGCTAATCAACTTTCATTCGATCCTCTCCATACCTACCCATTGAATTCGCACTTGCACTCGGCAAAAAATGTAAAAAAAAAAAAAAAATAAATCACCATAAGTATACAACTGACCGCTTGCAATTTACTTCTTGGAAAACGATCGCGAAATTTCCCTCCCGTAAGGATGATTCCCTTCTTTTACGATCGCCCTACCTCTACTACACCTCGTGCGAAAATCGCGCAATTGCAGAAGGCCGCCGCTCTGCCGCTGAATGGCCGGCTTTAAAATTTCGCGGGACGAGAGAGAGCGAAAAAGGGTTACACACGCGGGCGCGCAGGGGGAGAGGGAGAAGAACCAGTTTCGTATAATCGCCCGTAAGGAATCCGCGCGCAACGGCCGAGAAGAGAGAGAGAGGAATTAGTCCTGGGAATCTCGATGGTAATCGCGCGTGGAGGTCGCGTCACGCGACGACGACGACAGCGATGATGATGATGATGATGATGCGTGCGCATGCGTGTGATATAACCGGGAATGCGTGCTTGTAATCTGCGTGTCGGAGTTTGTTACGAGCGCACAGGTTTTTCAGGAAGGCGTAAGTATGAGGTTTGAGTTACGCAAGTGCTAAGATGGATGAATTAATCGTTGACGGGTATGGTTGCACTTTGCTTTACTTGTTGTTGAAGTTCAGAGTGCTGATCAGAATGTTGTAAAAAAATATCTTGGATAAATCGAGATTAAAATTTAAACATGTATACATTTCTGCAGTACGCGGATAGAATTTTTCCTGAAAAATTCTATCCGTGTATAAACTACTCAAATGCATTTAATTTATATGTGATGTGAAAGTATCCCTATGACGTTTCAAAATAGCCACAATATTTATGGAGCACCAACTTTATGTTGACAAATTAAAAAACATCCTGACAGTTTTGTCTGGAATCATTAGCGCACGCATTAAGATTATTTTATATCTAGCAATTATCTATTAAATATTTGTTATTTGATAATTTTTCTCTTTTAAAGTTTCGAATCGTAATGCATCTAGCAAACAGTCTTTCACATCTCAATTTTTATAATTACACAACGAATCATAGCACATACCAAAAACAACCATAAACAAACTAAACAACAAACTGGCAAAAAAAATATCTCTTTCAACCACCAATTGTTTCCCAATCGACCCGAAAATCCTCACAATCAGCCCGCCGATGAAGACGTACATAATACTTCCACTACATACACGGGAGAAGAAACCTTTCCGATCACCCGTTACAAGCGCGTCGAGAAGGGACCGAGAAACACGCGAGGGACCGAGAGAACGAGCGGGCCCACCGCGTCGAGAAAGAGCGAGAGAGCGAGTGCGGGTGGAATTCCAACGTTGCCAGATTTTTCCCGCGCGCGGCCAGCGGATGCTGCGCTCTCTCGGCGAGCGCTCTGACTCACGTTTGTTTGTCAACATCGCAATGTATGTGCGCGCGCGCGCTCGGGGCCCCTTCGGAATGCCTGCGATGTTTTTTTTTTTTTGGTACGGAGGAGGCGAATATCTGGGTCATCGAGATGTCGGTGATCGAGGTAGCTTTCGGATTTGGGCTGTGTGGCTTTTTTGGACGCTGATTTGGTTGCAGATGGAGGTACGGGTCAGCGGAGAGATTGTAGGGAGGGTGTGTGATTGGGATTTTTGTAAAATTGTTTGATTATTATTGTTATGAGCATTCAAATTTAATCTCGTATAATATTTTTTCATTAACCCTTTCAGTCACGTAATTCAGTTGTGAAGACACTTTTTTTTGGCATATATTTGATTATAACAATTATAAACAGTTGTAGATTGACAAAAAACCATATTCGATTTAAAGTTTAAGTCTTTTACTACTTGAAAATGCAAAGAGGATTTTGCATGGAATATAACAAAAAAATGATAAAAAAAACAAAAAAAAAAAAGAAAAAACAGGATGCCGAAATATCGGCTCCTGTGACTGAAAGGGTTAATCGAAGAAAGCTGGTATTAATATTAAATTTGAAGATTATTATGTGATATATGTGTTAACCCATCAATAATCCTTTATTTTATAGTTAAGGTTGAACATTGTATTAAAGCGGATATTTTTTCGCGTCGATAAAATACGCACCGTTTTACACAAATGAAATCTTTCAATCTCATCAAACGTTATAAAGTCATTATAATACCAATATGCACAACGGCAACAACTTCTTCATCTCTCATCGCCTCTCCACTTATAAATTAAATTAAACATTATAGAAACTAATCGAACGTACCACCATTACCATGCAATTTCCCCTTCCCCATATACCCACAATTCATCATTCCAGCAATCCCCTCGCATCATACTCCGAAATATCGAAAACATCCGGGTCGCCGGATACGTACCTACTCTTTGATTACATCCCGCGCGCGCGAGTTTAAGTGCAGCCTTGCGCGCGTGCACTCCACTCCGAGAGAGAGAAAATTACGCGTCGCCTTCGAATCAAAGCGCGCGCGAGAAGACCGCAGTGTATACAATCAGGCTTCTTCGCGTGTGTATCTCTCTCTCAACGCGCAGGAATTCGGTTTCGATTTCACGCGCAGGGAATATATATCGGCTTGTGTGTGAGAGAGTCGATTACTTATAGCGCGAGCGCGATCGCATGATCTAATTAGCAGGGGAGGGAAGCGCCGGTAGTAATTGATTCGTTTATATACGATCCGAGCGCGTCCTGATTACCCAAGTAGGTATATACAATTGGATTCGCGAGTTGGACTGATTCCAGGGTTCTTTTTTTTTTTATAGTTTTATATTGATTAAGATATACCCGTGAACTTTACATAGAATTATTAGAATCGAAGAAACCGGTAGGCCATCCTCCCAAAAGTGTCCGGCTAACGACGATAATACCCTAACAAATCGCTCGCTTAATCCCCGGCGTGCACCATGCGCTCGTAATTTAACCTCCTTAAATAAGTGCGCGTATCTCAGCCCCCGCTACGATGCAGTGTATTGCGCGCATATTTCACGGTATTATCTACATTATACGCAACGCGCACGCGAGCTTGAGAGTTCTCTCTATCTCTCCCGAATTTATCGCGGATATTATTATGAATTAAGAACCGATAAATATTTTGGCCGTACAATTATTATTTTTGAATATAATCGATCGAATAAACGGCTATACTCGGGCCGCGACAGCACAGTGTTTGCACAGTGGACCTGTGTTATATAGTGTCTATAGGGGTAACGGGAGACCGGCGGAAATCCGATATAAGCCGGCCGTGAACTTCGGCGAGAAACGCACACACACCTGTGCCCCAGGAATTAGCGAGTTTTTCATTGGTCCCTAGGGGGGGAACCGGCCGCCTTGAGTGGAGGGAAGGAAGGGACTGTAGCTGTGTAGGGTTACTCGTCGGTGGACTTTCGGGGAAGGCGAGGACAGGGGGGAACGGAGCGTGAAATGGACCTAGTCTTTGAAAGGGTATTCGATTCGAAACTAAGAAATACATAGTTGTTAGGTAACTGGAAGTTTAGAAGGTTTTGATTACGTGTATAATAAATGCGTTTTTCAATTACTGTAGCGTTGATTGAATTTTCTGTTTAGTTCGTTAAAAAAAGCAAATCCGTGACGGTGAAGTATGTAAGATCAATTTGCGAGCGACGTAAGATCGTCGCGCGAGTCTCACGCCTGCGTGTTCTCGGAAAATCACTTGTAGCAATGACTGAGCTGATTATTTCATTAACGATTCCGAGAACCACTAAACGATGCGATTGACTATACTCGTGTAAAAAAGTCTGAGCGCATATCTGATGACTGTTACAGCGACTTTTGCATAAGTTTGTTGTTCGGACGGTTCAGTGCGGCAGTTTCTTGTCGGTCTGAAAAGACGTTTGGCATCGAAATTCGATTACTACAATACTTATTGTCCGGGCGATACACGCAGTAAAAATTATTTAGAAAATTGTAAATATGAGATTGCCGTGATAGTTACGCGGAGAATAATTTCTTGGAAAAATATCGTACACTTCGCGATTATTTTCGAGCATAATAAAATTTCATAACATGCTACCACAAAATAGATATGTTTAGTATTAATTATCTCTTTCTTTTTTAAAAATTAGAGTTTCTTCTAGCCCCACAATGACCTCTAGTAACTTTTATACTATAGAAATCTTTCCTCACTTTGCGAATACACGTAAAAGCCCAAAAAAGCCACAATTTCCTAATCCAAATCACACTAACCACTCTGGACTCGATATCCAGGCTCTGTTCACGCCTCCTCTTCCCAAGTATCGGCGTGCACATGAACATGTCGAGGGCGGAGGCGCCATCGCCGTTGGTGGTGGCATCGCGCTCCCGTCTCAGCGAGTCGAGGCTGCGCACCGCGACCGCCGCGGCCGCCTCGTAGAGCTGTCTCAGGGCGCGAGGCCGCGTGTCCAGGGTGAACAGGCTGCGCGCCGGCGTGGCCAGCGACACTGCGTGGAAGTGCACCCTGCGCTGGGCGAACGTGCAGATGTCCGATTCGGCTGGAAGAAGAAAGAAATTTATAGGTTAGTTATGGGAGTACAATCTGTAAAGTGTGTAATGCATTTGAGAAATGTAGTGGGGTGGGGTTAGTATGTGTTTTGGCGGAAGAATGATGGATTTTGGGTTTTTATGTGGGAATTGATATTTTACTTTTGATTCTTACGTTAAATGTACTGCATCTGAGAATGAATTATAAATTGTAGGTGGACCCAGGTGTCAATGAGAATTGAACAATATTTTAACGTGTTATTAGATAATCGTATTAACTTGCAAGAGATTAGATTTCGTTTTCATTTTGTATACAATCTGTTATAAGAATTCGAGATCCATAACTTTTTCACTGCGAAAAAAAAACAAGCTAGGTTAGCTCAACTAACACTGCCGGAGAGTGAGACACTTTCTGCGTAAAATCTGCCGCGGAGTCGGGCAGAAATAACATAAACAAAGGTCACGTGACCTTTGGCGCTCAAGCGTGCCTGCTCGTCGCTTGCAGGCTGTTTTTACCGGGAGCACTTGCCACTTGGGCGATACTAAATTATTTACCTTACTGTCCTACCCGACGACTGCGGCTACTTATTTTGACCGGAGTTTTAAGCTGTTCCTGTATGCTTTTTTTCTCTAAGTGTTCTTTTATAATAACTGACGGCTACACAAATTAACAAAAAATTTATAGATAATAGTTATAGACATTTCACTGCGAGCATCATATCGACGCTCCCTACGAAAACTAGCACCTTTTTTGGCCTCCATACGAAGACTAGCACATTTCAGAAAACTGCAACGAAAACTAGCATAACTCACGACTTTGCCGCGAATACTAGTACAGTTCGCGAGGTTGCCGCGAAAACTAGCATCATTCACGAGTTTGCGCCGAATAATAGTACAATTAGTAAGATTGCTAGGAAAAGTAGCACGATTCGCGAGTTTGCGACGAAAAGTAAGACGATTCGCAAGCTTGCCGCGAAAACTAGCACTTCGCGTTACCGTGTTAATTTACATAAGAGGCAGTGGAATGTGCTAGTCTTCGCCGCAATCAAGCGGATCGGGCTAGTCTTCAACGTAAATCAATGGGGCGTGCTAGTTTTCGCGGCCAACGCTGAAATGGACTAGTCTTCGTGGCAATCTGAATCGTGCTAGTTTTCGTAGGGAGCGTCGATATATTAAAATGTTCGAATACAGAAATGATATTACGGTCAAATAATCTAATAACATTATAGAATAGTATATTACGCACCTAGGGAGGAAAAAACTTGGACAGCACATAGCTCGTGTAAATTGGCACCCGAGCCGAAGGCGAGCTGTGGGCTGTCCAATTTTTCTCCTGTGGTGCGTAAGTATACTATTTTTCGTCATACCCGGACCGAAAATACCGCATTCCCGATTTTGCGCCGAGAGGGAATGTGGTACTTTCGGCCAGGGTATGGCGAAAACTATATTAAAAGATCAACGTTTTTGTATATAATAATTGTAAAACCACAGAGAGCGCCGATCGCATTATCGATCCGAGCTGTCAACGATTCCGCACTTCGTCTCTTTCTTTCCACCAAACCATAAGCATCCGCAATCTAACTGTTGTTCATTACTATTCTATACACCTCGCCTCGGTCGACCGCAACGATAAATAATCGCATGCGAGGATTCGCGCGGATTCAATCGGCGCGATATCGGCTTACCGATTATTTTTCGCCCGGCCGGCGTTCCCATTTCCTGAAACGATTTTCCAGCACTCGAAAAAAAAAAATCGCTCGTTGTTTACATCAATTAGAGCTCAACCGTGTATACATACATGTATGCTCGTGCGGTGGCGGTGGTTTAATTGCGCGCTGCACGCGGCTTAAACGTCTCTACTCCAGCGCACTTCTTTTTCCACGCACGTTCCCTTTATTTCATCAAAAACTCTTTCGGCTCTATTGACTCTGCCGGCGTTCAATCGAATTTCGCTACAGCGAGGTTCCAAAACTCCACGTTTATTTATACACATATATTCTCTCGACGGCGTTTGCATATATAATCCCTAAATTCCGTTTATCCCCCCGCAGAGTACCGCATTATATGTCTCCATTTTGTCGACTATATAACGCGTATGCCTCTTCCACTCCCCCGTCGCATTGTTTCTTCAGCTCTCGCCTCCTTTTTTTTCTACCTCTTAATCGCCATTGTGCGGAACCGGTACACAGAAGGGGGCCACAGTCTGCTCTCTAATCCCGTTTTTTTTCGCGTACACGCGGCGCGGGGGCGGTGCGCTCGTAAATCGTCGTTACATATATACGTTCGAAGTCCACGACAACAACCCCTCGCTATATACATGTACGACACTTTGGTTCCGCGCCCGATTCGACACGCGTATACACATATACGCGGAGGGGAAGACGCGGCGGTATGTGCGGGAATGCATATAATACGGGCGCGCGATGTGGTTGTTATATTAGAAATTCCATTGCGATAAAGCGCGAATTTTGCGCGCGCGCGCGTACACGTGGAATTTTTAATGAATGTCGAGCTGTGTGCATGTGTGTGGCGTTTTAAATGGGTTTTCGAGGGAGAGAGGAGCAAAGTGGTCGTGGGACTATTGTGCGATTCAACAGACGTGAAATTCCAGACATTGTGTGTGTGTTTGTTTGCTTACGAAATGAAACATTTTGCGGGATACCGTGTGTGTATATGCGGTGGAGTGAAAGAGAAAAATAGTAATACAGTGATATGGGTATGTGCGTTGTAGTCCTATATTTTGACATCGTATATACGTCTATGATTTATGTATAGGTATAGTAGCAAAAGAATATTAGCTGGCGAAACCGAAACCTCGCGTATTCTCCTTCTCCTCTCTTAAAAAAGCGATAGCCGGATGTTGTGAAGCACTTAAAGAGTGCTGTAAGGAATAGGCGCGAAAATTCGCTACTTCCGCTACATTTGAATTTTTGAAATTGAATTTTTATTCTCAACTATTTAAAACTAAATAATTAAATCAAATTAGAATAAAATAAGATTCATTTTGCCATGCTTTGAAAAATGATTTGATTATCCTATTATTTAAAACAATTAAAATGGAATCATAATGAAAAATTATATATTCATAACTTAGAAAACAAAATAGTACGTGCACAGCGCGTTTGGATTTTGCTAGTTATATAATAAAAAAAGAATTTATAAAGAAATTTCAAACAACCTCTCCAATTCTTCCTCGATCATTCGAATAATTTCTCTTCCCGACCTCTTACGCAACATAATAGTACCGCGTCACCTTTTCTTTCCCAACCTCTCAACCTCTCCCCCATCTTCGCGTTATCACCAGCGCAGCCGAATATAAGCCTTTGCGCCTTCTTTTTCGCTGCTCTCCACGCTCGAACGCTCGCTGTGCTCGTTACTTACAACAGAGAGAGCCGCGCGCGCGAGCGAGCGGAGAGATTTTTACAGACGTCGGCCGGTGGGAGTTACGAGTCAAGGCCACATATACGCGGCCGAGAGGCTCGCAGCCAAGGACAAGCCGGTGCGCTTCTAACGCGCGTATTACCTGCGCTTGAGAGTTTAATGCCAGGCGCATCCTTGTCATTTATCTCTAACGCGAGAGGTTCGTGTTTTGGGAGTACCTATAGTCTATTTTTTTCTTGTTGGATGATGGGGTTCTTTTGTGTATTACGGTCGAACGATGGGTCGCGGCGATTCGGGCTTTGAAAGCCCGCCGAGATGAGAGTTCATTTCGATTGCGTATAATAAGCTATTCTTTTGATTGTAATATAGGATAGACTCTGCGGCGCGTGCCGTGTAACTGTTTGGTAATTGTACTTATCATAATGACGCGTGTTTTGACTCATATTCTCTTTTGAATACATAATAGAAACAAGTCTACATAAATCTCAATATAAGCGACGAATCTGAAGTTCAGTATATAAATAACGTTTCGACGAACCGAATTGTACCCATACGAACTTTTTCGACTACGCGGCCGACTCAAAAACCCTCTCACGCGAACTATCCGCGGGCCCAAGTAAGTACATTGCTCGCGACCACGGGCGGTCCACACAGAGAGTCGTATACCCTCTTCTGCAGACTCATTCTCCTCTTGCCATTATTTCCCTCTCCTTTGCATTGCTCCTTCGCCGAAACAATGAACTACGAACTCACCGCGCGCGGCGACCGGGGAGTCACGTTCTTAGCCGCGCGCTCTCGGCGGGGCTTATATATTCGCGTCTCTTTTTCTTCCTCCTCTCTCTCCCGCGTAACCGCATTCCTAACCTCGCCCTCCTTCGTTTATGACCTGCGTAAACGACGAGAGAGAGGAGGCTGCTGTTGGCGCGAGAGAGAGAGAGAGAGAGAGGTTTAGAAGAGGTGGTAATGAGAGCGGCGGGGGTGGGAGAGTTTTTTTTTTTCGTTTTGGCAGAGGGAAGTGTGTACACTTATATGTGGTGTGAGGAAAGTTTTGTATACGGTGGTGTGAGTGTGAGGTGAGAAGCGTTAATTAGCGCAGGATGGGTTGTGGTTTTCGGGGATATATATAATATGCTGCAGATGAGCGCGCGCGGCGAAGCGACGAATGTGTTTTTGCGGCTTCCTTCGCTTCCATCGCGGTCTCCGCGAGAGAGAGAAAAAAAAATAACCACGCGGCTATATAAGCCCCGAGGTATAATGCGTTCCTCTCGCAGAGATCGTACGAACCGTCGCGCACGCGTATAAGAAACGAAACCTTTCGAATAAAAAAGAAAAAAACTATCGTGCCCAAAAAAAAGCTGCTATACGCTCGCGGAATTAATATCCCCCCTTCGCAACTGTAGCATCGACTAAATCTCTCTCGCTCGCGTATTACTTACACATACGCGCGTGTACAGTAGATTCCTCGCAAGGCCGCGCGCTCTCTCGCCGTGTACGAATATACATATATGTGCTATATAATCCCGCGCCTTGTAACAGCTTACGGCGCGTTTTCCTCTCTCTCACTCTCTTATCAAGATTCACGCCGGCGACGTAGGTGGTACACACGCGCGCGCGCGCGCGGATAATACTACGCGTGTGTACTTAGATTCCCGTTGCGCTATACGAGAGAGCGCGCGGGGAGGCTTTGTGTATAGGAGAGCGCGCAGCTTTTTGCGCTGATTTTATCAGGAGAGCCTTTCCAGTTATATACACGCGCTATGGGCACATTAGCGAGTCGGGATCGAGGTATATAGTCGAGCTTAATTGGGATCGGTGTGTGTGGATACAGGCCCCCCATTCAATGGGTTGTGCAAGTCCATGTTGGTGTCCGGTGCTACTTGTGTATAAAGGGGGGGAAGGGCATTTTTTGTTGCGATGGTGTAGTAGAGAGCTGCTGAATGTGGATTGTTTCTGCTTTCGGAGTTGAGGAAAAATTGATCCGGTTTTTCGTGTACATTGGCGCGGTAAAATGGCTGTGAATTGAGGAACTTTGTCTCCACATCTATCTTCATACAATAATAACACACGAAGATAAGACGTTTTTTTCTCTCCACAGTAAAACTTATTAAACTCCGTCGCTCGCCATCATGAAAAATTCAAAGTTAAGTACTCCCAAAGCAATATAATCGTGCGTGAGTCGTCCACTAAACTTACTTATACGTACCAACAGCTGCGGGCTGTATATAGCGTCGGAGCGTTATATTGCCGCGTTCCGGCCTTCGTCCGAAACAATTTCAATCACCGCGCGGGCGCGTACGTCATTTCACGCCGAAACCGCACCGACGTATACCCTCACGCACAAAAGACCTCGCCACGTATAATATAATGTATAGATATAGATACATAAATCACGCCATCTGGCCTATGGCCGCGTGCTCGCGTTTTCGAGAAAAGCCTTTAATTTTCGTATATGGAAAGCTATATAAGAGAGGGTCCGTCAATGCGCGGCTTTGTGCGATGTGTGTGTGTGTGTGTGTGTGTGTGTGTGTGTGTGTGTGTGTGTGTGTGTGTGTGTGTGTGTGTGTGTGTGTGTGTGTGTGTGTGTGTGTATATATACGTGCGTCGTTAAAAGTGAGGGCCGCGCGAACGTGACGAATAATCGCGGCGAGATGAAATCTGAGACGGATCACGCGCGAGCTATGGGAGAGGTTCTTCGCGGGTATGTGTGTGTGTCCTCGTGAATTTACGTAAACACTTTTTTACGGGTTCTGCGGGTATGTGTAGGTGACTCGAAGGAATTAAGGATGAATGGGCGGCTCTGTCCAGTCGCTGAGAAAGGTAGTTTTTTTTATATATAAGCTTTCGGTTGGTATAAATTTTGTTTGGTGAGCATTGGGTAAGGTGAAATTAGCAGGTAATGAAATATAATTCTGTAAGTAATGTAGTTCGAACGAGCAAAGGTTATTTCAGAGATTAATTAAACGGGGAACCAGAGCGTATAAGCCTCTATTGTGCGCTGATTTCGGGTATTACGCAAGATAGGTGTCCCAATAAGAAAATTACCGAGCATCCTGCGACAAAGAAACCAGAAATAAAATGATAGAAATGTCGTAACCTCATTGCACAGTAAACGATTAAAAATAGCGATATAACAAAAAAAGACATCCAACTACAACCAAACCCACCATGTGCTCCAAAAAGAGAAAATTACATATTTTCCCAACAAAATCGTATTCTACAGCAGCCTTAAACCGCCTAGATTTTTACACACACACACACACACATCCGTCCGCCGTCTAACAAAGACGGCACCCTTCCTAGACTCTCGTCGCCTGCAGCGCTGTACATTGACCTCCGATCGCTCTCTCGCGCGTCTCTCTTTATGAGATCCTATACATGCGCCGCGCGCTTGCCGCTGATGTCGTCGCGCGCGAAACTCCACTGCGCGCGGCAGCGCAGACAATGACACAACGCGCGTGCGACTCCCTATATCTGATCGCCCCACGTGTGGAAGTGAGCGAGTGTAGTATTGTGGTAGCATGCCGGAAAGGTAGCGTATACCCAACTTTTGGAAAGTTGCAGCAGATGCATTTTTTTTACTGTTATCGGTATGAGGAAAGTTTCGCTATCTGCCCTGTTTACGCTTCATTAAGATACGGCGCTTGGGTTTTTAACGGTCTCTCAGGTTATCTCGAGAGAGTTTCGTAATTTTTTTTCTCCTCCCGAGCGCGCGATTATTGATATTTATACTCGCTTAATTATATGTAATATACGCGCACGCGATCGTCGCCGCGCCGGTTTAACCTGAAACAAACGGTTTTGCACCTATACTATATACTCGCGCTCTCCGTGTGAGATGTGATTGCAGCGGCAGGCAGCAGCGCGGTTATCTGATTATAGCGAGAGGATCGTGAGCGCGCGCGGCGGTGGCTCTAACGGTCGTCGCGAAGTGTCGCGTGATCGAATTGCCCATTAGGTGATGCGGAAAACTCGCCTTGAACCGGGGTTTTCTTTGCTTTCGGTTCTTAGGTCGCCGAGGAGAGGAGCGCGGTTTGAAAAAAGACTGTGTATTTTTGTTCGTGTTTTATCTTTTTAATTGTAGCCCGAATGAAAAAAAGAAATGTACGAAAATGTAGATAGCCGTAAGAAATTGTACGAAACTGTAAGGAACTGTATGAAACCGTATAAAACCATTGGTTTTCGGATATTCTATGCGAAACGATTTATACAGTTTTATACATTTCAAAAATTTAAAATTTTTTCATATATATGTACAAATTTTAATGAAATGTAAGAAAACATATAAAAATATACCAAAATGCTTAAAAGTATATAAAAGTGATTGGCCTGAAGTTTGCACCGTTGGAGAGCAACGAAATAACAGTACAGGTACAGGAATTGCTTCGCATTATGAGTGACATGCCACGTCGATTAAAATATGGTAATAAGCGAGTATAGAACAATGATTAGAAAGCCATCGCAGTTTGTTACAACAAGATGATTTTTCAATCAATCGCGCGTGTTTGTATTGCCTTACCCAACACAGCCGAGCCACATGTTAGGAGATAGCCTGTAAAATTCCTGTAGATCACCAATTATAATCTATGCACCGACGAAAACTAAACACACACATCACCGGTTCTGTATAACAGATGTGCCATCAAAGCGATCGCTCTGGTACTGTTAAAACCGCCTCATCTCTCTCTCTTTCATCTTTCTTTATCAACCCCTCTCCATACGCCCCCCCGATAATCGGCCGCGCGCGGCGGTAAACAATAAAGCTGCCGATAGGAAGCGCCGCTCTGCCGCGTGCCGTCATTAGCTCTCTTTCCGTTTAATTGAAGATAAAAGCCCTGTCGACGTCGTCGGCTTTGCAGAGCTGCTGCATCTCCCCCCTCCCCCCGGTCGCGAATTGACGAAGATCAGTAATAATTGACGTCGGATGATCGGCATGCGGAGGGAGGATATTGATGTGTAAGTGTGTATGTGTGCTCGTGCGCAAGTGTTTGATATATAGGATAAAATAAGCGCTGTGTGCGTGAAATTTGTGGGAAGATTTTTTGGTTCTGCATATATAGATAATAAGTCAAGTGGTTGGTATTTAGTCGAAATTTACTCTGAAGCTTGTTTTACCTTGACTTTTCATATCGAGCAACATTCTTACTACACTCGTGAATTAAATCATCAAAAATGAAAAAAAAGAAAACATAAGATATTTAATAAAGAAAATTAAACCAAATCGCACCTTGAGTGTATAGTTATGAAAAGTGCATAGTAAAAGATTTAATCCTCATTAAATTTCACTTAACCTTATTAAAAGAAACCACATTTTCTACCATCATTCACGTGACCCCGTCATATATATTACTCGCATTTTGTCTCGTGCTTCGAGGTCGCCGAATTTCGTCGCATATATTACGATGGGCGAGGCACCACAGCGTGACGGTGACTTTTATTAAATTTTTTTTTGTGTCCTGTTCGCGTGTTTTTTTTTCGTCCGAGAGACAGCGCGCGTGACGAAAGGTCGTTGATAAAATTGCCGAGTGATTTGCGAGGATTTCGACTCGCGTGATTTGATTGTTTCCGGTGTTTCTGTAACATTGCGTAACTTTCTGTCGAAAATATATGTATATACACGAACAACCTCGTAGAGGTTAATAATATGTAATATTATTTTCTTGAGAAACATTCTTTTTTCGTGATAATTAATGACAGAGTTCGCGAGAACGTTTAATCATCTGAAAAATGAAACGTCGTGTGTTTTCGCGCATCGAGGATATAATAATTGTAGAATACAGCGGGAGCACGGGGAAATCCATCATACGCATAATTACGGGCGTCGGCGAACTTTTTCGCAAACGTAAAACTCGTGGCGGCGGTGCTTGATTGACGAGACTTAGCCGTACCGATACTGGTAGGTATATAGTTTGTATTTAATGCTTTTGAGGTAGATGAAAAATTAATTGTTACTTTGCGCAATGGGATATACAATTTTATTGTGAATTTTATGGAAATAAAAGACTATCAGAAGCAATTAGAAAATAGATATACTTTTATACGAAAATCGTTTCTGAAATTCTTTTTACACATTTTTATTTATGCCGGGTCTGAAATGGAATTATATATTGCATACACAAAATATTTGGCTTTCATTTAAAAACTTGATTTAGTAGTAGTAGTATTTAATTATACCTCTCACTCAGATAAAACGAGAAAACATAACATCGGCAAAACCTCTCCACCAGTAAACTAAAAAGCCCTCGCTTACATTAAGTATTTCCCCACTTCCAGCTGTACACCGCATCTAAATATTATAATTCATTTCCCTCGACCCAAAGACCCGCCGCATCTCTCCACAAACGTTATGCAAAAAACATCGCTAACATCTCGAGAACGATTCTCGCTCCGCAAAGCGCGCTTTCAAAGGCGCGAGATTACGCGCGGTGTAAATAAGAAAATCCCGGGCAAAACATCTCAATTTTCGCTTCTTATTATCATTTCATATTCGCCCGTCTGCGCCAGCAGCAGCTTCCCGTTATTTATTTCCTCCCCCGAGTTGGCTTTTCGCTTTCTCTCTCTTATCAAGTCCCCCTCCGGCGCTGCGTGCGTTATGTATGGAACCGAGTCGTGAATAATTCATGCGTAATTTGCGTGAGGTGCGTCAAATCGCGGGGGACACGAATTTTCTTGATTCGCGAGAAATATTGCGCGATGTGGTTTTTTCTTTTCCTTTTTTTTGGGTGAAAGGCGCGCGGAGACGCTGAGGAGTATTTTAAAAGGAAAATTTTCAGGAAAAGAGGCTCCCGGGGATACGTAGATTGTAACAAATATAGTGCTGCAGGCTATATGAAAGAGTGGAATTAGATTGTTTTTGTTACTTTAGTTTAAGATTTGGCGCAGTAGGGTAGCTTAAGTAGCCTTCATTGAAAAGGTTACAAAGTCAATCATCTCTATTAGAATGATAATAGGACTGCAAACAGTGCCTCAAGGTAAAGATTCATTGTTCCTAAGCTCCTAAATGAACAGACGGATTTGAAATTGTCAAATGCCATGCAGATTTATTCTTTAGTAGATTGCCAAGTTTTCGATTCTGATTTAAATACGGGAAATTTGAATACCTTCAGCGGACTTTCAGCATTCAATAACATTCAAAAAGTTACACCTCACGACAACAAACAATCCCGAACTTCCCAACGACATCGCTTACAAATCAATCGAGCAGCAGCAGCACACCAACTTCGATATTAATTTTCACCGAGGCGATATACCCGCGCGTTCGCGAAAAGCGTGTCGCGCGATAAGAGCCGCAGCCGCCGCCCGGTGACCGCGACGTGGTTTATCGGCCCGCGCGCGGTCGTTTGCTCTTCTCTCTCTCCCCCTCATACATACACACACACACGTGTGTATATAGGTATAAAGATAGGCATCGCTTTTCCATGCGCGCGCTCTCGAGGTCCACCGCGGCGAGATAAGAGGCATTGTTCGCCCGCTGCAGCAACAGCTCGCGCGCTTGCGAATATAGAAAAAATCACCGGATTATTCTTTTATTTTTTGTATATATGCGCTGTTTGTTGATGTACAACGTCGCGGTGTGTAGATTAATACGTACGGTGAAGAATTTTTTTTATTAAGACAGTCATTCGTCTCATCTAGTATATAGGTATGTGAATTTTTCGATTATTCACCGTCGAAAATTGGCTCCCAGCGAGCGACCGTGAAAACACATACATTTAATGATGATGATGATGATGATTCGCCCCTCGTCATCTCTCTCTCTCTCGTCAGCGAGCGACGTGACTAGTGAGCGAACGTTTGTATAGATGTAGAAGAGCCGTCGCGCCGAGTTAAATGTATAATCAGAGGTGATTTGCAGGTTTCTTAATGCGAGGATTCTCCGAGCGTGGCATGTATAGGGTGAATATCGGTGATGGGGAAATTGTGTTATAGAAGCAAGCAGTGTACGTATAAGTAAAAGGGAGGTGGATTTTTTCTTTCTAAAAAAGTGCTGTTTGTGAAAATTTTTTCCGAAAATTAGCGTAATAAAGTGTACACGTATAAGGAATGTCAAAATAAGGAAATTAATTGTTAAAATATTCAATATTGCTCGAGCAAGGAAAACAGTTACTAAGAAATACGTACACTGAAAAAAAAGTACAGGAAAAAGTACTAAACGTTCAATAAAAATTACCATCTTGTGCAGGGAACGCGACCACAGACTGTAAAAACCCAAAAAATTACCATACTTTATCAGAAATTTTACCAGAAATATAGGAAAATTTACTATACTCTATTGTAAAATTTACTGTAAAGTATGGTAATTTTTCGGATCTTTACAATCTGTGGTAGCTTTACGAGATAGTATAGTAATTTTTCCAAAACTTTTCTCTCAGTGTAATGAAAACCAAACAGGAACCAATTTATTCAAGTATTTATACTGCAACTGCATCACTTCAAACGCTGCACTATCCTTTTTTTTATCAACCACCACCATGGCACGCCTACACACATGACCAACCAGCAAAACCTCTCCCAACCACTCATTACGCCATTGCATTATACACTATACACAGCCTTGAAAAAAAAGAAACACATCAAGCGCCTCCTTATTTATCCAAGCATCGTTCAACTCGCGCCCCGCCGAAAATGAAATATAAAAGCCCCGCCGTTAGAAAACCAGTTTGACGAGAGAGAGTCAAGAACTCTGCCGCCGCTGGAACAATGCGAGACTCTCGAGCGAGAGAGTCGAGTCGAGTCTAACGATTGTGTCGTATGTAAGCGCTCGCGCGCTGATGTGCATAAGGCTTGAGTAGTTATGTGTGCGTGCTCGTTCGCTTTGAAAAAACATTCCAGTCGTGGAAGTAAGTAATACACATGGAGATCGTTGGAATGTACAGTTTCGGTTATGATTTTGTTAGGTTTAAGGAAGTTTTTCTTTGCTTCCTCAAAGAGGAAGCTTTGTAACGGTGAAAAAATGTTTGAAACAAAAAATGTTCAAAAACATGTTTTAAGACTTTTGGCGCTAAAATCCGTTGTTTTTGATAAAAAAAATTTTCGTGTGTGTGTGTGTGTGTGTGTGTGTGTGTGTGTGTGTGTGTGTGTGTGTATACAGGCTATAACTTTTGAACCGATCGATCGATTTACATCGGAAAAGGCTTATTCTCTTCGTTTCGGAGGAAAATAGAGAGAGAGCATAACCTACTTTTTGACTTTACCGATTTTTTTTTTATAACCACAAAACAATTTTGAATTTTTCGTTTTTTTGATTTTTTAATTTGTCAGCCAGTATTACTTAATAAACTAAATTTTTATTAAAAGGTCTTTAAATTACCTACAATTTCTTTTTTTTTTTTTAAATTTAAATTATCTCTAGCCTGTCATTTGTTATTAATGAAAATATGGTTTATATTTCTTTAATTAATATCTCAAAAACTTTTTCATTTTTCCACTCAAAATTTTTACCACTTATTACACTTATCGAGTACAACATTGTGTTAAAATTTTAAGAGGTTATGTTGATTTGTTTCTGAGAAAAAAATTATTTTTGAAAACAAGTGCGTTTTCTTTCCTTTACGATAACAGGAGTAAAAGTCAATGAATCGTTTTGAAATTGGCAGAGAATTAGCTTCTTTATGTCTAAGGAGTCAGTTGTTTGCCCAAAAAAATCTGGCCGTTGTGACCAAAGATATTTGAGGTTAAAATTTTTTTATAAATTTCTTATATTTGCATTTTTAAAAAGAATATTCGATTGATTGATTCAAAATGTCTACCACTTATTACACTTATCGAGTACAACATTGTGTTAAAATGGTTATGTTGGTCAAAATTTTTTGACTCATTCCAAATTAGCGCCAAAACACAAATATAAAGTTTTAGAGCAAAATATGCAATAGTTCTATTTAATTTGTATATCATATATAAATAAAATAATTATTGTGTACTAGGGCATATCCCCGAGAAAGTGATTTCAGATTGAGTCCCGCGGCAACTTGTACTAGGGCAACGATAATAATGACTTTCAAAATATGAATTTCGTAAAAATTTCATAAAAATATCGATTCTTAAATATGAAAAAATCTACCTCTCTATTAAATTTCAAAACGATTCGTTGTCTTTTGTTAAGAAGTATAACTTAGTTATTATATTTGTACGATTGTTACAGTGATGGATTAACTTTAAACCACCAAGTCGAGCAGGATAGTAGTTAAATATCTGTTTCAAAACAAATATTTATTAGATTATTGCCAATACATACTTTTCTTTCTCAAACTAATGTATTTCTTTAAAATGTTTTATAACAATAATTAATTGTTTGTATAGGATACATAAATGAAAAAACAAAAAAGATATTTTTTATATTCAGTCAAATTGTTTAACAAACAACAAAGATCCACAAACAAAATTTACTTTTGTTTTTTAAATTTAAAAAATGGAATCGATAAATTAGTTTGAGGAAGCATCTTGTCAATGAATTGGCAGCGGTTTTTAGCTGGGGTTGATATACACAGAGATACAAATGTTTGGACAGTTGTGCAGATTGGCTTGAAATATCAGAACGAACTATTATATAAGAGTTTTATTTATATTTACTATGAAGGCCGGCATTTTTCCATCGATTTAACAAACATTTACTTTGCATTCTATAGAATGAGGAAAAGTTTTGGTTTGAATTTTCATGGCCGCATAAATTACACACCAGCGTATATCATCAATATAACTTTCTTAACAATCTTGCCACGATCAGTTAACATAACAACTCACGACATTGTTTTCCGACTTCGCTTATCACTACCTTAATTTCTAACGAAAAGCACTTTTCCAGCATCAAGTTTCGATATCCCCCATCTACATCATAAATAACCATCGAAACAAAAATCCCTATATCTCGCTCCTTATCACCCCGACTTATACACCCCAAAATCTCCCAAACTTATCGTATATACGCACGCACTGCACCCGAAAAACTTTCTCTCGCGCGCAGGTGGCTGCAGCAGCGGCTAATTAGCCCCTCCGCACGCGTACAGCAATAAAAGCACCCGCGTGATATACAACCGGAGATCCGCGCGCGACAGAAGGGTAAGTGTACAGCGGCGAGAGCCTCGGCGCGGCTAATGATATCGCGGAAAATAAAATCCGCGCTACGCGTCCCGTTTTGTCGATGTGTACAACATATCACGCAGCGCTCGATGATCTTTATCACACCGTGCGTATAGTATGTACGCGTACGCGCGGGGAAATGTGGGCCGGAAGATGGATATCTCGCTTTGTGTATATGTACGAAGCACACTTGGGCGCGGGAATTGCAGCGAACGAGGAAGTCGTGCATCGCGGGAAGTGACGAATCGTCGCGCGTAGAGAAAGGTGTATTACAGTTATATGTAGGCGTGCAGGCGCGAGTTATTAATTGCGCGGGAGTAAATGTGTGTGGGAGTGTACCTGATGCTGTTTACCTGCCACTATGCGTAACTGTGTAAATATAGATTGAATCGTTATATTCAACATTATCGGTTTTTTTTTTGTAATCACTGCACTGCAGCACTCGTTCCTCACTTCAACCCCATCACACACATACCGCAGCGATAAATCCTCCGAAGCGGCTCAGACCTCAACTCTCGTCGCGCGATTGATTCGGCCACAACTCCCAGCGCCAAGAGTGAGTACAGCGACGTCTTCAGCGCGCCGCGCGCGTGCGGTAAAAACCTCGCCGTCGCACTGCAGCAGCAGGGTTTTTGCGCGATCTGGCCGGTTGCCGGGCGTATGAGGAGTGAGCTGCGCTGTATGTGTGTGTGTAGTATGCAGGAGAGTGAGCGACGCGCGCGGGGGACGTCGACCCGCGGTGGAACGACCGGATGTCCTGCGCTCATGCTGCTATACTGCGACGAGAGAGATGAGAGATGGAGAGGAACGACTGTGTGTAAGTGTGGAGGTATGGGAGAAGGATGCTGTTTTTCAGCGAGGATGGTGGTTGTTGATGGGCGGCGATTTTTCAGTTTTTCGGGGGGAGTGCAGAATGTAGGATTATATGCGGGGTCGCGGATAAGTGGATTGGTTGGGGAATTAGGAGTGTGGCGAGGATTAAGCGAACTTTGGAAGATTACGAGGGAATTAGAGCGATTCGAGGAATGGAAATTTAAACGTTTTGGGTACAACTTTGATAGGGTCGCTTTCCATTTGTGATATCACTATTTTTAATTTTAACTTACTACTGAGTATTATATATAGCCTTAAGGTTAGACCGTGTTAATTTAAAAGACTGAAATTAATCCTTGACTGTCATTGAATCTTAAATAAAACTGCTTTATATTAAGATGTTGTATAACGATGCATTTCAAAAAATAATTATAACCTTGTTAAATTATAAATTATGTTTTATATCTGCTGTTGAAGTTTGTAAAACTACTTTTTACAATAAATGAAATACTAATACTAAACTTTTGTATATAGCTGATAAGATCAAATTTACAATTGATAAGATATATTATAGAAACCGTAGCAACAAGCGCGCACGGATCAATCTCAATTCTTACAAACCCGAATCCTCTCCTTGCTTCTCAATCGACCATGATCCGCCCACTTATACGACACACCATTTAACCCTCATAGCCCACTCACTCATAATATATACCTCTCACGTCTCAAAAAAGCGCATGCGCCTTCGGCTAATTGTGCGGGTGTTAATGCGGGCTTGGCTTGTTACATCCTAGAATGATGACTCGACCGTCCCGCACTCCCACGTGTCGATTTATATATTATATTGTCCCGTCGTTGCTGTCTCGACGCGAATTCGATCCGCACGCGTGGCAGCGTTATATTCTGTATATACAGCGGAAACGATATATACAGCGTTGGGTATACGATTTCCTCGAAGTCCGGGCTATACATGAAATTTGCTTATTAAGACGAAAGAAAATTGTCTTCGATGTTCTAAGTAAAACGTTGATGACAACGACGATAGCTTTTATTATTATTATTCCTCGCACGTAAGTATGTATAAAACGTGGCGAACGAGTCGACACCGCGAGAGCGTGAATCTTGCGCAGCTGACCGACGTCATACAGTCCCCGGCGTCCGCGCCCAACGAGTGTATATGTGTCTCTTGAATGAATGGGCCGAGTTAACGTCAATGAACGCCGGTCGCCGCGCCCCGATCTCCTCCGCCTCCTCCTCGTCATCGTCGCATATATACAAAACCCGGAAGCGTACGTAAGTACCTACACTTCTCGACCTCGTTCCTCTGTCTCTGCGCGCTACCGGCGCGCGTAATTCAAAGTCGCATTCCTCGATTCTTCCCGATCGCCGCTATATACACACTTTATCCGAGTGTATATATCGCTGCTCTCTTATCCCGCCGGCGGATCTCTCTTCTCTCTCAGCGCGCAAACGCGGCCTCGAGACACATCCTCGCGCGCATAGGAGAGATAGTGGTGTACAGGCGCGCGGAGATCGTAAATTCCGCGCGGGGACATACCAAGAGAGAGAGAGGAGAGGATAGCCATCTCGTGAAAGAGTTGAGGTTATACCCCGTCGATTCGGAAGTGCGGAGAGAGAGAGAAAGAGGAATGTCGTGTATAGTCGTGAGAAAGGCCGCGAGCGCATGTCATTTTACCTCTCTCTCCCTCTCTCGCGAGGGAGTATAGGTAAGTCGTCGTGTGGTAGTTATGTGTGTTGTACGGCGTGGGTGAAATGAGCTGGAGAGTGGGTTGAAATGGGAAAAGTATATCTAAAATTTATGTATTATAATAACTTTCGTTTGCGTTTATCTACAACCGCTGCAACTAATGGGTCACAGCAAAATGCCAAATCATTTCCCCCATCACAGAAGCTCGAGTATAACCATCAAGCATATGACGTGCTCTCCAGCGTTCGCAATTAATAATCCACAATTAATCCCGCTGTAGCTTCGAAACTATATGCAGTAGGCGCAAACAGTCAACAACGCTCGCGCTTCCAAACTAACCTAATGAAACTGTACAATCCACCTCCCCCCTGTGCTCTAACTCTGTTTTTCCCCCTCTTTCTCGGGGCATTGTCGTGATGCGCTCTCGCGAAACCGAGACGTTTCGACACACGCCAAGAGAGAGAGAGTCTCTCTCGGGTGTCAATTACCGCGCGGCCGCGCGACAGATACGTCGTCTCGTCCTCTCTTTATATATTCCTCTTCTTCGTTTGCAGAATAAACACACGGCGGAGTCGCGCGTGTGTATATATATATAGTGATAAGACGCGCAGTCGCGGCTGGGGTTGCTGAAAATTTTCGTATATGGAAATGACCCGAATTTTCGCGAAAGAAGTTGAGAGAGCGGAGGTTGTATAATATATATAAATTATTCAGAGAGCATATAACACGCGTGTTTTTTTTCCATTCCAATGCTCGAAATGTATTTTATCGTCCCTCTCCTCGCTACAATATAACGCATAGAATGGAGGCATTTGAATATCATCGTGGCGCACGCGCGAGAATGGAGTAAGTATACTCATCGTTATAATTCTCGCGATACGCGCGAAAACAGTATCGGCCTTTGAGAATTATATACATGATGCTCAGATTGAATCGATGCTCTGCGCTCGAAAGTCAAAAGTCATCCTCGATGATTTCTCTCGTCTTGGTTCTGTCTTTTATACAGCTATATATGTACGTTACCAATATAGTGAGGAAGAGACACGCGCCGGGATGTGTACAGTGTGTGTGCGGTATTGTATATACGTACCTGCAACAGAAAACAGAGAACAGTAAATTAATATCAAAACGGTTATTGTGGTCAGGTGGGTACACCGATAATAGTATAATACAATAACAACATCCAAATGAATTTTCATTATTTTGATGTACCACGTAGAATATAAACAAACATTATTGGTATATATTATACTATAATATAAGCCCACGACTTTTTCTCGTGTCGCGGGGAATCCATTTTCATCACCGTCACATTTGCGCGCGCCAAGCGACATATTTCCCTCGCGGTATAAGAGCCTCGAGGAATATAAGTATAGAGTTTTCCCGGCAGCCGCGCGCGAGCGTAAATCAGCCGGGCATAAATAAATGACGGATGGGGGAAGTCCAAAGTTTAGACGACTCACTTGAAAATTGAAGTCAACTATATAGACGTGCTCGGTTTCGATATAAGCTACTGCAGATTGTGCAAAATTTCGAAATTCTAAATTACGAAAATCATATTTTCGAATCTAACAATTCACCTACTGTCCAAAACATCGAAATTCATCAATATGATTTCAAAGCAAATATAAGTTGTTTCTAATGATTTATTTCGAAATATGTTTATTGTATCCCTATTAAAATTCTATTTATGAAATTCGATGTTTTGGACAGTAGGTGAATTGTTACATTCGAAAATATGATTTTCGTAATTTAGAATTTCGAAATTTTGCACAATCTGCAGTAGCTTATATCGAAACCGAGCACGTCTATAGTTGACTTCAATTTTCAAGTGAGTCGTCTAAACTTTGGACCCCCCCCTGACGGATCTCGCGCGCACTTTGTATTCGCACAGAGCAGCCGCCGCTTGGGGAAACGTGGCTCTGATTTTACGTGGGGCGATGTAGTATAAAAGTTTTTGTGTTTTTTAAAATTATATATATTATAATAAGAATAAAAAATTATGAGGAACATATTCTTTCATATTATGACAATACTGTGTATAAAATCATGCGTATATGCATACTCCGGACTATCTTGAGAGTCTCTTCTCCAGATATGTACCCAGATCGGCAACTAGAGGAGAAATGAAAGAATTAACAGTGCCTCTGATGCGCACTGACGCTGGGATAAAATCATTTCAGGTAAGAGGTGTGCACCTATGGAACTTTCTGCCTGCTAAGATTAGAAATTTTTCTTCCCTCAGAAGGTTCAAAGCAGCTCTGAAAGCGCATTTTCTTGATCTCGATTAAACTACTCGCAAAGTAGGCGATATCTGTATGTTAATTTATAAATTGCAGTGTCGTCCCATACATAGTTTTTATTAGTATGAATGTAATTTATTAGCGCGAGTGGTGAGTGCGAATGTCAAATAGTTTTTAATTTTAGTCTTAAGTGTTTTTCTGTGATATATTGAGGAATAATAGTCATATACTATTATACGTGTAATTTCTCTAGTCCACCAGATTTCTAGTCATTTTTAAAATCCTTCTTATCTGTGATATCACTAATTAAGTATTTTTGACTTACAATTCAGTATTATTTTAGTTCCTAAGGATGACTGTAATATTGCAAATCAGTATTTAAAGTATTATTTCATTAAAGGGATTAAAACCAGTGACCGTCTAGAGAATCTAAGTATTTTTCTCGAAATGAAAATCACTGTTTTATAATGTATTATTAAAGCGGTATTTTTATAAGTATATAAGTATTATTAATGCGAATACATTAACCTGATTTATACACTAATTTACAATATATGTTTATTACACGTTTATAAAATATTTGTAAAATCTACATTTTTACAATAAATTACTATTACTATTATTACTATTACTATTCTCGTATCTTCGACCTCGAGTCATGGAGAATTCTAGTTTCCTGCTTCCTCAATATACAATATCGCAGCAACGCACGCGACTCGGGCTAACTAATCCCCAAAAAGGCGCGATTCCCCGCTGCCCCTCTGAATAACCCACAACTACGCGTTCTCCTTGATAATATACACCGTAGACACACACACCCCCTATACACTCCCTAGAATATGGTGCGTACGCGCGCGCGCGCGTTTCATTATTCAAGAGTCGTATACCGATCTCTCCCGACTCGCGTGGCCGTAGCCTGATGACTGTGAAAGTTTCATTGAGCTCGTCTCCTCCTTCTTCTTTTACGAGGCTCCGTGTGTGTGGGCGACGAGAGAGGGAACGACAGTCGCGGGGGTTTTTATTGTTATCGATCCGCGCGGGCATTGTGAATTGTTGATGCGCGATTTTAGTGCCGTGAATTGTTTACGAAGACGAGATGGAGAGAGGGCTGTCTTTGGTAATTGAATAATTGACCGTGGCGAGTCCGCGGGGCGTATATCGCTGCAGCGCGGCGGCTTCTTTCTTATATATGTACGCATGGGTTCGGGACGGCGGAAGGTTTTGATTAATTAGTGTGAATAATAAATGAACAGCGTGGAGTGGAAATTCGTTCTAAACTGAATATTCACGAGGTACAAAAAAAAAAAAAAAAATTAGCTGCAGGTAGTTTCAGTCAATATTGATGTCGGTCTGATATATGACATCGCGTTGGAATGGAATTTTTTACAATTAATTGAATTTATTTAATCTAAACCTTTGCTATTTTATAATATAAAACGCTAAATCTAAATGCAAAATCAGTATTATTAACCCATGTTCGACACGCTGGGATCATTTGCACCCCATAATTTTTCTTCTTTTTTTTCGCTATTTTAATTTTTTTAAACTACTAAACTTAATTATTTGGCTATATAACCTAAACTACTTTAAAAAGTACACTTTAAAGAACTTCAAGTTGTTAAAATATCAAATAGTTTATACAACCTCGAAGTAAAATTAACTTCTTATTCCGTTGCACTACCCCACCTTCGCAAACTTCCTCGTACACCATATCGACATAAAACCCCTCACCTTTCACCATAAAACGTATTGCTCCTCGATTCTCCACGAAATCGCCGAGATTCACACATAATCAACCGGACCGCCCCACCATATACCATACCGGAAACCACATCATCGAACGCTCGCGCGCATCCTCCATCAATCGCGTAACCGTATACCTACGCGAAAGAACTCGACGCCTCATTAACGGAGGCGGCGGCGGCGGGCGACACAAGTCATAAAGCAGCGCTTCCGGGCGTCACATCCCCCGACGTGTGTACGTAACGACATCACGTCCGGCCCGGTTAGCTGCCGCCGTCTGCGCGCGCGACGTCGCGTCGTGATCGTAATCGAGTTGCGTGTCATTATTACGATGTGTCTGCAGCTGTGTGACGAGGGGGTGTTCCGTAGGTTAGGGAGATGAAATTGGTGGGTTTATTGGCGATTATGCGGTTGGTATTATTAGTAACAGTTCGTTTCATCAATATTGTGCGTATCTCTATAAGTATTTTGTTATCATCGTAGTTATGTGCAGAGTGCAAGTGAAGACGTGCAGCTAAAAAAAAAAAGAAAACGTAAAGTCAACTTCGCATATCTCATATCGTTCCGAGCAGATCGAATCTAGCGCAAACACGAATCGACGCACATTAAACATTTACTTTTCCCATATACATACACACATCTCAAGTCAATATTGCCTTATCCGCGAGCGAATATTCACAAACAGCGCGTAGTCGAAACAGGTTATTCATTTTACTTATAATCTCACTCACTGATCGCGCTTATCGCGATCTATACCTTAACTAGGCCACTACTGAATTTCGGCGCGATATCGTGTCCATATACGTTATACTATACACTTTTTACCTACATACACCACAAAAGAGCGAGCGAGCGAGTGAGAGAGAAAGCTTTGCATACATACAGTGTGTCTATACGTGGGCTGCGCGCGGGCCTGTTTGTCTACACACGTATATACACGAGAGAGGTCGAAGACCTAAAGAACCTATATCTACTATATATATACACGCGCACTGCTCATATCTACCGCCATATAGCAGGCGACTTTAACGAGCCATCATCGCAAGAGCCGCGCGATTAGCAATTGGCCGACGCGCGCGCACACGAGCGAAATCGAACGCTGCGTTGTAATCAAGCTGCAGCCGCCCATTCACGTCAAAAGTGTATAACAGACAAACGTGGGGTGACTACTCTATAGCCGGTATATAATGAACACGTGGCTATAGACTAGGGTTCCGCTCTCGCCTCGCGTTGATCAATCATTCAGCGCGCATCAGTCGCCTTAGTTTTCTAGGGACAAGTGCGCGAGCGCTATGGAACAACGGGACTAGGAGGAGGCGCGATGATGATTGGAATCCGGAACGCGATTAGGATTAGGCGCACGAAAAATGTGGGTCGATCGCGCGCGCTTGCGGATGTAAACCAGATTGCTTGTCGTCCATCGCTACCGGTTGCCGAAGTGTGTATATATATATAGAGAGAAGATGTGAGTATGTCCGTGTCCGTGTGTATGTGAATGTTATATATGTGAGAAGAAAGGGACATCCTCTCGCTGAATTCCCGAGATGGGCGTGTATGTCGCGACCTTTCTCCCGCCGTATAAGTATATATAACCGTTATACTATATAGTATGCATACGCTTCGAGTGTATACCGCACTATAATGTCGCTAAAAAAAAGAACCATAACCGACATTACACACACACACACACATACGCGCGCGCGCGCGCACACACACACGTATCTATCCACTATACTTTTGTTCATTCAGAGCGTCGTAGGCAGCTGAATCTCGAGACGCCATCGCGTCGCGATATATCTGCGTAACAATGCCGCGGCTAAACGCGGTCGTTGGGTATTTGCATATTAACGCCGCCGCCGGCGCATTAGCATGGAGAGAGTTGATCTTGTATAGTGTTTTTAATTATGGTGATATCGGCCTTGTGTGTGTAACCGGGTTCGGGGAATATCGGTGCGGTTTGGTTTGGTTTTTTGGGATCGCGATCTATATAATCCGAGTGACTGTTCTATATAGACATTTTAAACAATTTGTTTTACAGAATGAGTGTATAGTGATTGTTTTATGTAATTTTCTATGTGGAAGCTCGTTTACCATCTCAACTATAAGCACCAGCCATAAGTACTACACCCTATTTCTCCAACCACAGTTATACACGCACCACTCCGAATTTCCTTCCCTCGCATCTCTAATTAATTCGCTCGCTCTCCGCTCCTCCAATTAGCCCTTTTCCGCACTCCCTCGTGTCCCCGCGGACGCTCTGCGCCTTTCTCTCCCTTTCGCCCGGAAATTGGCCTTGTTACTCGTTTCACAGCCCGCGCGATGCTGTTTTCTTTCTTTTTTTTCGCCCACTTGACAAATTGACTTGCGGCTGCCGCCGCAATTAATGATTGTAGCGGCCGAGCAGTGGGTATATAGGTGTATTGGTGTGTGCATAGGTGTGGGGATGGATGGATGAATTAATGGAGTGAAAATAAAAGACGGTGGAGAGTTTAGAGGCGACACTACGTCGGAGACGTACAAATTGTTAAGAATTCTTATACGAGACTGGTGATTTTTCGGTATATAGGTCCTGGTGGAAATCCAAAACATTTTATAACTAATAACTGACCATTTATATTAGAAACTGCTATAAAATGGGAATTTCTCTTGTCCAGTTTCTAGATCCCGATGAAACGCTTTTTCTCCTATTATATGGCCATTTAATAGATTGAAAAATAGAATGAGTTTTTCGAAGACAAGCACAAGCTTGTTCTTGAGTATTAAAACTGATCAGTTTTTTAGTCTGGAAATGGCTATAGTAGAAGGCTTGCTGTTATGACAAGGAGTGCGAGAGACAGAATCAGATGGAAGAATAAAAGTTTTGCTGAATTATTCATAGAATGGGTACAACAAATGATTTATTAGTTAACGTTATTTATTTATATTTTGGTAAGCCATCCAATGCACTTTAATGCTCTTTTATCAAAGATAAAATTAGTAAGTAAATCAAATACGAATATTTTGCTCCTATACGTCAATCTAAGAAATAGGCAAGTAATGGTCGAAAAATCGTTTCATCATAGCGATTAATTAGCTAGTTTTACTAGCTATTTTCTAACTTCTTGGCCACTTCGTATTTCTACCAGGGTGTGAACGAATATAGTTACGAGGTTTTCGTGAAAATCCCGCTACAAAATAAACTCACCGTACCGCGTTCCCCATCACCACACCCGCACGCGTATAACCGGCGATATATAGCGTCGCGCGAATTTCGCGCTCTAGAAAACGAGAGTCGCGCTAACGACGAGTTCGTCGGCCATTACATATACCTACACTATATACGCCGAAGCTCACGTAGGGAGAGAGAAAGAGAGGCGCGGCCTCATGCTGTAATGACAAATGAACGCGGGGAACCGGAGCAGCCGCGCCGGTCTCGTTTCGCGCGCAGGTACATATAAGGTGCGGAGTTATGATTGCCTCTGTAAAAAGCGTTTGTTTCGAGGTTTTCGGTGTACCGTGCGAAGAGTTAACAAGGTGCCTGACAAGGGAAGAATGTGTGGTTGTGTAACAACGGATCTAAGGTTTCTTGCTAATAAGACATTATATACATCCAAAATTCATCAACACTCTGTTACCTAATATACGACAGCACCATGGCGTTGATTAAACCGTTACACCACTTCGCACGCGATTACATAACAACTCCGCACGCGATCCTAATCACCGGCCGGGCACAAAGCCGAGCGGCGTATATATATCATGCGCGCACGCCGGATCGATCATCCTATACTCGCGTGCTAATAGTTTCCGCGGGCGATGCAATCAACGCGATCGCTCTCTCTCTCTCTCTCTCTCTCTCTCTCTCTCTCTCTCTCTCTCTCTCTCTCTCTCTCTCTCTCTCTCTCTCTCACTCGCTTAATTAAACGCGGAAGCCGTAGTACGTGGTGAGGAGTGGGTAGAATCCGACTCGGAGTTTGGAGAAAAAGCGCCGGGTGTGATTCGATTTTACAGCGAGTCGTAAATAGCGCGGCGATGGGATTTTTGTCGCGACGAGAAAAACGTTAAATCATCGTTATATATAATCTATAGGTTACATTCCGAAGGAGAATGTATATATTTAGATCCCGACGTGTACACGTCATTTTTCAATGGGGGGAGGATTAATAGTCGAGCGGCAGTAATGTTTTTTTTTTTTCGAGAGAGAGAGAGGTCTTACTTAGGACGCGGAAATAACTGTAGAACATTCGAGGATTATACGCCACGGGGCCAATTAACGGAAGCAGACTAATATACTATATATGCGAGGGGTTTAATTTATCTTTCGTTCCGACGCGAGAGCACTTAAGGAAATCAGACGTGATGTCCGAGCGCGTTACTTTTACGACGACGTTGCGTCGGATTCGTAAGGAAGTTTGTGCGCGGGAAGTAGAGGGGAGAAGAAAGAGGGAAGGGAGTTCGGCTTTTAAGGAATAGGATTTGTGGTGATAGTCCGGAGCGGAAGTTGATTTTTGAAGGGGAAGAATAGAAGGGTGCTGGTAGTGTTAGAATCTGGGAGAAAAGGAAATGAAGCGTTGAAAAAGTTTTCAATACGAATAATTGCGTCGCTCATCTCTATACACTTTCACGGTGCGTTTTTTGGATGTACACTGAGAAAAGGATTTCTTTACTGTTAATATGCGTATGTTTAAATATGACCAAATATAGGCATTGTAACAGTTATAATGCCATGTTAACAGTTAAGTTACCATGTTCTCATAAACAATTTCAATATGTTACCTGAGAACATTGATATTGTAATAGTTATAATATGCTTATTATAATAGTTTTTGAATCTAAGGGCTAATGTTTTACCAGGATGATGTTGTTTTATAAAAAAAACGTTTGAAATACAAACATCATTTATTTTTTTACTCCAACGGTTCGAACATTTTTATTGTTTATCCTGATGAGAGACATAAGCAATAAAAATGTCCGAAACTTTGGAGTAAAAAACTAAATAGAATTTTTATTTCAAACCTTTTTGTTATATAACAACATCGTTCTGGTAGAAAATTGGCTATTAGATTAAAAAACTACAATTTACAAGAACTTCTACCATCAGCTACTTTCAAATCTGAATATGTTATTAGTTAATATAGATATTGTAACTATTACAATATCACATTTTATCCTTTTAAACATGTCAAATAGATGTATTTCAAATAGATAAATATGTTAACAGCAACAATATCCTTCTCTCAGTGTATAATTATATATGTGATTATGCCACCGGTTTGATTAATCCATCAATATATACTTTACACAGAATTCAGCACGATCCTTTCCCAATCATTCATAACAATATACGCTTTCCCCATTCAGCACGTTTCCCAATTAAACCTTCAAACATTTCACTATTTGCTGTATACCATTCAACTACGTCACACTCCACCGTCAATTCCCCAAAAACCATCGCCCCCCACACATTGTTTAACCTGCAAACGTGCCACGGCTCGGCAACAGCAAAGTCCCCGAAAAATTTTCGCGCTCCTAAAATATCCTCCACTCACTCTCTCCGGTGCGCGACACCGTAATTGCGGCCGGCAATTCGAACGGGAGAGGCGCGCGCTCTTGAAAGCCAATTTTAGCCCTTCGCAGGGTCAGCGCAGCGCAGTGCGCCGGGAATAGGCCAACTTGTGTGTATATCGTGCGGCGGTGGCGAGAAGGAGTAGCTTTACGACGAAGCGGCGCGGGTATTTATGTGGGGGGAGTTTTCGGATGGTACACGTACGAAGCGACGCGGTTTGTTGGAAGTGCGAGTGGGCGAAAATAGAGATGCAGTTGAGGGTGAGTTTCTTTCTTTTTTTTTTGCCTGGAGATGAACTGGTAATGGAGTGAGCTGTGCGATGGCGTAAACGATGGTTTTATAATTTCGTGGTTGAATGTACACGGAGAAAAATAACATAGGAAAAATTACCATATTTGATTGTAAGTCGAGGACAGACTGAAATCCTCCACAAAATTGCCATAATTTATGGTAAAAATTGCCATAAATTTATGGCAATTTTTCCTACATTGTAAAAATTACATTGTAGAAATCCTCCACAAAATTGCCATAATTTATGGTAAAAATTGCCATAAATTTATGGCAATTTTTCCTACATTGTAAAAATTACTATAAATTTATGGCAATTTTTACCATAAATTATGGCAATTTTGTGGAGGATTTCAGTCTGTCCTCGACTTACAATCAAATATGGTAATTTTTCCTATATTATTTTTCTCCGTGTAAGCGGTGTGATAGATAAAGGCGTAACGTTATTAAAAATGGTGAAACTTAATATTTTTTAAAGTCTCTTCTAAACATGAATAATTTTCTTTTATGTTCAATTATAGTTCATTCTTTCAAACTAAGCACCACCAACCGCACGAAATCAGAAATCAATTCCATTAAAACCCCATAACCTTATACGCGCACTTACCATTTCAATTCCCAGCTCCCCCATTATATTAAAAAAAAACACTCGCGCACGAGCTAATTACCATAGATAACCACGCGCGCTCGCGCATGTGTTTTAAATTGCGCGATAAGCTTCCGCGCGTGCGCGGCGCATTATACGTTGTACATGTATACGGGCCGACACTGACATTGAGCAGAAGAGAGAGGGAGAGAAAAAACAGCACGGCAGCGGATAGAGACGCGCGCACACTCGTCTAGACGGGCGATTAGCCTCGAGTGTGCTGCACTGCAACGCGGCGGCGGCGGCTCTTTTTACGCCCCGCGCGCGAGTGCTTTTAGCGTGCGTTGACTCCTGTGTATATGTATATATGTGGGTGGATGGATTGGCTGCTGTGTGTATGTATGTGGGTTGGATGGAGTGAGTTTAGGGTGTATGGGAAAGTGTAAATTAATGAAGGACGCTTCGGTAGGTCAATTGACGTTTACATCTGTAAGCAAGTGCTTTGTCTTTGGTTCTAAGTGACGAACCGTTCTCTTTTTTACTTTTCTTCTATATATAGGTGCGTCATTGATTTTCGGGTGGATTACAAATATTTATACGTACAGAATATAATAATAATTATACAGCGTATACAGAAAGTTTTCAAAAACTACAAAACAAAAGAATTGTTCCCTAAACTATATACAATTTTACCAAACCTCATACTTATATATATATATTACATCACTCAACGTGTATCCGGCCTAATCTCTCTTCCTCCGTACATAGTTCGCCCGAGCATTCAGCACTACAGCTCCCTCGTGTACATTTTTCCCAGCAAAAAAGCGAAAGGACCTCACACGCGGACTCACAATTGTCGAAACACGTCGCGTCCGGATGCTCCGTCGGCTTCCTGACGCGGTCAGCGCTTTTTTTCCACGTCGATTCTTCTCCCACAGCCCGGTCCTTTGTTGCCCAGTGTATATATATACCGGAAACCGTCGGCGGGTCGGTCGTTACCGGCCATTACCGTATATACGACTCGATTTCGCAAAGTCGAAATTGAAGATGTGTGTACGAGGCTTATTTATATAAGTTTTATTATAGATATATATACAGCTGATAGTGTAGGTTGTAAATAATAAAAACGCGCGTGGGCGTGGGAAAGAGGGAGAGAGTGTATAATTGAATTTCGATGATATAGACGCGGTCGCACTTCAATCGTTTTATCACGCGGCGTGCAATAAATTACGTGCCCTATCGGTTTATTATTGATTCGTTGCGCGTCTTATCGCGTAAAATGTCCATATAAATATATATACTATATAATCCCCGGCGCGGGACGTTGAGAGAGAAAAAGCTCCAGTGCAAACACACAACCCGCCGCCTTCTCTATCAATGAACAAATGTGCTCGATAAGAACCGAAGACACGACGCGATGTCAACGACATTTCCCATCTATATACCTACCTACACACTGCGCCTAATTTTTTTCTCGCGCCCAGAAAGTGGCGCGAATTTTTGGCCCGCGCTCGCGGCGCCTGGAGCTAAGCCAATCGCGTGATAATCCCCCCCTTCTCCTACTACTTCCGTCGAAGACGAATCGCGCTCGAAACACTGCGCGCGCGTGCGAAAAATGTTATACGTAAAGGTATATACATATAGGGAGGGAGTGTCGTTAATCTTTGCCGGCTCTCGTTTTTCCCGATAAGCGCCGGTGATTTGGAGGCGAGCGAGCGCGAGCGCATAGACGAGTTGAGAGCTTTTTCGCGTTCCGAAGAGTGAATGAGAGAAGGTTGATATTGGATCGGGGGAATGTCGGTTGCGAGAGGAATGGCAAGGCGTTATTTACGCGAGAATTTGTCGTCAGTTTTTAGAGGGACTTTGGTTCGGTGATTGACGATATTGGAAAGTGTTATGGTAAACGTTATGATTATAATAAATGGGCATTGACCTCTGGACATACTCAAAAAACTGTAATCTCGCTGTTAGAAGAATCCATTAGATAGCAGTGGAAAATATACTTGATATGTAGTCAAGTAGATTTATACTATAAATTAGCAGGCGATCATCAAAGGTGAATTTGTTAAAAAATAAAAGATTCTTCTTCGATTAAGGGGATTGCCGTTTTAATATAAGAACAATTAATTTATAATTATTATTAATTTATATTTATAATTTATTTATTTTTTATTCATTTTTTATTATTTCTTTCCTTTACATAAATATAGCGTAGGTATGTCAAACATTTCAATCTAATTCAATAAAAAAATGTTTTTATTAACTTTCTTATCAACCTTTAATAACATGGTGAAAAAGTCTTGTTTGAAACATTACTTAATTAACAGAAAAACTTTATTAACTATCGCATCTCACATATCATTTAGCAGATTCCAGTAAAATTAAGCAGATTCTATTTTATGCTAAACTGATTGGGATTTATATTGTAACAGACGTATTTTATGATTTAAAAGACTGAATATAAATTTAACGGATTTAATTTAAAATTAAGCATAAAATACTTTAGTGGACTCTTCTGCTAAGAACAAGAAACCATTTTTGTGAGTGTAATTTATAATCCAAAATCGTTTCGTACTATTTCAAGCTATACGGGAATAATTCGTAAGAAACGCACGCACGCACATATGTATATAAAACGAGAAAGACGTAGGTATAGCTGAAACTGGTTGAAGCACCGCTTCGTGCTCACTCGCGGCGCAGCTACACGAAAAATAGCCACTCCAATCCCCATAAAGCATCGTAAAAGAAATCTAGAACGCAAACATTCGCGTATAGTCCTGATAGACCGGCAATAACGCAGCGCGCGCGCTTTATTAGATTATTCCCGTGTCGCTCGCGCGAAAACACCAATCACGTTAATTTTCTCACGCCTCGCTCTCGAAAACACCGCGCTGCACTAGTCGCCTAACGAGTCTACTTATATTTAGCGATCGAATCTTCGCCGGAAAAAACAGCGTGGGTGTATGTATATATATGTTTAATCGGCAATAATAAGCGGAGAAAAGGAGATGGAGAGAGAAGAAGCAGAAGTCGTTAAAAGCGATTCCCTTACGACTTTTAAATTACTTCGACGACGACGGCGCTCGCCTCGCGTGTTTTCGAGTGTAAGAGAACGAGAGTTGCGCGCTGCCAAAGCCCGCGCGCGTGCTGGGCAATTGCGCGTAATAACCTACCGCGCGGTATGTATGCTATACACGCTTTGTAAGAGATACTTTTTTGGCAGCGTAATGGGATAATTTTTTTGTTTACGGTGCGCCGGTACGTGGAAATTTGTTAAGAAATGACGGTAGGGGGATTTTGTTAAGAACAAAAATGGTTGTTATGCGATGTACATAAGTTCATCGTACTGTGATTATGTAAAAGGTATGTTTCTCTTTTTTCTTTTTTTTTATATAAACCCTGGTAGAAAATTAACCATTTTTGTTGGTTAACGTGTTAATCAAATGGATGCATTTTTTCGACCAAAATTAATATTTAAACCTTATTAAAAGTATCGAAAATTATAATCACATGTTCAAATATTGACAATAGGATATGTTCTTATCAACGAAAATTGAATATTTATCTTTAATTAATCAACGAAATAATGTTAGTGTGACGTTTTTAACTTCAAAATTCACCAACAATTAGCCAACATGTCGTTAACGTTTCTACCACGGAAATTGAAAACTAAGACGTTTCAATGCGGTTTAGAAGAACAATGAACAATTATATTATACCACCGTTATAAGCGTAGATCAAAACATCGAATCTTTAAAATACACGACGTGCACTTTCCAAGACGCATGTGCCGCTAAACCCCCCAATAAACCAAAAAATACATACATCCCGCAGGCCTGCAAATATATAGTCGTCGGCGCATTTTGCCGAATATATACACACGCGGCAAGTTCAATGGCACGCGTCCACATAGCCTCTCTGATTTACAGCCCCGCCCTAGACGTATAAACAAAACGCGGCTCTTGCGCTCGCACCGCCGATGCGTCACCATTACCCCACACACACACACGGCCCTATCCTCTGCGACATAAATTGGCCGGAGCCAGGACGGAATTTAAAGCCGCGTTGCCGCCGCGGCGGCGAAACAAAATCAAGAAAAACCTTTTGCCGCGGCAATTTTCGCGAGAGAGAGAGAGAGCTCTGGAGCCGGTCCAATGTGCGCGCGCCGTTGCGCAATCTTCGCCGTTATACGCCGGCGGTGTGCCCCCGTAATTTGCATTAACAAGCGCTGCGTTTCTTCGGCTATGTACGACGCTGCGATGTGCGCGGGTGGTGGGAGGGAGAGGAAGCGCACGCGTGCATGCATAATCGTGACGGGATTTTGGGGGTATATGGGTGTATGTATGCTGTATACGTATGACGGACGAGTGCGCGGGAATTATTTTATTCGGGAGAAGAAGGTTGATGCCCGCGGAAAAATTGGTTGGGATGATAATATATGGATTTGAGTGGTGTGTGCCAAACGTTCATGGTAGACGAATTTTTAATATATATTTATTGTGAAAATATTGTTTTATAAGATTCGCCAGATTTATTTATATTGTATAAGGATTACGACTGTTGGACAACTATATACAAAACAACTACAGAACTCTGGGACAATATTGTCACAAGACGTTATTTCCGTTTTTATGTATTACTGTAAAATTATGCAATATTGCCCAAAAATAATCCTCTCTTAAAAAAGTGATCCTCTCTTAAAAAAGTGATGAATAAAATCTGTCATCACAATATAAGACTGTTTTGATTGGTTGTTGTGACTTATTTGATTGGTCTTTATAAAATAGGCGCCAAAATCTAATATGTTTGATTTTCAAGATTGAATTCTTGAGTTTGAGTGTATTTAAAACTTAATAATTAAAATAGAATATGAAAACAGTCATTACTTTATTTTTCAAAATTACGTTATTATCGTATAATTTAAACTAATTGAAGCAAACTTTTAAATTCAAAATAACTAACTTGATCATGTTCATAATCTTAAAAAAATAATACGCGCGAAGCGCGTTGAATGTAACTAGTATTCTTAAAAATTAAAAAAAAAAAATACTTATACGTATATAGAAGTGTCCCTATGGGTACGTATAACCATCCATAAATCATACTTCGCAAAAGGTTATTTCTATACGTCATTTTTCAATTTTTAAGAATATTATTTTTGCTCAATATTGCGTAACCTTTCAGCAATATTGCACATACCATTGCAGCATTACTGTAACAATGTTAAAAAAAAAAGAATTTGAACTAAAAACTGAATTTGCAAAAATAATGAAAGAACGGATATAATGCCTTGTGACAATATTGTTCAAGGGTTTGGTAAAAAATCATAATATTTTCATAATATTGTGTAAAGATCAGTGGGTATTGTACGAGTTTATACAAAAATGTTGTTTGGTTTTTTTTCTATCAACAAGAGAAATAAATAAATAAATAAATAAATAAATATATATATATATATATATATATATATATATATATATATATATATATATATATATATATATATATATATATATATATATATATATATATATATATATATATATATATATATATATATATATATATATATGTATGTATGTATGTATGTATGTATGTATGTATATGTGTGTGTGTGTGTGTGTGTGTGTGTGTGTGTGTGTGTGTGTGTGTGTGTGTGTGTGTGTGTGTGTGTGTGTGTGTGTGTGTGTGTGTGTGTGTGTGTGTGTGTGTGTGTGTGTGTGTGTGTGTGTGTGTATATATATAGCACCAGCATCGCGGATTACTTTGCTTAATAACCGATAATAGACCGCTCTTTATGTGCCGAAAAATTATTTCCATAAACTTTAATCGCCAGGCGATTATTATACAGGCGCGCGGGATTACGTTTTATTAGGTTGTTTTCCAGTTACTGTTAGCTGCGCGCGCGAAATTGCGCCAGAGAACGCGCGAGGAACCGTTAAAATTGCGTATATAAGCCTCTATTTGTCTTTCTTACCCATTAGGAGTCTTTATTGTCCGCGACCTGCGCGCGCGTATAACGATAAGAAAAAAGAGAAAAAAATTCCAGTACTTTTATCGCGATAATTCCTCGACGTAAAGCGAACCACGCGCATGTGTGATAAAGTTATTCGCGAAATATATCGAAGCGATCGTGTATATATATCTAAGGCAAAAGAGTACAGTGAACGTTTCAATCCGCTTCGATCCCTCGGCGAATTTACGGCGAGGCTACGCGCGATAAACAACCCGTGCGCGCGTCTTCTTATATATTCGAGTGTTATACGTATACAGTGTAACTCATTCCGGTCAAGCGCCGCTCGTAAAAATTGTCTTTATTAAACGCGCCGGCAACCTGTTCGGCCGTAAAAATTGCGCAGAAAACTGGGAATTTCGTGTGTAATACACGCAAGGTTGTATTTTTCGATCCAGATAGCCGTAGAAGGATCGATTTTCAGTAGCTTTCAAGACGTGTCGTTTATATTCAAAACTTTATGGTTTTTAAATTACACACAGTATATTTATTACGCTTTAATCTTTAAATCTCTATACAAGATCTTACATTCATGAAGGTGCTTTTCGGGTAGACGCTGTCGCGTATTACGTTCGACTAATCTCCCATCTTATTACCCCACTTCACCGATTGTATACTTTATTAACCAATCGTTATTTATTCGCCAAAACCCTCACTCGACTATACCCAAAAACTTTTACCTCCTTTTACCCACCCACCGCAAAAGCTTTATCACCGTCGCCCGACCTCCAGCATTTTCATTACCCATAATACGACTTTCTCCTCTCTCTCTGTGCCAGCTTTTCCCACCGACTTTTCCCCTTCATTAAAAAAACTAAGAATCGCCACAGACGACTGTCGAACATCCTCGCGTCGCTCTCTTCTCCCCGCTCGCAATGACCGTAAATCATCATCGCCGTCGTACAGTCCCGCGGTTATACACAAACCGCATCTCTCTCGCGCGCAGGAAGCGTTTTATGGCCGCCTTGGCTCGTACCACGCGCGATTGCAATTCGATTTCTCGGCGAGCTTTTACGATTGGCTTTTCAGCGCCGCGTGGGAGCGACTCTCTCTCTCTCTCTCCGAGAAAAAGCATCATCGTACGATGCATTTCAACGAAATAATGATAATAATAACAGGGTTCCCAAATTACGCGTCGAAAGGAAAGAAAAAGGGAGCCGGAGCATTCCGAAGGACACTCCTTCTTCGCCCGCCTACGGGCGCGCCGAGGGGAAACTGGTTCGCCCACCGCGACGCGCGAAGGGCTTTGTGTGCATGCATCCTTCATTCACAACGGCTCGCGAATGCGTCTGTGTGTATACTATGTCCACACCCCCGCGGTCGTTCAGACGTAGTCGATGTGGATGTATTTTGAATTGGAAGTTTTTTGCGCTTGTGTATGAGAATATAACGAGGCTGAGTGTGCGTTACTTGAGGTTACGGGCGATCGGTTCTCCGAACTTCGGGTCACGGCTGCTTATACAATATAACGTTTTATCGGTTCTGCGTATACGCGTGTATTCACGTAATAAACTGCCTCTCGCGCTATATACACTTGAAATCTGCGCGCGTTATAGTACGGGATTTTAATACGTGTTCCTAGAAGGATTAGGTTTTTACCTAATAATAATGCCCGACACGTGTCTATTTTAGAAAGTCAATCTCGATCCGAAACCACCGACAATAATTCGCTCGCTCGAGGAAAACTTTTTCAAGGAGCTTACACGTAATCCGATTTAATCCCTTTTTATCATCATCCATCCATCCGTCCGACAGGTAATTTCACCCCGATAACCAGGATTAACTCACACTACATATAACAAGACGCGCACTTAAAGTAAACATCAGAGACACGAGCGAGTAAAACATTAATCGCTTTTACCCTACCTCCAAAAATGAATCACACACCTACGCGCGAATCCCCGCGAAACCTGTTCACAATTTTTCCCGCCGCGCGTAGTAAAATCGGCGCGTGTGAAACGAGTAGACCGTGAATCATAGAGAGAGGGGAAAAGCTAAGTATACTTGAGCGCGAAGTTTCGCCAGTCGGGCCGTTAATAAGGAAAACGCGAGCGCGCGGTGTTATACAGCACTATGCGCGATTAGCGTAGTGGACGAGGTGTGATATATCATACAAGGTTACGCTACTGGGGATTTTTCTTCGGCGAATCGGTATAGTGTTTCATATAGGCGCTGGATATAGAGATATCCATCCCGTACAACTTAATCATACATCTCTTGTCTCTATATATAACGTTATGTATACTACCTCAATACACTATATCGCCTCGCGCTGGGATTTACGACACATCTGTCCTATATAAACGCGCGTTATCACTAACTACACGATACACTCGCTTATCTACCTCCAAATTAATTTCCAACAACGTCGTCTATAGTGTATACATCTCCCGCTCGCCTCTTTCCCGTAAAAAACCTCCGCCGGTCTGCCTTGGCCGGCAAGTATCGAGTTTCGCGTGATTTACTCTGCCGCCCTCGCCGGATCGAAATATCCCGTCCACGACGAAAGGATTAGGTTCCAAGGGCTTCTCCCTCGCATTGTGTATCTCACTGTGTACATACATACATACTGCACATAGACGTGTACATCTCATCTTATCGGCGGAATGCGAAAACTTTGCCGGGTCGGCGTTGACGTGCGACCCAGATGACCGTCGCACCTGCAGCAGCAGGGCGCGCGCTTCGAGTGCATATAATAATCCAGAGCGGCCGCGAGACGAGCCTCGAGTTATGACCGGACCTCGATTAAGCTCGCGCGCCGTCTCCGTGCAGGAGAAGCTGCTGCAGGCGTGCAGCTGGGTTCGCTGAACCCGAGTTCATCGGTCACACATGCGCGCTCTCGCGCAGCGGTAGCCGCACTTGAGAGAGAGAGAGAGAGGGATTCCCTTATTCGGAGCTCTCTACTCCGGAGGCTCTCTAGCCTTTTCTTACACTCGTGTGTGTGTGTCTGGAATTTATCACTACGGGGATACCGGTCGATCGAGACTTTATATATACACTGCAGCGCCAAGGTCGCGTTCGATACATGTGTGTGTGCGTGAGAGGGGATATGTATGTATATTACGGGGAGGACTGGCACGGTGGTCCGTGCGAGGGGATAGGTTATATGTGCAGGAAGAGAAAGAGAGAGAGAGATGTCGAGGTTCCGCCGCGGGAGTTTTCCTGCGATGTAATGGCGTGTGGCACGGTTATATTCCCGCGAGGGAAAGTGTGTGTATGTGCAGCATGAGGTTTCTGATTGCAACGTGGGCTGCCGGTGGTCGTTTTGACTTTCGAGACGTTTATATATCGAAACGGTATGTATATGTGTGTATAAGAGGAAAAGCGTGGTTCCGGGGCCAATTGGGGGATTGGGTGGAATTCGATTTGCGATACGTATATAAGAGGGTTTAGTAAGTTGAAAACGAAAATTTTTCTCTCGAAGTGTACTGTAGGTTTAGTTATGGAAATGTGAAAGAAATAATTAATGATGTAGAAATTTATGATGAAAACAAAAATAATTAATAAAATTATATATAGGCTTACTAAAATTCACATTTGTTTTTGACAAAACAGCTTTCAATTTTCTACACTCAGAAAAATAAAAATGAATTTCAGCACAACTCGACTTCTGCAAACCGCCTGTACTCAAACCCCGCGCAACTTTATTACTCCAACGAACCCGCCCTTTGATATCATCATTGCGCAAATAAAAAAAGTACCCTCCACACATCCTAAAAATTTCCAAACCCGTGTCCCGTCACCCCTCATACAGCACACGCGGATGACTCCGCGGCGGGGCGCAACCCCGTGGCCTCTCGAAACCTTCCGCTCTCTTCTTACGCCACTACACATTGCCGAGCGTACACTTCCGCTCATTCCACTCTCTCTCACGAGTGCTGCGACGATCTGAATTTCGATCAGCCGGTATACATACACCGCCTCGGGCGCTTTAATTCCGGGACGTTAATTTTATGGTCGCGTACGTACGCGCTGAGAGTGTGGGGATTGGATCGCTTTTTGCTCGATTTATCATCTCTCTCGAGCGTGGAGGAGGGAGGAAAAATGTATATATTTGCGCGCGTGTATAATATAACGCGCAATCCGAGCGACATTTAACGCTACTCGAACGTTTAACACTCAACTCGCCCGAGTAATCATACGCGAAATTTCACTCGGCCGCGAGAGTATAATAATCGGCCCCCCTCCGGTACCCAACGTTCTCGCTTCTCCCAAATCACAGCTTCATCAGGGCGGCGCGCGGTCCCCTAAAGTCACCTCCCAACCGATAAATAATAATCATATAACCGCGCGCGTAAACCGGAGGATATATATGGAGGAATCGAATCGTAACAGCGCGCCGCCCGTCGCGCGCCAATAGGGCGGGGGTTATACACCGTGCCTGTACCGGGGAAGTGTGTAATTAATGAACGGCCCTCGAGCGAGCGGCTGCAGCGACCCTCTCAACCCCCTTTTTCCCTGTGTGTACGTGTATTCGAGTGCCTATCTGCGCTGCGAGTGCGCGCACGGCTTTTTGGTATAAACGAATCGGTCACGGGGTGATGTGTTGTCGTTGGGTTGTAGGGGATTGTCGATCATGAGCGTTGAGGCTTTTTCATTCGGTCGGTAAGGTTTTGGTCGATGGGAATGGTGATGGTCGAGTAATCGTAAGTTAATTGATCAATAGTAAAGGTTTTCTAAAACCGAGTGAAAACGATTTCGACCGATCTATTACAGTGTCGATTCCCGAACGATACATCTGTATAAACAAACTACCACCGGAAATTCCGTCAATTTTTTAAGCTTTCGAATATACACCAAGCTGTGTATTAAATTTGAAAATTTTTCTCTTTCACACACCGTAAAATCTTTTACTACACAACACACACACGCCCTGCAACCATTCATCCCCGAAAAATAATCCAACCCCCTGCTCGCAACTGATCGTGCGCGGAGGCTTGAATTTCCGGACCCCGCGCGCAACTGAGAGATCGGATTAAAACGAGCAAGCGAGCGAGATAAGAGGAGGCGAGAGGGGGGCGAGTAAAACCGGGCCGGCAGATGCGGCCGGAGCAGGTCTCGAGGATGCGCGCAAGTTTTTTTTTTTCTGAGACCCTCGAGCAGCACTTTTGTTTACGTCCGGGGAGCGAGAGAGAGATCGAACGTGTTTTCGAGGTTGCATTCATTGTTGCAGTGTACATTGCGGAGCGATTGTCGACTGTTTCGGGGGATGATGGCGGCGGTTGGGGAGGGGTTTTTAAATTGGAGGGTATAACGCGCAGTCCGGTGGTAGTGGTGGGGGTCTAGGTAGAAATAATGTTGGTCGTATAGGTTGTACACGAGCTGAAATAACACGGAGAGAAAAAGTGTATAGTAAAAGTTACTATTTTTGTATTTGAGTACACTGAGAGAAATGTTGTAGAAAAATTTACTATAAATATAAGAGAAATTACTATATTCTATAGGCACTTTGGGACAGACTCGAATTATTATAAAATTTACTACAATTTATAGTAAAAATTGCTATATACATAGTAAAAATTACTCAAAACACAGGAGTTTTTACTATAAATTGTAGTAAATTTTATGATAATTTGAATCTGTCCCACGGTACTATAAATATAGTAATTTTTCCTAAACCATTTTTCTCCGTGTACATATGGGATAGATTCATGAAAGTTACTCCAATTTGTGTAGGAAAAATTTCTATTAATATGGTAAAAGTTACAAAATAATAATAGCAATTGTTACTATAAATTGTAGTAACGGTTCGATACTTAGAAAATGATAATCTTTACTATAAAATTTTACTCCGCGTAAGGCGATTGCAAAAATCGGATGTGGAGGAAAAGTGCGTCTATAGGATCGTTCGAAGGCTACTTCATAAACAAGCCGTTTCCGTTATATTAAACGATTCGGGCGTCTATTAAGTGTACACTCCCCGAGTAGCAAAAAAAACCATTAACGACACTATAATGATGGTATAATGATCTCGGAATAAAAAGCCGCTGTAATATATATAAGTCATTTCCGTGAGAATGCGCGCGGCGGCGGCGGCATTCAGGAGGAAAAAGGCAAGTGTCGTAAATTTAGACACAGCGTGCGGCAAATTAACTCATTATTACGGCGCATTGTTTCGAAGGAAAAATAATTCTCGCCACTCAATACAGACCGCGGCGGCCGTAAAAAGAATTAGTCGTGTAAGGCGCCTTTGCGGACAGAAGCGTAAACTCAATTAACGCCGCGGAGACATTCAGTATAATTACCGGTAGGATATATAACAGAAATAAGGATTTTTTTTTCGTCACATTCTCTGCAAAGTGTGTGATGTATAAGATCTTTCTAAATACGCGTGTGTATATATATAATGACTCTTCGCCCAGAATAATTCTCTCACGCGCAATCAGGCCCCTTATCTGACAACGAAACCTTAACCAAACACTCGCGAGTATATCCCCTCCCTTCACAAAAAAAAAAACGATCCCTTCTCCTCATACACACGCACTTGTATCTCTCGCACTTTCTCCTCGTGTATGCTCAACCCAGTTTCTGCGCAGGAAAACCGTCCCTTATAAGGCGCGCCGTCGCTGCGCGCGCGATTTTTTCCCCTCTCGTTGTGCGAGAGGAGCGCGATGCAGTTACGCAACGCAGTATATATGTACGGTTATGGTAATGTCTCCCGGAACCGTTTGCCGAATTAACGCGGCACTGCTGCTACTGTTGTTGGCGCGGTTCTTTTTTAGGCGCGGGATTGTAAATAAGGCGGGAATATGGGATGACGGTGATGATGATGAGGAGGAGTTTTATCGGTTTAACTGTGAAGTTCGATGGGTGGTTAGGTTGGGTGTGGGGAGATAATATATCGGCGTGGAGAATGGGGAATGTGGGTTGGGATTATGAAAGGTGTTAATTGGTAGGTATACCCCTGGTAGAAATTGTCTCTATCGGAAATAGCCAGGAAGTTAAGAAATAGCTAGTAAAAATAGCTAATTGCTGGGAAGTAATGAAACGATATTTCCGATCATATTCTCTATTTAATGGAGATAAGGTAACCTTAAAATGGTTTTACTAAATTTTCTCTGTAATCTGATCATGAATTTAAAACCAAATATTAAAAAAAAGAAAAGATAGCTAACCAAAACGTAAAAACGAATTATTGATATTTAATTAGTTTATAGTACTGTTTCGGGGAATACAAATGAAAACAATGATTTTTCCGTTTGATTCTCTCTCACTCCTCGCCATAATAGCAAGCCTCTTCTATCCATTTTCTAACTGAAAAAACTTGCCAACTTTGATATCTTTTAAATACTCATAAATAAGCTAATGTAAATCTGTGAAAAACCTTATTCTATTATTATGTCTATTAAATGGTGAATATAATCGGAAAAATCGTTTCATCGATGGATAGAAATGGCCAAGAAAAGTGTCTAGTTTTTGACGATTATTGGGGAAACCAGCTATTTATTAGGAAAATAATGGAACCGATTTCCACCAGGGACGTTTTGCGCTTTTTTAGATTCTATTATTTTGAATTATTGGTGAAAGCTTTTCTTAAGTAACGAAGTAATATATATATGGCCTGATATTGTTTGAATATTATTTCCGTTTTCGAAAAACTTATACGAGTCAGTCTTCGACATGTCTAAACCTCTTTCAACCTTTAGGCTGCCGCGAAAGCCACATGGAGAAAAATGGTTTAGGAAAAATTACTATATATTTATAGTAACCGTGGGACAGACTCAAATTATCATAAAATTGACTACAATTTATAGTAAAAACTCCTATGTTTTGAGTAATTTTTACTATGAAATATAGCAATTTTTACTATAAATTGTAGTAAATTTTATGATAATTCGAGTCTATCCCAAAGTTCCTATAGAATATAGTAATTTCCCTTACATTTATAGTAAATTTTCCTACAACATTTATCTCAGTGCACTTTTCGGTCTCCGAAAAACTTCAAGACTCCATGAACCTCATCATGTCAATTTTCCCGAAATTCACGGTATCCTCTAGAACACCCAAAACAACTACAAGTACAACTAACCCCAACCCACAGCAGCAGCAGCTCTAAACTTCGCACCTCGCATCTGCCGCTCCAATATATTATTCCACTGATCGAGCGCCATTCCAATCCGTCCGCGTGCGTCTCCCGCTCCTTATAATTAGAATCGAGGCCGCGCGCGCGCAGGACGCGTATATACGTCTGGTATTCAGAGCGAATTTTCAATTAAACTTCTCTCGCGTTCCCGCTCGCGCCCCTTCGCGATCGAAAACATTTTTTAATTATACGCCCCGCGACGATGACTTCGTTCGTCGCGCGCGCGCGAGCGCAGAAATAGAAAGGGAGAAAAAACGAGCGAAGGTCGTTCGTTCGTTCGTTACACCTCTCTCTGCATTTTTTGTATGTGTGTGTGTGTGTGTGTATACACACACACACATACACACACCACAGGGAGTTCTTAAAGCACGCGAGCGCGACTTATCCCGTGACAGGCGATAAATTACGCGATACGCGCGCTCACAGCGCGACAGTTTCTTTGAATAAGCGGCGGCCGCACTGTCGCGAGTGTGCGCGCACCCTATACTACCTTCCGTATCGTATTATATTATATTTTCGTGCGGATTTTGGTCGGGGAAGGCTTACTTTCGCTAAAGTTTTAGTCTACGCTGCGGATCATAGTGAGAAAAATGGGGTTCGAAGTGAAGTGATAATAATGTCACTTTTGACGTGGCTGTGGTGCCGTTAAATTTCATTCATCTTTGTACAGTAAGGAGGCACGTTTGCTTAAATCGCTGAATAATACATTTGTAAATTTTTAAATTTGAAAAGAGCGACGCACGGAGAGGAAAGAAAAACAGAATAAAAGACGCTATTTTCGTACATCTTTGCACAAAAGACATAAACTCTCGTCTTCATTCGTACAAATATACTTGCCCCACCATTACTATACTCATGGCGAAAATCGCCCTTTTCCCCATAACCCCGTAATCAAATACTATATAACGGCTCGCTCGCTGAATTACGAACCCCCGATTTCCTGCCCGCTCTCCTCTTTCGCCAACGGCTTATCCGCTACCCGCCGGCGATAAAAAACGCCTCTATACACACATCTCAGCTTCCCCGTAGCAACGAAGCCTTTAACCTCATTAGGAAATTCGGCCTTACAGCATATACATAAGCGGATTAGAATTAAGAAAGCCCGTGAGCTACGTGTAACTCAATCTTCGCCTTTCGGCGACGACGACGAAGACGACGCTGCCAAGGGGTTGCATATGCACAAGGAGGCGCGCTATCAATTACACACGCGCAGACGCTACGTGTGTGCCTATCGAGCTGAGATGATACAACGTGTACATGTTATCGGGGTTACGGTTTCAATAGAATCTTATAGAACGGTTCCACATTTCAACGCGCGGCGGTTATGATTAAAACATGATTCTTTTTTAACGTTTGTATATATATAGCATGGAAGTAGGCGCGAGAGTAGGTTTGTGTATCATACATACGGTGCCCGGGGGCAGCGATGGTTATCGGCGCGTGTGTAGTAGGTATACAACTTTTGTGAACAGAGAAAAATAGAGCGGCGGATTAGCATTCGGGATGTGTGATTGAAAGCCGCGGAGGAAGATGTTTTTTTTAAAAATGGTTTGCGTAAATGTTGTGTTGACGTATTCGGTCCTATTATACTATACTGGCTGTACGTGTGTGTGTGTGTGTGTGTGTGTGTGTGTGTGTGTGTGTGTGTGTGTGTGTGTGTGTGTGTGTGTATAAAGAGACTTGTACGACTTACTTGGACAACTATATAAGATAAAAATCTGAGCTCGACCGAGCCATCCTCTCTACCTCAAGCGGCTCAGCGCGACAAACCCGCCGGTTCTCTCTCGCGACATTGAACTCGATCACGACTCGCGCGCGCCGTCACTTTTTCCGCTCTCTCTCTGGTATCGTGTATCCCACACACACACACACACACAACCCTTTTTCCCTCGTCCTGATGCAGCAGGGATTTTTCCGCGCGGACGGATTCGCGGAAGGGCTGCGCAGTCGCCTCTCGCGGCGTATAAGGTTTCGCGCGGTCGGTCGCGAAGCGAGGGATAATCGCGCGAGGGACTAGTTTTTTTTTTTGTCGCGGTGAAGGCATTTTTCCGGTACGCGCGAACGGAGAGCGAGCCTTATTGAGAGAGAGAGAGAGGAATGTTGGTGTGGTTTTTCTGTAGATAGGTTGTGATTATCGGTATTAATCGCGGTTGTTGAGGATTATTATGGGATTGGAACTTATGGGAAGAAACGGGAGAGCTGGGAAGGTTGAGGCGCTGCTGTCGTGGTGGTTATACTTTTCTATAGAAAATTGTTGTCGCTTGAGGGCGAGTTTTTTGTGATGAAGTGTATATCAATGTGGCGCGACGCTGAAAATCTTTTTATTTTGAAGATTTTACGGTGATATATATGTTCGAAAATACATGATTTTGCCCAACTTTACATAAAGGATATACATTTTCAAATATATACGTTTAAATAAACCGCTCTCAAATTACGAGAACAAATGAATTCTTTCACTACCACTAAACACATTGAAACTCCCGTTTTACTTCTCTAAAAAAACTATACCTACTTCCATTCACCATCTCATTGGCTCGCCGTACCTAGTCTCTCTCCACACACACGCCAACCAGGAACCAACCAATCTCCTCCTATACCGGCAAACTTCCGGAATTCACTTTAGTCAAACTCTCTCGCCGATAGTTTCCGGGGGGCCGCATGGCAAAAAGCTAATGGCCCCTCTATACGATAGTTGGCATAACGAAGCCCTGGGCAGTTCCATCGGCGCCAAATGTTGCCTCATGCTTCTCCTCTCTCTCTCTCCCCTCTCTCTCTCTCTCTCTCTCTCCAATCGATATTGACGCGTTATATACCCCAAGTGTATATACATATATACAATCGTTCCGTACTCGCAAGAGAGAGAGAGTCTCATAAGAATTTCATCGCGCATTCGCGCGCTACGTCAATCTTGAGAAAAACTCGCCCCGTAACCGCGTGAAGTATGAAAAAAGTATAATAATCACTATCGCTTCCCACGGAGTGGCTTTTTCTCTTCCAGGGCGACGCGTCCAAGGCTGTGCGTTGCTGATGACGACGCAGTATGTGTGTACGTGTTCGCAGAATACCCGCGTGCAGTCGAGAGAGAGAGAGAGAGAGAGTTCAGTAGCCGCGCAAGAGAGCAAGAGCAAGGACCGATTAGGGACTGGAGAAAGAAGAAGAGACGGTCGCGGTGTCCAATTAAGCTGGGGAGGACAAATCTCGTCGAATTAGCTGCTCATTGATATTGATGCGACGGGGGGATAAGTGCGCGGAGGTGCAGGGGATATTTGGAGAGCGAGGCGTATAGGCGCGTCTTGGAGATGCGACAGAGGTTTGTCATGGTGAAAAAAGTGCTGGCGAGTTGGGAAGCGAAATGAAGATTTCATTTCGTTCATGTATAATAAAGTAGCATGGGTGCTTTATTGCACACCGTACATTAACATTTCAACTTATACATATAAAAGATGAAGAGATGATACATTGAAAAAAGTAATTAGTTAGTACAAAGCAATGATTCATGTGTGCCTCGAAACCTTGTAATATTTGTGACGAATTTCCATTGATTAACAGTTAAGAAATATGAGTTTGCGGGATGTAGATTTGCAGATACCATGGTAACGTAAAAAGTTAGGTTAAACACGTTGCAATTACGATTAATATCTTCGTACTTTATTTAGCTCTACGTATTTGAAATGAAACGTAATCTGTAAAACAGTTTTTTTGTACATTCACAAGTACCTGAGGTCTGAATGACATATTATTTAGAAGTAATGCGTGCACGAGCAGCGTAGTTCTAGTATACGGATTTCAAATAACCATTTCTTAACTGTTAATGAATATTCAATTCGTCGTATCCAAATCCACGTTTCTTAACAGTTAATGAATCTCATTTGATGCAAAGAATCACTTTTCTCTGTGTATATAAAACCCCAAGTAACAGCTCTCCATCATTTCGTCGCACCTTCCCATCAAAATAAACTCTTTAAGCATCATTATACCTCCCAATCTCTCTCTCTCATCTATATATCTATCTATCTATCTCTCAATCGCTTCATTTTCATCCTAAAGCTCGCGCGACCACCTCCCGATCGTTACACAAAGGCCGTACATTTGCGCTACATTTTCACACTCGCGCAAAATATCCAGCCGTATATATAGGCGTGCGTAACGAGAGGCCGATAATTGGGCCCCCCCTCGAATTTGTCTCTCTCTCTTGCACCCGCGTAACAGTAAACCGGGAGAAGGCATCTCTCAAAAAAGAGGAAAAAACAACCGTTAATCGCCGAGCGCGCGAGTGTAAACGCATCAGCGGCCGCTGCGTGATGGCTGTAGGCGCGCGTGTGCGGTTTCGCGTATATATGTACGATTTTCGTTAAAATAGTTGGCTTCGCGGTGCCGTGTATGTGTAGGAGTAGTGTAATTGGTATGTAACTGTACGATTAGGTTTTTACGTTTTGGTTGCTATAGGTTGAAGAGGTTTCGGGGTAGACGAGGACGTTATAAATGTTCCATTTATCTTGTACGTTAGTTATTCTATAGAATTCGAGCGCACTTTGCTCATGACGAACCTTAATCACACATGGCATGCGTCTTTTTTTCTCTTCCATTACGCCACCATTCACCGTTCGCATTGATGCATGTACACTTTTTTCCACCCTCATTATATATCTCCAATTTTTACCGATCAATTGAACCTCCCGACAAAAGCGCTCGCCGCAGCTGCTCTCTCTGTAACTATACGCAAAAAATCGCGGGTCCAGCGCAGCTTCGGCATACCAACTAGCCAACTGTACTACGTGCCTCGCGTGTAATCGCGGATCTCGCGCATTTGCGTTTCGCCCACGCGTACGTATATATAAGGGACTTTCTTTCTGGGAACCGGGAGATAGACATCGAAGATCGTCCCGCGCTGCTGCGACTCTGTTTTTTTTCTCTCTCTCTCTCGTGGCAGAGTAGGCGCATGAAACATTTATCCGCGTCCACAGCCGGCCGGTTATATGTCGGAGTGCAGTGTGAGATCGCAAAAAGCTGCAGTTCGCGCGAGTGGCAGGAAAAAGTCAGCCGACGCGCTTTTGATGGATGGCTTATTGCGAGAGAGAGAGAGAGAGAGAGAGGAGGAAGAAAGAGTTAGAGAGATTTTACGATGCGGAGCTCGAGCGATATCGCGGGATATATATATATGTGTGTGTATATATATTGCATGATTTATATCACCGCGCGGCTGATGGACACTGCGGGTGATTGGAAAGTGTGCGCGATTTGTTAGAGTATGATCGAAGTGCGCGTATAGCTGTTAGGGAATTTGTTCGTCGTTGCGAGGTTTGCAAGAATGCATACGAGCGATATATATGTGTAGATTTTAAGATTACACAAACGCAGGAACATTGAAATTTATTCGCTGTTTGCTGGTGGCGCAGAAAAACATTATTACACATTATCTCATAAAAAGTTCCAATATACATATATACGTTGCCGTTGATATAATTAAACGGTATATCTTATATATACATATATCCTTCGTCTCGCTCGACACCGGATAATTAAATGTTTGCATTACTCTTGCGCAACGCGCCGCGCGTGCACGTCGCAAATTTCCATCAACCTCCATAACTCACTACAGCATATCCCATACATACCGCGGCCATCCATTTAACCTTTTCAATTCCCGTCCGCAATTATTAGACGCGAAAGCACCGCTATAATGTACCTACTTCGCTCCAGTACGCACCATCGCTCTCTCGGAACATCTCGGGAAATCGAAGTCTTTTCGCGGGCACTCGCCCGGGCCGAGGTAACTACACACGCACCTATATTTCGGTCTAATGTTAGCTGCGCGGAGGCTATGAATAGCCCGGGAAAGCGATCGAATAACACAAAAGCGAGGGTACCAGCTAATCAGGCTAAAAGTCGCACTCTCTCTCTGTGTGTGTAAACTTTTAGTATAACTAAAACACTGTCTCTCTCAAGCAGTTATGTTACTTATACACATAATCCTCGTCTCGATAGCGTTTAGGTACGAGGAAGGTAGGTAACGCCGGATAGAGGAATTATATTCCGCGGCACGTTCCAGATTCGCCTGCGCCGATATACACATATACTCCCGCTAATGGCGTGTGTGTGTATGTGTGCTGTACAGCGGCAGTTAGCCAAGTCCCAGGGGGGAATTATCTCAGTAGTCGAGCGTTAAGGTACAGTGCAAGATGTGCCCTTTTTCGGGACACGTGGTTGTCGAATCGGAATAATACACATCCCCACGTATAGTGAGAGGATGGAAACTTGTCGCGGCGGCTCTGCGTGTAGTCTTATCGGCTCTTCGCACTCCGCAGAAGTGCCTACTATACGTAACTCTGTAAATCAGGATTTGCCGAGGGATGTATGTATGGTTGTTTGGCGGAGGGAATGTAACGCGCTTGATTAGGATCGAGATGGGACGCGGCGATTGAAAAAAGAAGGTCGAGAGAAAAATTATAACGATGGCCTGCGTGAATTCGGTGGAACGAATTTATATCGGGAATCGAGTTTCGTTGTGTGCATATAGCCATCGTGTGTGTACTGTAATTTTATTATACCACTCGCGTGTATGTGCATTTTTTATTCCGTGAAATGGAATTTATTTTAAAAGCGCGACGCGGACGTGGAAAAATTCAATATATCGCTATGTGCAGTATTTACTCTCGTTAAGGCGAGAGAGTAATTGTTATTTACTTTTAACATTTTTTCGGTTATTCACGGCGCTTGTAATATTATTTTCGCTGCGGAAAACAATTTTACTTCTAACCGTCCACTACCAGTCGCCATACGACTGCACAGACCTTCCCGTCAGTTATTATTACTACCATCGTATACACGCGCGAAGAAAAATACGAATGATTCACTCGCCCTCGCAGCCTCGTTTTTAGCTCTGCGTTATTACTCGCCTCAACGAACCGCCGCCGCCGCCGAGTTTCTATATACAGCCTTATCTTATCCCTAGAAAATTAAATTTTCGCAACGACCGGCGCGCGCTAATATCAGAATTTTTCCGTCACCATGTAGCGCTTATCGCCGCTTGTCGTTAGAGCATAATTTTACGGCGCGGCGCTCCTTCTTCGTCGTCGCTGCCGCCGCCGCCGCCTCGCGTTATCCTCGCTAAAGCCGTTGACGAGCGAAATAATCCCCGCCGCGCGCGAGAACGATAACGGAGTTCACGGCAGTGCACGCAAGCGCGCGCCGAGTTCTGTGTAGTTTTCACGGCGACGTATAAGGTGTGTGGAGAGCGAGCGAGTGTGGGTGGTTGTTTTTCGTGGCGATAGGGTGGGTTGAGTTATAGTGTGGAGGGTTGTGGTGAAAATCATTGTTAAACGGCAAAAAGTTGTAGTATGCGCTTAAATTATGGAAAATATCAAGGAGCGCGGGAGCACTCCGAAGGCAAGCATAGATCATTTTACATGAAGTTTCGCTACAAATATCCCCTGGTCGAAATCCAAAACATTTTATAACCAATAACTGACCATTTATATTAGAACCTTGCTATGAAATAGGAATTTCTCTTGTCCAGTTTCTAGCTTCCGAGGAAACACTTTTTCTCCTATTATTTGGCCATTTAATAGATTGAAAAATAGAACGAGTTTTTCTATTTTAAAGGTATCAAAACTGATCAGTTTCTTTAGTCTGGAAATGGCTAGTAGAAGGCTTGCTGCTATGGCAAGGAGTGACAGAGATATAATCAGATGGGAAAATAAAAGTTTTGCTGAATTATCAGCGTCAGAATCATTGTTATATAATTATAACTCCTTAAAGAATATCTTCTTAACCTCGACAAGTAGAACAAGAAATAAAGCAATAATACTACCCAAATCGTACCTAAAAGTTAGTCATAAAAGCAGCTACTTAACTTCCATTAAACTTTTCAAGGATCTACCGAATGATCTCAAAATATTAGATATAAGGAAAACTAGTAATAAGACTAAATTAAAAAAATGGGTAATTGAAAATGTATAAATTCTATATAAATGTCAAAACTGATAATATCTAAATTATACGTTATAAACTGATAGAAATATAACATATACTGTTACAATATAATGTTATAAATTTATAAATTGTATGTATTTATATGAAAATTGAATATGTAATTTTTGTATGAGTGTGTGTGAGTGTGTGTGTGGAGTGAATGACACATGTAGCGAAGTGACAGCGCACTTCGAGTTGTAATACACGTTAGTAATAGTAATCCGGGCCTGAACGCAGGAAATGCATTTGCCTTTCAGGATTACAATATGTAATGTAATTTATATCATATTGTAAAAACATTATGTATATACGTTACTCTGGAAATAAATAAATAAATTATTCATAGAATGAATACAACAAATAATGATTTATTAGTTAATGTTATTTATTTATATTTTGGTAAGCCATCCAATGCACTTTAATGTTCTTTTATCAAAGATAAAATTAATAAGTAAATCAAATACGAATATTTTGTTGTTACGTCAATCTAAGAAATAGGCAAATAATAATCGAAAAATCGTTTCATGATAGGAATTAATTAGCCAGTTTTACTAGCTATTTTCTAACATCTTGGCCATTTCATGTATAGATGAATTTCTACCAGGGTCGTATACTTATATGCTGGAATCTTTTCAAAAGTACTACAATTCTCAAAAATTAGAACGCATCGTATAAACACACACTAAATTAACCTCCGCTCATCACACAAGTGCACCTATCGATTAACCAATTACACAAACTCGCAGCCCTGAAAAACCACTGCATCATTACAGAACAAACGAATCTAGAACAAGCGCTGGAGAACCGAACCAGCGTATCGGGGCCGCCGCCGCCGCGCTTCCGAAATCGAATTTGCATCGCACCGACTACTTACTTACCCACACGCGGGCGCGCGTGTTAATTCTTAAATTCAATAAGCATAAGCGCCGGCTGCAGAAGCGCATAACGCGCATGAGTGGGAGATTGAGGTTAAGGATCCCCCCGTCTTTCTCCCTTATACTCGCTCCCATTGATATTTAAATGCGATTTGTCGGCGGGAAAAAGGGCACACGTCGCGCGACCGCAAGAGAGAGAGAGCAACGGAAGCGAATTTTCGACATCTGCCGATGCACCCCAGCTGATTTTTTTAATCGCTCGCGTTCCCGTTGCAGCCCGCCATATGCTCGGGGAATTCAATTTCCGAGCTAGTTTTGTGCGCGCGTTGCTGCTGCCGCTTTGAGTTCGTTATGTTCCCGGGAAGCCCGCGTGTGTTGTTGTTGCTGTAGTTGAGCAAACGTGTGGGCGGTGTAATTTGGTGGAACGTTTATTATGTTTAGTGTATATAGGTGGGCGATCGTTTCGCGTGTATAGCTCGGGTTCTGCCTATATATATATACGCCGGTGGTGGTGAAATGTTGATTGAGGTTATATAGTCGTAATGAAAAAACACGGAGAGAGGTGAAGTACTCGTGGTCATTCGAAATTTGATGGTATAAGATGTTTAATTTTCTGAGTGAAATTAAAGGTTTTTATTCTATTCTTTTTAACGGTGGGTAATTGCATGAGATTTGATTTCGTTATATAACAATATGGGGGTGTTTTATATTTACTGTAGCCCTCACTGAGAAAAACGACATAATAAAAATTACTATAATACATAGTAACATACTTGCGATATCAAAATAATTACTATATTTTATAGTAAAAATTGCTATGTGTTTAGTAATTTTTACTATATGTACATAGCAATTTTTACTATAAAACATAGTAATTATTTTGATATTGCAAGTATGTCCCAGCGTTACTATGTATTATAGTAATTTTTATTATGTCATTTTTCTCAGTGTGGTAGAAAATTAAGCATATTTTATAGCTAACGTGTTAATTAAATGGAAGGATTTTTATCAAAAATCCTAATGCAAAAATAATATAATGCATCTAAAAGTTCTATCTATTACTTAAAATAATATTTTATGAAGTGTAAATGCCATCATTTATTTCGGATTGGTACATAATTATCAAGTAGAATGTTTGTTTTTATTCATAAAGTTAACTGAAAAATAGCTAGCTTCTGGTTAACATTTCTATACCAGAGTACTTTTATGTAAAAATACATCAGAATTACGCGCATAACGTACGCGTTCGTTATTACCGACTTGAAAATGAATAATACTCTATTTTCTCAGTTCCGCAAGCCAACCAACACAATTATAACATCCACTAACCTTCGCTACCCCAAAAAGCAACGAAATTTCTCGCCAATCATATATATCGGCACTCCATACCATACGGCTATATAATATACACTCCATCTCTCTCTCTCCCCTCTCCCATCATCGGCGCGCGCATATACACAAAAAAGCTTCTAAGGTAAGCTCGGCGCTGCTTTGGCTCCCCTCCTTTTATAACCGAGCCATCAACCGTCCCACGCCTCGCGTACACACACACACACACACACACACGTACGATGCGGATTATGCGTTCGAGTGCGCGATGCACAAAACGACGGCGGCGGCGGCGGTGCACAATGAACCTCGCTCGGTCGGCCCCGACGTGAAAGAGTGAAGAAAAGAGAATGAAGAAAGGAAGAGAGGAGAGGGAGGGAGGATGCATTGTCCTCTGTGCGGTCGAGACACATGCGCGCGTCGGATCGATGGGTGTGTATGTGAGAGAGAGAGGATGAGTCTCGAGTGGATTTCGCGCAGAGACAGAGCAAGTAGATATACATATAGCTTTTATCTTGAGCGAGAGAGAAAGGAGCTGCGATGGATTGATTGCCTCGCCGCGGTGGTAATTTGATTTCGCGGGAGCCCGCGTAGACGCGCGGTTGATAAACAGGAGGCGAAATTGAATTGTCGTGCATCATATTACGAGAAGTATATATCTATAGGTATATATACATATAACGTATAAATGCTGCAGAAATTCCTTGCGAGCGTATCTAATCGGCCCGCCCTATATTCACTCATCGAACGCTCTCAACTGTATACACAGAAAAGCCTCTAATTATCATCGGGGCTCCATTATAGCTCCATTTTAAAATTCACAGCCGACAAACGCGTCGTATCACAGCGGCGATCTTCGCAATGCAAGGCTATACGATCACGTGTCACACACACGCGCCGCACTTTGCAGTACTCCGGTCTATAATCTTCTATTCGCGCATTATAAAAAAAAAGAATCGCGCAACTGTTGCTCCGGCGTGTACACACCACATATAATATATCTTACATTAGGTTCGCATACGTACATATATATACAGAAAGGGCACGGAACGCGAGCGCGTGCGCACATGTCGCGATTGATATCGCCGCGCGGCACGTGCGGGGTAACGACCCCCGCGGCACGCGGTGTATGCTATATGGTTCGTATACACGATCGTATGTACGGATGATGTGGGTCATGGGAAAGGGATGCGACGGTGTGTGTGTGTATGAGGGTCGAGCGGCGCGATATAACACCTTGCGCCCTCGAGATATGTATGTATGTGCGTTTTGTGTGTGAAGAGTCGACTGTATGGCGAAGGTTAATATTTGAACGGGATATATATTGGGTGAAAGGTATGTGGTGGGATTATGATTGTTGTTGTTGCTGTTGAGTGTGATTATTGGAGGTTTTAATTTGTGCGGTTTTCACGAAATTATCAAAGGGACGATTAAACGAGGTTCCTTTGATGGCACTTAGTCGTCAAAGTTCCAGTGTTTTACAATGCCACACCGATGTAATTTTATTTATTCCCGTAAATTTTATTAACCGATATCGAAGCATTGAATAAAATAACATACACACGGAGAAAAATGGCGTAGGAAAAATTACTATACAGGGTGTTAGAAAAGTATGGGAACGGCAAACATTTTTGGAAACGATCCATTTTCGGAAAATATGACCAAGACAAAAGTTATAGCATTTTTAATGCACGATCAAATGGTGGCCTTGACCTTGACCGTGCCCATGATGGTCATTGCAAGGTCAAGTTGATTTTTTTAAATGAGAACCCCAATTTCTGACCCCAGAATCTGAAAGAGCGGAAAATTTTACGTCCAGATATGACCCTGACCATTCCCAAAATTTCAAGATGGCCGAAAAGACTTACTAAAATCAATTGACCTACGGTGCCAAATTTTATAACGAGTTGGTTTTGGGGATCGCTGATCACGAATCTAAGGTCAGTTTTATAAAATTTCCAATTTCAAGATGGTGATCCAAGATGGCGGACGAGATTTTCATAAATTAACTGCTCTACGTCAGATTTTGTGATGAGTTGGTTTAGGAATCCTTGGTCACGTTGATCACGAATCTGAAGACGTGTTAGTCAATTGATTTTAGTAAGTCTTTTCCGCCATCTTGGATCCACCATTTTGAAATTTTGGGAATGGTCAAGATCTTATCTGAACGTAAAATTTTCCACTCTTTTAGATTCTGGGATCAGAAATGGGGGTTCCCATTTAAAAAATCAACTTGACCTTGTAATAACTATCAAGGTCATTGTCAAGGTAAAGGTTAAGGCCACCATTTGATCGGACGTTAAAAATGCTATAATTTTGTCTTGGTCATATATTCCGAAAATGGATCGTTTCCAAAAATTTTTGCCGTTCCCATACTTTTCTAACAACCTGTATTTATAATAACCATGGGACAGACTCAAATTTTCATAAAATTTACTACAATTTTTACTATAAATTGTAGTAAATTTCATGAAAATTCGAGTCTGTCCCAAACTTAGTATCGTATATAGTATTTTTTCTTACGTTTATAGTAAAATTTCCTAGAAAATTTCTCTCAGTGCATACATGCTTCAATAACCAAAATTCTCCAACTGAACCAGCCACGAAACCCCTCGACATACCTCCACACCTCGTCCCCACCTCTCTGGCGCTATACATCTCCGCTCTGAATAATTAACCCCCGACTTCTCAACCGGAAAGTCATTCTCTACCACCCCCATCTCCGCTCCGAAAAAAAAACGAAGAAGCGCGAATAGTTGTGAAAAATTTAGCAGCACGCGCGCGCCAGACAATGGCCAATATAAGCCCGCAGAGAGAGAGAGAGAGGTCGCCGGCCAGACAACGACTCGCTCGTGGGGGCGGCCCCGAGCCAACGACTTTCTCCTTTTTTCCGCGGCGAGGGAATACAAATGCCAGCGAATAGAACTGTGAGGGGAGGGAGAAAGTTTTGGGTTGCGGCGCGTATAGTGTGGCCTCTGTCGATATATAAGGTACGGAAGGGTAAAAATTGGAAGTTCGTGGAGTAATTTTGATGTGGGCGCAGGTGGTTACATTTGATAGAAATTTTTGGGGCGTGGTTAGGTTCGTTAAAAGTTTCTATTCGCCGCGTGCTCTACGTAAAATATAGGGTAACAATAAAATCGTGGAAACAGTTTATAGTGCGAAATTAAATTTCCATTTCCGCATTATATATAAGCTCGCGGCTGATGCTGAATCGGCTCGTTTCTCGCTAATTTGCATTATGAGTTTCATATAATATACTGTATAATTAAACGCCCAGGTTTTATGACTATTATAATATACAAGTGACTGTTTTACTTTAGAACCGACTACGCTAATAACCTTTAATATACAACTCACCAGCCAGAAATCAAATACACCCAATTGTCAAAACCGCCGCGCGACCATTTACCTTTCTCCTCCTCCTCTCACTCTTCCTTCTTTTCTCCCTCCGCAGCGGCGCTTTTTGCACGCCGCGTCGGGCTTTTTTTCTCTCTCTCTCGCTCGCGAAAAAAGGGAAACCGCCGCGCGTTGAAAAGTGCCTCACTCGCGGCGCCGCATTGTCAGTCGGAATTTTTTTTAAAGCCACACCGCTTCTCTCTCTTTGCGGAGAGCACGAGTGCGCTTTTAATTCCCTTTCCGGGGAGGCAAAGCGAGGCTGGAGCGGGTTATTAGCGGAGAGAGGCTCTCTTTTGTTTGCGGTTGATGTTGCGAATTCGTCGCCCCGGTTTCGCTGCTTTGAGAGCGGCACGCGGTTCTTTAATTTGCCGGGTAAGCGATGTGTATTAGGTCTGGCTGATTTATTTGGCCTCTTTTTTGGGGATGTTTTGGTTTGTGTTACGTTACCAGTGGTTGGCGAATTGAAAAAGTCTTTGATACGTACCTGAAACAGAACAGAAAAAAGGAATTGTTAGATTTTTTTTGTTTGTGGATTGTTTTTTAAATTATTTGTTAAATATAGTGATTTTACAGTGTGTGTACGAGTAACTAGTCATGACATTAGCTTGCGGTTACGAAGATATAATTATTACTCTGCGATATACACCGCACGCGTATATTGTTATCATGTCCGCGCAGTAGTATAAAATATATTACCTTGTATTTTGCATGCCATTATATTGTCATTTGACATATTTTATTTTTGTTTTCTCGATAGAGCGCAAGTTCAACATAATGGTAAATAAATCCCAAAATTCAAATTTTAATTATACCTCGTTTCAATAATCTCCACCAAAAACTAAAATTTCAAACACACAGAGCCGCAGCATGTTTAACTAACTCACTATATTACTACATTATCACACTCATAAACTCCTCCACCTATACACACACGCCTCCGAAATAACAGGTTCCCTACTCCCGAAAAACACAACACCGCCGATGCGAACACACGCGTATAGCGCATCGTAAAAAACAAGGAAGCTCGCTAGCTGCAACAGCAACGTTGCGGCGCGGCCCGCAGGTGACGACGAGGCGGAAGCCCGCACACACACACGTACCCGTGTGTAATTGGCGCTATATACACTCGTAGCACGAAAATTGTTATCGGACGCGCGCAGCCGGCTCCGTGCGCACCTGCGCTCGTGAACCGTTGACTCTGCGTGTGTTTTCATTAGCGGAGCCGGAATTTCGGGTTGGGAAATGTGCAGAGGAGGAGGAGACTTTGATTCATCTCAGGTGTGCGGTGGTAGAGTCGAAAGAAAGAGAGAGCGAGAGAGACAGTCGTTTCCGTGCGGTGCGGGAAGTATGCAAATTTTCGGTGAGTGAACAATGATTTGTGGGGGTTCTGTCGTAAATCGGAAAGGAGGTGGAGAAGGAAAGGTTTCGTGTGGCGGAAATGACGGGTAGTAGGGAAATGCGAGAAAGCGTAAGGAAATGTGGAATGTAAAAGTGAGTTAAGGATAGATTGTGTGTTTTCTTGTGTGTTGGCAGCTTTGACTTGTATGTGTTTTTTCTTGATGTTTCTGTGTGTGTACACCCAGAGAAAATTCTTGTAACCGTTACTATAACAGTATCAGACTGCAGTAATGGCACAAACATAAAATATATAGTGACAGTTGCTAGCCTGACTATGAGAAATAGTAAATGATGATATATTTTTAACTATATTTATAAATTCAAATACACATACCATAAATTTTTTGTAAAAACTATTAGAAAATCTTGTTATTTTAAGTATTAGAAACTTACTAGAACAGGTCGCATTCATAGCCAAAATCTTATAGTTATTATCTTTTAAATATTATAGTGTAGGTTCTCCAAAAACACTGTAAATATAACTAGATTTCTGTTTACTATGTGTTAAATTGGTCATTTCTACCGTACGTTTTTCTCTCGGTGTATGTTGTTGAATGTTATGAGATAGTTTCGAAACTTAAAATGTCCAAGTGTAAAAAAAGATTGTGCAAAACCTTACATGAACAAAATGTCTAAAAAGTGAAAATGCTTCTTCTTACATACCTATATACTATAAACAATTTTCTACGCTTCCTCGTGAAAAACTGCAACTTTCCTGCACTTTTTTTACACGTTATTACTTGCCCAATCATTCCCACGAACAAAAAAAAAATTACGTCGATATATGTAACCTCCACAGACCTTACGCAACCTCGCTTCTTTCATCACACGCAAAACCTCTTTATCACCGTCAAAAATGCACCTCGCACAAGAACACGCAATTAAACGCGTGACTCATCACCGGTCCTCCCGAAATTTTTCCTCCGCTAATAACAGGCCCGTGGCTACCGTCCGCAAGAATGTATATATATATCCCTTCAAAGAAACGGCGGACCTTGAGAACGGCGCACGCTGCGCTTAAGAAGAGACGTATATTCCAGAAAGAAGCAATTGAGATTTCGAGCCCGATGCGACCTGTTTGGACACCCGCTGCGAGCCGGGCCCTAAGTTATATACGTAGCGTCTCTTTCCGTCCCGCTAATTACGCGCGAGTGATAATTTATTCGTGACCGAGCTGCGACAGGTTGTTCTTTTTTTTTGCACACACATAAATTATCGATGTTTTTTCGACCCCTCAAATATATATATATACACGTATATATTCGTGAAAATAATTGCCGCGAGTGTGCTATATAACAGGGAAGGGCCTCGGCTTACCTCGAGAGAGCGAGCTGCGTATCCGATATAAAGATAACGGAGAAGCGAGGGAAAAGCGCGCGGAAAATAGAGATATGAGGGTCTGGAAAGAGTCGGCGGGCAGCAGCAGCTCTCGAGTGAGGGAGTGACGAAGGATTTAGGGGATTTTCTCTCGGCCTGCTGGCTATTTTCTCGCGTTCTCCCGCGTAGTTCTGGGAAAAAGCTTCTTCTCTTGAGCTCTCTCTCTCTCGTCCCGCACGGAAAATGCAGTTGCGCCGCTATGCTACAGCTCGCTCTAAGGCGAGCTCGCGCGATTGAATTTTATACTCGCTGACGCGCGCTGTGGAGCTGATATACGGGTTTTAAGCTGTATGATTTATATAGTTTGGTAGAATAATAATTGCTTGTTTGATATATTCGTTCATTGTACAATAACAATCTAAATGGAAAATAGAGGCAAAATAAAATTTCCAATCACCATTGAAAACTGTATATACACATACGGTGTCTGACAAAACGAAAATTTCGCATTCGCCGAAAAACCCATCGAACCGCGCATCTATACACAAAACACAACCGCGCTCTTTCAACGCCCGCGTATATGTATACATAAAGAGAAGAGCCGCGTGAAATCCGGCACCCAAAAACTTTTCCCCTCCGCACACAAACCAGCAGCGCTGGCGTATTTGCGCCGCACTATCTGCAGCTCGCCATCTTCGCCGAAGAAGTTTCGTCGCTCTCGCTCGAGTAAGTCTGTTTGCTTTCGGACAACGACGGCGGCGGTGCCGAAAAGTTAAATGAAACCTATAGGCGTGTCCCGTGTTATCAGCCGATATATATATATATATTCTACAACACACAACTCAGGTGCGAGAGAGAGAGAAGTATGTCTACGCACGCACAGTGAAAAAGAAAAAGTACTTTCGCCTTTATTTTCTCGCTCGTTGGCTTCTCGGACGCCTGCGCGCGCGCGCTTCCGGCCGCCAGCTGCGGGACGACGTATAACGCAACGTGAGCCGAGGGGGGCGCCCCCGCCAAAGACGGAGGGAGGGAGAAAATTCGGGAGTTACGGTGTGCGACGATAGAGGTGTTGTGTTTTTGAAGGTTATTGCGCAGCGTTCGTTTTTAGAATGGTGTTGCTGGGGGGGACGTGGATGTGCGAGTTGTTGGGGGAGAGTGTCGCGCGGGAGTGACTCTGTGGATTAGATGTGGGTGAATGAAGGTTTTCTTGTAGTTTATAGGGAGGGTTGAATGCGGCATAAACGGGCGTTCTAATGTGGAGCTGTAACTTGAATTTTTTAGTGTCAAAGTGTAGAACGGTGTGTAAAAGTTTGATTATAGTTGTATTAATTGAAGTGCGTTGCCTGGTAGAAAATTAATCATATTTTATAGATAACGTGTTAATTAAATGGAAGCATTTCGAGCAAAACTCATAATGCAAAAATAATATAATTTATCTAAAGGTTCTACTGTTACTTAAAATACATATTTTGTGAAGTGTAAATGCGATAATTTATACTTCGGATTGGTACATAATTATGAAATACAAGTATGTTCGTTTTTAGCCTGAAAGTTAACTGAAAAATAGCTAGCTTCTGGTTAACATTTCTACCAAGGTAATACACACGGAGAAAAATTTATTTGTAAACTTTTTTTTATAAGAAAATTTGTTATTCCTATAGTAGCGCTGGGACACACTCGACATGTAGGATTTTTACTGTTTTAAATAGTAATTTTTATGATTTTCGTAGCAAATTTTACTTTTTAAATCTAACTTTTATTATTTTTTGTAGCAAATTTTACTATTTGAAATAGTAATTTTTATTATTTTTGCAGCAGTCATAAAAAGTACTATTTCAAATAGTAAAATTTGCTACAAAAATAATAAAAATTATTGTTTAAAACGTAAAATTTACTACGAAAATCATAAAAATTACTTTTTAAAACAGTAAAAATCCTACATGTCGAGTGTGTCCCAGCGCTACTACAGAAATAACAAATTTTCTTATAAAAAGAGTAAAGTTTACACATAAATTTTTCTCCGTGCAGAAATGAATTCAGCCACCAAGCCAGTACACTCAAATAACCAATACAGCCATTTTCCAGGTCCTTTATTAGCACGCTTCTAACGTCAGAATTTCACCTATACCCAACCCTACATACTCACCCCACCAAACACCACCATTTCGCAGATTTACACACGCACACAGCATTCCTCAAAATTCCAGCGAGCTAGAATTAGCAGACAACGATCCGCAGCGGCGCGACAATTCCCGCTCTTTCTCTCTCTCTCCTACACGCCGGCGGCGCGGCGGGGCTGTGTCTCATTGTGCCGCGGCTTTTTTGCCGTCGCGGGCATTTAACCGCGCGTGAAACTAAGCGCACAAAGGCCTGTGTGCACGCTGCGCAGAGGCAAATAAAAGAGCGCGAGCGGAAGCAAGAGAGAAAGCAAGTGAGCGCTTACTCTCTTTTGCCTCTGGAGAGTCCTTTTCATTATTATATTTGGTTTGACAGAGGGAGCGCCGAAAATTCGCTTGATTTTAACGCGGTTACGGTTTTGGCAATTATATATAGCGAACGGTCAAAGTGAGGATGGACTATAATAAGCCATTACTATCCAGATGAGCATTCCACAAAAGCTTCTATAAGATCCGGTACCCCCTGAAATCGGGAAAAACCACGGACCATCCACGCGCCATTCATCTTTCTCGTTCGGAAATCCCTCGCGAAGGACCTTATGCTCACGCTCCAAAAATAACCAGGGCACGCGCCGGAAAGGAAGAACCTACACAAGGGGAGTAGTAGCAGTAGTAGAAACCACGTGAAATTCCGGCGCGCGCTGCTGCGTCTTTTAATTTTAGACACGCGGCACGTGTTCCATGTCAGATCGTATCGGAGAGACGAGACGTCGTGGCGTTTTCCTTTATCGCGTACATAAGGAAGGGAAAAACGTGTATATATACGTGGTTTGATCAAAGGTGCGGGTCTATTTATAGGACACTCGCGCCGCGCGCGCTTGTTTTAGTGTATATGTGGATAAGGAAGCGACGCGTGGTGATTTATCGGAGTAGGGCTGCATATGCGCGTGGATTAACGTCACGAATTATTAAATTTACGTAATGGGAGATAAGGATCGGGAGGGTAATGCTATATATGGGTGTGTTAATCATTGGAAGAGAGAAAGGTGATGCTGGTGCCGTAGGGATTTTCGAGAGAGAATTATTAATTGTCTTCGAGCTGCGATGTTAATGTATTTATGGAAATGTATATTTAATCTATCTTCGATGCGGTAGGAAAGGAATGGAGTAGGTCAATCGGTTATTGAATTAAGTATGCTTCAAGCTAGCGGCTTGTGGTTTCAGATTTCTAAAACTTTCAATATAAATGGAAATTAATATAATATGGAGTGCAACTGCATGTTCCTCAGGAATTAAGTCCACTTGAGTTGTACTGTCGATCTTCGTAAAGAACCGAGTCACGAATATTCTTGAATTTATACATAACAATCGGTTCTCAAACGTGAGATGAAAAAGGTAATCCCATAATACACACAAACGAAAGTAAATAAAGTAAAATCCATCATCAACTATGCGAGTTCCGGTATTACGTAAACATTTCAGCTCTCGTATTTACAAATCTCTAAATTTACAAAAATAGACAAACCCATCGCGCGAACAAGACACATTATTATACTACCGTACTGCTGTCACTGTCTTCCTATAATACACAATAAACCTGCGTAATACAATATCGAATCACACATCACTCTCGCGCTCGAATCTCGGAGAATCAAACAAACAATTTTTAAAACGCTTGCCGTGGCTCTACGGAAATAAACGACGCGCGGAGCAACAAAAAAGCACTCCAGTAAGATTTAGGCACTCATTCTTTACTCCCCTATAACCTCCGCGTGAAAAATAAGTCGGGCGTAAGAAATTAAATTGACGCGTATAAGAATCGTCACCGCGGGTTATAACGACGATCTTCCTGCGCGCGGCGAGTGTATTTTTATTCCGGCCGCGTGTATTATATATTTACGGGCCATTGTGTGAAAGAGAGAGTGTGTGTGTATAAGTGGATAGTAATTGCTTGTTTTTGTCGGGTTTTAAAGCCGGGCGGCTTTTGAATGAGGATTAGACTGTCCTTTTTGTCGGGGCTATGCGGCGGAAAAAAGTATGGAAAGTTACCGTGTACACCGGCGATGTAAATCGCTTTTAAAAAGGCACGTCTCGCGATATATATAAGTTAATTGAGTCGACAGCAGGCGCTAAAATTAATGTGGGTATACACACGAGAACCCGCTAAACATATAAATGATTATCGTATATAACGATTGCTGTTTATATATACACACACGTACACGTGCGCGGCTGACCCAATTCTCAATCTATTCCCGGCCGTTAATAACCAATCGCGCGGCGCAGAAAACGGCGAAAAATTATTTTTAATCAAAGCTACCATCATCATCATCATCGTCGTCGATAGAAAACCAGTTTCCCCCGCTTTAATTACACTTCCAGCGAGCATTCGCGCTCGGATTTAATTAATTTACCGTCAATAATGCGCCTCTTAATTTCGCCGGTAAATTAATCGTTACGTAACGCGGCACTTTTCGCAACAACGGCGCGGATTATATCTCTTCTCCGGCTGCGTTTTTCATTTTCTCCGCACGCGACTAGTAAAACCGGCTTTGTTTATTTATACACGTTTAATTTCAAAATAATCTATGCGTAAATTTTCGAGTTTTACTGCCATCCGCCGCTAACTAAGCGGCCGTTTTCGTTGTCAAATCTGTTTTATACATCCGCCGCGCGAGATTATAGCGAAATAATTAGATAATCGCGCGTACGTGTATGCGAATAGTGTCGTGTGCGTTTACAAATTTCCGAATTTATCGAGCGCTGCGGTGTGTGTGTGTGTGTACAACAGCGACATGACAAACGAGACTCTCTGTCTTTCCGGAAACCTTCTTCTTCTTCTTTTTTCTCGTCCGTCGCGCTCTCTCTCTTGTACGTACACCGTCAGTTATAATAAAAAAGCCCGGGCACCCGCGCGAAGATATTTTCGAGGCGGTGACTTGTATAGTTTTCTTATATACGCCTCGCTGCCGAACAAAGCGCCGTTGTTGTTGTCTTAGTCTTTTCATTACAGAGCCTGTCGTTCGCGCTCGAAATAATAAATTGTTCGTTTGTGTTTCTTAGATTTTTACCGGTGTGTCGTTCTGTCGGAGAGAAGAGCCTCGGCGTGTTTGCGTTTATATAATGATTTTTTTTCTCTCTCTTGAGGTGTGAAGCGAAGTGTCAAACGGTTTCAGATGTGTCAAAGAGCAGACGTTATTTCGTTTGATATATTTTTAACCGGTGTATTGTCAGGAAAATTATTTGAAACGTTATGATTTATCTATTTTAATCGACTCTTTTTCATTTCACTCTGTAGATATTGTTTAAATATATTGAACAAAATTGAATTATATAATATTATTCAATCCAAGTGAATTCTTTTTATTTAAAAACATAAGTTGTATCTACGCGCTCCTCTGCCCCTCCAACGCAAATTATAAAACTAAAAGAAAAATAATTTCTTTTTAAACTTTACTGCATTCCAGCTATATACGAGTCAACTTACCTCGACACGCAAATTAAACCAATTTTACAAAAAATATAATCCACCTCATGTGCTTTTGACCTCTCTTTCTCACTTACTTTGCACTTTCTAACCTATACACAGCATATCTGTGACGCTTCCTTTTTCTTCTTCATTTCACCTCTCCTATAAGACAATCGCCTGCAGCGCACTAATGACATAATATATGCGCGCGTATCGCACGCGATCGCCGCAGCAAAGAGAGTTTTCGGCATGACGCAAGTATATATATAATGAATGGCGCGTATTGTGCGCGCTCCGAAAACAGATCAGCTTTTTGTATGCACGCGTGCGTATATCATCATGCGATATTTATAATATTACGCGACATTTTTGCGTTTATAAGGGAGAATGGGGAGTATTCATCGTTCGCTGTCCACGCGGCTTGTTAAGATGAGTCGCGGAGTATAGAGAGGAGAAAGAGGAAAAAAAAAACATTCGCGCTTAATCGGCCGTACGTGCGCGATTCCGCGGGCGCAATTGAGAGAGAGAGAGATGCCAGCGTAATTGTCGCTCGCTGCGCGATGACGTCGACGGCGGTTATGAGAGATAGGGAGCTACGAGGAGAGAAATTTTTGTGTCGTAGAAAATGAAGCGTTTTGGCTTGATTTGTGAGAATTTCTATATGCACACGTTATATTTTATTTCTTTATCGTATATTTCTTCTCTTATCAATTTTTTTTAACGTCGTTCAATTTAATTAAAAAAAAAAATTAATACGACAGAAGATACGTGGAAAAGATTTTTCAGTCTCGAGAACGTCTTCCTTCTTTATACGCTTATCTAAACCCTTTCCAGATCTCCATGCCGCATTACACAAGTCGCCTTTACAGTACACACACGTTTCTTCTTTTCGAGACTTATATTACCGGTTATACACACCAAGAGCTGCTGCTGTGCCAGATTCCAAGATTACGCGCATTTTTTTTTCGGAACCATTACGTAAAAAGAGCCTACTCAGAACAAAGAATCTTAATTTCGACTTTATAACACGCGCGTCGGAGGATACAATCAAGAGAAGCTCTTACAACTCGCGTTGCGGCTATAATTGCGCGGAACTAGGTTATTTCGCAACCTTGGCCATTAATTAGCGTGCGCGCGATACAAAAGTAAATACTTATTAAAAGTGTCAATGAGCTTATGTCCGCGTATATTCCCAAAACCGGTCAAAATCTTTTTTTGAAGGCACATCTTCCGGCAAAAAAGCCCTTTTCTTTAAACCTCAGCCATTTAGCCCAGAACCGATCTACTTAAAGTTTCAAAAAAGAAATTGAAACTAGAAAGAAAGAGCTTTCATTCCCTTTTTTTAAAATTAAAAAATGTCGATTCCTTCAAAAGTTATAAGGGTTTGAAGTTGAACGTCGAAAAGGCATAAAAATGCATAAATCGCAGAAATCGGCATCACCGACTTTGGGAGCATTTTTATGCCTTTTCGACGTTCAACTTCAAACCCTTTTATAACTTTTGAAGGAATCGATATTTTTTAATTTTCAAAAAAAGGGAATGAAAGCTCTTTCTTTTTAGTTTCAATTTCTTTTTTGAAAGTTTAAGTGGATCGGTTCTGGGCTAAATGGCTGAGGTTTAAAGAAAAGGGTTTTTTTGCCATTTTCTTGAAAAATTTCTACCTTTGAAAAAAATGTGAGACAAAGACGTTTTTAATTGTACACGATGTCCGCCTTATATTTTGTGACATAAGAAAAGTTGAAATTCTTTTCTGGATTTCCTCATACATATATTATACTCTTTTCATAATATCGTTATTATATCAAACGACTTCGCGTCTCGCTATACCAAGAGAGCGCGAGGCGTTTAAACTTTTCATTGTTAAAACTTTTTCATCCTCCCGACTTCTCCACTCGCTCGCTTCCCGAGTATATAAATCTTAATTTCGCATAGCTCCTCCTCGAGAAAATTTCGCTCCTCAGAAACTTCAGCGCCGATTATTATTCCGCAAGTCAGTCGTATATAGCAACAATACGGAATTCCGCATAAAAAAAAGCATAATCATACGCGCACAGATGCGCGAACTCTAAAAGAAATCTCTCGCGCATGCAAAGCGTGCGCGCATAATGCGACGAGAAAAAGACGCGCACGAGCCTCTCGGACTTTTCAGAGGAAGCCGCCGCAGCGTCCCGTCATATGGCGGCATATGTCGCCGTTTCTCGTGAGCGCATGCAGGGAGGAAGTTTCCGGAGGGGGAAACGAACTCGGACGTGTACGTGTGTGTGTGTGTGGGGAACAGAGGAAAACGGCGCCGTGTGCGTGTGATGTGGATACGGAGAATGTGACGGGTGAGGATTGCGTAATGAGGTTTGAGGATTCGAATGTGGAACGAACGTCGCTCGAGGGTATGCTAAAGTATGTGAACGTGTGTATTGGTTGATTGGTGTGGGACGAACGTGACGGTATCGCGTAAACATTTATTATATCCGCGCTATGTGTGCCGCTTTGTATTCTTTCTTCCCGCGATTTTTTGCCGTTCTCGCACGCTTCTTTGAAGCTTATAAATACGCGAACGTGGCATTGGAAAAACTTCCTTGGAATCGTGCAACTCTCCTTTTTCACTTTAACGTAAATGTATAAAATATTCCCAATTCCTCCTTTTTCCACAACCCGCCTCTCTGTGACAATCAGCGTTTCGTCAGCCCGGCGAATCGGCCGATAATTAAAATCATAAAACGAACGTATGACGCAGTACTAACGAAGTTTGTGTGTTTGTGTGTGTGTGTGTGTGTGTGTGTATATATATCGCTGGTTGTAAAACTCTCCGCTTAATGAAACTCATACGCACATATATACGCTCCGCGCTGTTTAACCTCGCTTTGTTCTGCAAATTCAATTTTAATCAACCCGCGATATATATCATCCTCTCTCCCCTCCTCATATAATTTATATACCTGAATTTCATTGCACGCACTCCGCGCAAAAACTATCTATATCCCTTATTGAATCAGCGCGTCCGCGACAATGAACGTGCATATAGTTTTTCTTCTTGCACGCGAGGAGAGAGAAAGAGCGAAAGCCGCTTAGGCGTCGCGGTCGACTGCGCCGGACCAATTAAACCCTCGCGTACTATAGCGCTAGTCTGGATTCCGAGCAGTGCGGTGGTCTTGAAATCGGCGATCTGCTGTGGAATCGATCGATCTCGAATCCCCCCCCCCCCCCCTTTTTTTAGACGGAGAGAGAGAAAGGGAAGGTTTGTGCAGAGAAAGAGAGGTCAATGGTCACGGTTAGCTAAACGAGGTGGTCAATGGGAACTTGTTTCGTTGAACTGTGAATAGTATTTTTTTTTTTTATATAACGTGGAAAAAATGTATTGCTCAGCGTGGACGAGTGATTGATTAAACGTGGTTTTATACAATTTTCGGCATTGTTGGAAAAGTGTTTCCTTTGTTTTAGGTAGGTATATACGTCTTCACTGGAAACTGGACAGGTTGTGCGCTTTCGTTAAAGATTCAAAGCGCCAACCGAACTCGCATAAACAAGTGACTCACTCTCTTTACAACGCGTTCCGTTGGTTTCGTTTTTTACACTACGCAAACTAGTACATACATTTACAAATCTATACTCAAGTAAAATACTTATTATCCGTAAAAGAAAAAAATCTAAGCAAAACTACGTAAAATCATACAATCGTATATACCAATCTATTAATAACTTTCAACTTTCGACGCCCCCATCTACGCACACATACTTCGACATCCCCATAAAACTGCAACCGCACGCACTTCATCCCAGCCTGCGCGCATTCCCTTCCGCCACGTATATATACAATTTCTCCCTACTGCTTACTGCACAACATAAAAATACACGCTGAGAGCGAGGCTTTTTCGCGCGCTCATGCGACACCTCGAAAACTTGGCGCGCGCTTTCTCCTGCGGCTTCTCTCTCTCTCTCTCTAACCTCGAAAAAAAAGAGCCGCGAGAGAGTGTGGGTACTGTGACCCGAGAGAGTATCAGTGTGTAAAACGCTCGGTTCTCCGCCCATAATAGGCGCTCGACGGCGCGCTTTTATGTATATATTCGCGCGATCTCGCGGTGATTTTTAACGGGCGAGTGAGATCGGTCGAGCGTCGGCTATGTGGATCAAGGTCTTGGAGTATATAATGTATGCAATATAAATATAGTTAAAATCATGTATATTACTCCGCTTAGTTTTTTCTTCAAGGTGCATATATATAATTCACCTCTCCACAAAACCGGCAAATTACGGTAACCTCGCGTATAGATCGGCAGCAGCAACCCGTCGGTACACAAACACTCGCCTCTCTCATCCCTTCTCCATCATGAATTAATCATATGCGGCCCCTCGTCGTTATTATTTCTGCGCTCAAGGTATTATATCTCCCTCAACCGCCTGTTTATACACGACGATGCGAAACTTTCACGGGGACAAATACAAATCGGATCGACCGATCCCCGAAAAATTCACTTCCCGCCGTAACCGAACGCATCCGCATACACTCGACGCCACGGTTAATTCCTCTCGCTCGCGAGATCGAAAGAGAAAGTAGCAGGCGAGCGCTGCGGTCGCCGGGTAGATAAAAGCCGATCGACCGGTCGACCGGCTAATCAACGGAGCGAGGAGAGAGACGGACGTGCGGGCTCGGGTTACGCGGAGAGAGAAAAGGAGCTTCCTATGCGGAGGTGTATGTATATATGGTGCCGATTCTTCGTCGGCTGGAAAATTGCGGTTTTCCACGTCAAGGGCTGCTATGTGGAGGATATGTATGTATGTAGATTTTTAAAGACGAGAGAGTGAGGGAAAAATGGTTTTTTATAGGTGTGATAGAAATTTTTAGTGCGGTGGGGCCGCAGTCGTTGTAAGCAACGAGGTGTAAATATTGCAAAATGAAGGTTGTATAGTTGACTTTATTAAAATCGGTAAGTATTATTATATAATTATGATATTATAGCAAACTAATATCCTTATTCTAACATAAAATGTTCTCTATAATTATACATCACAGATATAATATCAGCACGATTACGGATCCCTAAATCGCTTCCCAGCAACTCTCTCTATACAATCATTGCTCCCACCAATTACACAACTATAACCATCACAACAATATTTTACACTCCAATCACTTCCTAGCAAAACCTCTCCGGGACTCATTCAACCGCGACCCTAATATCACACCGCCTCCCATACCTTCTTGCTCCATCAACCCCGATGCTTCCCAACTATACTCCTTCGAAAAGAAACTTCTTCTCCTTCTCCCTGTATATACACACGCTTCCTCGGAAACGCCGCCGCGAAAAATTCCCCCGAGGGTGAACGCATCGTACCTGCGAGGAGCAAGTCAGCTGTCCCGCTGTTGCACGCGAGCGAGCGTTGCGCGCGCCTCTCTCCCCTATATATATACGCACACTGCACGCACTACGAACTGGACACCCCTGGGATAGAATTCCGCGGTTCGAGGGAATAGAAGGGAGAGGAGAAGCCTCAGCTGTTTGCCCCCGCTCGCGCGCGCGCGCGCGTGGAAGCCTTATAGAGATATACTTTTACGCTCCGCCTTTATCTTTCCTTCCCTTTTCTTATATAGGTGTATATATATATATATACAGCACGCAATGCTCGCGCTCTTTCTTCGCGCCGTTCTCTGTTCCTTTACCTTTTTTTTCCATCGCTTATTTCGTATGTATACATAGCTCGGTTCATCGGCGAACCGTGTGCAGTCGATTTCGCCCGCGCCGTTTTATCGTTTTCCCATGGTTTTTCCTTTATTCCTCTGCGCGCCGATCTCACGTGGAATCTCGTTAGCCATTCGTCACTTATCGCGAGGGTCTTTCTTACACCATAATACTCAAGCGCAGCGCTAATACCAACACCGTTCCTCTGAGAAATAAAAAAAGCACACGCATACGGACACACAATCACCAGCCAATCAGCGAGGAGAGACGCTCGCAGCTCTCGTTCAATCTCATTAAAGCGCGCAGGCGATCGCGTCGTCGTCGCGTCGTGTAACAAATGACGATATGCTAATGAAGCCCTCCTTTTTGCTCTTTCCCTTGCTATATACGTTCGGCTGTATGTGTGCACTGGGCGACGGAAAAAGGAACGCGCGACCGTCTCCGCGCTTCCTTCCTGCCGTTCTTGTTTTTTCTCTCTGCGCGCCGCGGCTCCTCTTCTTGCTCGATTTTCGAGCGCATTGTGCAGCGCGCCGAGGACACGAGGAAAGGAACGTTGTATAAAGAGAGGAAAAAGGAAGGACGAAGCAACGCTGGCGGCACGTGCGCTGCGTCTATATGTGTATTCAGTGCTCACTTCAAAGGGGTTAGCGTGAGGCAAAAGAGGTGAAAAGGCTGAGACAGAGACGAAAAAGTCGCTTCGCGGAATCGCGCGCGTGTGCAGTGGATTTAGCTTGATTTTAATTTTCAGTTATGTTAGAGAGTTAAACGCTGCATAATAATCTCGGCAAAAAGTTCGCTCGTGAAAATTGCCCGTTACGAAAGTATATATAAACATTCCTTCCCCGCGGGGTACGGGAGAGGAAAAGCGCAACTTTTTCGTAACTTCGGTTAATTTAAAATGCAAAAGTGGTTACAAATTTCTGGGGGAAAAGAAAATGCCAAACAAGGTTTGCGTAATAGATGCAACCGCGGTTCCCAAAAACATTTACTAAACGAATTTTTCCCGAAAATCGACGCCACGAAAGACAAAAAAAGCCGTTATATATGCAACGCGAATAAAAAAAGGAAATGAAACACCCCAAACGTAGCGAGATGGAACGAGCCGCGTGCGCATGCGCTTGCTTTTAATTGCCGATCCGCGTTGGCGAGCAGCTAGTCCGCGTGCGGAAGTCCGTTATTTACTTGTACCTACTGCGCGCGCTCGTGGATCGTGTTTGTATAAATATATATACATATATACCCCTGAAACGCAAAAAGCCACGGAGAAGAAGACGTTTTTCGGTATATATATATATACATCAGGGCTTAATTGGCGCGCGGCTTTACGCTCTGTATTTTTTCCCGTGCTAGTTTTATTTATTCGATCGGAAATTGGAGTGAATTTTAATCCTACCGGACGATGGTATTTGGGTTTCCACATATTTGAAATTAAAATTATAAGTAAAGTGGGGGGATTACGTTTTTCGTGTGTACATGTAGATAGCATCGACTGTTAATCCTCTTTCGAATTTACAAGTGTGCTGCGGAGCTTATGAATTATTTCCGCGCGTCTCGTTTATCGAAATGAAAGCGGTTAATATTTTAGTTGTGCGTTGCGCGAAACAACAGAACATCGGCCTGAACCTTAATCAATCGAATTGGAACTGGACTCGATATATTTTACATTGCCTCGCGTTTATCTTTCGGGACGAATAATTCAAGAGCTATTGTGTACAAGGCATTAATTTATACGCGTTTCACGCTTAGCGTTATATACATTCTACATGTACGTAAAGAATAACAGCTTATTACAGCTGTAATGGAAAATTAATCTTTCCAATTTTCTCCTTAACCGTCCTAATCATCACTTTACTTTTTCACTTCTTTTGTCATTCAACCGCTTTCCCTCTGCTGTACTACAGACACATTACTCAGGATAAAAAACACTAATCTCAAAAACAATCCCAAAAACGGCCGCTTCGACTACATTCTTTCACTCTTCACCTACGAACCACTTCGGTGATATTTCGGAGCGCCTCGACTGTAAGCGAGCGCAGCGGACAAGAAGGGGCCTCACGCAGCCTCCGCTCGCTCGCTCGCTCGCGCCTTTCCCACGGGCAGGTAAGTACACGAGGCACGCCTCGCTCGAGGTGAGCACACACAGAGAGGTTCTTCTTTTTTTTCTCTCTCCGTGTGCGTGTGTGTGTGTAGGGATGCATGATGTGATAGTAAGTAGCGAGACGCGAGATGTAATTAAGCGGAGAGAGGGGTATTTTTTTTTCGGAGCTGACGACGGTGATTAGGAGAAGAGTGTGCACGGTGAGCATCGATATGGGTGAGATGCGGATGGATGGATGATGGAGAAGGTAAAGGGGGGGGGGGAAGTCGATTATTATAATGTAGTTAATTTTCTCATTAGATATTCATTTAGAAATCAATGACTAAACTTTAAAAGACGCTATATGTGCGCTTATCGACCAACCATATACGAAGGAATCTTTAAAGAAGAAAAAAAATCTCTCTTACGTACACACACACATACGTATTCTACGCACTTCACTCGGCAAACTTCCTCTCTCTCGCTCGCGCCTAAACATAATATGTACGCTCGCACGCGGGTCTCGAGACAGAGAGAGAAAGAGCGCGCGCGGTACTCCGAGAATAGATCAAAACGGCGCGTTATACGCGCTCGCCTCTCCCTTTTTCATTTACTCTGCACTTTCGTTCGCGCACGCGAGGAGTAGCGCGTGCTGCACGGAAAACTCGTTTTTCCCTCCTTCGCGCGCCGCGCCGAGAGGACTGGCCGTGTGTGTAGATACGTAATAAGAGTATTTTCACGCAGATGCGCGGGAATTCGACTGCTTTTTTGTTTAAATAATTCGGTAGAATAGTAATAATAATAATGTATTTATTATATGCGCTGTCGTCGGGTTTATGATAAAGCAGTATCAGAGACGCTAGGAGGGCACCTGTTCGAGTGATAAGCGCGAGCCTATATACACACGGATAAGGAGATAAGCTGTGCGCGGTGCGCGCGATAAAAGAGCAGCCGCGATGTATAATCGACGGTAAACGAAAACTGCTTAGAATCGCGGTGTGAAATTTCAGGCCGCCCGCTGATTAGCGGGAACGCAGCTCTTCCCCCTTTTAGACGACACACATATATATATATAGTACTGTTAGAGCGCTCGTTAGAGACTTCAAACAGACGACAACTGTGTTCTCTCCACAGCGTATTATATACACTGACGATTCTTCTTAAAATCGATGGCATTCCCATCGACCGACCGATCAAAAAGCAACGCGAGCACTAGCTCTACGAAAAAAAAAACACGAGTCGTATAAACGAATTTCAACAACTCGTGGCTTACACTACATCCGATCCGGTTCTATATACGATTCAGCCCTGTACGTCGCATCAGAGAAGTATACCGCGCGCATGGCTCCTTTGTGCTCCAATCGACCGTGAAACTTCGTTCCCTCCTATACATCCCCTTATACACACACACACATACACACACGTATATACGCGTGCGATAATATCTCTCTGGCTGCACTTACGGACTGGTATCTTCTTGGGATCGACCTTGCCGATCGCCTCCTCGACCCTGTCAATCCTCATCCTGAGTCTGCCACTCCTCTCGGCGATGCCGGCGAGCTCGGTGGTCAGCTCGGCGAAGACGTCCTCCGCGGCGACGAGCAGCGAGGCCAGTTGCCTGAGGGACGCGGTAAGCGCCCCGTTGGCCACCGCCTCGAGCTCGGCGCCGCAGGGCCAGTCGACGGCCCCAGCTGCCGGCACGTGGCCGCGGCTCAGGTAGCGCGGTTCCACCTTTCGCGCGATGAACGGCATCTCTCTCTCTCTCTCTTTCTTTATATATCTTTTGTCTGGCTATACATATATATATATCCTTATCCTTGAAGATCCATCATGCGGCGAGGCACACTCGAACCCGCGCCTACCAGGGCGCGAGTCCTTCGCCTCCCCGGGGCCATTGATTTATTATTATTATTTATTATTATTTATTTATTTATTTATTTATTTACACACCGCACTCGCGAGAGGTGGTTGAAACACACGGGAGCGGCACGCACACACACACGCGCGCGCTCACGCGACACGACGACTGCACGGCACGACGCTCGTGCGCGGAGTGCTACTGACTGATGAGCGCAGCCGGCCGGCGCTGCTCGCGCGAGTAGGGGCCGATAGCTGGGATCCGTTTGAATCGGCCAATGGGCGCGAAGGCGACGCGCTGCTGGCTGCGGGGACAGACGGAGAGGCATCTGGTGGAGGTGAGAGAGGTGTGGGTAAATTGTGAGTTGCTGGCGGTCGGTAGATTGGTGTGAGTGGGTAAGGTTGGAGGTTGATGGTGTGTGGATAGGGAAAGGACGAATAGATTGGTGATGGCTGGTATCGGGAGTGGGTCCTGCACTGAGAGAAAAAGGTTTGTAAAAATTTACTATACTGTCTGATAAAGCTGTCACAGACTGTACAAACCCAAAAAATTACTGTACTTTGCAGTAAATTTTCCTATATTTCTATCAAAATTTCTTATAAAGTACAGTAATTTTTTGGGGGTTTACAGTCTGTGACAGCTGTATCAGGCAGTACAGTAATTTTTACAAACCTTTTTCTCTCAGTGTGGTTGTGTTTGGGAATGGTATGATTATTGTTGTATGAAACTTTTTTTAAAGAGGATTTTTATGAACGATAATCCTGTTGACGTGAAATAGTCGCAGGCAAAAGGGTTTATTGCTACTAAAATATATACAGTATATTGTTATACGTGGCGCTGGATAGCCTTGCGTTTTAGCTCGAGTTACGAGTTGAATTCAATCATGGTGAATTCATCTATACATGTAATCAATTTATATGTATGAATGTTATAGTGTGTGATTGTACGAACGAATTTAGGTTGCGAGGTATATAATATTTTAATACTTGGCATACATTGATTACTAAATATTGTACTTTAATAACTAATTATACCAGCAACAGTGTTTTGTTCGTTGACTCTTACTCCGTTTTTTAAATGAATCAAATCTGAATTATAAAAATTTGGGTGTATAGTTAAAAAATAAATTACAAGGAGAGTGTCAGAAATCCGGATTACGGATTCGGCTCAAACTTTAGGATATGTTTTTCGACGTAGAAACATGAAGAAAGCTGCAATATTAGACCCTAACCAAAAAAAAATCATATTATGGACATTTTTTGCTTTATTTTGAAAAAATCTTTTAAAAAAGCCTCTTCTTAAAACAGTAATCATTTACTCTAGCGAAGTCTTAAAAACTATTCCAAGAAGAGAAAATAAAACTAGAGAAAATGAAATTTCATTTGCTTTTTTCAGGATTGAAAAATATTCATTCATTCCAATGTTATATGAAAGTTTAAAATGAACTGTTACATGCCTAAAATTCGCTGTCTGAATTCATGAATATTTTGGTGCATTTTCGTTGCTCAATTTTAAACCTTCATAACTTTGGAACGAATCAATATATTTTTCAATTTCGAAAAAAGCAAATTAAAGATCGTTTTCTCTACTTTTATTTTCTCTACATGAAATAGTATATAAGACTTTGCAAGATTAAATGGTTATGGTTTTAAGAAAAGGCCTTTATAAAAGATTTTTTCAAAATAAAGCCAAAAATCTCCAGAACTTAAGTTTTTTTGGAGCTTCAGTGTCTAATATTGCTGCTTTCTTCATGTTTCTACGTCCAAAAACATATCCTAAATTTTTTGCCGAATTCGTGATCCGGATCCCTGACAATCTCCTGGTTAGTATAAAGACATGTTTGTTTATAAAATAAAATAAAATAAAACATTAAATGGGTTTATACGGAAATATTTTTATTTTACTATAAATTATACAATTTCAATTCTATAGGGAACCATTCAACATGTTAAATGTTGTTTTTTGATTAACTTTTTTCAGTATGCATATTTAAATAATCGATAAATTAATAAATACCTTAAACACTATTACAGGCACCATGTTTATACAAAACTTTGTAAAACAATATTACGAGGTTCAACTAATAATTATATTATTATTTATTAAAAAAAAAAAATATTAACAACACTTCTCTTAATCTACTTCCAATCAAATACGATCCATGACATATACGTAAACTAACGTAATACAATAAATGGAAATCGACCTGCTGCACTACCCACACTGAGATGCACTTCTAAACTACAACTGCGCCTGCACAGCCCGGCAACCGTCTCTACTCCCTCGTGTATACCGCCTCGGGCGTTACATTAGTATACACGCGCGCTCGGCTTTAAACACAGCAACAGCAGCAGCGTCATAAACCGGTAGGTAATTGACTCATTGTCTGGCGCTGGATTGCGTAATTGTACCGCGTTCTCGCTCGAGCATCAGAATCATCCAGCGCCAACTTTATCTGTTATACATAGTACAGATATACACTACCACACTGTACCACATCGCATCACACACTTATTTCGGCCTCACTTTAATATACCTCTGCGCACTCGTCACCCTCCACCCCATCCCTCGAAACAGCGCCTCGGCTTCTTTGTTACCACCCACGATCATGACCCCGGTGTCAATCCCATCCTCCGCCAGCATCTTCGCGAGGCTCGCCACGACGACTCTAGCATAGCCGCGGCCGCGGTACCTCTCGACCGTCTGCAGCATGCCGAGGCCGCCCCAGTCGTTCTGCAGCGCCCAGGAGACGAGCTTGTCGGTCGACTTAGTAAACAAGCCGATGCTGCGGTTCAGGGAGATTATGGTGCTGAGGTAGCGCATGGACTTGTCAGGGTGGATTTTGAACTCTTCTCGTGGCCAGAGGTCGAAGATGAGGGTGGCGTGCGCGGGGGTCAGAGGTCGGAGAACCAGGTCCGCTGGGATCCTGTGGAATGTCGGATTATAGAAGTTGTGCAGTACGAGGGTAGTTGAAAATAATAACTTACTTCACGTCAGCTGCAGAGGATTCTTCTCTCGGCTTTATGTAGTTAATCGTGGGTCTGGTATCGAATATTTCCAAATTCTCCCTCTTAGAAACGTGATCCACTGCGCGTGTCATGACGTCGTCGAAGGACTCGTGAATCGCTCTTAGCATCACCGGCTGGGTCCAGTCGATGCGCTTCGTCCTCGTCATGCAGTCGAACAGTAGCTGCTTTGAGTCGACAAATGCGAATGGAACGACGATGTATCCGGGGACCTGTAGAACAAAGATTATCTGTTTTATTGAAATTATAGCGTGCGCATGTCTTATCAGCTAACTGTACTAACGGTTGAGATAGAGACGAACACTCCCGAACTGCAGCCTCCTGGGGGACAGAAGTACTCGCACTCCCAGCTCGGATCTTTGGCCCTCCATTTTATCGAGTTATCCACTAAGTAATAATACTGAAATATCATAATAATAATAATACTTGAATGTATACGCCGCAAAAATATCTCTTACATGCGCAAACGTGGGCCAGTCGCGTCGCAGAGTATCGCGAAGCGATGGCCATTCGCCGACCGGCAGTGGCTGCAGTACGTCATCCGCATCGTTCTTTAAAGACATGCTGTGCGCAACTAAGCTCGTTGCATTCCTTATCTGGTATACTGCGAGCGAAAAACTTTTTTTTCGTATCTGGCTTGCACGCGTGTGAGGATTGATTTTCTTCTCTTGCCTTATTATTGGTATCTCTTTAATGCAATTGATAACTATGTTTTTTTTTTGTGCGGCGTCGGGTTTTATGTAATTCAATTGCAGATATTAACGGGATTCTTATTATCGCATAATAATTCATCGAGTTTAGACTTACTTCACTATTTCTGCTGTATTGATTTATAGCTTTATTTTACCTAATATTTACATTCAACTAGTTATACAGAGTATGACAGCATTTCATTTGCAAATATAAACATATTTAATTATGGTATAAGCAACTTTATGAAGAACAGAGGCAGAAATGTTGTAGGAAAATTTATTAAGTATAATTTATACTATATATTTTATAGCGACGACGGAACATACTTATGCTTGAATTGTAATCACTTTTGCCGTTTTTCTGACCGAGCTCAAATTAAAAAAAAAATCTCTAATATCGTATTTAATGATAAATTTAAATAATTAAGAAATAAAAATTTTTTTATGACGACGACTAAGTTTGATCCAGCGATGGCGATCGAAAGCGTTACTTACCTACATGAGATTCTTGAGTAATAAATGTTCAAACTGATATATTTGCTACCTTTTGTTACGAGAGAGAACTTAAATGATAATTTGACGACGATAAATAATTGTGATAATGAAAAAAAAAAACTTGTAATTCATTTTTCATAATATTAGTTACCGCTCAGCTTTAGCGGGAAATGATATTATTTCCCGCTTTGATAGTAGGCAATAATATGATCTTTCACTTTATCGATTTTAAATGTGTGTGTGTGTGTGTGTGTGTGTGTGTATATGTGTGTGTATGTGTGTGTGTGTGTGTGTGTGTGTATGGTGCGTTCCGAAATGAGTTTTTGAGGAAACTTTTGTGGACATCTGGCAACAGTGTAAATATTTCGTCTGATGTATAGTTTCATTAGACATTATTTATTTACTAACCATTGAAGGAAGACCTACACTACGACTAACTACCTCATCAGTTGAGGTTATTAAATAAATGTCTAATGAAACATACGTAATATTTACATTGTTGTTTGATGTATAACTTTCACAAAACCTCACTTCGAAACGCAATCTCAATCAGACACGTGTGCACTTTGACGTGCGCAAAAAGTACTAATGGCGTCATAATTTGTACTATGTTGCGTAGCAAAATTGCTTATGATCAGATGGCGATTTTAAAAGTAAAACTTTTTCCTATGTTTATAGTAATTTGAACTACATTACAAAATAAAATTTATACTGTATACAAATAAAAATAATTAGAATCTGTTTGAAATATATACTAAAACTAAATTTTTTTACTATGTAACGTAATAAATTTTTATCACAGTGATAACAATAATTTTCGTCAATTTGCTCATAATAAATTTTGCTACTATTTCTCCCAGTGAACTTCTATGCAAAACAATAAGTCATTCGATTCAACACTCGTCTTTCAACAATATCACGAAAACCCTCAACTTCTCACACCCCCAACTTCTACATTACTTCTTTCTATCCTCTTGTAGCCGTTCGTTACGTTGTTACACGCGCAGACGCTATTTGCAGTCCGCCCCTGCCGTCGGGCACGACGCCGTTGTTCTTGACACACAGTAGGCTGCTAGTGCTGATGCTCAGAGATGAACTTTGTAAATGAGAGCCAGCTGTCGCTAGTGGCGGTTAAGGATGGGAGCTGACCGCCGTAGGTGTATATACCGTCAAGTTTGTTGACGTAGCGCGTTGCTCGGCTTGTTCGCGTATAGTAAGTAGAATGGAAGAGATGAAATGGAGAGTTTAAGTATGGTAATTATTTCTTAATGACGAGGTAAGCAGTTATTGCTCGTAAAGAGTTTCCTGAGGCGAAGTTATATGGAATTTATGGTTGCATAAAACATGCATATAACTGAATAATAAATGATGTATTAGATTGGCTTTAAAAACCATGTTAATGTTATTTTGTGTTGGAGCATTCGCTCTGAATGTTTAAATAAAGTCTTGAAAAGTTGAGTAGTAATATTGGTATTATTAAAATCACTGAATGTTTACTTTAATACATGTAAGTTCATCATTTTTTCAGGAAGTGATCTGTTAACGACTTATTATATAATTGAAAGATATTAAAGAATGAGTTCTAAAGACATTTAATAAATTCAATGACATCTCAAGATATATATAAATTTAATTTGTGCGTAAGCTTGACATGAATGTAATAAATGATAATCTAAAAATAAAAATGTTTTCTTTATAAATTAATATAGAAAATTTTCATCTCATGAGCAGAAAACTTTTTAAACATGATATTGTGTATGCGAAAAGGTGCTATTAGATACACAAAAAAAACTTCAAGTGCAAAAGGATTACAATATAAAGTGTTAAAACATATTGTGATCGGTCGTTCGAGCTACTGTGCTATTCCCGCTAAGATGTACTTCAAAGCTATATTACAGTTGCGCCTGAATACCCTAGCAACCGGCTCAACACTATTGTGCGTCGAGGAGTAGCGCCGCAGGCGCTACGTAAGTATACTTGCACTCTGCGTAAAAAGCAGCTACTTCGTAAAGCGATAATGCATTCATTATCTTGCATTGAATATCAACTACATCAATCCTATCTTCTGGTAATATTTTGCTACACTACTATAAAAGATCTTAACGCAGGCATTCCCTCGGTAGGTCCCAACTGCCTGCGCCATGCCCAGACTACCTCAGTCGTTCTGTAAAGCCCAGGAGATAAGTTCGTTGGTCACTTGGCGAAGTGTATAACGTTAAAACCAGGCTGAATGCTCACAGCGAGATAGTGTAGGCAGTTTTCAAAATGTTTTTTGTAATACTGGTTTAAATGAACATACGGGTAAAAATTGTAATGTATAATCATTTATTTTAAAAAAATACACTTATAAAAAGAAATTACTATTTTTATTATATTCTTATACATAACAATTCTCGCTTGCTTTATTTTACCTACACTAAACTTACAATTAAGTACTTAAAGAGTATAAAAATAGCATTTCATTTGCAAAAAATTTAAAATAAAATTACATCGAATCAATTTGATAAGACAGCAAGGCATAATGACTGGAGATAGCAGTTATCTTCTACCAGTATCGTAAAAACTCTCATCTTCACTTCACTCTTCATTTTTAATCATCGTATCACTTCATAATCATACTCCCACTTCCTGACTTTCTTCAACTCTTCCACAAAGTACTTCACCTTCTCAATCCACTTGGAAACCCTGGAATCTCACCTATCGGATACGATGGCTTGTACACGCACCCCATCTTGTCATCCTTTAGCCTCTCATTGTCATTGCACGCACATTCGCGAGTCAATTTGCCCTGGTTTGGCAATGCGAAGCAGTACCGCGCGCAGCCGCCGTTATCCTTGGCGCACGGATGTTCGCGAATTGGCTGCTGACGTTCAGAGATGACTTTCGCTGCTGAAAGCCAACTGTCACTGCTGGGGCCTGAGAATAGGACCTGACCGCCGTAGGTGCCGTCGAGTTTGTTGATGTAGTGAGTTGCTTGGCTGAATGGAAGGGAAAAATTGAATAATCTTAGTTTGTTAGAGTATTTGTTTGAAATATTAAAAAAAATCATTGGAAAGCTGAATAACCATATTAGTACTGTTAAAATAGTTATTTTTATATAACTTTTCAGAGATCTTAATGTTAATTTGAGATTCAAAGATGAAAGAGAATATAGAATTATTTTTAATGCTCGGTACATCTCACCTGCTACTAATGTATAACCTTGACCCGTGGACGCTGATCTTGTGAGGATTCTTAACCATTGATACATCGAAATTCGCGATGGTTCCGTTAACCAGGTTCGTATGCACTCGTTCTCGTGCCTCATCGAACCAATAGAACCTATCGTCATCATAATCAATAGCCAGCGCTACCTCACTCATACTGTAATCTCCAGGTAACGCAAGCACGGTCAGGTCATCTCCAGTCGTTGTCAGTTGGCACAACTTCGTTTTCTGGCTAGACTTATCGTACATGATGAAGAACACAAAGCCACGGTGCTGTGCTAAGACTAGCGCGTTAGGTTTTAGTCCGGGATCGAACTTGTAGAGCTCTAGCTGATTTTCGGTATCGCTGAAGTGGTCGGCCTTCTGCACCATGAGCGAAGCGAATTCATCGCTGGCGTTGTATCGAAAGTAGTAGATCTGATTGCCGATCCAGTCGACGGCGGGGGAGAGGATAATTTGTTCCGTGAGGTAGCCGAGCTGCATTTGTGAAGTGCCGTTGGAGTTTAGGTCTATCCGGTACAGCCCATGGTCGTCACTGTAGACAAGGTAATTTCGACGAGCGTCGAAATCCACCTCGATGATGTTTTTCTCCTGGAGGATCGTCAGCTGCATTGATCGAGGTACAATTGCCTCTGCGGAAGTCTTCAATACTTTGCCCCTCACGTAGTTGTCTTTCAGGTACACTAGATACTCGCTTGCAGGTTCGCAGCTACTGTCATTTTTGCCATTCAATGTCCAGCCTACAGTGCAAGCACAGGTATGCTCCATATAACCTGGTAAACAAAAGTGCTCGCAGCCACCGTTATTCTTGCTACATACTGTTTTAGATTCCGGTAAGTACCCCGGCTCGTAGACTTTCAACTTTTGCACGTCGTTCAAGTTGAGACCATCGAAGACCTCGGTCTTGCCGTTGTCAAGGAGATAACTGAATGCGTTTTTAGTGGCCGAATCTTTGCCATTATCTTTATTCTTACATGTAGTGACAATTCCGTCGTGTAATATACCTATGTTCGTTACCAAGCAGCTCACTGGCTTAACAACTGATACTATCTCGTCAATGTAATTGTAACGTGAGATGTGTGTGCTCGTGCCCCAGTAGATCGTGGTATTAGCAAGGTCGACTGTGAACGCACCGATATCCAAATTGTTTTCTTTGACAATTGTCTTGAGGTTGATATCATTCATTTTCGCCATAGATATCTAAAATGGTTATAAATATTTGAAATTTATAAATCGGAAATTTATTCTTATAGGGTAAGTGTCCCGATTTGTGTGCCTGAATCTATTTGTGTGCTTTATCTGCATTTTATATGGAAAGTACACAAATCGGGACACTTACTCTAGTATTAACAAAGAATATTGTATATAGCTAAAGCATTTACCAGTAAGATTAAGAAGAGTTCGAAATGACCCAAGCTTTACTTTTGTCAGTAAGATTTTTATCGTAGATAGATTTTCGAATATGTTATCTTTTACATGCAACATTAAAAGCATACATTTATAACTAATACGAAGTACTATTGTTATTTGTTGCTAGTTATTAAAATAAGTGTTGTTAATTTTGTAAAAATACCTTAAAATTATTTATCTGGGAGTCAACTTATTATTTCCTTAATCACAATTTTTTGCCAACTAATCAGAGCTACTTCATATTACTTCTTAGAAGTATTACAATAAAAAGTAATTTACTTGGTATTATCACGAATTATTGCAACAAGCTTGTTTTGCTACCACTCCACAAAATGTACGATATTCGTGTTCAACTCACCGACTTGGAATGCAAGAGGAAGATCCGACCCCTGTACGGATCGACTGCGATATCCTTCACCCCTTTGATATCCGCCATTAAAATACCATACTTTTGACTCTTCACATCGAAAACATCGATTTTCAAGCCTTGGCTGTCATAGACGTACACGTTCCCGCCAAGTGAATCCACCGCCAGGGCCGTCGCGTACCAGCCCTCACCGGTATACTTGAGGCTTTCGTAATCAGCGGAGGCGGAGACGATTGGATGGCGACTGCCAAGGGCGGAATAGTACACCGTTTGGTTGCCATAATAATCGAATGCAACGATCGTTTCACTAACGTTTGCAACGAGAGGTAAAGTTTTCTTACTCCGGATATCCAATGCCCATATTTTGTTGGTTGACGTGGTGAAGATAATGCCCTCGGAGAAGCTAATGAAAGGAAGCTTGGGTTTTTCAATAATTCCGGGAGTCGAAGACTCCTTCGAGGCTTTAACTGTAAAATATGTTATTTAGTTCACGACTGTGTCGACGTAAGAAGACATAAAAAATAATCGGAAACCTACACTTTATCACAAAATAGATAATTGACCCTATGAGAGCCAGTGCGACGATGGTGGCAAGGACCGAGGATATGACGCAGAACCGCTTTGACTCGCATGCCATTTTTCATAACACACGCTGCCAACGAACAAAAGCGACTGACTCGCGACGTACTACAGTGCCTCGCACTCGCCACTGGACGCTGTTATCAGAGCGCTATATTCGCGGACAGGTGTATCCGCGCGAACTTATAAAAAGTACTGTAGAGATCAGTGATAAGAGGTCATTTCGTCGAGCTAATTAGAAGAAAAGTCATGAGACATATAGTTGGAAAGTCGCTAAAGTGCCTGCAATGAACTTTTCGTAATTGTAATGTAATTCTGAATGCATTGGTATATCCGGAGTGTCTCCGAGAAAAGTGAATGACAGAGGCCATTGATAAGAATTAATAAAAGCGGAGTAAGATAAGGGAAAAGTACATAAATATCGGTAAATACGTATAGTTGAAAATTGATTCCGATATTTCTTTGAAGTATCTGAAATGAACGTAGCTTATCGAAAGTCTAATAGCAAACATTTCTAAATTCTTGCATTCTGAAACGCAATATACCACACATAATGTCTCATACCGTATAAGTTAAAAGATTATAGCGAGTCATTCATAATATCACTGTCTGGTTGCAATCAACGCCCTTTGTTTTCAACTGTAATTGAAAGGACGATGTAGCCGGAAACCTACAAAAAGATTTACGGAAAATTATCTGTTTTATCATTCGTCGGTAGACATGATTCTCAGCCGTTAATGGCGAGATCATAGTAAGAGAACTACCTGACGCAAACTTTATCAGCGTTATTGATGCTAATGGGGGGAGGTGTTTTATCAAAATGGTAAAATGTTAGATGGATATTTTCTCAGAAAGGTAAAAAAACCAATTAGAATATCTTATGATAGAAGGGTAAATTTTCCGAATGTTTACAAATGTATAATATATAAAAATTCGAAAAAATTTAGCAAGAAGGCCATAATATTGTCATTAACTTATTTTTATATGATATGTCAATTTTTCGAATGCCATTTCTACCTAACGATTAAATTGTAGAAAATGCAGTGATTCAGAAAAGCTAAAATGTCGACAAATGAGCTGAAAATCGTATAGGAATGAACGTTTGCGATTTTTCGGAATTTTATTTTTCTAGTAAAAAGTATTTTTCTTACTCGCCCACCCGAAAGTACGTACTTTCGGCCCGCATCTCCGGGCCGAAAGAGAAACTTTCGCATCCTATTTTAGACCAACCGCGCGCTCTGATTGGCTGCCGAAATTTCCTGACCCGCGGCGCTTGAGCGCCCGCGCGCATGTCTGACGAAAGATGTTTGTGCGGTGTGAAGGTTAGACACGTACGAAATAAACAGAGGAAAGTGCACAGGTGATGACAAAAAAGAGTTAAATGAAATAAAAAGTGGTGTTGTTTGATCGTGGTCATTGTTTTTTCCTCTTGTTTCCTACACGTACTTTCGAGTCGTGTAGAAACAATTAAGTAAACGTACGGACGGAAGCGTTCGAAGAAATATGTTTGTGTGGTGTGAAGGTTAGACACGTACGAAATAGACAGAGGAAAGTACACTTGTGACGAGAAAAAAGAGTTAGTTGAAATAAAGTGGTGTTGTCTTTTTTTAATGAATGTGTTTCTGATGCCCGCCCCGACCAGCAAAACCTCGGCTTCGCCTCGGTCTTGCAAATATCGGGCGGGCATAAAACCATCTGTGTAACAGCGAAAGTAGCACACGGCCAAAAAACCAGCTCTCCACGCCGGGTCGAAAGAAAAAACGGTCGGTAATATCGACTGAGCTACCCAAAGCGGCCGACAGAGGCAGTACTATCGAGCGGGTCGAAAGAAAAACTAACACTCAAACGTCTCAAACACAGCTAGCAGACGACAACGCAATTTTATCAATTATTTAACAATTACAGAACGTACTTTCGGCCGGGGAGTAAGAAAAATAGTATACAATACTTGGACCGGAAATTGGATGCCCTGGCCGTGCGTCATGACGCCCTCGGCTTCGCCTCGGGCGTCATACCACGCACGGCCCGGAAATCCAATTTCCGGCCCACGTATCGTAATGTACTATTTATAATTTCATGCAATCTGTTTTCAATTTTTACAGACGCAAATTTTTCTGATATTTTCTTTTCGAAAAAAATTCCTTGTGTGTTCTAAATAACTCCTGTTCGGAATCAACAGTATCGGATTCGAAAAATAATTTAAACGATAGTATATTTTCTGAAAAAATACCCATCTAACATTTTACCATTCTGATAAAATACCTCCCCCCGTTGCTAATTACTAACATCTGAGATAGAAATGAATATCTCTGAAATGTAACCGTCATTAGGCGCGTAATTCCTCATACTCCCATCTTGAAGCTTTCTCCGACCATTTCAATTATAATTAAAGAATACTCAAATAATAATAATAATAATACTTAAATAGTGCATTACTTTCACATTCAAACGGCTGTAATATACGTAATCTTCAATGGCATTGTTCCTCGGAGAGATACTATTTGTGATTGAAATGCATTAGACTTCTTATCTGCTAGCAATAGGCGTTTTTTACGTAAATCGTTTACGAGAAGTTAAACGACGAAATTATAATTGGTTTTCTTTGGATAACTGATACGTAGACAATAATGATTTTTTTAGCATATGACAATTTCGTGTAATAAAATTGCGAATATTCATGGGGTTTTCGAATACTGGTGTGGTTCCACCGAACGTTAATCTTGTCTAGTTGAATAATTTATGGATCGAATATACTGTTCTCATAAGGCCACCGACAAATTAATTTATTCCCATCTCTACTTTTATGGCCATTTTATAGCCTGAAAAGTGGGGAAAAAGTGGCGTCTGATTCCCTCTTTTACTTTATTCCCGCATTATGCGGGAATAAAGTAAATTAGCGGGAATAAAGTAACATAGTCTAATTTTTTACGTTTATGGTGAATTGGGTTAAAACTAACAAAATTATAACACATAAATACAAAATAACTTTTCAAATCTATGAAATGGCCACAGAGGCGATGGGAATAAAGTACTATATGTAACACGGGACTAAAGTCGATCATTCCCTTGGGTGATCACTGCCCTCGCTTCGCTACGCTCGCTCGGGCAGTTCACTCACCCGCGGGAATAATCTGCGACTTTAGTCCCTTGTTACATAATGTACTATTACAGACAAAAATATTAATATATATTTATGTTTATTTTACAAAAATACATTTACAATTGAGTATAAAGATAATATTGCCGTTACAAATATAAATATGTAGATATAGTAAGAAACAACTTTATAAAACAACGAAGAATATGACGGTGAACAAGTTCAAATCAATCACTCAGTGATTAAAAGTACATCACCATCACAGTAGTTGGCAGTTGATTTTCAAAAATCTTACAAAAAGTCACGTCGCCCTTTTTTCACATTCAAAAATTTCACATATTAACCTTCATTAATCACCTATTCCTATAAACTCAAACCCGGAATTCAACCGCATACGCGAGTCAGGCCGTTCCTGCGGTCGGGCACACCGAAGCAGTACCTCGTGCAGCCGCCGTTGTTCTTGACGCACGGATGGTCTACGCGAATGGGCTGTTGACGTTCAGAGATGACTTTCGCTGCTGAAAGCCAACTGTCGCTGGTGGGGCCTGAGAATAGGACCTGCCCGCCGTAGGTGCCGTCGAGTTTGTTGATGTAGTGAGTTGTTTTGCTGGATAGAGAAGAAGGATTGAAATATACTAGGGTAGATGTCCGTATTAGTGTGGGTTTAAGAAACTCTTCAGTTTTGTCGCATAATAATAGACTATTTAAGTTATCTCAGAGATTCCGGGCAGGTTTATATTGATAATAAAAGTAATAATCTACACGAAACAATTTTTTTTATAGAAAAATATTAATATTTACGAAGTTACAAGCAATATAAAAAAAAATTTTATACGCATTTGTGTGCCCTAGCAGACAACAAAGTACATTTTTGTGTGCCCGTATTAATGTGGGTGTACACGTTTGTGTGCCCCACGTTAGTGTATCTTGACAATATTATCATTGCCAACCAAATTATTTTGTTAACTGTAGTGCATTTATAATCAATTTCTAACCCTTGTTTACATTGAATATTAATTAATTCCAATACGGTAAAAACCGCTGAAGGTCGTCAATGCGATATAAAACAACGTTTGTGCGCAGACAACTTAACCTAACCTTTCTGTTCAAGCACCGATACGAGCATGCTCGTATTGTATTTGTGCACACACAAATCTGGACAAGTCGTTTTTCACTGCCCTATTAGTAGACACCATTAATTAAATATTAAGATCAATTGAAAACCTTTATATTAAGGTTTATTATATAACATAATATTGTTTTATGATGTAATCAATTGTATCCCACATTAAAATTCTTCCGAAACATTATTTAATGTTACTTTTAAAAATGTCATTTCTTAGCAAGTTTGGACAAGGAAACACCGTGACACACCGTAAACCGTGAAACATATTTTTGAAAGTTCTTTTTTAATGTTATTGTAAATGAAAACAAATTAAGTAATTAATTCTATTTAAACTTAATTAACTATACTTTATGAAAAAAAAATATTTTAGTGTTACATTTTTACTCGTTCATTTCTATAAGATATGTTTTAATAATAGGGCACACAAATATGGACAGGCACACTAATACGGACCGCTACCCTATGTAGGATTAAATCGTAGTGAATGATAAATGCGATTTATTTTATTTTGTTACAGTATTTGTTTCAAATATCTAAAAAAATATTGGAGAATAAAGTAGTAACTATATATTCTCTAAGAATAATTCTGTCAGAGACCTTAATGTTAACTTGAGATTCAAAGATAAAAGAGAGCTTTCTTTGATACACGATTTATCTCACCTACTACTGATGTACAACCATGCTCCATGGACGCTGATCCTGACGGGATTCTCAACCATTGACACATCGAAACTCGCGATGGTTCCGTTCACCAGGTTCGTGTGCACTTGTCCGCGTTCCTCATCGAACCAATAGAACCTATCACCATCATAATCAATAGCCAACGCTACCTCACTCATACTGTAATTTCCAGGTAACGTAAGCACGGTCAGGTCCACTCCAGTCGTCGTCTGTTGGCACAACTTCGTTTTCTTGCTAGACTCGTTGTACATGGTGAAGAACACAAAGCCACGGTGTTGTGCCAAGACCAGCGCGTTAGGTTTTAGTCCGGGTTCGAACCTGTAGAGCTCTCGCTGATTTTCGGTATCGCTGAAGTGGTCGGCTTTCTGTACCACGAGCGAATAGAATTTCTCAATGGTGTTGTATCTAAAGTAGTAGATCTGATTGCTGATCCAGTCGACGGTGGGAGAGAGAATAAGATCGTCCTTGAGGTAACCGAGCTGCAGTACTTGCGAAGTGCTGTTGAACGTTAGATTCTGCCGATACAACCCATGGTCGTCGCTGAAAACAACGTATTGTCGGCGAGCGTCATAGTCTATGTCGATGATGCCCTTCGCTACAAAGGACATCAACCGTGTCGGTCGAGGTACAATCGCCTCGGTGAAAGTCTTCTGATCCAAGACTTGGCCCCTCACGTAGTTGTCCTTCAGGTACACTAGGTACTCGGTTACAGGTTTGCAACTACTACCATCATTGGCATCCAATCTCCAGCCTACAGCGCAGGCGCAATTATGCTTTGCTCCACTCGGTAAACAATAATGCCCGCAGCCACCATTAGCTTTGTTACATGAGGTTTTAGATTCCGGTAGGTACGCCGGCCCATAGGCTCTGATCTTCTGCACATTGTTCAAGTTGAGGCTCTCGACATCATTGCACTTATCCTTGGTAATGATCCATACGAACAGATTTGTAACGGCTTGATCCTGACACGTAAAATAAAGTAGATCGCCTAATATACCTAGACTTGTCACTATGCACGTTGATGATGCGATAACTGTCAATTTCTTGTCAGTGTAATTGTAACGCGTGATATGCGTGTTTGTGCTCCAATAGACCGTGGTATTAGCAAGGTCGAGTGCGAAGGCACTAATATCAGCGCGATCTTCTTTGACGATCGCTTCGAGGTTCGTACCGTCTATATTCGCCATTGATATCTAGAAAAAGTAAAGAATCAGTATCCTTTACATATGGATAGGTATTCGATGATGATTTTAACGATAGTAGCTTTAAATATTTTAATTTATTTACATTAAAATTTATTTTCTAGTAAGTTTAAAGAAATATATCTTTTAAATAACTTAAGCTTCACTTTTATCAGCGCTGTTTTTATCGTGGTTTTAATATCGATGAATTTAAATATAGATTTTCGAATACATATTATCTTTCATACGAATTAAAATCGTATATTTTAAATCAATATATTTTCAGACTATTTTTTTACTGATTGCGTTAAAGCATTTTTCTGCCAATGATATTTTAAAGCATACTTAACTTTCTTAATCGTGATTATTCGAAAAATAATTACGAATACTTCTCATTACTTCTCAAAGATCTTAGAATGGAGAATAATTTAGCTTACGGTACCGTAAGTAATTGTAACAAGAATCTTTTGTTTACGAGCACCGAACAAAACTTACCGACTTGGAATGCAACAGGAAGATCCGACTCCTGTACGGATCCAGTTCGATATCCTTCACGTCTTCCAGATCCGCCATCAGGATCCCATGCCTCTGACTCTTCACATCGAACACATCGATTTTCCTGCCCTTATCGTCATAGACGTACACGTTTCCACCGAGCGTCTCCACCGCAAGCGCCGACGCGTACCAGCTATCACCAGGATACTGGAGGCTTTTGTAATCAGTGGAAACGGAGACGATCGGATGACGGCTGCCCGAAGCGGAATAGTACACCGTTTGGTCACCATAATTATCGAAGGCAAGAATTGGTTCACTTCGGTTGCTGACGAGGAGATGTGTTGTGTTGGTGGGACTATCCCAGGCCCAGATTTCGTCAATAGTCGTGGTGAAGATAAGACCCTCGGTTAACGTTATGAAAGGGGGCTTGGAAGTTTCGTTGACACTGACGGTCTTGAAGGTGGATTTGGCTTTAACCGTAAAACACCAGATTTAGTCCACGTCTGGGATAGAAGCGACAGGAAAAGAATAATGAAAGACTTACACGTTATCAGAACGTAGAGACTGAGGATAATGAGGACCAGTGTTATGATGGTGGCGACCACCGAGGAGATGATGCAGAACCGCTTCGACACGCGTGCCATTTTCTTTCATCACGCGCGAGCGAGCGTAACAAGCCGACTGGCTCGTGCGTTTCTTGATCGCCGCTGTGGCGGCTGTTATCGCAGCGTTACTCGCGGACATAACATAGGTATACATGTGGACCGATAAACAGTGCTGTCGAGATCGACGATAAGATGGGGCTAATTACAGGAAAATTCGTGATCTGGAGGGTAAGCGATGTTAGGTCATTATAAACACTGGGAAATCTGATTTATGCAAGAATTGATGAGGTTGTTTTATTAATTATTAAAAAAGATGGGTGTCTCATAGCCTGGGGAAACTTGATTATAATTGTCAATATTGCTCTTGATCTCGTTCCTTGAGTCCTAGTTCCAAAATAAAAATTTTAGCTCGATTATAAATTAGCTGCTGGACTGTGATGATGCGAAAATTTACGAATATCAAAGCACTTTTTAAAATGAAATCTCACTATTATTACAATAGAAACCTCGCATTAGAAGAACCATTCGTACCAAATTAAATTTCATACAGTATGCATATACTTACTCCCGGGGCTATTATATCGTCAATGTTGTGACGTCAAGTGTGAATCAGTTGGCAAATAATACTCTGAATCCGAATTTTTGAAGAGCATGAATTTAATGTAATTTTTATGTTTTGACAAGTAGACCTTTTTATTTTTAGAGCTACAATCAATTTGTAATGCATTAGATACGTAGTATCTTCAAGATTAGTGATCAATGAATGATATATTTGATTGATAAATTATTAGGTTCTTCCGAGCAGCGGTTGTGCCTAAAAATCAAAAACGAGAAAAAAGGTAACGGTAAAACCTAAAGTATCGATAAATACGTAGTTTAAGTTTACTCCAACATTTCCTCGAAGTGTATAAAATGAAAAACTTTAAGGAATGTAGTCCAAAGATAAATTATGTAAATCTGATTAAATTCAAATGGAGCATTTCTGATTGCCATCGCAATTTGTTATCTAGAAAACAATTTATTACGTATACTTTAAGACTGTAACACTGTTATTTCAATCGAGGAATTATCGAGGATATTGGAAAACTGGTTTCGTAATGAAATTAAAGTCATCTTTATAGAGATAATACAGGGTTTTTTATTGAGTAAAAGTAAAACGCCCGTTTTGAAATGACGCTCGTTTCTTTTCATCCTTTTTTATATTACAATATGTATATAAACTTGTAATTGGCAAAATCTTCTGCTTATCATAAAAATGTTCGCAGCTATGTATCTCGAATTACATCGTTTCGAATTCGTTATTTTATTTATTTCTATGTCGTTATTATAAAAACTGATGAAAGTCGCTCTCGTCCCAAAACAAATCTATATCGCTACATATTTCAAGAAAATAAATGTGATATAATCTATTAGCTTTCTTCGAACGTATTTTCTCAAATTTATTCAATTCAATAATTATACTTCTCATTTCTTTCAGATCGTTTATGATATGAATTGTGTAGCATCCGTTAACAGTTTTTATGCAAGGAAGATAAATGAAAATTTATACGAAAGTAGTCTTGAAAGTAAAAGAAAAAAAAGAGAAAACCCTAACATTTCGTGAGTCACGCGATACAGGTATCGTGATGCACATCAATTACAAAATGTTCGTTCTCTACAGCATACCATCTCTCTCTCTCTCTCCTCCTCCCTCCGATTTTAAATAGTTGTGGCTAGTTTAGCTCTTGGTTACTTGCAATACACATTTATTGAACGCGCTCTAAAATGTATACGTGCAGCGAACATAACAAGCAGAAAAAGGAATGGACAAAAGGAAATGATAGAAATAAAACTTAAAGAAACTCAAACGATATATATATAAATGTACATGGATTTTATTTTTAGGACAACAAATTGTCGTTCATACGAAAACTTTCTACATCTCGACGTAATAATAATAATAATAATAATAATAATAATAATAATAATAATATATAACATAAATTAGCGCTTCTTTCCGAATGTCAAACATACACGTGTATGCACAATGAGTAAAAAAAATGGGGACAAAGAATAGAAGAACTGCCAACGCCGGCAGGAAGGAAAGAAAAAACAGTACAGTACAGCTCACGAATTCATATTGAATGTTAATGTGTAATAATTAGCAATCAATAATAATGTTATAATAATAAGAATAAGAATAATAATAATAATGACAATAATAATCAATGATACTAATAATAGCTACAATGTAAATATTATTATCGAATATACTTTCGTTCTACCCTTCGCCAATGACTCGTTATAACCCCCTTACGTAACTAGAAAAATCGAATCGGAACATCGTTTTTTTTATTTTTAATCGTTTAATTCACCTATATATATATATATATATATATAATTTTTCGCAAACACGTTCGCTCTCTCTTTTTTGCTCTCATTCGATTCATTCGCACATGCAAGCACTCTACTTTTCTCTCTCGCGAATCGTTGCCAACACTTCGTCCAGTCACGTTTCAAATAATAAATCCGGCGCTGTGTACCGCTCTATCTCTCTCTTTTTAAATAATTTATCTTGTCTCATCTTCTTTTTTTCTATAAAATTTCTCTCCTCCTTCGCTCACACGTTCTCTCTCTCCCGGTTAAAATAAACAAACGAACGAAAAATTTCTTAATCTTTTTTTTTCTTTTTGGATCGGCAGACATACGAAGGCGGCTGCCGCTCGCTGGACTAGAGATTTCACTACTGCATTTATTGCGCGGTTTCCATTATTCAGCTTCCCTCACTCCTTCTTCATCATCCTCCTTGTCTTTATCTGCGCGAGACCGTAGCTTTTTTCCTGATAACCAAAAGTGTGTGTGGTGCGTGTGTGATTAACGGCTCTTGAGCTTTGTGCATCTGGTATTATACTTCTTCTTTCTCTCATCAGCATCATCATCATTATCATTTTTTGACTCGCATTTTCATTTTTAAGGCACGGCCTTTCACGCAGGAAAGAGCCTCTCGACTATGTTTTTTTCTTTAAGAAAATAAAACGGCTCAGTAGGATAAAAGCGCGAAAATCGCTTCGTTTCTCGTCTCGTCTCTCTTTTTCTATCTCTCCCTCACTTTCTTTCTCTCTCAAACCTCTCGCACGCATAAACTTACGCACACTTTCACTCTACATTATCTCATGCTCACTATCGCGCACATAAAAATATCGACGACTAAACTTCGTTAGGTCAAAGCCCCATCATCTTCTCCCCTCATCATCATTATCATCATCATCATCATCATCGTCATTCCCATTCGGCGCTTCGAAGCCGCCAAGACTCGTCATGCAGAATCTCTTTGGTTAGTGCAAACTTCTCTCTCTTTCTCTCTCTTTCTCTCTGTCTCTCTCTCTCCACTTTATTCCCCCCTCACAGCAGTACGATTATGTTATATGGATATACAAAAAGAATGCGGCCCGCCAATAATAATAATATTAATAATAATTATATAATAATAATAATAATAATCATCAGCTTTATCGTCCACCTTGTGACGTCGGCGAGGATCACATCCTGCCCGCCTCAACTTTTTCCATCTCTCTCACACACACACACATGTACATATACACATATAGACACGTGCGATACGATAGTAATAAAAAAAAGCCACATCAACAATAACACACCCCGGTATAGCGCAGAACACGAGCGTGTGAGTGTATGTGTGTGTGTGTGTGTGTGTGCGTATGTCGAAGCGCGCACAGCTACATGTATACATATACATACATGTATACATACACATCGATCGTAGATAGTCATACACATACAACGAGAGAAAACGAAAATGTGTCTTTATTTATGTGTGTCCGTGTGTGTGTGCGCGCGGGTGGATCGATCGGTCTCTCTTAAATCCACGTCCGGCTGCTCGTCTCGTTTAGTCGTCGGTAAACGAGAAGCACTCGGCTGCCGCAGATCTCTGCTGCCTTCGGCAGCAGGGCAATAACAACGGCTTTACTGCTGCAGTGGTAGTAGCATTAGTAGTTCTGGTAGCGGATGTGGTGGTGGTGGTGGTGGTGGTGGTTCAGGACCTGTAGATGCGTATGACGTCGCGTATGATAGCGCGACAGAGGGGGCAGTGGCCGCCGCCTTTGCCTCTCCACTGCTGTATCGCGCAGGGATAGCACATGCACATGTGGCCGCATATGTAGAGCACGCTGTCGATGCTTCGCTCGTAGCAGATTGAGCACTCGCTAGGTTGTCCGGGCGTGGGCGGCTGAAGGCCTTCGCGCCATTGCTGCAGAATCGACTGGGAGTTAGAGGAGGTGGCCGAGGTCTCGGGTGTCTGATAGCTGACGGGCTCGACGTAGGTCGAGGAGCCGGTGGAGGCCATCGTGCCGGTCAACGGTGGCGAGGCTGCCTGTCTGGTATTGGCATTAACGGTGACAGTAGCGGTTGTCGCTGTCACTCTGTGGCTGGACGCGTAGATCGGCTGGGGCGTGGGCGGTGGCGGGCAGGGGTAGGAGGAGTTTTGCGGTGGCAGGTTGACTACCAGGACGGTACCGCCGCCGACTGCTGGCTTGAACTGCACCATCTCGGAGAACCGCGAGAGTTCCGTCGCTGCGTTAGCGTTGTTCGTAGGTTGCGCGGCCGCTCCTGCCACCGCTGCGGTTGCCGGTTGCTGATGCTGCTGTACGACAGACGACTCCGTCGTCCTCGAGGCGTTGTTCTGTCTCTGTCTGGGCGGCGAGCTGGGCGGTCTGCTGGCGAGCATGCGCACGCGCTGCGTGCTACCGTAGACGTCGACGAACGCCCAGAGCTGAAGGCTCTGGTCGACGTGCATGACGACGTTCGGTGTTCCGCCGTTCTTGCTCATCTGCACCTCGCCGAAGTGAGTGACGGTGAAGGCGATCTCGTCGCCGGGCTGGGGACTGGAGGCAACGTCCTTCGAGACGACCCAGTATTCCGGTCGGTCGAGCAGCAAATCGCTGTCGTCCGGTAGGTCGCTGACGCTGAGACAGGCCGGGTCGCAGGAGGTCAGCCCCAGGGCTAACGCGCCCACGTACATGGGCTCGGTGGCGAGGATCTGGACGACGAGGCGCTCGCCGAGGACGAGCGGCCGGTTGGTGAAGGAGTAGCCGTGGCAGAACTCCGTGTCGCTACGAGTGGCCACGCATTGCTGGTTGCTGAAGCAGATGTTGCGACCGCGGGTTCTGGAGGGAAAAAACAAAGGAAGAGAGCGTTAGTTAGTGAAGTTGAGATAAACGCCGCTACGTTATCAGAGAGGCACGTGTGACATTAGTCGTATACATACACTGTGTCTCTCAAATGTATTCAAGATTAAAAGTGAAAGCGGGAACAGATGTATATACGTAAAAGAAAACAAGTATATATAAATATGTATAAAGAAGAGACTTACGGATGGAACGGCAGCGGGGCGAATAGGACGCCTTGGGGCTGGAACCTCAGTCCTGGCAGCTCGACGTCGGGCTCGTGATGAATGCTAACATCTCGCATGGAGGGCACGATGATCCTCTCGACGTCTCTGCCCGCATTGCTGGCGTCGTCCATGGCGGCGTGCCTGCTGTGCTGCGCATTGTCCTCGTTGCTGTGCTCGGCGCCGCGGCGCACGTTGTTGAAGTGCTGCCTGTTGGGGTCGACGAACTCGATGGCCGTGCTGTTGCCGTAGACGTCGATGACTGACCACAGCGGACTGCGCGTCTCGACGCCACTGAAGAACACGCCCTTCTCCTCCCCGTTAACACCAAAGTGCACGTCACCAGCCGAGGTGACATAGTAGAACAGCACAGAGTCGCGCTCAGCGAAACGCTCGGCGAGGGCTTTGGCCCAGTAACCGGGCTTGTTAGTGAGGTCCGGGCAGGCGTACCGGGGCAGACCGTAGCGGAGGTTCACCGGGTCGTTCGAGGTGAAGCCGAAGCGGATCACGCCGCTCCAGTTGTCCGAGATCTCCAGGAACTTGATGCATACCTGATTGGAAAGGGAAAAAAGAAACAAAAGGTTGCTTCGTTAGCCTACGTGGAAAACTTAGCGGCGCGGTATATAATATAAGACAAAGGGTATGTTGTATATACATGTACGCGCGTGCGCGGTCAGCTGGTACGTGCGAGAAGAATAAACTTTTAGAAATCGGAGTTTATTGTTTTGACGTGACGACGAGTTAATTTATTCGGCCGGCGTACGCGCTATTCCAGGGAGAGGTAAACGAACGTATAGTGGTAGCGAGTTGCGACATACGCAGCACGCGGATAGACGCCCGCCCGCGCGCTAACGAGTCCTTTGTGCGTTGATTTATGGAGGAAAAGAAGAGGGAGAGAGAGACGGGGAATTTTTTGGGTATTTCTAAAGCGTTCGATTGAATCACGGGCTATTTTTGAGTCGTACCGTGCGGCGTTTATCGCAAAAGTATCTAAGAGAAGAGAGGAGGCCGCTTATGAATATTTGACGAGGCGCCTTGACAATAACGTAATGGCTTTTCGATAATTTAGGATATTCTCGCGTGTGTGTGTTGTACGGATAAAGGTGCCGGATAAAAAAAAAAGAGGAGCTAGAAGTATCAGGGTCACGCGAAGTGTCTAATTTACGACGCTTCCTCTTCCCCTCCATATCCTATATATGGCTTTTATATATCACCGCGTGAAAATATACATTTCTCTAGGCGACGGCTGCCGCCGTGATAATAATGCGCCCGGTTGCCGAAAAAGGAAGAAGAGAATGGATAACGATGACACGTTTCACCTGTCGCATTCCTACTGGTATACAAGCCCACGCGTATATGTATATGTAATACACGCTCTCTCTCTCGAACGAGAGAAAGAGCGAAAGTTATACGAACGATCCTTACCTTTTCGCCGACGCGTACGGGCCTGGCGCTGAAGGTGACGCCCTTGCAGAAGCTCTCGTGCCGCCTGGCGATGGTGTTGCCGTTGCATAGCCGAATGTTGTCGCCGTGCACCTGGTGGAAGGTCAGCGGCGGCAGATTGTTCGTGCAGGCGTTCGACGATCGGGGCGCTGTAACAGAGAGAGGTAAACGCTACGTTAGAAAAAAAACAGAACATAAAAGAAGTATACGTAATAACAGGGGAAAAAAAAGTGAACAGAGATGGTTGGCGTAAACAGATTTTTTCTGAATATAAGCGCGAGGCGAATGGTCTGTAAAGGGGAAATTGATCGTTCAACAAAAGCCAGCTTGAAGAAGAAGCAGAGGAGAGAGAGAGAATGAACGAATAAGCTTCTTCTTCTTCTTCTTCTTCTCCTTTGGCTCTTCTTCTTCCGCTCGGCCGCCTTTCTCCGATCGCAATTAATAACACCGCAATCCCTTTCTCACGAAAACTATACGCAATTGCTCTTCCCTTCTTCTTCCCCCTCTTGTGTACATATATATATATATCAGACATCGTCGATATACTGTAATTTTAAACGCCGGTGGTTTCAGCAGCCGAGAGGGATCGAACAAAGCGCCAGCAGGCAGCACAACGACCGACGCATTCCACTCTCTGTTTTCCGTGTGTTTTCTTCGATATACACGCGCATCGCACGCAGCTAATAGCGTTGACACTGCAGCGCAGGAAATCTCAACCGCAGGTCTGTACACACTCACAGAATGCCCTCCTTTTTTTTCGGGAAAACAGAGAGAGACCCTTCCAAGATCCAGCCCCAACGCGCGCACGTGCGCGCTCCTGCTTTTTATCGCTCTACTCTCCGTGATAGATGAAATTCCCTCAGCTGGCGTCCAATTAATCCCGGAGAAAACCGGTTGTCCCGCTCGCGAGCGTGACAATAATTAATACGCTTGTTAGAAGTCGCGCTGCTATAAAAAATATCGAGAAACACACGTTCTAGTACGTGTTATTACTTAATGAGTCGATAAGCGCTGCACGTTTTCGGAGTCCTTGGAAAATCACGCAGGGATTTTCGCATCGTGCATAAGTATCGGGTGTCTGCCGGCGCTGCTACTGCCGGAGGCCGAATCAAGCGTTCCGTAACGCCGCTCTCTCGCACACACATACGTGCACGTACATACACACAGCGTGGGAACCGCCGCCGCCACCGCGTTGGAAAAGCGTGACTACTCCCGGTTATTGCCTCCGTCTCTCCGGCTCTCCTAATCGCGGCGCGTCAGTGTCTGTCAGAAACACACAATGCGTGAGGCGCACTTACTCCAGCCGCGACAGTTTCTTTCTGCGTGCGTGCGTATAATATATATCGCCGTAGTCGCTGCTTTGTTGTATATACGTGTATTTATATACTCTCTTGCTCAACAAACTCTCCAGCGCGAATAGGAGAACTAGGTTACCGAATAGCGCGGCTTTATGCGCCTCGGAGTTAATTGTTATCGAGGTCCCAATAGCGAGCGGCGACGGCGACTTTTTTTCGCACCGCAAGATATGGCTGCGGTTAGCGGCGGTGGCGGCGATCCGATACGGCGTAATCGCGCTTCTTCCGGCGTCCTTTTTGCACGGCCACAGAGAGCGGAAGGTATATATATGTTTTTTTTTCCTTTTTCGTTACCGTTATACACGCGCATTGTCTCGCCTATATTCATTCACACGCCGCCGCGCTCCAATTAGACAGCGCTCGACCTTTCTACTTGTGTTTTCGTTCGTGAACGAGATGTATATAGGAAAAGAAAGAAAGCGCTGTTATACACTCCGGGAGATAAACGGTTAATTGAGAGCGCGTCTTGCGCAATGATATAATCCTTCCCTTTGTCCTTAGCTGGCTCTCTCTTGGCCACGGTCGAAGAGATCGTCGAATCGATTTGTCCCGCGGATCCTAGCTGCGCGCGAAATAAGCACTATACACCACGGGCGAGAGAAGCGCGCCGCGTGGGAAACCCGCGGCACACATTTCTTGCCGGCGCTCGCTCCGATCTTTTTGTCCCGACTTTCGATTCTGGCTGCGTGATCGCTCTCTCGCGTTGATGGAAAAGCGTATATCATATACGTGTGTATACAGATTGTAACAGTGCTACGTGCGAGGGATATTATAACGGTGCGCGTGTGATAATTGCCGGGCGCGTCGCGGCTAATTGACGAAAGAGCGAGTGGGGTATAGATCAAGGATCATCCTAACGGTCTATATGCTGTTGAAATTTTTCGATGATCGATAGACCGGAGAGCACAAAGGTCGAGTCGACCCGCTTTTTAATATCGGGATGTATATACGAGAGGGAAGGGGGGCAAGACCGTTCCCACGATCCTCTATATATATATATATATATATATACACACAGTTTGTGTATATATAGCCGCGCGCGCTGCATAGCTCGGAAAACGGCGCTCGCGCGAGTGAATTTTCTCGGAGCTCTGCTCTGTGATCCACACAGAGTGAATGCACCCGCAGGAATGCCTTACGAGGGGGCTAGAGCTATGCTGGCTGGCCGGCCAGTCCGGAATTCTCCGGGCGTCGGATAGCGAATTTTAACGAACCTGAAGCAGTCTTTCATTACACGATTATTACAGAGACGCGCGAGACTCTGTCGCTCTTTGTTCCCCTGCGGGGCTCTTTATGTGGGTTATGCAACGGCGCGCGTGTTTACCTGCCCACGCGTGCGAGTGAAGGGGAAGGTTAGCGATCTCTCTCTCTCTCCCGTGCGCAGAGAGCGGCTAATCTCTCGAGGAGATATAGCGAGTACGTGCGAGATTGCGCGGCGGTGGAATGAATTTTTCAGTATAATACGCGGAGGTCTAATGATTAGTGGGACTACATGGCAGCAGTTGGCGAGAAACGTAATACGCTGGAGGAGGTTTTTGCACGGCGCACGGGGTGTAAGGAAGCCCCGAGGGCGCCGCATCTGTCACACTCCCACGCGTACATAGAGAAGTGGGGGTATATACGTGTTTTTTTTTTTTTCACTTCAACCCCGTCGTTATACACAGACACATACACACACACGCAGCTTTTAATCGGCTTATCGTGTATCGGTGTTTTCCTCGCGCTCTCGGCGCGGGCATCAGTGCAAGCTAATGAACGGTGCTTATACGCACGTACAAAAGCTGCGCGCAGAGAGCGGAAGGCAAAACACAATACCATCGATCGATCGGGGCCCTTATTGCGCTTCCGGCCGGAAGCAGACACACGGGTACGTACGTACATCGTGGTCACGGTGAGAATACAAAGCTCAGAGTATATGTAGAGAGTGAACGAACTCACCGCTGATCGGGTTACCGGAGGAGAGCCTGAGCCGGGCCACCCTGGTGGCGCGGCCGACGGTCAGCGGCCGTCTCGGCTTGTGGCACGATAGCGACATGGCGAAAGGGCTTTCGCGGGCGGGAAAATTTAAATCCTCTGCTGGCAGTAGCCACTGGTATGGTGACGACAACGGTGATGGTGTGTGTATATACAGAGAAAGGAGACGACGCGGGCGAAGATGGCGCTAGGGTAGGCCGCGCCGGGCGATTCGGAGCTCGCGTATAAACAACACACATGTATGTAACAACTCCGGATCGGCGATCGATATATCTGTACGGAGAGAGAGAGAGATATCGATGCCACGAGAACGACGTAAACACGGCGACGGTGAGATAAGGATAGTATATATATAAAGGAGCGGGAGAAGAGGAGAGAAACGCGGGCGGCGCGTGCGACGCCAGCGAGCCGACTGACTGGGCGCGCGCCCGTTGCAGAACGCGGCAGGCCCCAGCTGGCTCGAGGCCCCGCATACACACAGTCACGCACCTATACCCGTACATGTGTATGTATGTATATATATATATATATATAGAAGAGAGTGAGGGGAGCGGACGCTCCTGCGCCGCGAGTGTAAACACAAAGGCGCGGCGGTGGCGGCGGCGCGAGCGAACGAGCGCGAGAGAGAAGGATATCTGAGGTATATATCGTGTCCTTTTTTTTCGGAGGTTGAGGTGGGGGAGGAGGAGGATATATCTTATCGGGAGCGCGTTGTGTAATGAGAGTGGAAGGGGGTTGATCACAGTCAAGAGAGAGAGAGTGCGGAGTGTGGCTTTATAGACGGATGATGATTAAGGCTGCGATTGTCTGCAAGAACGGGAGGGAGGGGGAGGGAGGGAGAAAGGCCTAGAGGAGGTGCCGTATACTGCGCCGCACTTATGTACTCTCTCTCTCTTGTGCACGGAGTCTCGGTGCAACGAACCTTATTCCACCTCCTCTATCTCTCCCACAACATTGGCGCAGGATATATATATATATATACATTCATCCTCGCAGTGCGCGCTTCTCTCTCTCTCTCATTGCGGTACCTCCACTCTCCCTCACTACTAAGTGGGTCGCCTCGTAGAGGCTCCTCTATCCTATCCTCATTGTTTTGAAAAGCAGCGGCTCCGACTCCGCGCAATTCGGAGCGCGCGCGTGTAGAGGCGAGCACCGAGCGACGACTTTTTCAGCTTTTTTTTCCCAAGTGGGTCGGACCTCGGTGGTAGCAGCAGCTGCCGGTACCGTATATATACATATATACGTGCGTGTATGTGCGAGGGGGATGGTCGGATGCACAACGGCCGCGCGTATATGCGGCCAGGTGGTGGATGCGAGAGAGCCAGGGCTGCACACACCGGGCCGCCCAATCGAAGCCCGCATTGGTCGGGCGCACTGTGCGTACGTGTATGTGTGTGTGTGTGTATCGACAAAGAGCGACGATGTCCCCTTTGCAAGAGAGAGAGAGAGTGAAAAAGCATTCCTACATATATACCTACGCCGTCGCGCATACCCCTGGACCTAGCACAGCCTGCAGCGGTGTTTTTTTTTCACCCCTCCGCCCTGAAAGAAGTCGCCCTTTGTGCCCGCGTCTAAACTCGACGACAATGCAAAACTATGGCCGCCGATGTATTAGAGAATCAACAACCGGTTACCGTTGCGCACACGTACACTGCGTATGTATATATGTGCACTTGCATCGGCACGTGAGTGTACGTATATATATTTATAGAGACGCAGTCATCACCCTTGAAAACGCGACGCCGATCGATAATTCTCTCTCTCTCATTCGGTGCTTTGTCCATATCGGCGAGGGATGACCAAAACGTATTTGAAATTCCGAACGTTCATAATGAACGGAATATTAACTTAAAGTTTCTAATTTTGGTTAGACTTCGTCGGAGTGGTTTTAATGGTGACTGCAAGAGTGAGAAGTGAAGAGATATACAGTTATTATCATTTTTTGAATGTATTAAGTTGCCAAATTCGGCTAAATCTGAAAATGGTAAAAATCTTTCGTTCACTGTGAACGTTCGAAATTTCAAGTACCTTGACCAAAGTGGCTCTCTTTATAAAACTATCGCGAAAATTAATTACGCGCGGCAAAGTAAGAGCCGACTCTCGCGTAAGTATATTAACACACGTACGCATGTACGCGCGCGTGCAAATATTTGAGAGAGCAGCGAGCGTGGATACGTATAATATATATACACACATGCGTATACGTGTTATCGCGGTCGAGCGCGCGTTGTCTCAGATTCGCTCGGCGTATAGAGTAGGCCGCGACGATCGATAACGTAACATAAGGGGCCACGTATAGCGACTGTACTACTGCTCGAGAAAACGAGACCGTGCGGTTTTTATATATAATATAACGTAGCGAAGAAAGAAACGACAGCATATAGCCGGCCATAACCGAGAGGCTACTCGCACGAATTTGCATCGCGACGGCGGCGGCGGCCGAAATATCGATGTGTCGCGCGGGCGCTCTTCCCCTATATATACAGAGAGGATCTCCATGGAACCGGCCGCCCCCACCCATGGGGTTCGTTCTCTCTCACTCTCTCATAGGCGTTAGCGCGCGAGCGGGCGCGGGTGGCTCCGCAATACACAGAGGCTGTATCGATCCCCTCGCGACTGCAGCAACGGTGGCGGCTGTTGTCAGGGGGTCCGGCGGTTCTCTCTCTCCGCGCCGCGCCCCACCGGGCCTATATCATATATATATACGCACACGCACAGTCGACGCTAATTTTTCTTCTTTTTTTCTTTTTCTTAGCGTTGTACTGTACGCGTCTGGTTTGTTTCAGAGAGTAGTGCAGCCATTACGGGGAGAAAGTCGCGCGCGGCTCGTGAGAGAGATAGATAAGACGGAGGAGATAAGGATGAGAATGAGAAGAAGGCATGAAAGGCGGTTATTCCCAGAAAGAAACCATCGAGATTATTATACATGAGAGTATGGGTATATACGTGGATCGTACGCAGATGTCGTATAATATATATATAAGAGAGAAGGGGTTTTTGGTGTGTTTAATACACACGCGTGAATAATTCCCACGGACACGTCCGCCGATTTCTTCCCTCCAGTCTATAAGTGCAGCAGGAAGGGGATGGAAGCCCCGAAGGAAGGAAAAAACGACGACGGAAGCGGGAGGGAGAAGACGGTTGAAGTTTTTGAAAATCGAGACGCCGGGTCGCGGGAAGTTCGGATTAAGAGAGAGAGAGAGAGAGAGAGAGACAGAGAGGCTTATGAACTTTCCCGGGGTCAACGGTTTTCTCAGCCGCTACGTATGTACACGAGCGAGCGAAGGCAGCAGCACGAGGATATGATCATCCCGAGGCCGAAAATAGTTGTTTTCGCAGTAGAGTCCGCGGCGGCGCGCGTCAATATAAGACGCAAGATAAATAGATAGGAGTTGATAAAACCGATACGCCGCGGCGGTCTGTGTGTGCGTAACTCGAGCGAACGACCGAGACTTCCGGAGGCCGAGTGGCCTACCGGATACGTATATACGCACACACCCGAATTAAGGTGACGAAGAAGAAGAAGAAGACGGAGGAGAAGACAAGTGAATGAATGAATGAACGGATGAGTGAGTGAGCGAATGAGTGAGTAAGTGACCCCCGGCGCTTGACCCCGGCCAATTAAATGATCCACCGGCGCCGGGCTTCGTTTCGGCCGCGTGGGCAGCGGTAAAGACTACCCGGGATTATTTTTGTAATTTACGACGATGATCTATCCCGCACGCGCCTCGTGTCTTTTTTTCCTCTCTCTCTCTGAGCCTTTACACGCAGCGTCGACGATTCACCGGGGAGTTGGCTGCTGCAGCGCCGACGCGTATGTACGTCTCTTCTCTCGGCTCGCCGCGACATTTGTTCCATTAAAGTCGAGGGCTTCTCTCTCTCTAACTATCCCCGAGGACTACGGCTACGACGGCGCCCTTAAAAAGTCAGACCAAGGCGTGTGTGCACACACGCTTGTGCGTGTCTATATATACAGCGTGGGCGGGGGACCAGCAGCAGCTAACGTTTCAATCTTTATTCCCGTACATATATATCATACGTGTGCATCTACGCACTGGGCGCTAAAATAAAGTTTACGGTTTGTTTTTCTCCGCGAGAGCGGCAGCAGCTCCGCTTTAAAAACTTACATTCGCGAGTAAGCTAGCCTCTCTCTCTTGAGGGAGCGAAGTGCGCACCTCGACATTTGTTCAACGCTGTCTCCCGTGGGCTATGGATCATGTATATAAGAAGGGCCGCGGCTATAACCACCCCCCGCGCTATATATAAATATGAATAGCCCTGAAGGCGACTACGCCTCGGGAAAAATCGAACGCGCGGTTTCTTCCTTTTAATTAGAGGGGGGGAAAAACAGGGAAAATATAAGGAGGAGAAGTTTGGTTCCGAGAAGGCGATTGCATAATAAGGAGAAAGAGGAAAGGTACAAAGGGGAGCGGGCGCGCTCGGTCGGCTGCGTTTTCTACTCTGCTTGCTCGCTCGCTGACTTCCGGCCGCGCGCGGCGAGGAGTTTGTTTCATTCTTTCCTTCTTTACTCGCTCACTTACGTACGTACTCGCTCCACCTGCTTCCTGAGGAGACTTATCGCCGCGACCTCGTTGAACCGTCCCCGAAGATAAACACACGAGAGAGCGAACGGACGTCCGGAGCAGCGACGCGTATATATATAAACGGCCAGCTGATAGGGAGAAAAACCGGTTTCGCGAGAGAGTGAGTGAGGCAACAAAGACCGGCCCTCGTGACGTCAGGACGCTTCTCGCAGCCTCCGTGTGTGCGCGCGGTCAGTTATACGTGTATTCTCCCGCGCACCGTTACATATACATGTATACACGTGTATAAGAGGAAAAGAGCCGAAGTGGCGCCGTCAGCTGAGCAGAGCCGGCGTTTTTCCGAGGGCGCGGGGGTGCGGTCGCGCAGGGGCTTGTATGTACCCTATATACGCATCTATCTGTGTAAGAAGCGGAAACAGCTGCGCTGCTTATCGATGCGTCAGTCGCGTGTTATCGCGAGAGTGTGCATATAGAGAGGTGATTCATTGGGTTTTACGCGCGTGCACGCACGCGGTGCAAGGACAAAGTGTCGCGAATATAGCAGGTCTATAATGTATAATCGGGCGTGTACGTACGTGAGTATTATAGTGTACAAAAGGTGCTGTGGTATAATTTAAGGGCGCGAGAGAAGGAGAGGAAAGAAAAAGGGGGTCACCGAGCCGCGCGCGAGAGAGTTTTTTCATTAAGGTGCCTGGGGAAATGAACTCTCCTCCTCCTTCGCCTCCTTCTTCTTCGTCTCGGGTTGACCCCTTTGATCAGGAGCGCGCGCCGCGGCGTACACATACGCAGAGAGGAAAGAAAAGCCGCGCGGAGGAATTAAAGGGCCTGATAACGGCACCCGAGTGTATAAACAATGCGGCGAGGAAACGAGGTGACCCTGTTTTTCCTCTCTCTTGTCTCCCGGAGACCTGAAAAATTCGGGAAAGCGCACAATGGCGCCTTTGTGTTTTTTTCCCCTCTGACTTTCTCCGCGCAGCTATATACCGAGCGAGAGATAAACATCGGAGCGCGGCTGATTATGTCACGACGTCATCTCTCTCATCAGCCGTAATTTCGCGAGCGAAGACAGAGAGAGGATGTAATTTAGATCCCCCCGGGATTGTACACGCGTCAGCGCGAATTGCCGTCGTCTTTATTAAGTTCTTTCTTCTTCGAGGATAAGAGGTATAGTGTAGTAGTAGCACATAGCCGAGTACAATTCTTTAACAAATATCAGCTGCACGCCCTGTTAATACGATATCCCACAGCGCTCTCTTACAATAGGGAAGAAGCCTACACGGGGAGGAAAAGCTCTCGTCTACTACTGCACTTTTTTCGCTTCCGCCTCGGAGGGCGCGGAAGGAAGGGGAGCGCGCCCCCGTAACCATGGCGCGGGGGTAAACAAAAAAAGTCAGGCACGATAGAGAGTGAGTGAGTGAACTTAGAACTTTGAGCCTGACCTTCTTTCGAAACGAGAGCGCCGCGCGGCGTTTTAATAAAAGCGAGGCTAGACGCAACTTTTGCAAAATTTCGTCACATCGCCGCGGCCGGCGAGAGGGAAAAAGTGACGTGGACCTTGATCGGCGCCGGCGCTTACGTAAAACGGAGCACTGTCGTATACTACTCCCACTCGGCGGGAGGATCGGAGTTCCCGGCAATAACACCAAACACACACACACACACACAAGCGTTTCTAGGGTGACTGGGCTGTTGTTGCCCGGTCGGATACCAGCGAATGACCATGAATTTTTTCATCTTTTTCTTTTAAAGAATGAAATTGAAACTACATAATTGTTAGGCCAACTAGTATACAATTCGAAAGAGAGACAGAGAAAGCAAAACAACAACGAAAGCCTACCTAAACCCATCTTCTTCTTGAGCTTCTTCAGCACCTTCATCTTGCTCTTGAGGGGCGCGAGAATGTTCGTGTCACTACTGGGCGCACTAGTCTGATGATGATGATGGTGATGATGGTGATGATGATGATTGTTGGCCTGCTGATGATGATGGTCGTGTTTCTGAGGATGCTGCTGTTGTTGAATTTGCTGCGGCTGTTGCTGCTGCTGCTGGCCGTGATGATGCCCGTTAACGGTGACCTGATGATGATGAAGCGGCTGATGCGGCAGATGTTGGGGATGATGATGATGATGAACAATAAGTCCGTCTGCTGACACGGAGGCCGCGTGCACGCAGCAATTACCGCACCTCTGATGCGGCTGATTAGGCGCACCGGCGGGCAGCTTCTTACTGCCACTGGCACCGCTCGCCTGCCTAATCGCGCACTCGGTCGAGGACACTCCCATGACGGTCGAGCCCGTCACCGTGTAGACCACTGCCGATGAGGACGACGACGACGAGGTCGGCGAGGACTTGCGTGATAAGCGCTTGCGCTTGCGTAGCCACGCGAGCAAGCACATCCAACGACCGTGTCGCTCGCTGCAATGCCAATTCTCCACCGGTACTTATCTCGGTCGCTTTTAACTCGACAGATAGAGAAAGCAAGAGAAAGAGCGTAGAACACACACCGTCGACTGATAATCTATAACTCTACGAATAATGTTGTGCCATGGCTATCTCTGTACGCACACCCGCGCGCTATGTTTACGTGTATATACACAGGCACACTCCGAAGAGGGAAGAGACTTTATGTATATATAGCTATACAAGTTCAAGAGCGAAAGCGAGAGAGAGCTGCGTGGCTATCCTCGCGAGCGCCCGGGTGCGACTGACTGGTGCGTGCGACCGCTCTAGCGGCCTGCGCTCGTGCCCGCGCGCCCGGCGCGAGCCGCCAGCCAATCCCGTCGCTCCTCCCCACCACCGGGACCAGCGCGCGCCAGCTGACGAGGGGAGAGCGGCGCGCGCGCGCCCGCTCGCCGGAAAACATCAAAGGAGGGGAGAGAGAGAGAGAGAGAGAAAGCGCACCTGGTGGACAGCTGCCCGCGAGCGCGCTACCTGGACGCGGGCAGCGAACGGACGGATTCTGTGCACCGGGCCGCGGAGGGGTGGAATAAGAGAGAGGGAGAGGGATGCTACTGCTCAGCCCGGGCTCGTCGTGATGCGGAGGTTCGTTATGGTGGTGCGAGCTGATAAGTGAGAGCGAGCTTTTGGCGCGGGCGATGGTTTGTCCCGGAGTGCGAAGTCCTTGCCGATATGCCGATGTAGGAATTCCCTGACGATGATGACGGCTGATGGAGTTTCCTATTCGTTTCCTGTATTGATTTGTTTGGAGATACTTGGGTGATGACTCAAAATCGGTGACGAGTTGTTTTCGACTCACGGATGAATCTAGCTTTGAATGGTTAATTGTTGTATCGTTGTTCTGTTACAATGAACGTGTTTAAAATCGTCCTTTTCGTTGGTATCTTCTTTTTATCCTTATATTAATTGCTCCAGATGCTGGTTTAATTATAAGTATAATTGACCACTTCATTTATATTAATATATTCATGATGATTATTTTTTATTTTTCTGCCGAATGGGGACACCCGTCGTATGTAAAGTGTTGCAGAATCGTAATAATTAATCTGGACCATGAATTAAACTTCATCGTTTAAACTATAAACAATTTCACCTAAGGCCTCAAATATACTGCCTACGACAAAAAGATAAACCATAGACGCAACCAGCGCAGACCCACGAGCAGCTGATTAAAAACTCATCGACACAATTAACCCCAAAACGAAAGGCGAACAACTTTTCAATCGACCTTATCGATCGTAAACGAAGTTGAACGCGCGCATCACCAGAGATAGATAGAGAGCATCCGCCACAGAGGCTGATGGGAAAAATTCCGAGGGGAAAAGAGAGGAGGAGGAGGAGGAGGAGCGACACACTCACACATACAGCGAGAAAACAAAGTAGCCGCACTCACTCTGCAGAGAGTAGAGAGAGCGTAGATTTCATTCGCCGGCTCATCTCGGGTTTCCATGGGACTGCGCCTCGCTGGGACATCCCATGCGTGCGCGCACGCTTCTATCTCTCTCGCCGCGCATGACTTCGCCTCTTCGCTGACGGATATATAGACGTACGTAGCCGAGGGGATGCTGTATATTTACACACTTATAATAATCATTAAAAAATGGTTGAGCATGTTGCCGATGCGTGAACGCAATTCTCACGCGGTACAAAGAGAACATCATCATATCTGCAAATTATGTAACACGCGCGTGCGCGAAACTACATACATAGAGGCGCCCTCATCGTGGTCGACCGATTCCGCCGCTTTTTACACTGAGTACACCGCGTATGCGGGCGGAATAATAGGAGTCAAGTATATATAATTCAAGTTACAAGTATGTCCACGTGCCGATAGTCAGACGCGCACGCGTCCACTTGCCGCATCGCGATTTCGGCGCCATCCGAAAAAAGGGGACCTCCCCCTGCCGCTCACAGGTGCTATCATCATTGCCACCCCCCGACCGGCGAGGGGTGTTTCGAAAATACAGAGTCCACTACCACCCCTGTGTATATATATATGTACGTATACAATGCTTTCGAAAAGCGCATTGTGCGATACGCGCGAAAAAAAGTCAACAGCCTGTTGATGCTGATCGCCCGCTCTGTCTCGAGTCTTTTAAAGCTTGATTGTGTATGTATGCGTGATCAGCTTGTGTGCGTGTGCGTGTGTGTGTGTGTGTGTAGCAGGGAGGACTAAAATTTTCGTAGAGAGGAGAGAGGAAAAATCATCGATTTTTCCGGGAACCAAGAGGCAGGAAGGCCTACTGCGAACGGGAAGCTCCCGCGGGGATATGAGACCACCGCACGCCTCCCGTAAATATATGGGTAACTTCACATCAACTGTTCAGCTTAAAATTTTAAAATTGCTCAAAATTTTTTTACTCATTCCAAATTAGCCCCAAAACGCAAATATAAACTTTTAGAGCAAAATATGTAATCGCTCTAAAGTTATAATTAACTGAAAATTGGAAAATTTTGAATTTTTTCGTAAATCTTAAATTTTTATGATTTTTTAACTCAAAAACTTGAAACCTTTTGTATAGCGCATTAAATGGGAAAAAGTTTGCAAATTGTAAGTAGAATTGCTCAGAATTTTTGCAGATCAATGCCAATTATTTTGCTAATTTATACTTGACGGCACACCATTTAAAACATGCTTAAGGCGAATGCGACAGTATCAATATACCTCACCAAAACTAAAAGATTTGTAAAAAATGTTACTTTTAAAATGCGACCTTAATGAAGATGAAAATAAATCACTGAAAAAAGTTATGTGCGATTAAAACTGTCAAAACAGTGAAAAGGCACTATTTTCAATTAATTATAACTTTAGAACGATTGCATGTTTTGCTCTAAAACTTTATATTTGTTTTGGGGCTAATTTGGAATGAGTAAAAAAAATTTGAGCAATTTTAAAATTTTAAGCTGAACAGTTGACATGAAGTTACCCACACACACACACACACACACACACACACACACACACACACACACACACACACACACACACACACACGCGCGCGCGCGCGCGCACACACACACACAAGCACAATTTTTTCCTATCGACAATATAAGTCATGCTATACAAGGTGTCCCATTTTAATCGCCCCAGGCAAATATCTTGAAAAGTATGGGAGATGGAAAAAAACTTTAAATACAAAAGTTGTAGGGTGCAAAGGGGGTCAGCTAATGGTAACAACGACTTTGACCTTGAACTCTATTTTCAAGGTTATTTCAAGGTCAAAGTGATTTTTTTGAATGAGGACCCCTACTTTCGACCCCGGAAATGGAAAGAGCAGAAAATTTTACGTTCAGAAAGGTCTGATATGTTGGGGTTTCAAGGTCAACCAGCTAATTTAATGAGGTCGACCTGGGAATACCTCTAGGAAGGACAAAATTGACCTTGACGTTCAAGGTCATTTTAAGGTAAGTTGATTTTATAAAATGGAACCCCTTATTTTTGACCGCGGAAACGGAAAGAGCGGAAGAATTTACGTCCGAATATGACCTTGACCTCGACCTTGACTTTAACCGTGATCTGGAAGGTTATTTTAAGGTCAAGTCAATTTTTTTAAAATCCCCTTATTTTTGACCTCGGAAATGGAAAGAGAAGAAAATTTTACGTTCAGATATGTACCGGTATATGGTGTCAAAGTTGGCCCTCTGGGGTCAATTAAGGGTAATAATAAATAAATTAATTTTTTTGAAGTGGATTTCACTGTTTTTATGAGTTACTTAGGAATCTAAAAGTATTTTTTCTCCCTCAAATGAATCGAAAATTAGAAAGACTACCCTCGACATTAGTATTACCCAATGTGCACCGCGTGGAGGTTGTCGAAAGGATTTCGCACATCATTGGCCCTGAAAAGGGCCGATTGATTAACGGACTGTCATTTGAAGATCTAAGGCAGCAAATGCTCGATCAAGTGTCCGTTCTCTCTGAAACACATTTGCATCCTTCTTCGGAAACTTGCTTGAACATTCCTCAATGTTTCCAGTGAAATGGATTGGAAAGCTTCCATAATTCTTCCTCTCATGTTCTCTAAGGTTGTTGGAGCATGTGCAAAAACTTTGCCTTTAACTACTCCCTACAAAAAAAAGTCAAGAGGTGTGAGGTCTGGGGATCTAGGCGGCCACTCGTGTACTTGGCTGCCGATGCCAATCCAACGATTACGATACATATCATTGAGAAAATTCTTGACTGATCGAACGCGATGTGCAGGAGCTCCATCTTGATGAAATCACATATCCCGCCGTAAGATAAGTGGGATATCTCCTAATAGAGGAGGTAGCTGGTTTTGCAAAATATCCAAATACAATTGTCCATTCAAATTTTGATTGTAAAAGATAGGTCCCAGCACATGATCTCCAATTATACCTGCCCACACGTTTATTGACCAACGTCTCTGGATTCGATGATCTCGTTGCCAATGAGGATTTTGTTCAGCGTAATAGTGGGCATTATGAAGATTGACACCACCCATATTATCAAATTTTGCTTCATCTGACAATAGCACTCGATCAAAAAAGAAAGGGTCCCTACGTATCTGATTATTTGCCCATTGACAAAAATTTAAACGCCGTGCATAATCTCCATCCTCTAGTGTTTGTGTAAGGCGAACGTGGTAGAAACTAATTGACTCATAACGAAACCATTAAATCATCGCCTCATAACTACCTTAAAGTAATCGGTCACTCGTACTTAAAAAATATCATTTGACGTAGCCGTACATTTCAATGGTGCCAACCTAACCAAGAAAGAACAAGAAGAAAAGTACCTTTTCATACCGAAAATTAATCCCAAAAATCCTTCAGAGTTATGCTGACAAAAGTAAGAACACATCACATTAAAAAAATTAATTTGACCCCTATTGACCTCAAGCACGATTTGACCCTTAATTGACCCCAGAGGGCCAACTTTGACACCATATGACGGTACATATCTGAACGTAAAATTTTCTTCTCTTTCCATTTCCGAGGTTAAAAATAAGGGGATTTTAAAAAAATCGACTTGACCTTAAATTAACCTTCCAGATCACGGTTAAAGTCAAGGTCGAGGTCAAGGTCATATTCGGACGTAAATTCTTCCGCTCTTTCCATTTCCAGGGTCAAAAATAAGGGGTTCCATTTTATAAAATCAACTTACCTTAAAATGACCTTGAACGTCAAGGTCAATTTTGTCCTTCCTAGAGGTATTCCCAGGTCGACCTCATTAAATTAGCTGGTTGACCTTGAAACCCCAACATATCAGACCTTTCTGAACGTAAAATTTTCTGATCTTTCCATTTCCGGGGTCGAAAGTAGGGATTCTCATTTAAAAAAATCACTTTGACCTTGAAATAACCTTGAAAATAGAGTTCAAGGTCAAAGTCGTTGTTACCATTAGCTGACCCCCTTTGCCCCCTACAACTTTTCTTTTTAAAGTTTTTTCCATCTCTCATACTTTTCAAGATATTTGCCTGGGGCGATTAAAATGGGATACCTTGTATATGAGGCGTTTCACGTCAGTTCTCCAGGCGCGGCGCGCGAGCGCGAAATCATGCTGTTTTCAGCTTGTGTTTGAAGGGCTAAGATGTATCTAAAAAAAATAATCCCCAAGTGATTTCGATGTATTTTTTCCTCAGCTTTCCGATGGTGCTATTAGTTTCTCAAAAATTTTCAATTCTAAGTATTTCTTGAATAATATCTCGAAAAAATCAAAAAACCCCTATGTAGAAAAAGGCTATATCCATGTAAAATTTCCTCCTCTTTCGATCTAGCAGGTCAAAAAAAATATTAAAAATATAGTTTTTGAGATATAACGCGTTTTATGTTTTTTTGAGGTTAGAATTGAAAATTTTTGAGAAACTAATAGCACCATCGGAAAGCTGAGGAAAAAATACATCGAAATCACTTGGGGATTATTTTTTTTAGATACATCTTAGCCCTTCAAACACAAGCTGAAAACAGCATGATTTCGCGCTCGCGCGCCGCGCCTGGAGAGCTGATGTGAAACGCCTCATATACACTATTATATCTGTGGTATTCTGGAATAACGACTTAACTGACTTTTTGTCAAAATTGAGTTAGCACCGGAATGTATACCTTCTAACTACCCTTTTTTATGTAGGCTTGGTCCGGAAATCTAAAATGCGTTCAAAGAGCAAATAGCAGCTACGTGCATAACGACTTAACTGCACCTGTGCCCGGAAAAACCACTTAACTGAATATTTATATTTAATTATAAAGCACCATTTTAAAGTTAATACTATACAATAAGCAGATTATGACATATCTATTTTGATATCAACAAAGATCAAAGGCAATAGATAATAGAAGGTAACACAACAGCTTTGATTGCCGGACGATTCGGACCGAGTATGCATAAACAGTAACCGAGTAAGGTTCGGTATTCGGTTTACCGAATTCCGTTGACTTCACGCACATTCCGTTGGCAGGCGCGCATGCGCTGGAGTGAATATTTAAAAAAGAATTCGTATTCTATGTTTTAAGTGTAGAAATAACTATGTTATTTATCTTATTTGAACAATTTCCCTAAACCACTTAACTCCACAGTTGCCGAAATAACGACTTAACTGCATTGTTTTGTTTGTTTATACAAAGAACAACAATGTATTCTAACAGCTGATGGTGGAATCCGCGCATCCGATCTTACAATGAAGTGTCATGACAGAAATTTAAAAACGGCGATTTCTCGAATACACGTACAAGTGGGTCAAGTCGTTATTCCTGGAAGCCACAGATCTATTCCCGACATCATCGGAAGTGTAAAGACGCTTACGCTGCTTCTGCTGTTTCGGCCTCTTGGCGCCGTTGTCGGCGAGGTTCCTGCAGGCGCGCTCGTTCTCCTTGCCCTCGGCGAGGATCCGCTTGCCGCCCCTCGGTCTCACCATACTCTCACTTTTCTCTCAAACCTTTATTATCGTATGTATATATAAATACGCGGTACACTTGGACACGAGCGAGCTGCACACCGAACTGAGCCTCGAACGCGACTGAACGCGCGAATCTTGTCGCCCCTCGTGCTAGTATTATATACCTACGTAACGGACTTTTTTTCGGGCACGTGGTACGGGTTTCGCCCTGTGTAGAGAGTATGTGTGTGTGCGTACGTTATAGGGTCTAGTGGAAGGGATTTCCTTTGGAGTAACGTAACGTGTTCGAATTATAGTTAAATAGGAGATGGATTTGTGTACATGCGATTAAAACCTTAACGGAATCAAGAGTACAATGAACTTATATTTTTAAAATTAAAGGTATCACGCGATGATAGCCATTTTAATCGCGAAATTTTCCTTTGAATCATGCACAGCATACGTTTTCTGGATGACAATTGAGCGGGAGGCAAGTGTAGAATTATCTCGAATGACTCACTTGCGCGCGCGCGAGCCGACTGCAGTTATGCGCGGCGTGTGCGTGATGTGTACTTACATGTAGTAGAACGTCGAAGTTACATTTGTTACACGTTGCGTTTATAACAAAGAAGACGAGAGCGGGACTGTCTATGTAGACACAGCTGCTCCGACATTAATTGAATGATAAAACGCGCGCGGGGAGCTGTGATTGTTTTGTTTTCTCTAATTAATTATATCGTTTAATTCGATATATTATATTTTCGTAAGTGAAATGAAAAAAAAAAAAAAAATTCACGACATTCCGAACTATAAAGTATACAGCACTACCCACAAAATTATGCACAACTATTATACGTATACTCTGATCGTAAATTAATTCAAAATCCACGAATAACGTTCCTAGGTATCTCTATACGTAAACTCGACACATAATCCTTATTAGCACACACATACACGTACTCCTCCCGCATACGTGACGCAATAACTCTTCGCGTAATTCTCTCTTTTTTTCTTTTCTTTCACCGAGCCCGCGTATATATATCAACAACACAACAACTTTCCAACCTCCTCCTAGCTATATATATATATATCGAATTTCTAAACTCGCTTCAAAATTTCATTTTTTATTCGTTACAGCAGTCGACCGAAACGCGGCGGCGATCTTAATCTCTCGTTTTCACCCGCGAACGTGGTTAAAAGCTACACTCACAGTAATGTAATAACGCGAGCGGGCGATCGAACAACTGAGTGCGGGAAACAGTCGCTCGCTGCTGACTCCTCGGTTATACTTATCACTGCGGCGATTTTTCGCCGGGCCAGTATCGCTCGAAGACGCTGCTGCAGCCGCCGCCTGATTATGCAAGTCACTTTTTTTTCGCTCTCCATTCCTCCCTATCATATACACATCCACATATATACACGCGGAATTATACAGAGCGATACGCACGCCGCAGACTCGCGGAGCGAAAATAAACTCATTACGCTGCCGCTGCCGCTGCTGCTACTCTCTGCAGCGTTTGTATTATAATAATATACAGCGCTGCTGCTGCTGCCTCTCTCTTTAGAGCGATAATAAACTTCACGGGCGAAGCGTTTCGAGCCGCGGCCGATGAATTATTTATGACCGCGCGGAGGGAGAGGGTGCGAGCGCGTGCGCGAGCCTCGATTTTGTTGCTTCGAGTGCCTGCGTACATATCTACGCGTATATACGGTTTTTACAGCGAACACCGCGAGTGCTTTTAATTAGCGTGAATTGCTGACTTTCTTTCGTCTGTTACACTGTGTACGTAGTGCTGATGTGTGCGATGATTTCTGAGAATATTATTTTTATATAGTTGGCGAAAAAAAGAAAAAATTAACGCACGCGGCTCGGTGTAAACGCGGAGAAAAAAAACATAAGGTACCTTTTGCCTTAACGCACCGGTAAATTTCATCGCGATTGTCACGGTAAAAATTTCTGGTGTTATACGCGCGGTAAGTATAGTCGGTCTGGAAACGCGCGCTTGTATGCGTGTGTTTATTCAATTACGTGTAGGACACGCTCACGTGCGCGTTCAGTTCACGGTATTATGTTTTCGAAAACTACATAATAATATTTCGTTTGTATAGGCTACAACCCCATTTTACGTAAAATCGTTCAAAAACGTTTATTAATAAACTGCTTGCAGAATTATTTCTATACGTATAACGAAACTTTTTTTTTATATGTATTATATAAACAATTATTCTATAATTTTTTATACGATTTTCTATTTATAATTTTTTATTCTATGATTTTCAAAATTCCTCGTCGCGAATTGTAATGTCCTAGTGTGAGGTTAAATAACTTATAAATGAAAATGTAATGTTAACTAAAAAAAGGTAGTTTATTGAAACACTTAGTGTATCTAGTGTGATGGCGTTGACGCAATTGACTACTATCCGATACAGTTATAGTTAGCGCTTGTCTTAGCTACAGTACGTTTCGCTCTCACACATACTACACACAATTATGTGTATATGTAACACCATCAAATTTACCAATAGCATATGCACCACCACCAACCATATCCCGCGCGAATAATCCTCCCTCCAGCAAATCGCCTCCTCTAGCCACCCGGCGAACCGCTATCCTTACGCAGAACGTAACCACACACACACGCGCGCGCGTCATGTGCTGCTGAATGGTTGAACGTCCGCGGCGGTGGCGGGCGAAGAAAGAGAAAACGGTGAATGGGCCTAGTGCGCGGGCACCCGTTCGCTGAATGGGCCCCCCGACAATAACGAGGCGCTGGCTGGTTCGCGATTTCCGCGGCGGGGATCTGCCTGCGTTATATGTATATATGTGCACACCACATGCTAGCCGGTATGAAGGTGTATGTGTGGAAGGAAACGGAGACACGGCTCGCTTGTTCCGCCTCGTTAGCGGACGCGCGCGGCCTTCGCGAGAGAGATCGCGTGACGCGTGCAGCGCTTTCGCGGGGTATAGTGCAAATGCGAGCTGCTGGTATATGGTGGAGAGTTTTCGAATTGGGAAAAGTTGGGGAGGTGCTGGGCGAGGGGTAACTGCGGTGTTGGAAAGCGTGTAGGTTGAGCGAATGGTACGCGTTATCTGAGCGTGCACTGAGAAAAGGATTTGTTTACTGTTAACATGGCATTGTAACTGTTAACGTGCGTATGTTTAAATATGATCAAATACAGGCATTGTAACAGTTATAATGCCATGTTAACAGTTAAGTTACCACACGGAGAGAAATTTTGTAGTGAAAATTACAAATATTCGAGGCAAAATTACCAGTTTCTATGGTAATGGATGGACAGACTGACAATTTCAAACTTTTTACCAAAGTGCCTTGGTAAAAATTTTTTTTTAGTTAATTTAAATTAAAAAAATGAACTTTTTTTATCTATATTAATGGATACATAGTATTTTAATATAGAAATAGAAACAGAAACAAGGATGAAAAAACATTAAACTGAAAAAAAATTTTTACGGAAGCGGGATTCGATCCGACGATCTTTGGGTTGAGAGTCCGACGTTCTACCGACTGCGCCACGGAAGCTGTTACCAACAGTCATTTGAATCGCCGTTATTACTTACTGAAAATATGTGTATTGTTTTCATTTTAACGTCGCGCACGCCTCTAGTATCAATCTTCTGAAACACAATAATGCGCAGTGCGCATGCGCGAATACACAAATACCAGGTTATTTGGCAAAATTTATCAGTTTTCTTAGTAAAAATTCTTAGGTTACCCTGTAAAAATGACTAGATCTCAATTTTTACCAGTGTGTCTGGTAATTTTTATTCCGATAATTTGGTATTTTTTTTAAGTGGTTATGGTAGTTTTTCCTGGGAAACTTATAAATTGTATTAGAAACCTGGGAATATCACGGCTTTTGACAGTCTATCCATGCACTTCCAAGGCACCTTGGTAATTTTTACTCTAAAATTTCTCTCCGTGCATGTTCTCATAAACAATTTCAATATGTTTTATCAGGATGATCTTACATATTTTATAAAAAAATGTTTGAAATAAAAACATCATTTATTTTTTTACTTCAACGTTTCGGACATTTTTATTGTTTATCCTGATGAGGGACATAAACAATAAAAATATCCGAAACGTTGGAGTAAAAAACTAAATGGAGTTTTTATTTCACACCTTTTTGTTATATAACAACATCATCCTGGTAGAAAATTGGCTTATTAGATTCAAAAACTACAATTTACAAGAACTTCTACCATCAGCTACTTTCAAATCTGAATAATTATTAATTAATATAGATATTGTAACTATTACAATATCACACAAATAGTTGTATTTCAAATAGATAAATATGTTAACAGTAACAATACTCTTCTCTGAGTGTGTAAAATACACGAATGTAAAAATGTTTTGTTAAATTCAATTCGTTAAAAGATCTACTACTCTATGTTCCCTCGATCTAAGCTAAATTGACAATGCAATATATAACGATCATCATCGTAACAACATATTCTTACACTGAGAAAAAAGTTTAGTAAAAATTATTAATAATTTTGTAAAAATTACGATATATACTTTCTTGGGAAAGCCACCACAAATAAAAATTCAAAAGATTACCATACTTTACTACAAGTACTGTAAAATCTACTGCAAAGTATGGTAGTTTTTTGGGTTTTCTACAATTTGAGGTATAGCTTTATCAGACAGTATAGTAATTTTTACAAAACTTTTTTTCTCAGTGTATACAACGATTTACCGATATGGCATCCAGTGAAAAATCAGTCTCGCGCGCATCTGTCACTTCTCTCTCTCTCCCTCTCACCTCCCAACTATATAACACACCCTCCCTTTCTCCCCTATATTACACACGTACCGGCGTCGTCTCCACACACATCTCCGAGTGCAGATGCGACGGCTACACGACAGCCACCGAAAGTCAGGTCGCGGGGCCTCTCGTTCTCGCGCACATTATAATGCCGGAATAGCGGAAGCATAGAGGCGGATGGCAGGAAGTCGGTGAGACTGGCGCGTGCGCCGTTCTCTCCCTCCCTCGTCAACTTATATACCTTCTACACTCCTCTCTCTCGTTTTAGATCCTCGAGAAATGGAGGCTGCAGCGCGAGGGCTCGGGTTTCACGTGTGTGTGTGCATGTGGGGGGAAGAGTCGAGGGGTGAAAAAAAAGGGAATACGGTTTGATATGCGGCTGATGGCTGTTCGATGAGGTAAGTATATATATACGATACTTTTTGATTGGACGGGGGAAGGAGAGTAAGCGAGTGAGTTGCGGGACTGCTGGGTTGCAGCTTGATGATTTTTATAGAGGATCAATGTACCGTCGTGTTGTAGCCTACTGTTCAGGGTGGGTATTATATATTATACGTATATGATTTTACTTTTGTAATTGCGATACTGTTGTAGCGGTGTGAGAAAGGGCCTTGTTACGTGATTTTTAATCATCGAGGTACGACGTTCTATATAAAAGTGTACGTAGCTCTATACAAAGCGACTATAATTACGAAACAGGCAAGCAAACAATTAGACACTCGAGTATAAAGTAAAACAAACTTTTTCGGCGGGTCTGGTGCGCAACTCGCCCGCAACTTTTTCCCGGCGCTATATATATAATACTGCACACAAGAACAAACCGTGTGTGAGAACCGTTTTAAAGAGACACGACGTCGACGCGGTTCCCATGGAACCTACCTATATATATGTACTGCCAAAATGCAGGAACCACGGCTCTCGTGTACACTTCAATGAGAAAGTGACGTCCCTTTGGTTAATTATTACTTCTCCCAAAAAAAAGAAAAGAAAAAAGAATCAGCGCCGTACTCTCTTTACTTCAAGAACAAGATGACGGCGATCCTGTTATACACATACCCGTACAGTGTCTTTATTTCGACGCGGCCCGTCGCGCGCCTCCTTCCACGTATATACATACATAATATACACGCGAAGGAAGAGGATCGAGGTGAGCGAAGAAGCCTCGAGGAAGCGGAGATACGCTCGGCGATTCTATCCGGATTCCCTCTCTTTCTCTCTCTCCTTAGACGTACACGTCCGGCGCGCGAAGACGAAGAAGACACGCCGCGGCGCGCGCGCGGCGAGGGGAAACCGTAAATTAAGAATCGCCCCCTCGATCCCTATCGTCGTGGCCGCGTCTTTTCTTCGCGCGCACGCTGTACTCCGTAAAACGCCATTTTTCCGTAATTAAAGCGAGCGCGTATATGTATATGCGCGAGTGCACGCGCGGTGCTGCTTTTATTTTGTATATATATATATATGCGCGCGCCTTTTCCCCGAGCGAGCGCGCCGGTGTAATCAGCGAATTGCGTAATTGGATGAGGAGAGCGGCAGAAAGAAAGAATGAAATGTTTTTCGCTCCTTTCTTTCGCGCATTTTAATCAGAGTTTGCCTGTCTTTGTAGTCTTTGCTGAGGGGGGCTTATGTAATTTTCATTAGATGTTATGAACAATTGCGCGGCGCTTGTGAGAGTGGGGAATAAAATGCGAAATGTCGTGTGCAAGCGGGGAGATGTTTTTTATTTATGACGAACAATGTGAGGTGAAGCAGTTGTGCGGATGTTCTATATGGTGTACTTACCATGTATGTGAAAAGTTTGAATAATCAAACGCAACGCGGGGATTAATATTTTTGTTTTCGTGAAAAATTAATTCATTGCCCATTTCAACACTAACTAGGAGAGGCCGCGAACTCCGGATCACGGATTCGACTCAAATTTTGCGATATGTTTTGGATGTAGAAATATAAAGAAAGCTGCAATATTAGACCCTAACGCTCAAGAAAACTGAAGTTCTGCGCCTTTTTAGCTTTTTTTTTTGAAAAAAGGCTTGAAAAAAAACTCTTCTTGAAACGGTATAACCATTTAACTCCGCGTGGAGTCTTAAATATAATTTCAAAAATAGAAAATAAAACTAGAGAAAATGAGCTTTCATTTGCTTTTTTAAGAATTAAAAAATGTTGATTCCTTCCAAAGTTATAAAAGTTTAAAATAGAGCATCGAAAATGCACTGTTTAATCCCTAAAATTCAACTGTTCGACTGCCGGCATATTTTGATGCACTCTCGATGCTCAATTTTAAACTTACATAACTTTTGAAGGAATCAACATTTTTTAATTCTTAAAAAAGCAAATGAGAGCTCATTTTCTCTAGTTTTATTTGCTATTTTTGAAATTATATTTAAGACTTCCCGGAGTTAAATTGTTACCGTTTCAAGAAGAGTTTCTTTTCAAGCCTTTTTTCAAAATAAAGCTAAAAAGACACAGAACTTCAGTTTTTTTGAGCGTTAGGGTCTAATATTGCAGCTTTCTTTATATTTCTACATCCAAAAACATATCGCAAAGTTTGAGCCGAATCCGTGATCCGGAGTTCGCGGCCTCTCCTAGTAAATATAACTCCAAAAAAAGCTCAACTATCCCATATATTAATCGATCACAAATCCGTTCAGCTGTAACAAGCTATATATTTCCTCAAATCAACATCGCTCGTAAAATCTTCAGCAACTCCCACAAACATTAAGACACACACACACGCGCAGACACTCCAACTTTCTGGCTGGCTCGGGCGCTAAACTTATACTCCGCCGGCAGCGAAGGTAATAGCCTAGTCAAACGCGAAATTCAAATATCGCGCTCGCGTCGGGAGGAACTCCGCCAATGAATGCCATACATTTGCGCGAAAGTCAAAGAGAGCGAGCAGCGAGTCACCGGAGCGGAGCAGCGCATCGCGAATATTCAATGAGCCGCGCTCAAAGCCGAGAGAGAGAGAGAGAGAGAGAGTGAGTGAGATTGCGAACGTGAAATTCAAAGTCAAGTGGAAATAGAGAGAGAGTAGTAGTAGTTTATCGCCGCCGCAGTCGTCGCTTATTTGCTGGAAAAGCGCTTGGAAAAAAGTGTCGTTTGATGGGTGAGAGAGAGGTAAAAATGTGCTGGCGTATAATATATGGCTTTAATATAACAAAGAAAAATTACGGTAAGTTAGTCACCTCGTACTAAAAATATTTTTTAAAATATCAATCATAATCCTCTACATCTACTAACAACACTCCTTAACCCCAAGGCCACCGTCGCGACGCAATCACAGACACTGTGCCTCATTACGCTTCTTCTTCTTTCTCTCTCTCCCTCCCCCCGCAATCATTCCATTAGCACCCAATTCACCTCGACTCCACCACGCGCGCACTCAATTCACGTCAATCACACTCTCCCATAGTCGCACGGGAGAGTGAGAGAGATGCTCTCACATATTACGCGACGCACGATGCACCGTCGATTATGGCAATAAAATTATTCACACAACCAAAAATAAACACGCGCGTGTATATATACTACTCCGACTCCTTGGCTAATTAACTTTTCCAGGACACGCGCGTGCTATATACGAGTGCCATGTTCAAGGTTAAGCCTGCCGCCCCCGCGCGAGCGCGCACCCTCCGGTCATAAATACTCATTACAATGGCACTCGTCCCTAATTTACATGCAGCAGAAGCAGCGGCAGCTCTCCTCCTCCACGGTCTATTTATAAAAAGGCGCGCTTCATTGCCCCCCGGCGAAAGGACCCCCTTGTACACACGTATTATATATACGTATATTCTTAGCCCGCGCGACTCGTCGTTTCGGGAAAAATCCCCCTTTGCTATTTCTGCGGCTACCTTCGCCCTCCCCTCTCCTTGGTACTACACACACGAGAGAGGCGAAATATCGCGCAGCTTTTCATTTTCCGCGCGTGGAAGGGGACGAGGACAGATGCGCCGCGCCCGTGTACATATAGTAGCTTTTAAAGCCCGTCCCTCTCGCTTTTGACTTTCCCTTTTTTCCGACCTACGCTATATACGCGCGCGACTCTCTACACACCCCTCGGAAATAAAAATATACGCCGAGGGGGTTGTGTGTATGTGTATAAGTGATGGGCTGGCGCCGCGGCTGCATGCGTGCAACTACGTGGATATAATAAAAGGTTTTTCCTTTCAGAGCGCGTGCTTCGATGATCCTGATGTGTATTATTGGAAATTTATGTTTTACCTTTTTCTCTTTTTTGCTGAAATATATAAGCTGTTTTTGTTGTACTAAACTTTGGTATATCTCATAATTAATATTCTAAAATAGACCGCGCTATACATTCGTCAGAGCGAGATAACCTTCTTATCACTCTCTATACTGACAACGTAAACAACGCGGACCATAATACGCTACTAATTAATTACTCGGCTATCTGCGCGCTTCTACAATCGCTTACTTTATCTCTCGACTTATAACAAAGAGAATCTAACGCGATAATAGACGCGTAAAATATATACAACGCGACCCCGCGTACACTTAGATTTTTATAAATATACTCGCTCAGCGGGAGGAGGAAAAGAGCTACATACGCACGTATTCGTACGCTGCAGCTGCCGAGAGCGCGCGGTCAGCTGTCACCGAGCGCCACGCATAATTGGAGTGCATGATGGTGTATATGTTTGAGAAGTAACTTTCGCGATTTTCTATATAATATGTAGCGAGACGCGGCGCGGTGCGGGTCAGATTTGAGGGGGTATAGTACAAAGTATTTGAAATATTTGGGAGCTAAAAACGTCTGGGTTATTATTAGTCGTATTATATGTGTTAAGTAGACACGTTTTCATATTCCTCCCACACGGAGAGAAAAAGGTTTGTAAAAATTACTATACTGTAAAAACCCCAAAAAATAACTATAATTTAGAGTAAATTTTGCTAGAAATATAGGAAAATTTACTATAAGTATAGTAAAATTTACTCTAAAGTATAGTAATTTTTTGGGCTTTTACAATCAGACATTATAGTAATTTTTACAAACCTTTTTCTCTTCGTGCAGACAACTATATATACACAGCCTCTTCCGTATATCGCTCTCCAAACAATCACTTTATCAAATTAAAAAATTCCACACGCACACATATACCCCCATAATGTACATTTCAAAAAGGAGCCGTCACGAGCGGAAGGCCAAAATTTACCACCGCCGCGGCGGCGGCGACTATAATGCTCACAAAATACACAACGACTCAACGTTGTGCGCATCTCTTATTCTCGCGCACACGCAGAGAGAGAGAGAGGAAGGAGAGAGCGCGCAGCTTCTATATCTTAACGAGAGTAAGTAGAGAGAGAGCGAGAGAGATAATCGTGTAATCGGCTTTTCGGAGCCGACAAGAGCGCTGCTGCCCTCCACTATTATCTCGTTACCCAAATAAACCGCCGCCGTCGCCTTTATCAAGCGAAGGGCTTTTATGACGCGCTGCGGCCAATTTATTGCCCCGCGCACGCGCCGAGCGACTGTTTTTTTTTTTTAAGGTTACACTTGGCTGCGGAGTCGATTGATCGTTGTGACATCTGCTGCGCGTGGGCATTGGATATATATAGGTGTATAATCTCGTATTTTCGCAATGTTATTCTAACCCGATGAAAGTGAATATATACACACACGCACGCGCGTGCGGTCGTCTTTTCTTGGTGTATGAATGAAATTTCACGTGCGGCTTTCGCCAGAGCCTCCTTCCCCCAATTATACATTCGCGTTCGAATATTCCGAGAAAGTAGGCCGTACGTATACGCAATAATTACTCCGCTACCTATACTCGCATTGAAATCGACCTCGAGTACACTCGGATTAGAAAGGATCTCTCCTGTGTATATAGAACCTGAACTTGAACTGCTAATAATATCAATCGGCGATGAGACGGAGAAAAGAAGCACAGCGCGCAGCCTGGCTTCCGATATGTATACAATACTTGCTGCACTCGCGAGACATGTGGTTTGCGGTCGCGCCAGTTGCGGATATATTTACGGCCGGATAATCGCGCGACGAATATATATAATATATAGATACGAGAGATGTGTGGCAGCACGCGAGACGACGACGACGACTTTTGTGCGCGCGCCGTATGTGTCATGAGGCGAGGGACTGGCCGATTCGTAAGTCCGGAGCGATCGATATGCTTTTGTGAATGAGAGTAGGTATTTGTTTTTTTTTCTCTCTTTTTTGCTTGAAGATTGGTATGGAATTATGTTGGTATACTTATATTGTGTGATCGGTGGACGATTTCGTATATGAGAGGTTTGTGAGTACACAGCGCGATGTGAAATTGTTTATATATAATAGTGTTGTATATAATGAGGGCTGTGTTATACAGAGTGATTGTGGGGGAATTTTGGTTCGGTGAAGATTTTACAATAAATACGACCCTGGTAGAAATGTTAACCAGAAGTTAGCTATTTTTCCATTTAACTTTATGGCTAAAAACGAAGATTGCTTGTACTTCATGATTATGTACCGAAATATATTATGGCATTTACACTTCATAAAGTATATGTATTTTAAGTAATAGATAGAACTACATTATTTATGAATTATATTATTTTTGCTAAAAAATCCTTCCATTTAATTAACACGTTAGCTACAAAATATGGTTAATTTTCTATACCAAGGCAATTGTGTAATCAATTCTCCTATGGGGATAAAAATCTGCTAAAAAACAAAAAGGTCTTTTTCTCATTCGAAAGAACCGCTTGCACATATTGCACAAAATATTACTACCCAAGAATCTCTCCAATCAACTAAAAAAATACTTTTCCCAGCGCACCCCGAGAAACATACCCACACGCGCGGCTCATAACAACCATGACGGCTTTCCCAGGCCGGCGCATCTTCCAGCCACTTCTCTGGGAAACCCGTCATCTACACGATCCTCAGCTGTTTTTCGCGGCGGCGGTGGCGGCGGGGCCATTTAAATGTCCCTTGGCAACAGGTACACACCTACTCGTGCAAGCTCCTCTCATCTCTCTTAACGAACGAAACATCTGCCCGACGACGCGTCGCCGCAGTGGCCCGCATCGAACAGGTGCATGGAAAAAAATCATCATCGGCTGCTGCTGCTGCTGCTGCTGCTCGCTTCGAAATTCATTAATTCGGTGCTTACAGCGCGTGCGGAAAGCCTCGGAGGAAAAGAGAGGAGAGCGATTCGGATGGGTAATCCGATACGGGCGAGAGAGCCGCAGCGCGGTTGCCAAAAGTCTGTATAATTTCGAAGGGATGATGCGAATGGGATTATTATGTATGCGCGCCCTAGGTGTAGGCGCTGGATGTCTAGTTCGCGGATTAAACAGGTGCGCCGTAGCTTTTTTACGATCGGGATACGCCGGTCGTTTGATTTATTGCTATATCGCTGGTATAACTAGGGGTAGACATTTTTCGAATTAAATATATACGTTGGTTTTTTCGAGGAGGAATTATAACATGGTATAAGTATTACTGGCAGAAGTCTGCGACGTCGTTATATGGTTAATTCCGGGTGAAGTTTAGCGACCACGCACACTGATAAAAATATGACCAAATATAGGCATTTTAACAGTTATAATGCGATATTAACAGTTAAGTTACCATGTTCTCATAAACAATTTCAATATGTTACCTGAGAACATTGATATTGTAATAGTTACAATATGCTTATTATAGTAGTTTTTTAATCTAATGGTCAATTTTTTATCATGATGATCTTACATATTTTATAAAAATGTTTGAAATAAAAAAATCATTTATTTTTTTACTTCAACGTTTCGGACATTTTTATTGTTTATCCTGATGAGGGACATAAACAATAAAAATGTCTGAAATGTTGGAGTAAAAAACTAAATGGAGTTTTTATTTCAAATCTTTTTGTTATATAACATCATCCTGGTATAAAATTGGCTATTAGATTAAAAAACTACAATTTACAAGAACTTCTACCATCAGCTACTTTCAAATATGAATATGTTATTAGTTAATATAGATATTGTAACTATTACAATATCTCATTTTATCCTTAAACATGTCAAATAGTTGTATTTCAAATAGATAAATATGTTAACAGTAACAATATTCTTCTCTGAGTGCAGTGATGTCCATGAATTCTCATTCATCTATATATAAACCACTCTCCCACGTTCGTTTGTCCCAACGCGCGCGCATGTGACATGTTTTGGTCTGCGGTAGGTATAACATTTCCTACACCGCTTCATAAAATTCCATTTCCCCTCCACGTACATTTTCTTCCTTGACCACATAGCATCAATCCCCGTAATCCCCACAATAGGCACCGCACATATATATACGCAAGAAGAATAACAAGAAGCGTAAACTTCACGCCTCCCTCGCGGTATGCCTACGTACATGGAAAAATAAGACAACACCCCGCGGTTTTTCCCGATAAAGGCCCAGCGGTCGCACGCGGAGTTATATACGCGCGCGTGTCCTGCGGTTCACGAGGCATTCACTTCTGCCCTAATGCGTTCTTAAGCTCGATCGAACGAGCGGGGCGCGAGCGGGACTTTTTCCTTTCTTCGACGTTTTCTTTTCAGCAGTGTATATGTGGTGGGGAGCGCGGGCCTCGTGCCGCGGGTGGATCCATGGTGGGAGAGTATTGAAAAGCGCCAGCGCTATGGGCGACACATATATGCACGCACTTGGCGCGTGCTGTTCGATCTGACTTCCTCGAATCTCTTCTTTTTTCTTTTCCTTTATTCTTTCTTTCTATTATAAGGGGGTGGACAATGACGTGCGTATGAGGTAGATTTATGTAATAGCGTATAGTGCGCGATGCGAGGGTATATTGACGATCTTATTGTCGGGGGTTTCCGGTTTCTGGGTAGAAATCGCTGCATGGGTTATAAAATTATTTTAGGTTTACGTGTATATTGTTGATTTTGTGCGTGAATGAAGCATTGCATGTTATTCGTAAAGACAGTGTGTACACAGAGAAAAGAAAAACTTTACATTAAAAGTATACTTTACTAACTATAAAATCCTGATGTAATTTGTGCAAAGTATATATTATATTTCTTAGTAATTAACAATATTTCTTAATAATTAAGTAATATTCCTTAACAGCTAAGATGCAGGTCATTTGTTCAAATTTTCTACAATTTGAAAGACATGGTTTCTTAACTATGTGGAAATATTATTTAGCTGTTAAAGAACATTCGTTTGTCCGTATCCAAACGTCCGTTCGTTTGTATTTAATGACGTTCCTTTAATGTAAAGACTTTCTTTTCTCTGTGTATGAAAGGTAAGATAATTTTATATGTGGGAATGTTGTATATTGGTTTTGTAAGTCGAGCCTAAACTTGAATTTTTTAACAAACCGTACACTGAGAAAAAAGTTTATAAGTAAAAATTATGTGAATAATTTTTTAAAAATTACTATACTTTCTGGAAAAACCACCACAGACTGCAAAACCCCAAAAGATTGCCATACTTTGTAAGAAACTTTGCTGGAAATATAAGAAAATTTACTATAAGTATTGTCAAATTTACTATTAAAGTATGTGTTAATTTTTTGGGTTCTTACAGTCTGTGGTAGCTTTATCAGACAGTACAGTAATTTTTCCAAAACTTTTTTTTTTAGTGTACCATTATTTATTACAAAAACTCCTAGGTTCGCTAATTTTGCATTTTTAATAATTATAATTTTCGCAGGATTCATATACTTCCCATACATATACAATATCAAAAATTGTCTACTCTCGTCATAATAACCATTACCTTCGTCCGCTCTACACAGCCTTCTTCCCAAATCCACCAAAACCTTCAATCGCCAACCAACAATCCATCAATACTCAGCAGGTCCTTCCTTCAAAAAAACTTTTTTTCTCACGTATACACCTACATCATCGTTCTCATTCCATCTCTAAAAAAAAAATCATAACGCGCGATGACAGGTCATTTGAATTTCCTCGATCCGGCAATATACATATTCCCATGACGCAACGGCCGGAAATTTAAAAACATGCACCCCCGTATATATACTCGGCCGGATTTAAATGGCCCTTTTGGGAGTAGGTAGCATCGTCGTCGTCTTCTTCTTCCTATAGGTCCTGGAGACTTTAAAGCTAGAACGAGGCGAGCAGGTATAAGAGAGCCGGGCGAACAGCTGAGGGCCTCGGGAAAATCACAAAGCCGGGCGCGTTTCCCACGCAACGCGCTTTAAAGGTCCCGTAGCGATCGCGCAATATTACGGGGGTGTAGCACACACATGTAGAGCCGGAAAAAAATATTTGCCCTTCGCACGTTATTTTACTTTTTTTTTTCTCTCGCGGTAGAGCCGGAAAGTCCGGATCTATCTTCTCATTCTCCACGGCGGTGGGAGGGGGATTATACGATTATACTATAGCGCTGCTGTTTGCGTCGTCTAATAGAATCAATAAAACGAGAGCGTCTGGCCGCGACATGACGAATCGCTTATTATCGCGTAAAAAGAAGTAGCGGCTTCTCTCTCTCTCACTCGTCCATTCATTCTCGACGTATAATATAATGAAGCTCTGCGAGCCCTACTCGAGCGACGGGATATCCTCGGAGATAACACCGCCGCACTCTCTTATCGCTCTATTTTTCCCGACCCGCAGGCACGCGCTTTTCATATCGATTTCGCGTTATCCGCGCTGCAGAGAGAGAGAGAGAGAGAGAAAGAGAGAGAGAGAGAGAGAGAGAGAGAGAGAGAGAGAGAGAGAGAGAGAGAGAGAGAGAGAGAGAGAGAGAGAGAGAACAAAGGATAGCGGCGGATGACGATGAGTCGCTTTGCAGGAAGAAATTATCTCTTTTCGGCGATGTATATATTGTTCTCGAAGAAGACATATAATACAGTATTTTCACGTAAAAATAATTACGTTGGGAAGAAGTTTGGGAAAAGTTTTGTTTGGCTTAAGTTTGAGAAAACTTAAGCAATGAGACAATGCCAAACTTCCTAATTCGTGATAGAATTTTTTTGAAAAGTTTAACAAACTTTTCATCAATTCATTTTTCAAGTGATGAAGTTTAAGAAACGTTTTCCAAACGTTGACCAAAGTTAAGAACAATTGTTCAATTCAAAAGAAATTTTGAGTGTTTCCCCATGATCCACCCTCCGTTAGTCCCGCACTTTTACTTATGTCCGGACCGAATATTTTTACTCAAGTATTGTCATACGCCACCTATCGGTAGTCGCTAGTACTTGAACACTTGAAAATTTTTCAAACTTTAGCCAATCTTTTTAAAACATTCGATTGAAGTTTGGCGTTGTCTCATTACATGATTTTTCCCAAACTTGAGTCAAACAAAACTTTTCCCAAACTTCTTCCGAACGTAATTTTTTTTAGGTGGGTTTATATATATATATATATATATATATATATATATATATATATATATATATATATATATATATATATATATATATATATATATATATATATATATATATATATATATATATATATATATATATATATATATAAAAATAGATATGGATACTATATTATGTGAAATATATTGCATATGATTGTATGGCTATTTTTATGGTTATACGCACACACATACTAAACATATATAGATGATATTTTAGTCGTAGGTAAAATGTATTTTGCGATAAGATATAAATATTTCAACTTGCATGGTATATATAAATATATAATATAGTAAACGACAACGAGAGGTATGAGAAACTATTGAATAATATAGACAAAATGCACGTGTGTGGTATGGATGTGATTATATATTGGATCTAAATTCATTATCATATAAGTAGTGTTTTTCTATATTACTTACAGACATTTTTAAGTGACTAATTTTAGTAACGTGATATATAATGTGTGTATTTCCAAGTAGTAAATATGTATAAAAGTGTTAAAGTGACGATGAATGTGGATGAATGAAAAATACATACGTATAATTATGTACACGAGAAAAGGAATTGTAAACTTGTCGTTGCGGTAAAAAGTGCAATGTAAATCAATAAAAGTGGGTCGAACGAAAGGGGCATTGAAGTGCGAGAGAGCGAGAGAGAGAGCAGTGTTGTCAACATTCAGAAAAAAATATAGAGAGGTGAGAGAGAGTAATAAAGAGTAATACAGTATAATAACAAAGGGAATGACATAAACGTCTACTATATATAACAAAGGACTTAATAGAGTAAACATCAGCAGGCATATATATCATATCGTTCGGACGTGTGAGATTGGGGGGGTGTTTGGGGTTGGGGGGAGATTCATGAATCTGCTCACCGTTGTTATCGTCCGCTCCCTGATAGCCCTCTATCAAGTACTCTTTTTGATGGATTCTTATGCGATCGGCGTGCCTCGCTACAAACACGTGGCCCGGAACAAAAAGAGAACATTATTTTTTTGCTTATAAAGTTATGACAAAGTTTTTTTTTTGTGTAAGTATGCATATGTATATATATATACATGTTTTTCGGGAACAGGCGTTATATATGTACGTATGCGTGGTGTTTTTCTTGGGCGCGCGAGTGGCACGCGTCGGTGGCAGGTGCGCGCGCGTGCCGTCGACCAATCGGCTGCCGGCGGCTCGTTCTCTCTCTCTCTCTCGGAGCGTTCGTTTTATCGGTTAGCGCAGAGCGGCGTGCCGGGATGGGAGTGAGAAAGTGAGATGGGCAATCGATGTGGTCGCACATATACATGAGCTGCTGCGAATTGATGGAATTCTTTGCGTACGAGTGTATAAGTCGTATTACTCGAGTTGTAAGTCGCAATAAACCGATGTAGAATCGTTGTGTAGAAGAATACAAAATAAATAATATAATTTATGAACAATGTGAGAATGTCGTTGTGAAAAAAAAATTTCGTTGTGGGAAAAAAGTCGCCCGAAAGCGTTAATAAAAACGAACTTGAGACAGAAAAAAAGGAAGGAAAATGGGCCTCTTGTCACGCGGGCTAAAGAGGAGTCAAAGCCCGTAAGACGGATGCGGCCAAGAAGGAAGTGGACGCCAGGCCTCGCGGCGGAACACCTTGCACGCCTGATAAAGGCTCGGATAAGCTTTCCTCTTCCTCTCGCAGAGAGAATTTCAGGAGAGCCGTGAATTTCCCTGTGAGCAAACGTTTCCTCTCTCTCTCCTCTCTCTCTCTCTCTATCTCTCTCTCTCTCTCTCCCCCTCTCCTCTTCGATTTAATAACAAAACGAATAGAATCATTATATATCAGCACTCTATTAACAGAGCAGCAGCAGCAGTCAGCTGCTCTCGCCGCGGAAGAAGAAACTCGAGCCTCTAAAAATTTGCAAAATCCACACATCGCTCGCATACGTAATAAAGCGAGACATGTGGCCCGGCTCTGCTCGCAATTTATTCTCCCGAACGTGCTGCGCGTACCCTCTATTAACGTGTATATACACGAGAGAGAGAGAGAGAGAGAGAGAGGTTCATTAATTGGCTCATCTGTCGAGTCTCTCGGAAACATCGACGAAGACGAAGAGAGCAGGTATACAAGTAAACTGGAACTTTGGAAAGAGAGATAGAGAGAGAGAGAGAGAGATTATCGCACGAGTCGAGACGGCAGCTGCTGCTCAGTCGTCGTTCTTTTTTCCGTTCGCCAAGGCGCTGCTGGAAAAGGACCGAGGAAATTAAGAGAGAGGAGAGAGAAAGACGGGTGACACTTGCGTGTCTGGCGAGCGGCAGCCGTTGGTCCTCTCGGCGCAGGTTGAAGGCGCAAATTATTAAGAGAGGGTTTCGTAATATCGAAGGTTGGCTCTTTGTTCGCCGCGGGAAAAGTGTCGCGTTAATTGTAGTTTTCTTTTTTGATAGCTTCAAGACTTTTCGGGTAAATCAATTATGATCGCGTAATTGTAAGGAAAATTTGGAAAAGCCATATCACGAGTGTGAATCCGTACAAATAAGCCGTGAATGTTATTGTTTTCGAATTCTTCAAATAACATTCGACAAATTCCCATTAAGACGCTGTAATCATCAACGTCTACATAATTCGCTCAATACGAACAAGAATCAACAGCATATATTATCCACGTGTAAAAAAGAACATATATCCATAAGCAAGCAAAACACCCTATTTGCATTTACTGCCTACGCGCTGCAGCAGCAGCGCGTGCTGCGTGTGAATTCATTATTATACGCGTAGTGGGATAAGTACGTACGGCGAGTGTGAGTTTACGAGGCGCGCGCGTATATACAGCGTCCTAAATGATTTACTTACTGCTCGCGACTGACAAGAAGTCGGCTTTCTTTTAGCGTTTATTTTTTTTCGTCGTTATACGTCGTGTAGAAAGGCGGGGGTTTCCTACCGCGGTACACTAAGGTGTTTAATAGGTAGGTTCGGGCGGTTATTATAGCGAATGAACCGAGTGTTTTAGAGCGTTGGTGAAAGGCTTTTTCCGGTTGTTTTCCCACATTATCGAGCGGCGGAAAATAGGTTGAAATTTCGAGGTAAAATAATGGGAAGATGTGATTTTTTATTCTTATTATATTTTAGCTCGATACTATCTCATCAACGCTATTGTAAATGACGATAAAAAAATTATTTTCCACCAACGAGTATATATCTCAACATGCGGCACTCTGCGAAGGACACGTACACGTTCTGGCGGCTACAGCTACCGTCATGAATATATATACGTAAACTCTCGCAGGCGCGTTATATTCTGCCTTACTCGCGGAGTTCATTATACCTCGCGGGCGATTTGCACCTGCCGCGTATACGCGTATAATGCACGCAACTAACCGAGCCACGCGCGCAGTTGTAAACTCGGAAATTGAGTTGTGCACCGTGGCGGCGAGACCCTAATGAATTAATCAAGCGGCGATGATTGTTACTTGAGGCGTATAGGCGGCAGTCTTTTGTCGCGGAAAAGTGATTTTCGGGGATGGAGAGTATATGTGATAATGTATGTGTCTGAAGTTTGCAACGAAATAGAAACAAAAATTTTCGTTTATCACTTTAAGTTTATAATAATTGATATTAATTTAACACGTAGATTTAGTGTTTTATAGTATAAAATAACTTTATGAGAAAGTTTTAAATAAAATTTCCATTGTTCAATAATTTTAATCAATCGTAAAAAATTATTTCGTTGCATTAATGATGCAAAGTTCAGAGCCATGATAATGTCGTGTCTTTAGTGATCGTATAAGAGTGTATTGTTATGTTTGCTAATTGGTAACTTTAATTGGGTTCACTGCGCGCGGAGAAAAATTTTATAGTAAAAATTACTATTTTTGTTGGTAAAGGAGGGACAGACTATTATACTGATGAAAATTATCTTATTTATAGTAAAAATTGATATAATTTTAGTCATTTTTACTACAAATTATGCTAATTTTAATTAGAATGTGCCTCTCCCTTCTTTCCTAACGAAAAAAAATTTTCTCTGTGTATTTTACTGTGGTGCACAATTACATTTGAATTCAAATTTATAAAAGATTATCATTTTTGTTACTAACAATAACATCACATGTATACCAAAATGACTCTTTTTATCAACCCTTTCGCCTCACGTCCACCCAACGCACGATAAACCCCCATAGAAATCGAAACCAGTGAACGCTGCGATAGCGTATGCAAAGGACGCGATATATACACTATACGTCTCTCCTACCGTAAAAAGGTAAATATACATCCTCGCACTCATGTGCCGCTTCTGCTGCTGTTGCTTTTCTCCTTTCACCGCGCTTCCGCCCTCGCGTGGAAAATACCTTTTGTGTCTCTCTCCTCGTCTCCTGATTGTGTCTTTTAGAGAGAAAATTTCAATGTCTATGGGGGAGCCACCGCGGCGTTTTGTCTCGCGCGCAATTATAAATGGGCTTTTGAGCGCGAGGCATTTCCCTTGTCGGAAGAAGTTGTCACGTGCGCGGTAGCTAATTGTATAGATTCTTTCGTTATTTTATAGTCTATTGAGTCATCAACGAGTCGTATATAACGTTTATTAATTTTACGAAGTATATACTGTTACCGCAGGGTTGCGGTAATATTTTTAAAGAATTACTGTGACAATGTTAAAGCTATATTTACAATAAGCTTTACGATTTAATTTTAACGTTAATTCCTGATGTTTTCAAGATTATCATATACACTGAGAGAAGAATATGTTTATATTTAAAATGGCATTGTAACTATTAACATATATATTTTAATAGTTATATGTTAAATATAAACATTTTGAGAAAAAAATTCTCTCAGTGTAGAGTTACAATAAATCTAAAAACACAAAATCCGTAAATCACACACTGTAACCCAATATCAAAAATCTCATTTAATTTCATTTCACTTACACTCCCGCGCGCACGTGTGCGCGTCCTATGTGGAAAAAGTCGCTTCGCCTCACCCCTCTCACCCTCTCCCTGAAAAAAATCCGTCGACTACTCGCGTGTTATCATACCCGGCGCACCACGCGCTAAAAAAAAATACATCATATGAACCCGAGAGCCTGCGCGAACGCAATTTCCCCTCGCCCAAAAAAAAAAAATAAAAAAAAAATCACTACGGCATAGTAGCTCCCCTTTGAAGGAGAGGGAGAGAGAGATTTGCACGCGCGACGGATCAAAGCGAGCGCGCGCTTTCCATTCGAGAGCTTTTCTCGCGGCGCGCGTCGAGCTGCGTATACGGGAAAGAGAGGACAAACCATTTGGTTGAGCACTACTGCTGCGCTTGCGTGTGGTATATACTATATACATACACTGGCTCTCAGACTGTGTGGGTGAGCTGTAACTGCACTTACCTGAAACAGAAGAAATTTATTCGTGCTATTATTGCCTTTTGTTAGAGCGCCTCGAGGGCTGTGTGTGCGTGTACGTATATAATTGCGCGTGGAGCTATAATGGCAATTTCGAGGTCTCGCGCGCGTGTATATATAGCGAATAAGGGGTTGAGTAATGGGTTGGCTTTTTATGCGCGATGCTTTACGAAAGTGGCAAGATTGGTGGAACTTGAGTGATAAATTAATTGGTCGTAGCTGCGGGAATTGTCGGTGTACAGGGTTGAGTGAATTTTGATGGCGTATGGGGTTCTTTTTAAGTAATTTCTATATTGTACCCAGGTATTTTTGTATGAGATAAATGGACAAATTACTGTGTAAAAAAAAGAACAATTAATAATAACTGCCTATTACGTGTTTTAACTCTTTAACTGACCCTGGTAGAAAATTAACCATATTTTATAGCTAACGTGTTAATTAAATCGAAGCATTTTTAGCCACAATAATCATACAAAAGTAATTCAATTTCATCTAAAAGTATACCTATTTTATAAAGTGTAAATACCATAATTTATTTTCGATTTTTACATAGTTATAAAATAACAAGCAATGTACGTTTTTTAGCCATAAACTTAACTCAAGAATAGCTAAATTATGGTTAACATTTGTACCAGAGAATGCTTAAATGTTTCGAAAAATCACGCATCGTGGCTATTTTTACGGTACACTCTACCACACCTCATCCACAACACTCTTCTCCTAAAAAAATATCTTTTTTCCACCACACAGCCTGCACACGCATCACTACATCACACGTCGACCACACAAGCGACTGACCGAATCCTCCCGTTAATCGAATATCTCCCCGCCTCGCTCACTCGTCCTCGCAACCCTCTCCCAAGATCAAAGCGACCAACGCGCGACAAGACTCTCTCCCGTTTTAACTCGATTACACACGCGCGTGCTCGCCTCGTATTAAATAAATACTCCCTCGCGCCACTCCTCAAAGCATCTGGCGACGTGGCAGCTTTCCGCGGCTGATGGAAAAATCGCGCGGCCAGGTGATCGCCAGACCTCGCGCCGATGTCGCTGCGACGCACGTGGTACGAGCGAGCGAGGATTTATGGTGGGAAGGACGTACCTTTGCGAACGAGGTGCGTACAATGAGAATGTTGTAAACTGCGGGGGATCGCAGACGTGCGAGATCGCAAAATTTTATGCCGCTCTTTGTACATAAACGAGCGGTGATGCACGTGTAAAAGCATTGCGAGAGAGGGTGGGAATATCGATCCGTATACGTGAGAATGGTATCGATAGGTGTGATCGGTTTGTTGCGGTGTAATATTGTGAGAATGGTGACCATATCGTAGTGGGTCTGAAATTTCAATTTATCCATAATTATACCAAAGAGACGAACGTAGAAATAATAAAATTTTAAAAAAGAAAAAACCACACACATCATCTGGAGAACCGAGAGTACCTACCTCACGGCCACCTCGATCTAACGGTATATACGCATTATGCACACCACACGCCGACCCCGGCGATAACCATCAGACCCCTATCACCCGCATATATACACGTACATTTCCATTCCACCCCGTGGCTCATTACCAAGTCCCATCTCTCTCTCTCCTTCAAGAAAAAAAAAGCGAGAAACACACGTTTTCCACTTTCCTAAAAGTCGAAGAAACAGCATAACGCGGACTAATAGCCTCTCGCTCGTTGGTCGAGGCATGTGGTACCCAGGTGTCAATGCGCGCGCCGTGAGGCCCAGGTGCGCTCCCCCCGTTGCAGGGGCCCATTGATTTCCGAAGGTAGGGAGGAGAGCGGCGGCAGCTGCGCGCCGGAAGTCCCATGTAGCGCGTTATGAGCGCGTGCGCGCCGGGCCCGTAAGAGACGCAATTCGCGAGAGCTGCGCGCAAGTGTCGATATCCTAAAGATATGCGTGTGGCTGTGATAACGCTGTATCGAGGGAAGTGCCTCGTTATAGGGTATAATATCCGGATGTGTGTAGTTGGGTGTACGTGGAAATCCACAAGCGACTTCCGAAAGCTACCAGCGCGAGGTGGAAAGACAGATGCCGCGCGCGGAGTCATCTGCAATGCACAATGCGAGCAGTATCCGCGCAGATATATATGTATGTATGTATATATGAAAGCGCGCGCGGTTTGAAGTCGAAGTTTGGGTTTCCGGAGAGAGAGAGCTACGCGGATAACTTCCGATATGTATAAGTACCGTTGAAAATTTCAAAGTCTGTCGTTTGGCGCGCGTGTATTATAATATATAACGTAACGGGAGTCTGTTTATAATGGCATCGGTAACATTCGATAGACGGAATCGGAGCCGCGGTCTCCGTTTTCCGTTGAGGTATATATATGCAAGAGAGTTGAGCTTTAATTGTAGGAGGATTTGTCATCGTTATTGTGGAGCAGTAGGTTTTCCATTCGATTCCCGAGAGAAGAATGCGAAGAGAGGATTGAGCGCGTGCGAAAGGTTCCCATGGTTTTGAAAAAATGGGTTAATTGGAGTGCATAAGCGCGGCGTGTGGATTATGGGCTATACAATGTAAATGAAAAAAAAAAAAAAGAAAAATGTCTTAACGCTAGAGAAGAGGATTTTCTGGGCGAGCGTTGTGAAAAGTGTTGTCGAGTGTCTGCGGGGCGTTGCTTCAATTTTTAAATATTGTTTCTTGAGGAAATCTTAAGGTGGCTCCGTCGTACATTTCGGACTTATTTATACAAATTTTTTACGATGCTTACTTCACGTGTTATAATTTGAGAAACAATGAAGTATGAAAAAGGGTTCTTGAAGTATCGAAAAAAATTTTTTTCAAAGAAATTTCAATATTGGTATAAAGAAGATACTGCTAATTGAAAAAAAAAATCAACAAATCCGATAAATCTTTTTCATTTTTCATCCAATTTTAATTTTTAAGGTCTCATTTTGTTCCTTGTACAATTCCAGGTGGGGTTACCGATATGAAAATTGAAAAATTTTCAAAACCTGCAAAGATAAATCCACCTGTTTATACGTTCGTGTATGCTTTCCAGAGAGTTGAGTTAAACAAATAACTGTACCTTTGTAGATTTTGAAAATTTTTCAATTTTCATAACAGCAACCTAACCTGAAATTGTACAAGGAACAACATGAGACCTTAAAAATAAAAATCGGATGAAAAATGAAAAAGATTTATCGGATTTGTTGATTTTTTTTTTAATTAGCGATATTTTCTTTAACAATATTCAAATTTCTTTGAAAAAAAATTTTTTTTGATACTTTAAGAACCCTTTTATCACACTATATTATTTCTCAAACTATAACAGGTGAAGTAAGCATCGTACAAAATTTGTATATATAAGTCCGAAATGCACGACGGAGCCACCTAAAGTAGATATGAGAAATTTTTTTTTAGTTTAATATAGATATATCTGTATTTTAATATTTTTTGAGCGACTAAGAATTTTTTTTAAGTTTTTATTTAAGATTTTTATACCACTCTAACCTCAAAATCATAACTACGATATGATTATTCGGCTCTCGTGGTATAAAATACGGTTCGAAACTAGTGCGTAAGAAGATTTTTAGCTCATGTGACTTTTCTCACTCGCTTCGCTCGTGCGAAAAACGTCGCATGGGCTAAGTAATCATACCTTTTACACTCTAAAAATGAACTATTTTTATTTATACTTATCTGTTACGATTTATGCTATAAACGAATTTTGAAAAAGCATACTGATTTCTAATGCTCATAGGACCATAAGATATTATACTCTTGAAAAATAATCACGCATTAAAAAAAAAAAGAACGATCTTAGAATATAATACACGGAGAAAAATTTTGTAGTAAAAATTACTATTTTTTATAGTAAATGTAGAGCCGACTCATTTTTTTATAAAAATTGCTTCAATTTATAGTGAAAATAGCTATTTACATAGTAAAATAACAAAACAATAGCAATTTTTACTACAAATTGTAGTAATTTTCATGAAAATATGAGTCTACCCTACAGTAAAGTACAGTTATACTAAAAAATATTTTCACCGTGTGTGTGTGTGTGTGTGTGTGTGTGTGTGTGTGTGTGTGTGTACACACACACACACACACACACACACACACACACACACACACACACACACACACACACACACACACACACACACACACACACACACACACACACACACACACACACACACACACACACATATATATATATATATATATATATTATAGAAACAATAAAAATTTTGTAAACTCCAGCCACTCCACACTCCCTCGAAAAAGCGCCCACCGTTGAGCAACCGTGTATGTTCCGGGACAAAATTAACGTACACCACCACAACGCGGCTCCAAAGAAATCAAGCTCCTATCAACAAGTGGAGAGCCGTTGCCGCGGCCGTCGTCGCTGCGCAGCCACAAAAGCTTTATAAACGACACGGCGAGTATAATCGCGAAACATCTGACCCTACGACCATACGTGCGCGCGTGCACGTGGGGGCGAGGAAACAATGCTTTAACCGCGCGCGGCTCCTCCTTACGCGCATACATATATATGCACACACAACCTCGTCAACTGCAACGAGCTTCGGTACACATAAGCCACAAAAAACGAAGGAAGCGAAGAAAGGAGCCAATGCGCGCGTGCGCGCAATATAACACAAAAAGCGAAAATTCGTTTTTTTTCTTCTTCTTCGTCGTCCCCATCGGCTCGTTCGAGAAGAATGAGGTGGGTGGAGGCGGAGAAGGAGAGCGGCAAACGAGCAGAAATTTCATTCAGAGAAAGAGACTCGAAATACGCTCGTTGCGCGTTCGCGCATAGTCAAGGCGGATATGAATGGAGAGCGGTGCTGCTGCTTTTTTTTCTTCAACCGCTCTCTTCGCGGATATATTGTTGATAGAAACAATGGAGGCGCGTCTGGAGAGAGGGCCAGCTGATACCAGAGCCAACGCCACCACCTCCGCTTGGCAACAAGACGCGCGCGTGCTGTGCCTGCAGTTTTTCAAACGAACGAGGGAGAGAGTAGTTGCGACTAATTTTGAAAGTCCGTCTGTCGCCGATGCTGTATGTGCAGTTGCGGTGGCGCGTGTTGGTTTGTTGGTTTGCGGAGAGGCTGATCTTTTTTTTTGGATGTGATGGGGTCGATGTCGGATGATGGCTAATTTTTCGGGGCGCTCGAGGGACAGGATGAAGCTGGTGGAAGTGGATTTGTTGTAAGGGAGCTGAGGAGATTCTTTTTTTTTTTATATATAGAATTATTGGATGATAGGTGAGACTTTTTTTATAATGATTTAGATGTGGAAGATAGGCAGTTATTTTTAACGCATAGTAACGTGAATTATAAACTTTTTATGAAATGAAAATTAATTTTCGATTTTATTAATTTTTAATACAAAGTTATTACTCTTTCAGAAAAAATAAAATGTTTCATCAAAGTTACTTTTCACATGTAGTTTTCTAGTGTATAATTTTTCAAATGGAATAATAATAATCAATTGTACAATGAATTTAAATTGGAAAAAGATTATAAAAATGTTTCTATGCGCAAAGAACATTCGAATTAAAAAATCGTTGAATATGTAATTCTCGTACTTGTCGCAATTATCACATTCGAGAATCATCTTTTACAACCTACAGTAAAAAACCTGTCAAAGCTATGCTTTTTCATCAACATTTCATAGCATTAAAAAAACCCTCCCCCCCTTGCACTCTCAATTTTACCATCGATTCTCCGACAAATAAATCGGCTCTCCGAACCGATCCTTTCAGCATACACAAACGCACGATAAATCCTCGGATTTTACTACCGTCGAAATGTTCACACGGGCGCAGGAGATTTGAAAAATCGTCGTTTTACTGTGTGTGACGCGTCAGCGGGGGGACGAGGACGAACTATATAACCTTACGTAACTCGCACGGCGCGCGCGACAAAGGCACACAGCGAATCGTCAAAAGGAGCAACTCTCAAGGCGAGCGCGCGCTTTTCTATTGGTGGAAAAAAGAAGGAATTTTTTCATTGTCCCGCGTGTATACGTGGAAAGAAAGCTCGTAAATAACCTGCGACGACGGCGCGAGTGCGCAGCATCGATTGAAATCCGAGAGGCGTTCGGAGCGCTGAAGTGCGCGATGAAATGATGAGGTGGATTATCGATTGATGATTATTCGAATGTTTATGTGACTCTTGTTATTGTTTTTTTTTTCGTAAATAATCGTTTGTCTTGCCTATTAAGTGAAGGATTTTCAATATTCATATCGAATGCGCATATATTTCATAAAATAATAAACGAAAAATTTTACTGAAAACTTCTTATAAAACATAATATCCTATTCAAAACTAACCGACCTTCAAACAATAAATTCACTTTTCCCGAACACCTAAAATTAATAAAAAAAAAAGCCTCACAATTATAACGTACACGAAATTTCAAATCCTCCCCCACTCGCTCTCAACAGCACGTGCGCTCACTCTCTCTCCATTCACAAAATATCCTCAGCTCGCATTGTCCATCTCCGTGTACACCCTCCGGGGCATCACCTATAGCTCCCTCACACTGCACACACACCGAAAAATCACGTGGCGTTGCGCTCTCGCAACCTGCGCACTATATACACGCGAAGAAAACCTGCAGGCAGGCGTACATCGTCCATTCACGTGTGTGTGTGTATAGTAAGAAAAAGAATGAAAGAAAAAGCTCGAGCGAGACACGCGCTCGGATCTTCCCACCACCGCCGCCTACGCGTGCCGCGCAGGTTGCCGAGAGAGAAAACCGCAGAGGAAAATCCGGGTGAATAGGTGCAGCCGAGGGTGAGCGAGGAGGAGCTAGGGTTCTTGGAAGATACGGCTTGGCTTTTTTTATTCGATTGTTAGAGGGAGAGGGGGAGGGTTGTCGTCGCGCTCGGGCATGATGATGATGATGGAAAGGTGCGCGAGGTGTGGGAATGATATGGAAACGTGGATGGTGCGCTGTGATGAGGATTGGGAGGGATAGAACTTGAAGGATAAGGTGGAAATGGAAGGTAAAAATTAATATTTTTTTTTTTTGTTGAAGAAGTATCAGTGTAGGTGAGGTTTTGGGAAACAGCTTTGAGATTTATGTATAATAATGTAATAATAATCATTATTTAAGATATACTGTAGCAAGATTCACGCGCGCTTTATTTTTCTATGCAGAATGCTTTGAAATTAAAATTAAAAAATTATAACCCTTTTTTGTTTATTAAAAGTATCAACTTCTTACATTTCGATTTTTGAGAGTAAATTTTAAGGTTACATTTTTAAGAAAAGTACAAGATAAAATCTTATATTTAACAACATCATTGTGGTAACAGATTTCATCCATCACTTTTTTAAGAGAGGAGAACTGTCAACAAATTCGACAACTTGACAAATAAATTTAAACCTATAAAGTATACGCAATTTTCCCCGTATTAAAAAAAATCACAGAACGATATACATCAGCCATATCCATACAGTTTTCATCAACCCTTTTTTTACCCATCACTCTTTCCTTCGTATATAGCAGCTCGGCCTCGGAGCGCGGGCACAAACGTTCCCGGATTTGAGGTCGGAGGTTATCGTTTTCAATTTGCGATTGAAATTGCTCGCCCGCCGACGTCTGCTTTTGCTTTCGTTCGTCTTTTTCGATTTTGCAAAATAAATTTACATTTCCCCGATCAAATTTCCCGCTCTCGATTGTTTTCCACCCTCGCGTTGTGTGTGCTGTCTCGGGTTTTCACTCTCAGAGAGAAAGAGAGAATTATGGGACGGTTGCGATGAAATTGCCGGCGAATATATGCGCATACTTTTAACGATAAAAAATTATAATAAAAGCCCGATGGATGTGATGAAAAAAAAAAAGCCATACGATTCATCCATAAAGACGAGAGAGAAAAAAGCTGCACCTATAGTACACACAGACACAATAGATTATGTAGCGCTGCTGGACACTCGTTTATTCTTTTTTTTTTGCCCATCCCATAAACAAGACTTTTTTTCGTTTAAAAAAAAGAGAGAGAGAGGGAGAGATTCGAACGGACAGAAGTGCCAAATGTTCTCACTCGCGCGTTAGAGAGACGCGTACAAAGAGGAATTTTTTTTCCATCCCCCTTTTTTTTCACGCGCGCATCGCCGCCCTTGAGCGCAGTGTAGATACTCGATATGTATGTACGTATATACGTTTGCGCCCTCGTAAACAAGGATAATCGATGAGCCCTCGAGGCCGCATTGTCCCGCTCGCGAGAGAGAGAGACTGACCGATGACCAGGGGAACAGAAGGGCCGCGTATATATGTGCGAACGGTGGATGCGTGATGGTCATGTGCGCACGGGAGAGGTTGGGTTTCAAGATGCGGAAATCGATGCTCGAGCGCTAACACATCCGTGGATTGTACATATATATTATTCCTGATTGAGGGATGAAAATTTTGTCCGGCAGTGGTAGTGGATTGGTCTTTTTTTTCTTCTATAATTTGTAGTAACGAATTTTGTAGTAAAGAAAATTTGTAGTAATGAAATTGTGGAAAAGCTGAATAATATTAAAGGCTTGATGTCTGCATAAGTACACTGAGAAAAATGACGTGTATTAAAAATTACTGGAATATATAGGAACGTGGGGACAAATCTCAAATACTAAAATTATTACTATATTTTATAGTAAAAATTATTATGATTAAAAAAAAAAAACTTTATTAGCAAAGGACTATCTGACTGCCCCCCACCACCAAATTGCCCGATTGCCCAACGTTTCGAGCCCGCTCTGGCTCCTCCTCAGGGACTATTAAAAATGACTATGTACATAGCAATTTTATTATGTATATATCAATTTTTACTATAAAATATAGTAAAAATTTTAGTGTTTTAGATTTGTCCCCACGTTCCTATATATTATAGTAATTTTTAATACATCATTTTTCTCTGTGTATAATTATAGATTTGATACGTTTTATTTGTCAGATTATTATAAAAGAAATATAGATTTCAAAACCCAACGAATTCCACAACGCCTCAGCGGCACCGACTGCTAACGGTTCCTTTAAAAACTTCGCTCTTCACCAACCGAATAAGAAGAAAAAAAAGCTGCAGCAGCGTCCCCGCGCCTCCGAAAATCATCCCGATCTAAGACAGCGCACGAGAATCACGAAGAGCAACAACAGCTGCAGTCAAGGGGGCGGCGGCTATACATACACAGTCAAGCCGCTCGCTCGCACGCCCCCGAGCCGATTTTCTTCCCTTACCGATGCGTATCTATCTCTCTCTCTATCCCCGGGCGCATCTTATCGATGCCGCACCGCGCAGATGCACGAGAGATGTGGCTCCGCGATTTTCCGGAATTCAAGGGGGTTGTAGGCGCGCCTGACTTCGATTGGCTTATCGCGTGATGGGGTCGAGAAAAGAGCGGGCGAGAGTGATGGTGTCCAGAGAGGATCTTCGAACGGTGTCTTCGTCTGGCGTGAATTTACACACACACACACACACACACACACACACACACACACACACACACACACATACATACACGCACGCACGCATGCACGCACGCACGCACACACACACACACACACACACACGTATAGATATATAGGGCGAAGGGTTGAACGATTCGAAACTTGTAGTGATTTTCCGGTCCACCAGTACCCCACCTGCGTTCAAGACTTTCCAGGATTCTTTTCCCACACCCCCAAGAAGAAAGCAAGATTCTTCGCTTTTCCAGCTCCCTCTCCTATTTCTCTATCTCATCCAACTACACACGCAGACACCAGGTGTGCTATCTACCCGTCCTCCCCGACTGCACCTACTACATCAGCTCCATACCAGCAGGTCAGCTCTCTATACACACATATCACGATCTCTCGTTTTCGATTTATCCTCTCTCTCTCCCTCTCCCCATCGCGCGCGCGCCCTCCACTTATCCCCACCAGGGTACCCGAAGCGGCACGCGCCTGCACACGCGGCGCGCACGCTCCATTGTGCGCGCACGCATGCAGGTATATACCTCCTCCTCCTCCTCCGAAAATTCTCTCTCTCTCGCTCGTTCACTCTCCGACACATCTGTCGTTCCCGCCTGGTAACAGGCGGCCTCGTCGCTTTTCCATCTCTCGCGTGTATGTGTGTGGACCCGGACGCGTGCCGCACGGATAATGGCCGGCTGAAAGGGAGGGAAAGACGCGCGCGCGTGCGCGCTTGCGTGTATATATATGTATATTGAAAGAAGAAGCAGCAGCAGCTCGGCCTTTTTATCTTGGCTTATATTCACTTGCTCGCTCGCGCGCTTTTCTAGCAGAGGCAACAGCGCGACTATATACCTATATCATACGCGTTTTGCGTGAGCGCTGGTTCAACGGTTTCTTTTTTTCTCGCCGCTGTGTGCAGTGCGCGCGCGCTTTCTTGGATTGCGACGCGCGGGACGTTGCACCCGCGATGTGCGGGCTCGGGGATAGTTCGTTTCCATTTGGTATAACGCAAGGCGTGTTGTCGTGTGCAACAGGGGATGTTTAGAAATTTATTAAAGGTACTCTCTGAAGTTGAATTAGTGAAAAAATCACTTAACGTTAGTGGACATTGATCCACCTTAGAATTACTGGATAATTCACTATTTATTTATGGGTCTGAAGTTTGCAACGTTGTAGGGCAACGAAATAAAAAAAATATTTAATTTTACTTCAAGTTTATAAGAATTAATATTACATTTGCGTGTAGATTTATTATTTTATAGTATCAAATAACTTTATAACAAAGGTTTAGATAAAATTTCCATTGCTTGATCACTTTAATTAATTGTAAAAAATTATTTCGTTGCACTCCAACGATGCAAACTTCAGACCCATATTTATCTCCACTGCACGGAGAGAAAGAAATTCGTAAAAATTACTAAAAATTTGGTAATTTTTACGAAACTGTCAAGTAACCCGGAGTCAGATCTCGTAACTCCACTTTTTTACCAAACTTTTCGGCACTTTTTCCTACACTTTTTATAAAATTTATAAACCGTTTAGTAAAAAATGCCAAAATGTTTGGATTTTCAAGTCTGACTTTGAGTTACTTGACAGTTTACCCATTTTTACTAATTGCTTTCTCTCCGTGGGTTATAGACGAAAAAAATAATCAGCAAATTTGACTATAAAATGGCAAGTTCGTTTTACTTTCTAAAATATCGATAGAATTTCCAATTCTTAAAAAGTAGAATTCCCATTTTAAAATGTAGTAGTCCATTTTGAAATGTAGAATCCCCATTCTTGAAAAGTAGAATTTCGACTTTGAGTAGTAAAAAAAAAGTAGAATCTACATTTTTTGAGAGTAGAACTTCCATTTTCGGAAAAATGAAATTATTACTGCACTAATTCAGTAGATTTTACTGTTTTATTTTTTCCGTGTACCAATGCAACGAATAGATAAAAAGAGAGAATATTATAAGCAGACAATCCATTGGATGGATGCAGACAGAACGATATAAATATAAATAAAAAAGCAAAAAATTATTAGTCAAAAGAACAGTCGGTGTATCAAAAAAGTCTATACCCTACTGGAAATCGTCCCTTTTTCTCCCATTTGTGAAACGATTTTTCGAACATTTTCTAGCCATTTTATGACGATTTCGGTCAACTCGCCATAAAATGGCTAGAAAATGGGAGAAAAATGGACGATTTCCAGTAGGGTGTATACGATCGTATATAACCTTTCAAAATTATTTTTTTTCACCCACTACATCGCTCAGGATGCACAAATCATAAATTAACAAACTCAGCGCGCAGGTTACATCCGAAAGCTATATTAACGATCTATTAAAAGCGATGAAACGAGAATTTCGTCTGGCAGGAGAGGAGAGAGAGTCAGTTGCGATGTAGTCGAAAAACTACATGTGTCCGATGTAGATTCGAAGAAGCTCTCTCCGGAGCCATATGGACCATAACAGTTGGCCGCGCGAAGAGCTCGGAATTTTGAAAAGAACTCGGCACCGGGCGCCCATCAAATCGTCTGCAGGCCCCGAGACGGTGTATTCAAATTTATAATGAAATTCGGGCTGTGTGCAGGTAGCCCGCCAAAATTAACATCCCGCGTCCGCAAAGCGCGTTAATAAACTGCTTTTTTCCCTTCCAAATGTACGACAGCGAGAAAGGCAGGAGACACGCGCGCTTGTACGAGTATAATGTTAAGGTTTCACAAACTGACGTACATAATGTGTATACGCGAGTGCCATAATCGTCTCTTTACATAAGAGGCATAATTAGCCCGATATGCCGCGCCGCGTGCGGGAGCTGGAGATTCCAGAATGGGTATACATTAACCAAGCGAGGAGAAATGGGAATTGTGTGTAGAGGATATTTCTTTTTTTGTTGTTCTCCTCGCGTAAACAGCCTTGGCTATAGCTGCTCGATGGTTAATTAGATGCGCGCGTTGCAACAACCTCGTTGAGAACTCAGCCGGCATGTGAAAATGACGCTAAACAATGCGCGGGCATACACAATGCGACGATGATGTTTCAGTTTCAAGAGGTTCGGTAAGTTATCAAGTGAATGAGATTCGTTTCAACAGCTAGCTGAGTTGAGCTCGAAACATATAAAATATAGCTTATAAAGTTAATAGCTTTACTACCCTGGTGGAAATACAAAACATTTTATAACTAATAACTGACTATTTATTTTAGAAACTAGCTATAAAATGGGAATTTCTCTTTTCCAGTCTCTAGCTCTCGGTGAAACGCTTTTTCCCCTATTATATGGCAATTTAATAGATTGAAAAATAGAATGAGTTTTTCGAAGACAAGTACAAACTTGTTCTTGAGTATTTTAAAGGTATTAAAATTGATCAGTTTCTTTAGTCTGCAAATAGCTAGTATACAAGGCTTGCTGTTATGAGAACGAGTGAGAGAGACAGAATCAGATAGAGAAATAAAAGTTTTACTGAATTATTCATAGAAGGAGTATAACAAATGATTTATGGATCTGAAGTTTGCAACGTTGGACTGTAATGAAATTAAAAAAAATTGATTCTACTTCAAAGTTATATTGATTAATTTTAATTTCGTTTAAAGATTTAGTATTTTGTAGTATAAAATAACTTTATGACAATGGGTTAGATAAAATTTTTTACTGACAAGTAATTTTAATTAATTGTAAAAAATTATTTCGTTGCATTCCAACGACACTGAAAAAAATTTCACGTTGTAAGAACTGAAAGTACGGCTCTGACAACAGTACTGTTCAACTGATTTTCTTTCTGCTAAATTTTATAGATACAGTAATTGTATTCGTACAGTTGTGAGAGCTGTACAAGATACACTGAAAGCACTAATGTATAGAGTTCTTTTGTCGGAGCATTAAATAGGTTATGATTCGCCATACATACATATTTTTCATTAAAATAATCTCGATTGATAAGTACACTGATTACAGATGAAATACGCAAACGTGGATTGCAAACATGCGGTTGATGTGGCCGGTTTCTTGACTTTTTTAGGTTATAACATGAACATCGGCTTCGCGTTGTAGCGTTGCCAACAAACAAATATCGGCGGCAAAACTAAATCGTACAGCTGTCAGAGCTGTACAAGTACATTTCTCGCATCTGACCAATAGTGCCTTTACATTATACAAATGAATAGCTACTTCAGCCGTCTGTAAGGGTAAATGAACACTATAAATAGTGTTAGTACAGCAAATCGAAACTATGGTTTCTACAGCCTAAAATTTTTTTCAGTGGATGCAAACTTCAGACCCATAATGATTTTTTAGTTTATGTTATTTATTTATATTTTGGTAAGCCCTCCAATGCATTTTAATGCTCTTTTATATACGATAAAATTAGTAAGTAAATCAAATACGAATATTTTGTTGTGACGTCAATCTAAGAAATAGGCAAATAATGGTCGAAAAATCGTTTCATCATAGCCATTAATTAGCCAGTATTACAAGCTATTTTCTAACTTCTTGGCCATTTCATATAGATGACTTTCTACCAAGGGTAAATATAGCAAATAATAATTCTTATTTTTGTGATCAGTTATTTAATCCAACAACTGTCGTAAGTTCGATTGGCAATCGAAGAAAATACATTCCCAAACGCAGAACAATACAGAACCTTCGAAATTCGAATCTCATGCCTATAAAAAATTCAACGATTAGGGCCGCACGTTGAACCTTGGACCTGATGCACGTGAAAACATTCGTTACACGTTACACAACAACAACGTACTCGTATATGTATATACGCACAATTGAATTTTTACATACGAAAAAAAACGAGAGGTGGAGGCTACGATGCACTACCTGCTTACCCTGAACCTCTAGGCCATTGCGCCCTGCGCCCAAGTATATACTCATCTCTAACCACCATACTCCCAAACAATACCCCCAGAAAGAAGAAGAAAAAAAAAAGCGAAGACGCCGCGCACAAGTCCCAAAGAAAAGCGTCCAATACCCACATACACGCGCGCGCTCTTGGCATATCGAAAACGCACGCGTGCACATCATCATATCTTATACCCCCGGAGAAAAGAAAAGCTCCGTAATGTGCGCGCACGCGTCGCATAAGGCGAATCCATCCCCCTCCCTCCCTCCTCCTCCGTATAGCGCACATCTGCCGCGGGCTCGTGGCAGGTGGCGATTTATCCGCCCCTCTCTCGAGCTCAGCAGCAGCGGTCCCTTTTCTCCTTCTGCTGCTTCTGCTACCCCCACCATAGGGCCCCGCGCCACGCGCCAGCCGCGGCGAGTCGCGTGGCGGTCCACGGGGTAGTGGGGGGAAACGGAGCAAAGCGCGATGCAGGTATATGATGTGTGTATAGTAATGTCGTGCGTGTGTGGTAGTCACTGCCGAACCTTTGTACCTATATATATCGCGAGAGGGAGAGGGGCCCAGAAGCCCCGTGTAGACGCGAAATTTTAATTAATCGCTCCGCTGCTCGATGGGGTCCGATATATATATATACACACACACACACACACACACACACACACACACACACACACACACACACACACACACACACACACCTTACGTCAAACGAGAGAGATGATGATGATGAAAGTGAGTGCTCCGGCGGACTTTGCTGTCGCACGTTCACTTTTCAGCCGAACGAATATTTGTCACTTGCTATAATATATCGAATGAGAAACGTGTTATATATTTTGGTTGAAATGAGATTGTGAGAAATATTTAAGGTGACTTGCGAGATTAAGCATCATGAAATTATCATTAGTTTTGGTTGATTATTATACGCACAAAGGCGAGAATTAAAATTTTTCCAAATTATAAAAATAACAAATAGAGTACTAAAATACGGTTGAATCCAATAATTCCCAACATTAACAAATAAATACCACGAACCTAATTATACCATATCAACCTTAACAAAATATAAAAAGCTCAACATCGCGCAGCACGCACACCTGCACGTATATACAGTGCGTACGCACTTAAACGACATTTCCCGCGCCACCACCCAGCAACACACAGCGCTATTACGTTACATATAGAAAAACGTTACGCACGCGCAGTACAGCGCCGCGCCGTTTTCGCGCTCACAGCTCTCTGCTGCGCTGTATATATATACACTCGGAGTGAGCGCGTGCATGAGCAGCTGCACTCTCTCAAGACCGCAGATGAGAGAACAATGCTGCGAGCTGCCGCCGCGCAGACGTCCTCGTCCGCATTACTTATTTGCCCATAAGGAGCTGCATGCGTGTATGTCTGTGGTAATCGAATGGGGGCAGTTACCGCAAAATCGGCGGCCGCGGTGCGCGTTTGCTAGACTCGAGGTCAGTTTTTATGGGAGAAGAGCTTGATGTATAGGAAATGAATGGGCGATCTCTTCGGTATCGAGTGAAAAGCTTCTTCTTCTTTTTTTTTTTTTTTAATGGGTTCATGGGTATAATTTTTAGACTTGTTGAAAAGGCTACTTGGCAAACGCGTGGAAAGCTCTTTTTTTCAGATGACGTAATAATCGTTTCTGTTTATATATACACCTTCCGATAAGATTCTATAAACAAATCATGAAACACTACTCTATGCGTACGTACGTATAGGCTGTTTATATTGCGGCGGGCAATCTCGGGCGATTTAATTGCAAATTTTATAATTCGAGATAACGCGACTACGCGCTATAGAAAATTCAATATAAACATTTTCCCAAGTTCAAGACAAAAGTTATGCACGTACCGAACTCCCGCACTTAATCGCCCTATACAACAAAGCTAAACAAAACAACGCTGCGATTCGTTCCGCTCTCCTATATATCGCACAAAGCGCCGCGCGGATTGATCACCACGCTTATATACAGACAGACGCAGCAGCAGCAGCTTATGTACGCGCTGCTGAAAAAAGGGGAACGACGACGGAGGCTGGCTGCATCACCCACGCGCACCTTCTCGCTCGCTCTCTCTTTTTCAATTCTCCCGTCAGCTGCTCAACCCTTTTTATCGCCCCCCTTTCTTCGTCTCTCTAGCGTGCGTATACACGCGTGTGTTATACAGCTTCCCTAACGTGCGTGCTTACACGTGAGTATAAACGCTTTTACGAAGGAGTTCGAAAGGCGGACTGTACAGTTCGGCCGTTGGTCGTTTGCAGACTGATGGTTTTGTACGAGAGCTCCCTGATTTTTAGTTTAATGAATAAGAATTTTTTTATTTGAATTTTTTTTTTAATTTTTCACAGTTCGATGTAAAAATGGTTCATAAAAAGATCATTTTTATGAGATTTTCAGAACCAATAATGAATAAAGTTAATAAAAGATACGAACCTATAATCTAAATATGGTTACTCGCAACATTGTTATTTTGTCGTGTGAAATGCATAAAAAACAACATCACACGTATAAGAAAATCCAAAATCACAGCGCTCATCGATAATTAAAAATGCATTAACTCAATAAAAAAAAAATCAACATTTCGCCAACCCGCAATTTTAAAACAATCAAGCCGCACGCGACGTGCGCCATTATACCCATCGCCCCTCCGACTTCCCGAAACTTTTCACCCTTTCACCGACACCTCAAAGCCAACAACCCTTTCGCTCTTTTCAGCCTCCCTCGAAAAGCGATCGATCGACCGTGTGCACATATATACACACACCGCCTCCCCCCGGAAAAGAACGAGAGCTTCGTCGGCCGCCCCCGCGTGCGCCGAGAAGAATATAACTCGCTTCGTTATTATTATTGTCGCGAGACGCGCGGAGCGGGACAATAGATATATGCAGCTGTGTCGTGAGGACAACCCTTTCGATATTTCCCGGATTTTTCCTGCGCGGAAGCGGAAGTGCAAAGGAGAAGGGTTGATTTTTGCAGGTCCGAACGTGAAAATTAGGGGAAAAATGGGGGGTTTCGACTGGATCAGACACGTTTTACAGGAAATGTCGAGAGGGTATATGTCGCATCGATATGATTTTGCAGTTTCTTTAGGTTGGAAGGGTTGAGAAGACGGGTGAGCTACGTATACAGATTGACGTGTTAGGATTATTATCAGTTCAATTTATTTTTTAACGTTTTTCAAAAGTACTTTTCACGTTTTTTTTCATTTTTACCCTGGTAGAAAATAAACCAACTTTGTTGGTTAGCATACTAATCAAATGGAGGCATTGCTACTTAAGATTAACATAGAAATTTAATTAAAACTATTTAAAACTATGATTATATTTTAAAGCATCCATCATATAATATTTTCACGTGTATAAACAGTTATTCTTCGTCGACAATAGCAACATAATCAAGGTATGACGTTTTTAATTTAAAAATTGACAAACAGTTCGCCAACCGTTGGTTAACATTTCTATCAAGGTACCTATATATACAAAATTTATTCAAAAAATACCTATAAATTTATTCAAAATTTATACGTTTTTAAAAATTCAAAATTGTTATATACACGAACAAAATATAGCTAATCTAACTTGTTTGCACCAGTGAAATAAACTGGTTTAGAAAAAATTTAAATTAGTAATAAAAAAAAAGTGAAGTTAACTTTATTCATATAGTAAGAACAACTATATTATTTAAAATTAGAATACGGATTATACTTTAATAAAAGGAAGGTTCTAGATTTTTTTTAATGTTACTTCTACCGATATCTCTGTGAGTAGAATTAACTTGTCATTTCCAAATTAAATTAACTGTGCGTGAAACGTAGAATTAACTATATTTATTTTTGTCCGTGTATCCTATTAAAATCATCCGTAAAAAGAGATATTATAAGCAACGTCACCCCCTTCTAAATACCAAAATGAAAAAAAAAAAAAAAAAAAAAACGACGACGAACCTCTACATAACACAAACTTCCAAACCCCGTCGCTACCTTCACGAAACTCTCTCCAAAAAACCACCCCAACTTTCCACCATCATAACGCAGCAAAACTAATTCCGAGCACGTCTTTCCCGCGTTCCCTCCCGTGCACGTGTGGCATACAAGTATACACTCGCACTCTTCCTCGTACTAAAAAAACCACAGAAGAAGGAAAAGGTGAACCACAGGTAGCCCGGTATCCCGAAAATTGCGAGAGAGAGAGAGAGAGAGAGCCGAGCCACCTCAGGCCGCACGTGTTGCTGCTGTCTCTCTGCGCGAGAGGTGATGCGTATATACATATAACGCCTTCAGCAACATGTGCGGGCAGCATGCGAGCCTGCGCGCCCTGCGTGTGTAAATCACCTGTTTTGCGCGGGCGCGCGCGCACGTGTTTCGCAGAGCCTCCTTGCCTTTTCTTTCCTTATGATTTACGGTTACGACTCGCGCAAAAAGTCGTTTACCATTATGTATAATATATATTCGTATATGTATACATATGTTGTTGTTGTTAGCGCCTTGTGCCGATATATATAGACGCTGCTGCTCGAGTGCATTAATTAAGCTTCGAAGTGAGAGACAGATAGATAGAGAGAGAGAGAGAGGGTGGACAAAGGGGCAGTGGTTTAATCGGGGTGCATTGTCGTCGTGAACGCCGAAATCGCCTACTTCGGCCCGCCGGGAGTTGGTTATATAGCGGTCGGCTGAGAGTTTATAGATAATGCTGATGAATAACGTTACGGCTATGGGAGAGAAAGAGAGAGAGAGAGAGAGAGAGAGAGGTCGTTTTGTGGGTGGGTTAATTAATCTTAGAAAATTTGTTGAATTTTGTATACTAAAATCGATTTTTTATTAAACACCGTAAGGGCCTTGGTTTAAGGTTGTTATATGGTTAAAATCGACGATAAATATAAAGATTTTTTACAATGACTACTTCGCCTACTATAACATAAGTAATGGCATAACTTGAAAGAACGGCACTTTAGATAATGAAAACAATTTTTTGTGACAATTAAGTATAACCTTTGTCAAAGTAGATAGTATCACCTTAAAACAATTCAATAAAACGCTATAATTTTTTTCTAATTACTATCCGATTTTAATTTGGAAGGTCTCATTTTGTTCCTTGTTCAATTTCAAGAGGACGTACACCAACCAAAGTTATGTTCTTTTGTTTGTAAAAGAAAACACGCTCATCTTTAACAGTTGTGAATGTATATTTATAGAAAGTTTCTTATAATGGTATTGTAGACATGAGAGGACACGAGCGTCATGAGGAATTCATTACGCGAATACGTGTAGAATAATAAAATCCCTGAAGTAATAATAACTTTGAATGAATGTCAAACCTATCCCAGTATTAAAATTTTCAAATTTACATCATTAAAATACATTATTACACAGCATAATATCCCCCATTAACAATACACAGCTACACCCTATACACATTTTTTCCAACTGTTTCTTACTACAGTAACGAGAAGGCTTAAACCTTGTACATTTCGCATTGTCAATCGTTTTTTTTTTATTCTTTATATATACCCACACGTCAAAAACATAAGCGAACAAAAAACCACTTGACATCTGCCAAACAATACACCCCACAGTCCCATTTGACATATACACACACATATATATATATAAAAAAGTAATTTACACCTTGCAGTGTAATGCTACATAACGAGTGACGATGCGCGCATCACCCCCCGGTGCAAAAAAATGTCGAAAAAACATTCTTGCACCAAGTAAGGGTGAGTTGTACCGCTCGACTGCCTCCTCTCCGCACAGCCGCGCGCACGTGCGTGTGATGGCCCCAGCCGCGGCTGTGTTTGCATTGCCAATCCCATCATCACATCCCCGCAAAAATATCCACATATCTACCTATGCACATAAGTAGACATTCGACGATGCCCAGAACGAGGGATCCGGAAGTTGGCAGCAGGGTACTCGCTTAAATTTACCAAAGCGGGGATCTCTCTCTCTCAGTAGTGTAAATAGCCAGTCGCGCGCCGGCCAAGCTACAACTCTCCTCGCGCGACAAGTTTAACGCGGCGCGTGTAGTGCCCGCGTGTATATATATAGTATCGTGCCCTTTCCGATTGACGTCATCGTGCACTCTTTTCTCGTCGCGTCCGGAATAGACCCGCGGCGCGAGCTTCGCTCGTCGCTGTGTACAAATCCCCCTAGGCGGCATGTATGTTGCCTTTTTTATTCGCGAGAGACTTTTCCGAGTGTGTGTGTGTGTATGTGTGTGTGTGTGTGTGTGTGTGTGTGTGTGTGTGTGTGTGTGTGTGTGTGTGTGTGTGTGTGTGTGTGTGTGTATATAACAGAACGCAAAAAATTCATTATATCAGCGAGCGCTGCCTAGAGGGAGCAGCAGCTCGTCGCCATGGAAATCGAGAGAGCGCACCCCCCCGCGATTAATTATACATCCCGCGCGCGGGCGCTTTTGTAATTATAAAGCGCGAGCTTTTTTTTCGCTCTTTCTCTCGTCCGCGGTTGGGGAGAGGAATAATATCGATCCGCGAACGGACGAATGTCAGGGTCGCGCGATTATATTCCGCTCCGAAATGTATGTACGTGGCCTTGGCAGAGGACAATGTCCTGTAGCGCCGCGGTTACATTTTTTTTTATTTCGGCGATCTTATCTATTCAAACGTATACCGGGCGCGCGATTCCTTTCATCGATGTTTCTCTGGTGGCTAGATCGACCGTTGACTATCGTTTGGGGACGTCACAGAAAAAACAATTTATTCAAAGTTAGGAGCCTCGGTGGTACCGAGAAAAAGCCCCCGAAATCAGCGGCGAGTGTGTCAAAGACCTCTCCCGAAGAGGAAAAAGAGCGCGTGCAACCACCCACGTACCGCTCGATTCTCCGCGGGCTGTATACCTATACACACGAGCGTGTAACGAGGCGTTTCCAGAGGAATCGGCGGCGGCGTCGTCGGAAGAGAGGCTTTGAAGGCCCATTTATTGGCCGCGATTTCGCACGCGTAATCGCGGATGAATGAGAGCCGCCGGCCGACACGCTTTTCTTTCAAGAAAAGGTTCTTTTGGTGACACACGCGTGCCGCGCTGGACACACACACACACACACACACACACACACACACACACACACACACACACACACAGACACACACACACACACACACATATATATATATATATACACACAAGGTGGGTGGGTTTTGGGCTGGTCTTTGTTGAACGAACAATCGTGGTGTTGTTGAGGGTCTATAGTAGTCTAGGGTACTGCCGATGGGTGACTGAAATAGTTAACAATATTGTTTATTTACCTTACGTTAGAACATTTCATAGATTAATTATAGAGAAATCTCAAATTATGTTTGAATAATTTGTTAATCGCATGATGTCGAGATTGGATATACTTGGGTCATGAAATTCATTAGATTAGTTATTTTTATATAAGATATAAATTTAACTATTAGATTAGTAGACTTTGATAAAAAAATTTTATAAAAAGAAATGTATTTGCACGCGGTTCTATACGATTATCCAATCTCAAAACGTAACATTCTACATATATGACTAGGAACCATCTGCTCCAAATAAACGAATCTAGATAAACAAAAAAAACAAAAACAGTGCCAATAAATATCAAAATTTCCTCCTACTGCGCATCCTCGACAAAAAAAAAACAACATCCGATCGTCGAACACGACGTAAACACGTCACTCTCTCCCTCCCTAATCGCATCCCCAGGGCACACGACCACTCAAGAATCTCTGCCGGTGGCCCACGCGCGACACACGCATACTCATTGAAAAACTCCGCGGGACGCCTCGCGTCTTCTCCAAAGAAAACTCGTCAGTAGTGAAAAGAAAAGTGCAGCGGGTGACATAATGCCATACCCATATAAACTTTCGTACGTTACAATATATATTCAAAAAAGAACTGTTCATCAGCTGGGATTCGTGCAGGCAGAGCGGGTCTGTTATTACGGTGGCGAAACGGTAATGCGGTCGCGCGTGCGCGTCTCTTTTTATTCCGCATCGTGCGGCTCTCCGTGCATACCGTTATTAGAATTTCGGCCGAAGTGCGGTGCCTTTTTGCGGTCTCGGTGTCTTTCCTTATAGAAACGTATAAAAGTTAATTGTCGCGTCTATGTATATATATACAGGAGAGGAGTAAACTTTCGAGTGGATAGCGACAGTGCGATGTGCTGGGAACCGTCTAGCACGAATCACGCGTACATGTATATAAATATTCCAAATTCCAGGCGTTTGGCGCTATAAACAACCGGGCGAGGAGATTTTGTCCATATTTGGCGCCATAACTTTCTCTCTCTGCCAGCGCGCGAGAAAGCAAAAATGTAGGAATATGTGTATGTATATACACACAGGCGCATATAGTGTATACATCATTGTCGATTCGGCCAATATAAAAAGAGACGCGCGCCGGCGAATGCATATCATACATATAAACACTCGATAGTGGAAGGAATAGGAAACCATATACCGGCTTCTAAAGCGCGTTGATCAGCTCGTAAAAGATAGCCTCGCCTGTATATAGCTATACAATAAAATCAATACCGTTACAAACTACACGCGGCTACGCGTCTAATACACCCTTTAAATACATATTTGTGGCTTCCAGGAAAAACCACTTATCTCCACTTTTCATTATTTCGAGTAAATCGAGTTTTTAGTTTTGCAGGTTTCGCATCGATGTTATTAAATCAAGACAAATGAGATTAAATGCAACACTGCCTCTATGAATACTAATGTAAATAACAGATATTTTGCCATAGTAACCAGAGAAAATAGCGTTCATGTTTTAGAAATCGAATTTCACTAACGTGGTTATTCCGGGAATAAAAAAAAATTTTTTAGTGGAGTTACGTGGTTTTTCCGGGAATTATTCTAAAAAAAATAAAATGGAGATACGTGGTTATTCTGGGATAATGTTGAAAAAAAATGGAGATATGTGGTTTTTCCTTGTGCTGATTCAAGACAACGAGTGCACTTTCGTAATTTCTGTTACGGCTAGATGATAGAGGACTGTTTAGAGATAAGAAAAAAGGCATAAAACTGATTTTGAAAAACTCGTCCCTTACGTGGTTTTTCCGGGGAGCCACAGATATATACCGAACGAAACTCTCTGGCGAGAAAAAGAGAGCCAACTGCGCGTATCTTTTTCGCATCAAGGGGGTCGCGTCGCAGCCGCCGCCTTTTTTTAAACACGCGCCGAGATAGAGAGACCAAAGCAAAGGATTATAGACGTCGGCGGCGCACAGCCACACATCTGGATGCAATGCCGACGGAAGTGCGGCACGTGCGCCCTTCTCGTAAAATTATTATTGTCGCGAGCGCCGCGCACCGGAGGCTGAGAGTTTTATGATTCGTACACACACTCTTTGCCGGCTTAATTGCACGTCGACGCGTGGATTTATTTTGCCTTTTGGATTATTTTAACGATAGAGAGAGAGAGGGGATAATTTTTATACTGCTATGTACCGTGAGAGACGGAAAATATCGGGAGGTATAATACGAAGGTCAGAGAATGTGAGTTTAGAGTGTAATTGATTATGTCACTTGGTTAATTGGCTACGTGACGGCTTAGTTAAGTATTAACCGCTGACAATTCATTTTCAACCGTATCATTTTCCTATACCTTTTGCTCGAAAACCTCGGAACCTTAAAAAAATACGCACCACCCGAAGCTCCCTTACATCTCCTCCTCGAAAGATTCCTCCTAATACACACGAAACTTCGGTCCTCGTACCGCACATCCCAAAAACCATACAACCGCGTCGTCGAAAATAGCGCGCGCGCAGAGCAAAGGAGCAAAGGGCGTAAGTATAAGTGTGTGTATGTGTGTATACACACGAGAGAAGAGACAGAGGAGGCGCAGACGGCGACGCGCGGAATTGAATTTCCAGAGAGTCATTAGACGACGAAAGTGGGGGGAGGGAGGGGGAGAGACTCTCGTGCGTCACGAGACGCTCGTGCACATTTCGCGCCCGCCAGGCGTATGTATAAATACGCGTCGGGACCGCGGGAGGAATTGGGTCGCTCTCTGCGCCGTGCACTATGCTGAAGTAGCTGAGAGTAAGGATGCGGTGGTAGGTATAGGATCGATCCGCGGATTCGATGATTAGGGGATGTAAATGTTTTGTAAAATATTGGTGAAAGTGTATATAAGTATTTTAAAATATTTGCGTTGCAGAAATAGCGCGGATCCGACCCCGGATATAATATAACAATATAAGATATAGTATGCAGCTGGTTGCTAAGATGTCAGAGCCAATGACGAATTCTAACATTAGCCATACATTATTATTCTCAAATTACCTCCAAAATCATTGCGCCCATCCATATACAATACTGTTCACTATAAAGTAGGTATAGAACAGATGGATGCGTCCAATGAAGAATATACACACTAAAAGAAACGAAAAACTATATAAAAATCATTCCAAATAGCATTCGATCAAACAGCATAATCAAGCAACCCCGATACCCATCTCCATTCTCCTCTCGGCTCTCCCTCTCATTACCCACTATATACCACCGTCGCTCTCTCTTTCTCTGCGGCCTGCAAGCTGCTGCTGCCGCTGCCGAGCGCACAGATGTTATTGTCATATGGCAGACAGGCTTACTCACTCACTCACTCTCCCTCCCTCTCGCGCGCATACATCGACGAAAAACCGCGAGAGAGAGACGAGAGAGAGAGAGGGCTACTCTTCTACCTATACACCCTGGCCACGCGGAAGAGTTTGCGCGCGCAGTGACCGCGTAGAGAGACTATGACGGCGGCGGCGGCGGTGGCAATGGCGAGGGACGTTGACCCGCGAGGTCAGCGCTCTCCGTCGTCGTGTGTGGAGAGCGAGAGGTGAGGTTTGGATTAGGATGGGTTTAATTAGAGGGATTTTAAGGCTTTTCGTTGTTGGCTGCTGCGACAAGGTAAAAATCACCCTTCGGTTGAAAAATCGGGCAACGTTGGTGGTTATCAGCTATATGTAGAGGGTGGTTATCTCAAGATAGGAGCGTGTAATCGGACGTGATTGAATAAATAGCGTCTGACAGCCTTTCTTCGAACCGCGCGCGAGTGATCGATAAGTCAATCTTGTATTTAAGCACGTTAGATTGTAGTATATATGTGCAAACTGAAGGTGTGGCAATTAAACTCTTTAAACTTTTCCAACACGTCGTGCAAAAATGACCTCGATGGGGTTTACAACAAAATCAATTGTGCACGAAAAAAAAAGGTTCTTTAATTATAATAACGCGAGATTTACTCGATGTGGGAATCTATATAGGACAATATCGAATTCAGCATTTTCTTAACGATTTTTTTCCTCAATTTTCTTTTCTCCTCCCGTGATTTGACACACACAACCCCGCGGCCCCCGTCACACTTCTCCACCGGAAGAAAACTCTTTTATTAACTCTCACTCGCTCTCTCCCTCTCATTTATTTTTCCCGGCTACTCGACAACCATAAAACCACACGACCGATACATAAAAAAGCCCTTCTCGCGCCCCTGCCGGAACAAGCCTCAATAAATATACGACCGCGCAGGAAAGACTTCCTCCCTCCTTCAAAAAAAAAAAACGGAGGTGCGAGAAAACGTTTTCTTCGTTCCCATACCGCCGCCATATGCGCACGTCGAGGCCAGATTTTCCGAGGCAGGTATATAATAGGGCACAAGTGCGCGCAACGTGCGCGTCTTGGAAGGTTACTATATATATAATACCGCGCCGCAGCGCACGTGCAGATTCCAGAGGTAGCCCGCTGATGCTGGTGCGGAATTTCTCCCCGGGCTAATCTATTCAATTACGCGAGAGGAGAGAGTGCATTCCGCTGGGAAATTAGTCGCGCGCAGTGCTGCCGGGTCGGCCTCGAATCCGAGAGGAAGCTTGGACGGGTGTATATGTGTGCGAAGGTGTGTCGTTGGGGGTAGGTATATACATTGCGAGAGGTTGTGAGGGTACACAGATTATTGTTTTGCGCGACGTTTGTATAGAATGGAAGTGAGGATTTACAGGATTGTTTGTTATAAAAAGTGAGCGGTTTGGTTTCAAGAAGTGTTTACGAGCGTTTATCGACTTTCGCTTGTTTTCAAACGTATTATCTGTACGATATATAGCGAGCGATAAACCTGCGTTATAATTCTGATAAGGGAAAAGTAGTAGCGTACCCGCTACCTGTTTGTTTTCGTTTCATTACTCACTCATCGCGGGACAATTGAACAAATTTTGCCTCAATGTTTGTTCAATAAATATTTTGCATTTTTTTCTGCGTTATATTTCTTAATTGTTTCATAAAGAAAATTGTAGTGGCTTATCAGCTGATCGTCTCATAACCAACCACCTCCGAACTCTCCTTACCGTACCATGAATTTTCCCTTTATACGATCTTACGAAATTGAACACTTCGAGCAGAGCGACTGTCGAAAACCCGGTCAAATTCGGTACCATCCAGATGGCGCATTGGGCGCGCAGCTCCAAAAAAAACTACACGAAAATATGATGCCCCCAGCGGTAACCGAGCTACGATCGACAAGGTAGACAACAGCCGCTGAGTTACCGACGCACGTGTCGCATATACGCGTCCAACTCTCTCTCGCGCTCAGTCTGCAAGTTTAGTAAACAATAAATCAGCTGTCACTTATCAGCGAGGAGCGCGTCCGGAGCGTATTACATCGAGTTCGCGCACGATGCACCGAAGAAAAATTGATACGCATTATCAGTTGTATAAGCAAACGACGATTCGACGACGGCGGCGATGAATTTATTCTCCTCCTCCTTCTAACTTTTTTAAAATCTTGTTAATCGCGCGTGCTCTCTCGCCGCGAATATATAATCACCAGCGAAAGGAGCTAATATATACATATCTATACCTAATGTATAAGTATATCGCGCGAAAAATCACGTGCGTACACGTGCCAATGCAAACTTTATAACCTTATCGCCCTGCCACACGATTATCGTATATACAAACTCCAGAGATAAAAAGAAGAGCATCTGGGTACAATATAACATACGCGACCTCGAGGGGAAAAGGATTGAATAGCGCGTAAGAGAACTAACCTCCCCCGCGCTAGCGGCAAAACAAACTCAATCAGCCCGCTGACCTACTTCGTTTATGGGGCACACTCTTCTTCGTCTTCAGAGAGTGAGCGCGAGGGCAAAAAATCAATAATCCACCCGGAAAGGGCCTAAGATAGTGCGCCCGTGTGCAATGGGCCACCTATACGCTTTTAGAAAGCTCTCGCGTATGTGTCTATATTATACTATATTCACACGCGCGAGGACAGAGCTTTCTAACGTTTGCAGATTGGTAATGAATGAACGAACGAAGTTGTACTATCGATTGTTTACGAGCTTCAGCAGGTTGCTATACATCGACTATAATACTAAGAAACTAATGTATGCTCGTACATGGACGCGTTTTCAGCCGCTACCGCAAACAATGACCAAGAACACCTAATCCGTTCACCACCACCGCACACACTTAACCTCAAAACGACCGCTCTTTCATATCTGTCTCTCCTAACCCTTCACCTCAGCGCCAGCACAGCATCTTCACCTGACCTCTCATCACCACGAAAGCGTATATAACTGTAATCCTAACCTCAACCTCGTGTCGCGCGCTGACAAGTGTCTCTGTCTATCTATCTGTCGGTTGCTAACCGCGGCGAGTCCCGTTGTGAGGGACCCCATCATCGTCATCACACACACATTCTCACCGCGGCTGGTTGCTACTCACCGCTGTGGCCGGTGTTGTTGCTCGACGACTGTCCCATCCTCGCTCTCGCTCAACAGTTCTCCAGGCAGCGTCCCAACTGTCCGTAGACTATATTGTGTATATGCAGCACCGCGAGACACACTCAGAGTTGAACTTTCGAAACCTGCGCGAGCCGCGTCATTGACGGCATCCCGGAGACGAAGTTATTATAGACGACGACGACAACGATGAACCTCTGCCGGCGCGCGGGTGGCCGTCTCTCCACTCCATCAGCAGTAGCAGCAGCAGCGTCGCTAGCTCCTCGCCACCAGCTCCGAGGAAGCTGCGAGAGTGCGACGACGCACACACATAGACTCGCTCGCTCTTGCTTGCTTGCTCCCTCCCTTTCACATGCTATAACTACCTACTATATACGTGAGATACACTATGTATATAAACGTGGATGCTTATGCTGCTGCGGGCGGTGCAGTGCAACGTGGAGACAAGAGGTGATGACGACGACCTGTAATGGCTGTAATATTACACACACACACATATGTGCGTGTGTCTGTGTGGGTGCGTGTGTGTGTGTATATGCGCGCGCGTGCACGTGCGTAAAGGCACCATGTGGCGAGATTCGTGGTACTGGTCGCGGATGTGATGTCCGTCGGTCGATCACTCACTCACTCTCTGATCTCTCACTATATAGTATACGTGTGAGTGTGCGCACTGTCCTCTCTCCTCAACTTCTCACTCATCGGCCAGTATAAACGAAGGTCTGAAATCGACTTTCTCGGGTGAATGGCTGCATTTTGGATATTTGGTAAAATACATCGTCTAAAAACGATGGTGAAAAATGCAGCTTCCAAAAACGCCGGCTTCACCCCTAATTTGGCGAAAAACCACCCCCGAAAACGGTTTTTCGCTTATAACTCGCGAACGATAAGATATTGAAAAAAGTCCCAAACAAAAGTTGTAGAGCGTGAAATTTTGCACAAGGATCAGCTATCACTTTTTTGCATTTGATAAAATTAAGCCTGAGAAAAGCACGCAGAAGTAACAAACAGCAAGCGGCCGGTGGGTAGGGAGGCGGGGCCTGCGGCCGCGCGGCTGCGGCATCGGCGGCAATGTTGTCATATGAGCGCGCGCGTGTACTGCGTGTCTTGCGCCGCTCGCAAGCCGTTTTGCTTTCTCAAAAAGAAAGCTTGGTAACGGTGAAATAAAGCTTGGTAACGGTGAATAGTTGTCTAAGTCAAGCAAATATTTATAAAATCCACTTCTAGTAAAATGTTGCACTACATAGAACTCACTTTTAAGCAAGGATAAGTTCATGGAACATCAGAAGAGGCTTAAGTTTAGATATTTCCTCCGCGTATTGAAGACAATTTTAAACTATTAACAAAAATATTATCTCCACGACGCTGCATTTTTATAAAAATTAAAATTAAATACTATTTGACCTTTATAAGAAAAAACTTTTTGGTTTTTATAATTTTTGAGAGCATAAATTGTTGGTCTTCAAGAGAGAAACAATATGTGATCTCGAGCATAAGTGTGCCACTTACAGAAATTGAATTATGGTTTTCTAAAGAACGTGATGTCGATGCACCCTTCGTTTAAGAAATCATCAGTTTTTGTGGGGGGAGGTATTTTATCAAAATGGTAAAATGTTAGATGCGTATTAATTTATTTATTTTATTTATTAACTAGAGTACAATTACACGTAGATTACATCGAGATGTACAATGCATAACTTAAGAATCTTACATCCTAAAAGAGGTAAACAAGTTATCTGTGTTTTAGGTCTGGTTTAGCTAAAACGAAGCTTAACATTAACTTACAATCCACTTACAAACTAAAACTTTAACAATGTTTGTGTTATCAAATTTTAATAAACTATATATTTTTTTTCATAAGAAAAATTTACAGATATTTAAAATATGTTTATCCCATTTCATATTACTATCTATTATTATACTAAATATTTGGTGTAGTATGCTTTCAATTTCTTTATTGCCTATAACAATTTTTACGTTATTTGGTACACTATTACTATAAATTCCAAGTGCCATAAAAACGGTTTTTTCTCACATTTAATGATCGTTCATTTAAAGCTATCCAAGTACTGACGTCGCTTAGTAACTTGTTCATTTTACACTGTGTCTGCTCTCACGTAGGTCCCATATTTAATATTACTGTATCATCTGCATAAGAAATAATATTTTATATGGGCACAAATGTTAATAAATCATTAATATAGATAGTTGCGAGATGTTTGTCCCCTGATTTGAAGATTTGTAGTACTTCTACCATTTTTAGTTCTTTAGGCCATATGGACTTTTCAATTCATAAGTTAAAGATATGTTCAAGTGGAATTATTATATGCTTACTTATGTTTTTTAGAACTTTTGTATTTATTCCGTCTATTCCTCCCGCCGTCTCTTTCATTTCAGAGATATGCTTGAGTATTTCAATATGGTTGGTAGGGTCTAGAAATATAGTAGATCTATTTGCTTCAGGTAGTTTATACTTCTTTTTGGATTTTTTTATCTCTTTTGCCAATTTAGAACCAATACTACTAAAGAATTTATTGAAAGTGCTCGCAATACATTCTGTTTGATAAATATTATTTTGATTTTCCGTTAAATATTCTATCTTCTTATCAATTATATTCTTTGATTTATTCATTTTTCTTTTAACTAAGTCTCACGTTTTTTGATCAGATGAAAATGTTAAAAACTCGAGATTTGGCTCGACTTTGAAAATTGACATAAAATAGCTCAAAAATAGCCCATTTTTCAACATTCAAATGGCCAAATCTCGACTTCTAGGACATTTAGAGAGCTGAAATCTTACAAAGATTACTTTTTTTAAGAGTACTTTAACATATTTAAAAGGCAGCAAAATCGAAAGACACCCCGCGTACACTTTTTTAAAAAAGTATTGGAACGTCCCATATATATAGGTATATGTCAGATCAACTGCTGGCCAATGCGAAAAGAAAATAAATGAAGATATTATTGCGGTTGTATTATTTTTATTGGTAAGATACAGTAGGTACCGAGAAAAATATAGTATACAGAAAACAGATGAGAGACGTATGTAGTGTCACTGTACAGTGTACGAATGAATATAGGTAGTCAGAGAGCATAGCCCAGCATGCAGAGCTTATTCCAGACTGCCAAAAGTTTTAGCAAATATACCTATTCGTTATGGTAAGCGACTCAGGCGCCCTCTCAATCTGCAATAGAGGGTAAAGTTAGAAACTTCGAGCGCACGCCGCACAGTATAGTTTCGGAGGAGAAAAGAAACGGATGGTGGACGTGCATGCACTGGGCCCTTTCTACATATGTGTGTTCTGTCTGTTCTAGACAACTTCTCTCTATGTCTGTCTCTGTCTTACATAAACGGAACAGATCTATCTGTCTTTGTCGGGAACACACAGAACACACAGAACACACATATGTAGAAAGGCCCCTGTGTACGTGTGCGGTTGCGCCGAGCGTTGGTAAAGTAGGTAGCCCTTTTTTATTGGTGAAGACTACCCTACCTATACGAAGGGTTTTGACTGTAGGTTTACTTTTTTTGTTGATTTGTTAGTAAAATACAATTTTAGTTGAGGTTTTGTTTGTTGGTGTTGCGAGTTATCCACGATGGTAATGTAGGTAAATTTTTTATCAAAGTCTGACATTAATTTACACTGCCTTGCGCGCTTTTCGAGTAGGTACCAGCACTTGCTTACCGTTTGTAGGGACTGCGATCTTCCCTCTCACTCTAACTGCGAGAGTGAAGGAAGCGGCCATGTTGCGTACGGCGGGAAGCCGCTTGCGAGCGGCAGTCAGTGCTCAAATCTGAGCGTGCGGATGTGTGTCCGCTGTACTCTCCTCAGTACTTAAAGTGGCTCCAGCTGTCTAGTAGACCTAAAGCTATGAAAATTTTTTACAAAAATTCATTTACACATTCCAATCTGAAAACTGATATGACAGGAAGCAGAGTTCTTAACATAACGGAAAATATTTTTGTTAGAAAATTTCCAATTTTGCAAAAGTATGTTTTGTCCATTAAAAAAAATTCAATAAGAAATACAAATCTTTTTTGTTTTTCATTCAATTTTAATTTGCAAGATCTCATTTTCTTCCTTGTGAAATTTCAGGGGGAGTTAACGATATCAAAATTGAAAAATTTTCAAAACCTGCAAAGTTATATGCAATTGTTTATAAAATTCAGTGGCAAATCTACAAACAATTGCATATAACTTTGCAGGTTTTGAAAATTTTTCAATTTTAATATCGTTGACTCCCCCTGAAATTTAACAAGGAAGAAAATGAGACCTTGCAAATTAAAATTGAATGAAAAACAAAAAAGATTTGTATTTCTTATTGAATTTTTTTTTAATGGACAAAATATACTTTTGCAAAATTGAAAATTTTCTAACAAAAATATTTTCCGTTATGTTAAGAACTCTGCTTCCTGTCATATCAGTTTTCAGATTGGAATGTGTAAATGAATTTTTGTAAAAAATGTTCATAGCTTTAGGTCTACTAGACCACTGGAGCCACCTTAATAAACCTCCTCGTTACTGTTATTTCTAACTCTTGTTATTTCCTATCCATTCCTTTCCGGGAGGTGGAATACACACATAGTAGGCGGCGCGCGTAATTCAAAATGGTATATAACGTCATTGTGCTCCAACAGCTGATTCTATGGAAATACTATTTTAAGCATAACTCCTTCCTAGGTAAAATACGTGACCAAAGCATAAAGTAAGAGCGAAACGAGACATATTTTTACACCAGAGGAAAATATGCTAAATGAATCACCAATTATTTATTAGCAATAAGCAGTTGATCTACCGCACAATAAATATTTTTTTCCTCCAGTATACCCGTTAACCAACTAGTTTTAAGACTGACTCACGCCCACCTGAACTATATTACTACACCTAACTCTACCGCAACCGCAGTGCCTGCAGAATCGCATGATGAATCATTTTTGTTGAATCCGCGTGAATAAACGCTTCACGCCTGAAAAGCAGTCCTTGATGTTTTTATGACGCGTGAAATTAATATACACATTACGGCGTATATAAAAGTTCGCGAAACCGTTTTTCATATACACACGCGACCGAGAACACAATCCCTCATTGTCTGAGTGATAAATCTTAATTTATATAAATAATGTATATACATTATCTAATATTATTCGAATCTGAATTACGATTCAGCGTGAATATCCTTTTGTTTACGACAGTACAATTATCGATGTCATCGTGAAAATGACGACGCCCAATGACAATCACTCGCAGCGACAGCAGACGAGATACGATCGGTATCTGTTATCGTTTGTTTAATTAGGTATAATAGTTATTATGTAGTTTTCAAAGGTATAAAAATATGATTACACACGAGGTGCAGTTAGTTGGCAAATATATACATCTTATAAGTGCTCGGTAGAGACAAAAGGACGGTTTCATGCTGCTTGAGCATATGTGTCATTGCCTGCTTAATTTCCCAATTAGCAGTTGTCATCGATCAATAATTCGATATCCTCTTAATGCATATTGTATCCACGATAATCATAAAAAAAAAATTTCCAACTCAACGGAAAACTCAATCGATCAATTTTAATCCTTTGTATATATGCATGCACTTCCAAAACTCCAATTGACAAACAAAAAAGCCATGCACAGACAGTAAAATAAAAAAAAAAATCACTATCCGCGCCCACCGCGAGGCCGTCGCGGGCAATTAGCGGCGTCTTTCAACTTGGCGGTCGTCGAAGGCGCAAGGACTTCCAAGACGCTCCCATATGCGACGCCCGTGGTGGGCTGCATTATCGAGAAGTAATAAGACTGTATTTCGCTCTTGGCGGCGAGATTTGCATAAGTAAGCGGTACTGCTGTTAAATTATCCACATGAAGCGTCGGCGTTAAAAAAATTCTCTTTTTTCTCCTACTTCGAGTGAAGAGAGAAATTTTTCTCGTATAATAGTTATAAGGATTAGAATGATCGAGCTCGTTGCGAACGAGACACACGACCGGCACGTGTAGACGTGCACCTTCGGTTAGCGTCGTGCATAATGCATTGGGGATTACATAGCTGGCGCTCCTTAACAAGGATACAACTATACGCCTGATGTATCGGCAATGCAGTTGACGGTCCGAAAGAAGTACGTGTATCGAAATTGCAGACACCTATTTTTTTTTTATTTAAGTTTACTGAACCCACTTGAGAGGGTTATATACAGCTGTACATAATTATTTACATTTGTTAATATGTTATTTACTAACTCCAATGTCTTAGATTTGTATGTTACAATTTTTCAAAAAATTTACAATATTTTTAAGCGCTTGAGTATCAGGTTTGTACAATAACATAGAGATTTTTAATGGTAAATAGTATTTGCATTTTTGTAAATCCTTTATAAGTTTTATCCTTTGGGAGTCTAATGTGTTGCACTGCCATACTATATGGTCTAGATCTTGGTATTAGTGTTGACAATAATTACATTTTGAATCGCTCGTAATGTGAACGTGTGATAACAAGGCTAAGTTATAATAGTCATGTAGGGGCAGCCTGAATGTGCCTAAAACTCAATATTTACCAAAAAATCCCTTTAGATAAAAACGTGTCAGTCTATACCGCAGAATGCTACGCCTTAAAAAATACGATAGAAATAGCATCAAAGTACCCAGGAAAAAAATTTAATATCTTTACTGATTCACAAAGTCTTAGCTAGCTCAACTAAAATCTGCATTAAAACCAATACTTCCATTTTAGACATTAAAAAAACATACGTTAAAATGAAAAAACTCGGATCTGACTCCCATGTTAAATTTACATGGATACTAGCCCACACTTGTTGCAGGTTGCAGACCCTCCGACTATTCCCATCACAGACTTCTTTTCTCATTACAAAACAGACTCTTATTGTCAGACACAACACCTCATAAAACTCCAAAGCAAATCCACAGGCAAAAATTATTATTACACAACTTCCTCGCGAGTTTATAGTCACAATTAATCGGGCCCGATCAGGCCATTATAACTTTGCAGACACCTATCTATTATCATGGTTATTCAGGTAAAATGACAAGTGAATTGTTACAAAGCTTAAAAATCATGCATTTTCTAAACGGCGGCCAATAAACAAGAGGTAGAATTGACTTATACATTGCAATAAATGCTGCGTAACGAATAACCATGCGAACACAATCTTTATACACAAAAAGGCACACACATTAAATTTCCTCTCCGTCGCCACCTTTTCCTTCTTCCTACCGATCTCCCTCACTCTCCTCTCGATTTTCGGGCGGCCGCCGCTCTCCACCTCCGTACTGCGCAGGCGCCGTGGATCGCGGTCGCGCGCTCCGCGCGGTCACTTTTAAAGCCGTCGCGCTGCCGCGGCAACAGTCGATCGGCGGACGACGCCTCGCTCGTGCGCGGCTTCTCTTTCTCTCTCTCTTTCTCAACAACTTCTCTGTGCGCGCGTACATATACATAATACATGTGTGTGGCCTCGCGCGGTTTTTCCACCTGACGCGAGAGTGATATCGCGAGGAAAGTGAACAGGCAAAAGGAGATCGGCTGCTGCTGCTGCGAGAGCGAAAGTGAAGGAGATTCACTTGTGACACAAGAGAGGAGGAGGAGGTGGCGGAGTGATCTCTCGTAGGAGGTATGTGTGTTACGTGTGCGTACGCAAGAGCGTTGAGAAACTCGTTTTTTCGAACGCCGCGGGTGTATAACTATACATGAGTTTTTAAGTTTAAGGTTGGCGGTCGTACAAGTAAGTGTATGTTGTACCTATAGGTAGAGTTGCACCAATACAACGCGCACGAGCGTTTTGGTATATATATATATATATACTTGGCGAGCGGGCGAACGTAAACATTGAGCAGTCGCGGCGGTGTGGTGTGACTGTATGGCAATGAGACTTTTTTTATATATTTTGGCTCTTTCGAAAAGTGTTTTATTTTGCTTGAACTTTCTTACGAACCTTTCTGCGTACGCTGATTTTTTTTATCGTGCGCAACAACCCTGAAAATTAAAGAATTTTCGCGTAATCTTTTCTCGCGGGTTTCCTGCATTTGGCGCGTCCACGCGTTATCAAAAACAAACGCTTGTTATTGTCATCGCTTCTAAAAATACGTCCCACATCTCTTCCAAAATCACTCGAAACTGAAAAAAAAAGTCGACAATCCCGCTTAAACGCCCTTTTCCTCTTCTCCCCCTCCATCACCCAAACGAAGAATACCTCTGCGGCGCGCGTTTATACGGTCCCTTCGGAAAATCGGTTGGGCGGCGGCCGCGTTCATCGAGGCCAAGGGTCACTGACTCACGGAATATTCGACGCGACGTCGGCGCAATCCTGCCTGCAGATGATGAAGCTAGTGAGTGATTGGAGGGCTAAGAGTTTTTGGAGATGGGCCCGGGCGTGGGAATACGGGGGTCCGGTGGTGTTGGGAGAGGAGTGTTATATGGACTGGTGTAGTGGAGGATAGGAAAGGGAACTGGAAATATATGCGTGGGTTTATAGGTATTTGTGATAATTGTCGTTATCATCGGCATTGGAAATACTTGGCAGAGGAAGTGTATGAGTCATGAACTAATGTTAATTTAATAAATGCATTCTTTGAATGGTTAGGTACGTTTTTTATGTATCAATAAAAAGTATAAGATATACGGAAGGTTTTGAAATAAAATATCATCCTATTGCAATGAAATGAGTGAAAAAGAAAAAATTCGTGTTTTTTTAACCAATAGGTTGCCAATAGGCAAGAAAATTGTTGGCATGACTTATTAGTCACTTTTGTATGAATCCTAAAATTATGAAATTCTAGGTTTCTAACATTTCAAGGAAAATTTACGGCAAACGCCACAGAGAGATAAGACTTAAATAAAAAAACACTCATTTGTTCTATTTCCATATTCTTTCATGTAACACAATTACCTCTAGTTTTGCCACTTACAAACCCGTCATAACCCATGCATACCACGTCCAATTCACGCCTATACCATCAAAAGGAAAAAAACGCGAATCTCACATTGTCCCCTTTATATCCTCATCCTCATAGTTTCTTGACGCACGACGCAGTAACTAGGAACACACGCTAACAATTCGCTATACTTAATACTTCCCCGTATATCCAACCGCGATTCCAACGCATGTCCGGTTGACGGAAGCTCCGATAAGTCTGCTTTTCTGCGCATCGCGGAAACCATAGTGACTAAAGAGTTCATTGTATCCTTTATACTCAGCCTTCTCTCTCTCTCTCTCTTTCTCTCTCTCTCTCTCCTCTTTTTAGGCGATACATTCGTAATATTCCATTGCGTAATGGAACAGTTACACGGCGGCGCGACAAAGCGGCCGCGAAGGCGTGAGCGGAGAGTGTGAGCGAAAAAAAAGTCGCAGTTATACGCGATTTCGAAACGCGTCGTCGGTCAATGAGCCGCGACGAGCCGCGTGTTTTTGTCGCTTTATTCTCGGAGTTCGCGCCTGTGGGAAGCTATGCGCGATCGAACTGTTTGATTGGCAATAGCTGTGGTAACTAAAAGTGTCGATTGGCCCGGTATATAAGTTTGTTTTTGGATAATTGTATGCTTTCTTTAGTAGCGAGTGTTCTTTTATTACCTTATCGACACATTATTAATTCATTCTTTGTAATTCTTTTTGTTATACCCACTATTATCAAATCATGTAAATATTTTCCCACTACGTATACACTTAAATAAGTCGCTCACCCTAAAAGCAATCAAAATACTTATTACAGTCTCAAAAATTACCCCGCCACTTTTCGAAATCGCAGCCACCTTATTTCCACATACACACGTTCAAAGGTAACGAGACACTATTGCATGGAAACGAGTACACACACGAGAGAGAGAGAGAGAGAGAGTGTCAAATAGCGCCGTCGCCGTCTCGCCCTCGCGCGGAAGCGCTAAAATAAAACTAGAAAAGCTACACAACACGCGGGTGCCGCCCGCATGTCATTACGACTCGGCCGCTAATTGGCTGTCGTTCTATAGGTGCGAACAACGTCAGGATGATTGGCGAGTGTTTAGCGCTGGCGCTCGATGTTTGGAGAGGGCGCCGTTGTTTTAGCAAAAAAAAAGAGAGACAATTTTCCGAGCGTGAGTCAGTTGCTTAAAATTCGCTCGCGACATAAGGAGGTAGGATTGTGAGTGTGTGTACATCGTCAATGCAGACGTTTGGTTCTTTTTTTCTGCGATTCTTGTATCCTTCTTCGTCTTCTTCTTTGGTAAATACATACCGCTGCGCTGTTTACGAAGGTTTCTAGTATACGGACTCGTGCTGGAACAATAGCGCAAATAGCTCGCGGTTTCTGCGGCTTTGACTTGAGAGTGAATGAAATCGCAGCGACGCGTTAGATTCATAATTGTGTCTCGTCTGAGTCATTGAAAACTTTAATCCCAGTTGCGTAACTATATATTTCTTTCCAGCCATATATATATAGAAATTCAACGTTGCACATTCAAATTACAATTAAACCCTGGTAGAAAATTAATCATAAGTTGGCCAGAATATGGCTAAGCCATATGCTGCACGGAGAGAAATGGTTGAGTAAAAATTACTATACTGTATTGAAACCGGGGGACAGACTCAAATTATCAAAAAAATTACTATACTTTCTAGTAAAAATTGTTATAAATGTAGTAAAAATTACTAGAAATATAGTAATTTTTACTAGAAAGTATACTAATTTTTTTGATAATGCGAGTCTGTCCCCCGGTTTCAATACAGTATAGTAATTTTTACTCAAACATTTTTCTCCGTGTGGTTAAGCATATTCTGGCCAACTTATGGTTAATTTTCTACCAGGGAACCTGCGTGTAGATAATAAGTATATTTTCGTATATGGATATTATAAAGATCAATCAATGCCATCACCGTCTATCCTGAACTCTCAACCCGCCAAGACGATTCAATCCGCGGATAATAATAAAAACGCATTATATATTCCCGTACAATGCAATTCGCACGATTTGTACATTCTATTTCCAGTGCGCGCACTTTTCAAGGTGAGCTCGCCACCTTGAACGCGGAAAATAATTGACTTCCTACATAAATATACACTCACCGTTATCATATATATATATCAAAGACCAAACCAAACGCACTTCCCCCCTATAAATTACACCCGAGATAAGGCACCGCTTTCACGCAACTATATTTTACGATAGTCGCAGATTTGACGATATGACGATGCTGCTGCCGCTGCTGCTGCTCGTCGGGCTGACGGGGATCGCCGCCCGCGAGACCGACTACTGCTACGCCTTCGAGCAGGACCCCTACCTGCTCATGGGCACCAAGACGGCGTATCAGTTCGTGCGCGGCAGGTCGCAGTTGCCCCCTGTGCCGAGTGAGTATATATAAAGACTTAACTGCTTTCTTTTTGATTGGATTGAGGTTTATGGGGTGATAAGGTATATATATGTATATATACGGTGATTCCGGGTATCAGAAGGGAATGGTTTGAGATTTGTGCAAGGAGAATAATTTTGTAGTGAAAATTAAAAATTGCGGTTATTTTATTATTACAAAATTAAGTAATTATATGCGAAGGGGGAGGGGAGGGGAGTTTAATTAGAAATGTCTATTAAACCGTAATTGATCGTAGTGTGAAATCATTGTTTTAATTTGCGCTCTATTCTTTTGTTACTAAACGAAACGGAAATAAAAATGATAATTTAACGATGAATAAATAACAAGTAAATTAGAATGAGCACCTAATCAACATTGTCTATACGTTTATATAGGAAGATAAAAGAGAGAGAGATAAATATTGAACATCGTGTATTAAAGTATATTGACAGTGATTACTTCGCTGATGAACAAAAAAGGAGAATTATAAAATCGCCTCGAGGAAGTATCGTGAAATCACGTCTAATCGTGCGCTTCACACGACAATTCACCGCGATGTGCCCACACTTGAAATTTCAGTGATTTAACGTTTAATTATGTCATAATGACCTCACGAGAGAGCTAAATCCTCATCTCAAGCCTTTTCCCGGCGTGTTATATACTCAAGGTTTCAGCTTCAATTGTCGCTTACGCAACGCCCGCGTATATATTAACATCTTTTTGCACTCGTGTCACCTCAAAAATCTACTCACACGTTGTCGTCTCTCGTGTTTCTTTCGTAAAGGTATTTAAATTTTCGTAAGTGGTGTCGACAAGAAAACTTACTCTTTGTTCTTTGACAATTCGTTTAGTGCGCTAAGGATTCAGGTCTATACAGCTATATTACGCGTATGCTCGCAAGCCGTATCCCGAATTCTTTTATGAAATTTATCTAACAACATAATATATCGTTTCATTTGACTGGCAATGAAAAAATTCTGCGGAAGCTGTACTTAAAGGGGAGACGCAGACGCTCGTCGCCGGTCTTGGGCATTATACTACAGCGCCGGGCAGTAAATGACAAGTAGGTTAATACTCGCGAGGCACGGGTTAATTCGCGATTATTACATTGTTTCGCTAACAACTGCTGCAGCCCCCGGCGACATTGATGAATCTTTACCTAATCGCCGCGGCTCTTCCAGTCGGCGATATATTCATGCGCAGCCTTGTGCCATATTTACATTCCGAGCGTTAAAATATACGTGTAAAATACAATAGAATCACCGTCATCGCGAACACGAAGTAAGCACCTAAAATTTTACAGATTGCACTCCGGTGCAGATATGGATGCTGGCGAGGCACGGCGCCCGCTACCCGGGCAAGAAGAGCATAGTCCAGCTGTTGACGCTGCCCAATCTGCGGGACCAGATCCTCTACAACCACGAGAACCGAGGAAGTAAGTATACATTGTACTTCTCTCCTTTGTATCAATCCACTATAGCAACAAAGAAATCTGGGGCGAAAAACCGAGCGTATACCTACTGCAATTACGTAAGCCCATTAACGGTCCGGCGTTTATTACGAAAACTCGCGACGTCGCTGACCTACTCGGCGGCCTCGCGCGTGGCGAATATCAATGCGGTGCGTATATACGCGCGCGGTCGTAAACCTGCACTGTGGTGACTTACTTACTTCGACGCGGAGAGAGAAAAAAATAGGAGGAACGTGCGAGTGCTGGGCTTTTCGTTGCCGAGGGACGAGTAAGTAGGTGTATTTGTCAAAGAATTAGCGAAGGCGAGGAGTGTGGAAAATGTTTAGAGGAAGAAAAAAAGGTTTTGAGGAATTGAGTGTGTTGAAGTGACCGCACACTTTAGTTTGTAAATTAATTACTGTACCTACTTTTTTTTTAATTTGGTTTAAACGATGAGAACGTTATTGTTTGAAGAATTTATGAGAAAATGAATTGTAGAAAAATTTTTAAAAATTAAAACGTATAAGTTATGGTATTATAATGTAAAGAAAAAGACTGCATTTTATTTGTGAACAAATATAAGTTATAATAGTGCATTGTGTGCCAAGGGCGTAAAGTGGGTCTTTTTAGTCTTTTTAGTCGAACCGAAGACGAGTACTGCAACCACCCAAGGTCAAAAAACCCACTTAACCCTTGGTGCACACCATATTTTTTGTACCGCAAGTATAGATTTTTGCGTTTTTTCAAAATATCGATAATTTTCTTAAACAATCTTGAAAACTTCACTCAAAAACGACAACGGGCGCTTTTCCATTTTTACCGTCTGCTGCTCGCAGTAGCGGGCGCTTTTCAGTTTTGACCGCCCGCTAATCGACAAGCGGTCGCTTTCGGCTCTATTAATAGGTTCAAAAAACGCGAAAGTCGTGCTTGCGGTACAAAAAATATGTTAATAAATGAGTTATAATATAAGTCAATTTCTGGATTTTGGAAAGCTATTCATTTTCATTACATTGCATGATTTTAATTTATATAATTCACGCCAATGAATCAGAGTACCATAACATCTTTTCCGTACAAATAAGTTCCCTAGACACACGAAAATTATTCATTGCATACACCATCATTGAAAATGCGTACTTACTAAAATTATACTCTTTCGCAACAGACGGCCGCATGTGCAACGCTGACCTCGAGTACCTCAAGAGCGCGCAGGCGAACCCGAACCTCACCGAGGCGATGGCGGGCATGCTGACACCCCAGGGCGAGCAGGACACCCGGCTGTTCGCGAAGCGGCTCCAGAGCGCCTTCCCCGAGCTCCTTCGGCCTAATCCTCAGACCCTCAGCGCTCAGGATTACAAGGTAATTAGGCGTCTACATACGCATACAAACGGTAGCTTTGTGTATAAGAATTACGCGTGACATATGCGAAACTAATTGTGTGTGTGTAGTTCCGGTCGACGAAGAATGAGCGCACCGAGGCGACGATGGCCGAGTTCATGGACGGGCTGTTCGGCAGCAGGCACGCGCTGCCCGCCGAGGTACCGCCTATCGACAACGACACACTGCTCTACGTAAATCTTCTTTGTACAACCATTATTATTACTAGTAGTATTATTGTGGCAAACGTTAACAAAGTGATATTTGTGTTTAGTTATTCAAGAACTGCCCGATGTGGAACAAGACGTCGTCGGTCCCGTACGGCACGCCGGAAGCGCAGCGCTTCATCAGTGGACCCGAGTACCAGAACCTCCTGCAGAACGTGAGCAGGCGGTTGGGATTCGCGTACAAGATCAACAACGGTAGGTACACTCGCGTGTACGAAAATCTCTATCATATTTCATGGATGAAATGTTTTCGTAGACTCGGTTCAGCTGATGTACGATATGTGCCGGTACGAGAAGGCCTGGCAGGTAGATCGACTGTCAGCCTGGTGCTCGGTGTTCAGCAAGGAAGAGATGAAGGTCCTGGAGTATCTTGAAGATCTGGAATATTATTATAACGAGGGGCCCGGCCGCGAGCTCAGCGCTAAGCTGGCGTGCCCGCTGCTGCAGGATATGTTCAATCATTTCCGGTGAGTGTTAATTTAGGAAAGATGTGTGTATTTTTTTTTCCTTAGACGGAGTGCGATAATGGTTCTGAAAACGGTGTTTGTAGGTGTGACTTTGTTGTACAGAAAAAAAATTTAGAGAAAAGATGCTTACGAGTACTGTATTGTATTGTTGTAAATTTTATTGCACTATGAAATATCAAAGCTACGTTCTCTAATTATCAATTGTATAATAATACATTTTCTTGAAAGTTGATAAAGTAGTTTTGTACAACTTATAGCTTTGTTTATTATAACGATTAATCAAACATGTTTATTAAAATTATGAAGCTATCTAAGCTACAAAAATTTTGGTTTAATTTGACATAATAAACAGCTAGCATATAAAAATCATATTTTTCGTAAAAATTATATTTTCATGAATTTCGCTGTAAATTAGAGTCAGAGTAGAATAAAACCACACGTTCTACTAAACCCACCGCTAACTTGAAATCAAATCACTCAATCCATTGTATTATTATTTATACTAACCGTACCCGATCTCATTCTTGCAGGAACCTGGAACGCGGTAACTTTGGCAACGAGCCAAAAGGCGTCTTCTACTTCACCCACTCGACGACACTATTAACCTTCCTCAGCGGCCTGGGCATCGGCAAGGATCCCACACCCCCGAGGGCGGATAATTTCAACATGCAGAGCAGACGAACTTTCCGCACTTCCATCCTCGGGCCGTTCAGCGGTAACCTCATCGCCGTGTTCTACAGGTGAAATTAAATTTTGAATTCGTGATGAGAAAAGCTTATCAGAACGTAAATCTGATTGTCGACAAGACTACGTTTATAAAAAGTCACAACCCTGCTGGAAATAGTCCATTTTTCTCCCATTTGTGAAACGATTTTTCGAATATTTTCTAGCCATTTTATGGCGATTTCGGTCAACTCGCCATAAAATGGCTAGAAAATGTTCGAAAAATCGTTTCACAAATGGGAGAAAAATGAACGATTTCCAGCAGGAAATAACGCATGATTTTATCAGAAATTATTTTAGAAGAATATAGTTTTTAAAAGTTAAAAGATAAACTTGTAGATTTTTTTATGCAATAGAGCCTTTACAAAGAGAATAGAGAGATAACTTGACATATTTTATTGCTTCTTTTGCATATCGAAAAACGATTGTTATTTCTTAAACATTTAAAAATTGTGTTACAAAGGTGTTAAGTACCCAAAACAGTCAAGTATCTAATTTCGAGCCTTGCAATTTCCAGGTGTAGCACCGCCCGCTCCCCTAACAAAGTGATGTTCTATACCGAAGAGATGCCCGTGTTGATGGATGGTTGCAGCGTCGGCTTGTGCGACTGGGATTACCTGAAGGAGCGCTTCGGCCGCCAGCTCGACGGCTGCACCGACCTCAACTTCTGCCACGACCCGAACTCCGCGACTGGATTGCACGCAGTCGCCGGCCTCGTCGTCGTCGCCATTGGCCTCGTTCGCGTGATACTGTGATGTGTCTGTATGTGATGCTGTGTGTGCTGTAAATACGATGTTGCACGGTTACGATTAGTGTACTGATGACGTGCGGAGGTGATGTATGTGTAACGCTATATGAAGTGACGAGATGAGGTATATATTTTAACAGTTAGACGATGATGATGATGTTTTAATACGAGATGTAGATGTTAATATAATGAAACACGATGTTCTTGCTGAAGATGATGTTCTTCGGAGTACAGTAGTTTTTAAATAATTTATATACAGATGATGAAGAAAGCGTTTAATAAAAGTTTATTACTACGTTGTGTGTCTTTATTCTCGAAAGCTATGCAAAAGTTGCAAATTTGTATTCTCTCGCGTTTAAACCCGAGCTGGTTCGGAGCGGATCGCTTTCCACCGCCCTCCTAAGCACGCGTCGCAAAAAGTAACATCGCCTATTACAATACAACGATTGTACGACCAGCTTCTAAATGCGTCATTAGATCGCCCACCAAAGGCCATAATTACGACTGCCCGTTTCGGTAATGCGTCGACCCACTATATTTGTATCTTATAGTCTGAATAAACCAGACACATTAATTGGAGTAGTGAGGTTCCCTGTTATTTCCACCTGCTCCGATCTCCACTCCTATCACACGCACATACATCCCAAAGACAATAATCGGAAGGCGCTTAATCAAGGCCGCCACTTGGGTGACCGTCGCTTCATATTCAGTCGCATTAAATTGCTTTGACTATTTGCAATTGTTTTAATAGTAGGGGAGAGTGGGGCTATGTTGTACATGGGGCGATCTTAAGCAAACCGAATAGCTTTTTTTTAACACACTCCATCATAAAGTTCGTACTTTATTCTCGCCGAAGTGGGAAAAAAGTGCTACGTTCATTCCCTACCCCCACTCTAGTCCCCAGCGCCACGCACATGTGCCCTCGCCTTCGGCTCGGGCACAAAGTTCTCGCGCAGGGAGCACACAGCCCACTTTATTCTCTTGGTGCATAATATACTATTGTAAATTGGTTTTTTCATTTGTCTGTAAGGTAGAGCATAATTTTTCGATATAATACATATTTGGCAAACCGTTTTTATTGGCTACGGCCTTTTTTGTACTTTTAACGGCCACTTGTCGAATTTTCCGACCGTTTCTGTAAAATTTGTGACCTGCAGAAACAACGTACAAAGTTACCAGAGACGCAATTATTGACTGACAACAACTTTTTCATCGTTTTGAACACACAAAAACTCACAATTTCGCACCAAAGTTAGATCGGTAAGTTTTACAATGAATAAAATATCTATATTTAAAGATTATTTTATCCTTGGGATCAAGTTGTATAAAATAAGAGGGGCGATCTTAAACACCCCGAAAAATGTCAATTTGAATTTTTCACAGCGTTTTCATACTGCGACACTCAAGACTATTCATAATAGTGATGCAAATATTGATGTGACTATATAGTGAAATTGAACAAAAACTATTCAAAACTGAAAATTTAAAAGAAAACGTTTTGTCTAACAATTTAAAAAGGCCTAAAAGGGAGACAAAGCATAAACAGCAGATTATCAGAATATATATATTTTTTCTTTAACGCTTTAAACTTCTATATTAGAATACAAATTTTTGTTTTTATATTCATAAATTTTCTTTATATTTTATAAAGAGCATAATTATTTTCAAGCTTTAGTTTATATATTTTCTGTTAGCTAAAAAGCTGTGATTGTAAAAAATACTGTGATGTAGAATATCGATTGAATAAATACTAGTAAATATTAGTAGTTATTTAATTGTCCGACTGCCGTTAAGCTAGGTAAACAACCTGAGAAGTCAGAGCTTCGGATGTCATGATTGACTACTGCGTTGAAGTATTTCATGCTACCATTTGTCGCTTACACATGAAATCGATTTTCAATCATTACGCGTTGTCAACTATCGCATTTACTTACATATTATCTAAAAGTACTGCGGAGAAATTAAATTTTAAAGTAAACTAACATTGATGTAGACATTTACTAACAACGGTTACGAAAACATCTCAACTACTCATACATTCGGACTAATTAAAATCAAAGCAACCTTCAACCTCATTAAAAACCTTATAACTATATACTCCAAAACAAATTTGCCAACACCAGTAGCGACTCAACTATACACCTCTACTATCTAAAAGCACACGTACATCAGCATTATTAATTGGTCAAAGTTCAACAGAAGTTCTCGTCGATTCGCCAGCTACGCCAACATCTTTCGCAGATAGTGAGTTCGCATCTTCTTTTTTCCTTCCTTTCGTTCTATCGGCATCATTTGATGATAACGCAGCTCGAGTGAATCATGATTGGCCGGCGTAGAAGTCGTGCATCGCCGGTGGCACTTGCGCTCCTCGTGCTCGCATTGTGCGACGCGACGTGTGGTGACGATGATGCGTGCTACGCGGAGGAGACCCAGCCGTACTCGTGGATGGGCACCAAGACGGCGTACGAGGCGACGAGAAGGAACGAAGAGAAGCTGAAAATTGATGAAAGTGAGTGTATATAGTAATCTTTTGGGTTTCGATACAATGTAGTAATAATTTTTAAAAATTGAAAAATTAGAAAATGGTTGAATAACTCGCCAAATATATTCATTAGATGCTTTTTCGGACGAAAATACTTTTTTTTTCAATACCGCTTATTACGGCTGACAACATTTAAAATCGAACTTTATCATTAATTTCCTAGAATGCAGTCCAATTCAAATTTGGGCCCTAATACGTCACGGAACCCGCTACCCGAACCGAGACGAAATGAAGCAGTTTCTGTCCCTCCGTCAAGTGCGGGACAAGGTTGTCGACAACCACGACGGAAACGGAAGTACGTATACGTCTACTAACAAAAACCATTAATTTCTTTCACACGTACTAACAAACAATGTGATTACCGTAGAGGGCGAGTTATGCCGCGCAGGTCTGGAAAATCTGCGCGAATGGGACCTAACACCACCATCCAGCGAGATGAAATTTATGGCGCTGGCCCCGCGAGGCGCGGAGGAGATGCGAGGTTTAGCGAAGCGCCTGCAAGATGCTTTCCCCGAACTCCTCCGGCTGGATCGCCGGAACTTCTCGCAGAAAGATCGTAAAGTACGTCGTTTATCTTTTTTTGACATAATTATTGTTGTAGCTGACTGTTTTATATAGTTCAGAGCGACGGTGAAGGACCGCGCCCAGGAGAGCTTGCGAGCTTTCACTGAAGGACTCTTCGGTGGTGGGAATCCGATCGTCGCCGAGGCGCCGCCAGAGAACGATATCCTTTTGTACGTACGTATAGGTTCCTGATATAAATATTACACACCCCGACGCTTCTGCTTTTAATATACATATATACGCTGGATATACCGATTTTTAGACGTACAAAAACTGCCCCGCATACGAGAAGAGTCTGATCAGCGATCGCGTCGTCGAAGCTGAGACCAACAAGTTCACAGCTGGCCCGGAGTTTCGGAATCTCCTGCGAAGGGTCAGTAAACGGCTTGGGTTCGGTTCCATTTTGGACAACGATACCGTGCTGCTGATGTACGAGGTATGTCGCTACGAGAAAGCCTGGCTCGCCGCTCGCTTGTCCCCCTGGTGCGCGGTTTTCAGCGCCGAGGACGTGCGCGTGCTGGAGTACCGCGAGGACGTCGGCTGCTACTACTACTGCGGACCCGGACGTAGGATCAACGAGATGCTCGGGTGTCCGCCTCTGCAGGACATGGTTCGACATTTCCGGTATGTAAATCATGTTTTGCTTCAGTTTTACTCCGTAGGTGCGCCAATGAAACATTATAATTAACGTTTCGTTTTCAGAAATTTGAGGAATAGCGTTGAAGAGCCGAAGGGGATCTTCTACTTCAGTCACACGGTGACGCTGCAGGCGACGATGGCCGCGATGGGCATCGGCAAGGACGACAGACCGCTGCTGGCGGAGAATTACGCGAGTATGGGAAATCGAAGCTTCCGCACGTCCTTCATCGGGCCTTTCGCTGGCAATGTTGTCGCCGCGTATTATAAGTGCGAGGGGGAGAAGGCGGCTGACAAAGTTGCGATGTATGTGTCGGAGAGGTTGTGGGAGTTCGAGGGATGCGATGGCGGGGTTTGCGATTGGGAGCAGCTGCAGCGGAGGTTCGGAAAGGCGGCCGATGAGTGCAGTCTAGATTTTTGCTATAAATGATGTTTTTGAATGAGTTATTGTGTTACATATGAATAAAAGAATATACACTCTTGCAAAGATTACCAGCTTAATATCTTTTTTTTATAGTAAAAATTATTTTTAAATCTCGATCTGATAAAAACTTAATCATGTTTTAGAAGGCTCTTAGATTTAAATGAACATACGAATTGTTTGAATAAAATACAATAAGATATTTGATTAACAATATACATCAATGCCGTCTGTGAAAAATATTTTGACTTGTCTACATCTATTATTTGTTCCTTCTAGTAAAGCTAAGTGTATCCTTAAATTTGTATTTGTAATGGATTCGTCGTTCTTACTTTTTGAAAATTTTAGTTTATGGTGGTCAAATGTTCAAATTACTGGGTTATAATAACGTTGAATGTCTGAATAAACTATAATGAAGAATGTTTACTTCTCCATAAAGTTCGAGCGACTGGGAGCAGCTCTGCCGATCAGTGCAGCCTGGACTTTTGTAACAACAAGTGATGACGTTTCGAAGCATATAGTGTGAATGAAATGTATATGAACGTGTACAATGTAATCGTGATAATAAACGACGTTACGTAAATAAACAAGCAACCGTGCTGATACTATTCCACAAAAATTTTTCCACCACCTCTCTCGAAGAAACACGGAAAAAGCAATCACTCTACATTGGTTGCATGGGCAATCACAGCGCAAAAACACGGAAGATACGCGCGCGCTCACGAGATCCTCCGATACGACACGCACGCGAGATTCTTTGCTCGTCTCTCTATCGTTGGCTGAACGCCAGAGTAATGCAGTGTGTGTGCGCGCGACGTTTGCTGGTATTCGAATGGTCATCGAGCGTTGACACTTGCGAGAGGAGGATTATAGAGAAGAAAAATAAGGTGGATAGTGCGGGGTGCAAAGGATTTTAGGTAAAAGTGAGTATGGATGATGGGTGGGTGCATATAGTGAATGTGTGGAGTTGAGGTAGTGTGTTTTCGGGAGGCCTGTCGGTAAGGATTTTTAAATTTTATTATGCTGGTTGTTCGATTATTTTAACATGAATAATTTTTTATGTAATTATTATATGGGCGATTCTCAGTAAAAGTGCACATTTTTACACATAATCTCCCTGGTATAGTAAATGATCCTTTTTCATTGAATAATAATGGACATTTCTTTTAATTTTTAATTTCACTATGATATTCTAGTAATTTACGTTTCATTCTTGTAAAAAAATGTATTTTTTGAAAAAATGGAAAATCTTATATTATAAAATCCCTTCTTAAAAAAGTGATGACCGGAAGGAGTAAAGCCTCTATAGATTTGATCTGTGATTGGTTCTTGAATAAAAGGCACGAGAATTTAAAATTAAATATGCATTTTTATTTGATAATTAGGTATTATTTATTGGAATATTTATTGGAATGAAAATGATTAAAGTGAAAAGTATTAAATAAATTAATACATGTTTTAATTATTTGTTAAAGTGATGGCCAGAAGTAGACAAGTATTTCAAAACACAATACGATTAGTTATTGAATTGCACGATAAAATTCAAAACAATAAGCAATGTTTTAATCTTAGAAGAATTAATTATATTAATATTAGAATGAATTATGTCAATATTATGTTCAGATTTTATTCTTTATTTAATACTTCGCGAAAAAAAAATATTCGAATAAGCTTATAGTTTCTAGACTCAAAACTTTGTATTCGTTAAGAGTAAATATATCTACAGTATTATATCAATTATTAAAGATGCATCAAAATTAAAAGAAAAAAATTTCCGGCTTATAAGGAATAAATTATTCTTTGCATGTTTAAGAAAAAAAGTACACAAAGCACGCGCAGCACGCATGGATTTGGCTAGTGTAATAAAATATCCATGGAGATTACAGGACAGGTTTGCTGAGAATCACCCATATAGTAATTGTAGTAAGTTACATTCTTTAAATCAATGCACTTGTGATATTTTAAAACGTGCTATTTTAATAAGTAACAATATCGTATTTTAAATTACTAAATTCATTAGAAATTGCTTTCAATTCGTAGTACGATAAGTATTGCTTTCAACGAGTATAGTCAAAATATCTAGAATACCAAAGAAATACTGACACTACTCACTTCATACTCAATAACACAGAAATTTTCAATTTTACAAGATAACTTATAACAACCACCTATACGTGTTAACATCGACATCCTCCAATCATAAATCTCGAAACGAACTTGTTGTCGAAAGCCATCACGCTCCGATAAGATCTTGCACCGCGTTTGTGAGTTTTTCATTTTTGCACAAAACCCGCAAGATCAATGCGTCATTAACATACTATTCCATCCAGCATTGCAACCACCATGCTTCTCGCATCCGTACTGTCAATCCTCGCGCTCGTCTCGGCGTTCCACCCCGACGACAATAAGTGCTACGACTCGCGGGTGGACTTCCACCCGTACATGGGCCCCTGGTCGTCGTACCAGTTCATCCGCGGCAACATCGCCCGCCCCGAATCCTGTAAGTATAATCATCAAATAAATATCCCTTTCGAAGTAATTTCAAACAACACATACTTATTCACAGCGTGCGTACCCGTGCAGATATGGATGCTGGCGAGGCACGGCACGAGTTACCCGTCGAAGGAGGCCTTGCCGGACCTCTCGATCCTGGCGGCGCTGCGGGATGATATCGTGAAGAACCACGAATCCGGCAGTACGAGTATATATTATACAACGCTTCCTCTTTCTTTTTGATAAATATATCATATGGTTGTAATTAACACAGCTGGCTCGCTGTGCCCGGTGGAGCTGGAGAATTTACGGCGCTGGCGGGCGGACCTGAACCTCACCGATAGCATGATGCAACTGCTCACGCCGCAGGGAAAGGAGGACATGCGGCTGCTCGCCAAACGTCTGCAAACCGCTTTCCCCGAGCTCCTGCAGGTCGAGCCTTCGATTGTCAAGTCCAGTGACTTCATTGTAAGTATTGTGCTTATATCGTCGCGCGGTACGAAGAAAAGCCAACTTGGAAGTTACAGGCGAAGAAAAGCCAAAATCACGTCTAAGACGAAGAAAAGCCAGTTTGCGTTCTCCCAGACGAAGAAAAGCCAGTTTGCGCCCTCCCAGACGAAGAAAAGCCAGTTTGAATCTTCCTAGACGAAGAAAGCCAGTTTGCGCCGTTCCTGCGGAGGAAAAATCCCAACTGACGGCATCTAATCAATTACTAGTTATCTAATTATATTGACTTATCATTTTTTATCTTATCTTTTTATCTTTTTAAAAAGATTTTTAATCTTTTTGGTTATCCTTTTATCTTTATCTTAACTTATTATCTGAAAGTTATTTATAAGATACCAGCTAAATATTACTTTCGTTAGAAAAGTCAAACTGGCTTTTCTTCGTCTTAGATGCGTTTTTGGCTTTTCTTCGCCTGTAACTTCCAAGTTGGCTTTTCTTCGTACCGCGCGACGATGTATACTTTAATAAACGCTTGATTATATTAATAATTTTATTTGTGTAATTATTAGTTCCGAGCCACCGACACGAAGCGCACGCAGAACAGCATGAAGTCGTTCGTGCGCGGACTCCTGGGCAACAGCAAAGTTGTGACGCTGCTGAAGCCGCATGAGAACGACACGCTCCTCCGCGTAAGTTACATAACATTTTTTCGGAGATGTTTAATTTTTTCGTTTATATATTTGTATGTAGCTTCACGAGAACTGTCCAGCCTGGAACATAAGCTGCCTGAACGGGGCGACAGAGCGCGACAAGTTCACCGAGGGCGTCGAGGTGCACGAGCTGCTGCAGAGACTGAATAAACGCCTGGGTTTTAACGAAACTGTCGGGTTCGGTGCGTATCTTTTTCTCTACCTTATCGGAAGAAAGTACGCAGACTTTTAGAGAATGTTGTATGATTAGAAACGGTGAAGTCAATGTACGACATGTGCCGCTTCGAGACGGCCTGGTACCCGGACCGCACGTCCGTCTGGTGCGCGCTCTTCCGCCAGGAGGATTTCAGCGTCCTGGAGTACCGGGAGGACCTCGAGCAGTACTACTCCACGGGCCCGGGTAATCAGCTTAGTAGCAGACTTGGATGTCAGATCCTTGCCGATATGTTCCAACACTTCAAGTATTATACTTATTATTTCATAAAATCTTGTAATATGCGCATGCGTTAGCGTAACTCTTTAGTTAATGTAAAATACGAACTATTGTACAGGACATTGGAATCGGATGATTTTACTAAACAGCCGAAGGGCATTTTCTACTTTGGGCACACGGTGACGGTGCAGTCGCTGCTGGCGCTGATGAGGATCGGCAAGGAATCTCCGTCGATATCCGCCCTCAACTACGCTAGCTCCGGTAGACGAAAGTTCCGGTCGTCACTGCTCTCGCCGTTTGCCGCCAATCTCGTCGCCGTTTTCTATAAGTATATTATATACCACTAATCCCAACCCCTCGATCAATAAAACCTAACTCTGCACTCGCTTTCTATAGATGCAACGACATGAAAACACCAAACAAAGTGACCTTATACGCGTCGGAAAAGCTGGTGCCGCTTGCCGGCTGCAATGACGGCCTGTGTAACTGGGAGTTCCTGAAGCGCGAGTTCGGCCCGGACATCGACAACTGCTCCAGCGATTTCTGCTACGAGCTGCCGGAAAGCGAGAAGGCGAAGCTCACCGCCGCCGCGGCTGGTGCCGGGGCGAGTGCGGCTGTGGTCAGGCCGATGGTTATGCTGCTGGCTGTGGCGATGTCGAGGGTATGGCTAAAGCTGAGTGGATGATGTGATCTGTGCTTATTATGTTTGTTTATGTAAATTATTGTCCGGAAGTTGTGGATTTGATGTTATTGTAATTTAATAAATTATTTTCATTGTTGAATGTTGATACCTTATTATTATTCTTCCTTTAGTTTTGAGCTAATGGAAAAATGTTTGATGAAATACCACATATAGAAATGTGCCACTGTAATTTAAAATTTGAAAAAATCGTTCTTTAGACATAAATCAATGAAAATGTTCTTTTTTTTAATAAAACGTATGGTATTTTTAGGGTTTTGTTTTCATGAAAAATAAAGAATTTTAATATTTTGTACAAGCTCGTATATTTAAAATAATAGAAATGATGTAGCTAGAAATAACAATTAATTTATTTACAATGCGTATCTTGCAGACTATGTTATATATAATTAATGCATTTTATAAACAAATATAGATTCGCATTAGTGCACGGTTTGACATGGAACTCAATTCCTTGTGTTATTCATCCTTCTGTAGGATATTATGTTGACGTGGGAAAATTATTAAGTCACATTCATATAGCGCGTTGAAAATACTTCTAAGTTCGTCGAAAACGTCGTGAAACTAGTAACATTCTTTGTATTGAGCACGTTGCTATGATTACATATATTTAGATAATCGAAAAACACGTCAGACGACAGTTCATGTTGTTTATAGACTGTAAAAATTTGTTTAACTTTTTGTTATAAATTTCTTCATGTGTGCAAAATACCCTACGCAGAAGGATGAAAATCACATGGAATTGAGTTCCACGTCAAATAGCGATTAAAAGCGATTTATAGCACTGCGTGGCATAAATCGCAAATAAAGAGAGAAATAATCCCCCTCATGTGTGGAATTTATAAGTAAATAGTCCGTTGACTTTGAACAATTCCATGCGGGACTTATAAAAATTTCCAAAATCTAAAGAAATAATCCATCTCCTGTGTCAAATTTATAAGTATCCACACGCATAAGAGTTCTAAAAATGTCGAAAACTTAGAAAATTTTGAAAAAATGAAAAATGGGAGTAGGCTAGAAATATTCTCCAGACGATTCTCTATCTCGTAGCTACTCCTCACGAGAATTGTGTGTGTGTATGTGTGTGTGTGTGTGTGTGTGTGTGTGTGTGTGTGTGTGTATGTGTGTGTGTGTGTGCGCGCGCCCGCTCTATGATCTTAAGAGTGCTCTCTACACCGATTGGAACGCCACCTACTGTCAAAAGTGTTTTTTGTTAATTAAAAAAATTTGCGGCAATATTAACGTAAAAATAAAGTTTTCCCACGTGTAATTAGTATTAAAGATACGATTACAAGAGTTTTCCCAAATTAAATTACATTAATAAATCTGTATTTTGTAGAGAATAATTTGGATTCATTTTCAGAAATGTCCACTGAACGTTTGAATTTTCTCTACAAAATACAAGTTCATTTATTCATTTAAATTCATGAAAATTGTTTAAAAGTAATTCTTATTAACTTTTACACGTGGGAAAACTGAGTTATGATTAATTTAAAATTTATAAGTACACTCAAATTAATGAAAATACGTAAATGAAGTCATGGGGGCGCTGCGATCTATTCCGAAGTTGGGGGCCTGGGGTGCCTTTTCCTATGGGCTTTGCCGGCTTTGCCTTTGCGCAGCAGCGCAGTTGCGTTTCTGCTTCTACTCACGTCTATCTTCGTTAAAAATCAAAATCAAAGCAAAATTGTAAACATGGCACTACTTTTTTAAAAATCGTCATTACGTTGAAATTAGTACATTTTGACGATTTAATGATTTTTAAATTGATTTTTAAAGCTTATAATATATTCCAATTGCGAGAACTAAAAATTGATCAATTGCTTTACATAATTATTTATCGCAGTTTTAACATGAAAAACTAACTTTTGGCAGGGAGTTTACGTAATACAACCTTAACATTTCCATGCAGGGAGCTTACGGCCACTACAACCTTAACATTTCCATGCACAATCAGTTCCTGACAAACTAAACTTATAAAAACGATTTTTAACGCCTAAATACATCTGAAATAGTCGATTTTCGCTTATCATTTAATAGGATTTAATTTGAACATTTTTGCGTAAAACAATTTCTGGTAAGTTAAACCTGAAAAAACGATTAAAAACGCTTAAATACAATTAAAATAGTCAATTTTTGGCCATTATAGAAAATAAATAATTTTTCATGAATGAGTTACAGTTTTTGTCAAAATATAGTATAATTACTATTTGAGATGTAACAGTTTTTGCAATGTCGAAGATATAAAGTTCTCCTGAATAGTAGCCGTCGTGCCTCATATGTAAAAACAAAGTTTTTATACAGCGGAGGTTGGCGCGCGACAGTGCGCGCAGGACAGCGCCTATAGTTAAGAATAAGATTAGATTTAGCTTTAGTTAGGGAATTACGCGACTCAAATGGGCGCACAGTTAATCTGATGTTAGTGTATTATATCAGCACTTTTACTTTTGGAAAAACTATTGGTCGGTTAACGAATTTAAAATAAAATTAAAAAAAAATTACAAGCAATAAGTTCTAAGAGAAGAAGCGGAATCTCTGGGAATATTGGTCTATGGAAAACTGTAGTGTGGCGAGATATGAGCAATATATCATTAATAATATCTCCAATATACTGCCCATACACGTGTTACGTCGAGTTTTCGAGAGAAAATCCAACTTATATGTTTCTTAAAGAGCTTTTTGCTCGGTTTAGAGTCTGGAGTTTTAATTCCAATAGCTCAAGATCGAGCCTGATACTATACTAGCCAGAGTGGAATTAAAGAGCAACAAAGGGCGCGATGCGGTTGGTGATTTAAAGATCAAGTCGTAAATTTGTTTCGTTGATTAGATTTTTTTTTTAGCAAATGTAGGCTAACAGATACAAGTGGTTAACCAGATGACCTAAGTAGTCTAGATTTACTAATATGTTTTTTAGATCCCGAAATTGAAAGGTTGGAATTAATAAAAAAAAACACTTGTTTTATGGGGACATAAATTTTTCGAGTTATCGATTTAATTTACATGAAATGGGGGAAAAGTGATGACAAATAATCTAGCTAAAATAGAAATAGGTAGATAGCCAGGTAAATATTTACTTACTTGTGACTTTCTGCTGGAATGGCTTACCCCTCAGTAATTTGAAAAAATATGAATGGAAATTTATTCAATAAAATAATCCGATAGAAAATTTTGAAATAAAACGAATGCTAAATAAAATTTATGTTAATTGTTACTTTTATTCAAGGAAATAGTAATCAAATACAAAAACAATTTTTAAATCTTTGTAAAAACACCAAATGAACCATAAACTTGCTTTGCGGAGCAGAGTCGGAAAAAGTAAGTAGAAAAAATTGCTTGAAAAGAAAGCACGTGTGTAGCGATTGTAGTACAGAGCAAAAATTTCTGAGACCGAGGAAAATGTTAGTTTGGAAAATTTTGAATGGACCGAACTGCTTGAAGATTTTGAATGAACTGAACGTGGGTGCGCTCGGAGGTGTAAGTAATCGGCTTGAGAATTAGGGACGCAGCCGCCTTCTCTTTATCGCAAGACTCCAGGGATGATATTGATCGCCCAGATTTTTGGGACCACCCTCGCTCAAGATCGAATGCTAGGTTTCGTTAATGAGCCACTTATATGCAGATTCTACATAATTTAAGTACTAAACAATGTAAGTACTAAACGATTTTGGATAGCTTTCGGCTGAGTTCATTGGGCAAAATGATTGGTTCATAAATTTCAGAGATATTTGAGGCTAAAATTTTGTCAACCTCTTTTTTAAATCGTAATTTCTCGAGAACGGCTCGATGTATCAGCTCCAAATTTATAGACAATTTTGTATGCGATATAGATAATATGTGTGGATTTTCATCAAGATCGTATATTATACGATTACTTTTTGAGATATTTGATAGTTAAAATTTTCATATTTTAATCATGCTGAAATTTTGTGGAGATGTAGAGTTTATATATTTATCGTATAAGTCCTTTAGGTAAAAGAATTGTCTTATGATTGTTAGAGATATTTAAGGTTAAAATTTTTTTCGTTATTTTCAAAATCGTAATTTCTCAATGAGGACTTCATGTATCAGCTTGGAATTTATAGACTATTTTGTATGCGATATAGGCAGTACCTGTGTAAAATTTCATCCAGATTATACGGTTACTTTTTGAGATATTTGATATTTAAAATTTTGGTATTTCTGAAAATGACTTTCTTTGTTGTCGCACAATAACTATATAGAATAAAATTGTTTTAATTTCTTTGAAATTTGGTGGAGATGTAGTTAGTATATTATTTATTATAAGAGTATAAGAGAAATACGTTTAACAATACTTTTAACAATACTTTTCTTTATTACGTAACATTTTATTAAACTAATATTATATAGAATTAAATTTATGTATGAACGAAGGAAGAATACCCGTTTATTCCATAGTGATTTAGTGATGCGCACTGCCATTTGAACGCTATAGGTAAAATGGGCATTCAATATGCAATCAAAGTAAAACCGTAGGTTAAGTGTAATCTAGAGTTATGAAGGAGATTATTGTTTTTATGATTTGAATTTTTATCATCATTTTATTATTACTGAAAATTCTGTAACAGAAAATCATCGATGCTTCAACTATTTCAATACTTGTTGAATCTCTACGACATTCAACAGTCGAAGGGGGAAGTGTTACGTCTGTGACGTATTCTTAAAATTAAATTTGATATTTATATTCTCATCAGTAATTTTCTGACACGCAAAACGATGTGATTGCGAATTTCTACGATACAGCCTTTCGACCACGCGACTTCACGATGAAGTGAACCACCGAAATTACGAAAGTATACGCGCGTCGAAATTTTGTCTACACTCAGCACTTTTCAATTTGAAATCGAACGGCTTACGTTTAAATAATTATTTAATTTGTTTAAAAAGATGATCTCGACTTATCGTCAAAATCATCTTTAACCTAATTTAATAGCGGTATAAAATAAGCGGTAATCGTCCGCATGGGCTGGTATCTCGCAGCCAGACCGCGAACTCCTTACCACTCCAGCCGACAAAAGAAGTAGTTAATTTTTAAGGACCAATAAGTACGAGTACAGTTCAATAAAACAGACCAATTTATCTATATTTAAAATCGCACTACTTAGACGCGTATTTTGCGAGAATCATTTCTTAACTAGTTTAACTTGATCAATTAAATAAACACATTTTATAAAATCTGGAGTTATTAAATTGAGAACCTATACCTAGAAAAGGTAAGGAATCATCATAACTAATCTATCTAATATATTAAGTATTATCCTCACCTTCTATGGCTATACTAACCAAAGATAACAGGCCTGAGGGAGTGTGGTCAGCTGATATGCGGGAGGGTGGACAACTCAAGGGTCTGTCTCTTGGCTAAGGGCCTAAGAGCGGAAGTTCTACCCAAGTACTGCTTACGCAACCTGGCGATGGCTAAGATTTGGTACAAAGACGAGAAAGACGGCATGCGGGAGGTGGTTGTTGCATCAGCCTAACTCCCTAATTTTGTAAAGCCAAGGGGCGGGACCTGTTGTTGGAGTCCGATGCTAATGCACATCATCTGGCGTGGGGCAGCTCGGACACGAACAACAGAGGCGAGAAGCTCTTGCAGTTTCTCTCCACTACCAACCTTGACTTCCTGAACAGAGGTTGTAAGCCTACTTTCCGAAATGCGAATAGGGTGGAGGTCATTGACATCACCTTAGCTATGAGAAATATGGGGCGTGCGATCACGGGCTGGAGAATCTCAGATGAGATCTCTATGTCGGATTGCAACCATATAGTTTTCGAAATCAAAGGACGCAGCACAGAATCTAGACTCTATAGAAATCCGAGGAAGACAGACTGGGCCACCTATGTTGAAGAACTGGGGGCAAAGCTCAAGTCATTTCCAGGTAAATATAGCAATCAGATTGAACTTGATCACTGCGGTGAGGTTCTAAAGAATAACATCATCAGTGCCTTTGAGAACAACTGCAGATTACGATTGAAGCCAGTGCAAAAGGGAGCACATTGGTGGAATCCAACACTGAAGGCGTTGAAGAAAAAGACCAGAAGAATTTATAATAGCTCTAAGAAAAGGAATAATCCAGCCGATAGAGAAGCTCTTAGAGATGCTCAAAGAGAGTATAAAAAGGAAATCGAAAGAGCTAAAAGCCAGAGCTGGAAAAGCTTTTGCGAGAGCATGAGCGTGTCTCTGATACCGCTAGATTGCTCAAACTGCTAAGACAACCGAAAACTTAAGGGCCTAATCTAATAAGACTTGGCTCGGGGAAATAGCTTACTTGACGTAGACGGGGCGTTCAACCATACCACGAAAGAGAGCGAAGGGCGCCGAGGACCATCTGGTACCCAATACGGTTAGAAGGTGGCTTTGGCGCATACTTAGTTGTAGAAGAGTGGAGACCCATTGGGGCTCACACTCAGAAGAAATAAAAGTAGGAAAGGGCTGTCCGCAAGGAGGAGTACTGTCTCTCACCATGTGGTGCTTGGTGATTGATGAACTCATCAGACTACTGAATGAGGCAGGCTTCTTTACCCAAGCCTATGCGGACGACATCCTAATACTAGTGAAAGCCGACGACGAGCACGTACTTGCAGGACTAATGCAACATGTGTGAGTCTATCAGGCTATCGGTGAATCCAGATAAAGTTAACATGATTTGGTTCATCAGAAGATACAAGGCCAAACATATTAGGGGAGTGCAACTGTGCGTCAAGCCCCTAAAGCTGATAAACGAGGAAAAGTATCTGGGGGTGACGTTAGATTCTAAACTGAATTGGGGATAACACATTAGCAAGATATGCGAGAAAGCCATAAACACCTTCTGGGCCTGTAGGAGGGCTGTTGGCAACACCTGGGGTCTCTCGTTGGACAACGTAAGGTGGATGTATGAAGCAATCATCAGAGCCAGATTAGCGCATGTAGCGGTGGTTTGGTGGCAGAGATGCGCACTAAAAATCCACCAGAGCTCTTTAGACAAAATGCAAAGACTAGCAGTAGTGGCATAACGGGCTCTCTGAACACTACACCCCTTGCAGCACAAGAACTAATACTAGAAATACCACCCTTGCAAGTTTTCATTAAATGCGAAGCAAGCAAGACTTGGTGACGCAGCAGGGATGTCATGGGCGTAGGGAGCGGGCTTGACCAGGAACTTAGTCAGCTTTTGCCCCCTGACATCGAAGCATTGGAGTATGATAAGACAGGGCGAAGGATTATATTCCAAAACCTTACAGGATGCACATCTCCGACAGATCGAAAAGAGTGGGCCAACGGTAAGCACCCCTACACCCAAACGGGCGTGGTGTGGTACAAGGATGGCACCAAAAATGAGAATGGCATGGGTGCCTGAGAGCAAAATAGCTCTACAGAGCTGGTGTACACACTTGACTCCCACGCATCCGTGTTCCAAGCAGAAGTGAAAGCCATAGCGGGGTGTGCTGCAGTGCAACTTACCATCTGCTCTTTTGACTGGCGCTATGAGTTTTGCAATATCTAAAAATTGTTCAAAATTACTTCTTTCCTATTGGCCCTATGATCCTGAAACCTGTTCCATTAGACAGAGCAGAAACAAATAGTCGGGTATAGTAATTTGTGAGTTCAGAAAATGGAAATTTTATGTTTTTGAGAGATCTGAAATCGATTACGTCCGAATAAGCGAAGAAATATAGAACATTTTTCAAAATTACTGCGTTCCTATTGGTCCTGCGATCCTAAAACCTGTTCCATCCGATAGAGCGGAAAAAAGTCAGGTATAGTGACTAGTGGGCTGAGAAAATGGAAATTTTGGGTTTTTGAGTGATTTTAAAGTGAGTAGATCCGTATAAACGGAGAAAAACTTTTCTTCCTCCAAATCACACCAAAACTCATATACAGAGGTGTTTTTCGATGCTCTTTCGACTGGCGCTATAAGTTTTGCAATATCTAAATTTTTTCAAAATTACTCTGTTCCTATTGGCCCTACGACACTGAAACATGTTCCATTCGACAGAGCGGAAAGAAATAGTCGGATATAGTGACTTGTGGGTTCAGAAAATAGAAATTTTGAGTTTTTGTGCGATTTTAAAGTGATTAGATCCGAATCAACGAAGAAAAACGTTTTTCCTCCAAATCTCACCAAAACACATACGTGGGCGGTTCAATAAGTCCGTGACTTTGAAATGAAAAACACTATTTATAACAAAAATTCCAATTTATTTTTCAACATAGCCCCCTTTTAACCGTAAACATTTATTATAGCGGTACTCAAGCTTATTTATGCCCTCTAAAAAGTAATTTTTATCAAACTCCTCAAAATACTCATTTTTCGCAGTAACGATCTCTTCGTTCGACGAAAATCTTTTACCTCTAAGCCAAGCTTTCATGTTATGAAACAAAAATAATCGGAAGGGGACAAATCTGGGGAATAGGGTGGATGAGGAAGTATTTCGTAGCGTAAACTAAATAATTTGGCCGTTGCAATGGCACTCGTGTGAGCTGGTGCATTGTCGTGGTAGAAAAGCACTTTTTTCGCCAAATGGGGCCGCTTTTCCTTCAGTATGGCATCAAAGCGATCTAATAATGTGGCATAATATTCTCTTGCAATAGTTTTTCCCTTCAGGAGGTAATCAATTAATATTATACCACGTGAGTCCCAAAAAATTGTGGCCATGAGCTTACCGGCTGATGGAACCGTTTTCGCTTTTTTCGGCGCAGATTCCCCAGGCCCAGTCCACATTTTCGACTGATTTTTTGTTTCTGGCGTATAATAATGAATCCACGTTCCATCAACAGTTACATAACGTTGTAAAAATTCCTTTGAGTTACGTTGAAACATGCCCAAACATTCCTCAGACGCAACCACACGAGCAGCATGCAGCACCCATCTTGCAGACAGCTTCCTCATGCCCAATCATTCATGTAAAATGTACCATTCGCGCCATACTGAAATGTTTACAGTCTCACTAATCTCACGCACTTTCAATCGACGATCGTTGAGTACAATGTCGTGGATTTTATCGATCATTTCTTGAGAAATCACCTCTTTTGGACAGCCAGAACGCTCAGCCTCACTTGTGCTAATACGGCCGCAACGAAATTCAGTGAACCACTTATGAACCATACCACGCGATGGAGCAGACTCCTTATAATATTTTGCGAGCTTTTCTTCAGTTTCCTTGATTGATTTTCCTCGTAGAAAATAATGTTTATTAAGCAAGCGAAACTCGCTTTTTTCCATCGTTTTATTTTAACAATGAAACACTAAATTCAAATGACTGTAAAAAATTTTCTAATCAACGCACTGACTTGAAACTTTGTATACGCACTGATATTAGATGGTATTCTCTTAGAGTAGTAACATATTTACGATAACAGCACCATCTTTCGAGAAGTCACGGACTTATTGAACAGCCCACGTATATAGAGGTGTTTTTTGATGCTCTTTTGACTGGCGCTACGAGTTTTACAATATCTCAAAAATTTTACAAATTACTTCTTTCCTATTAACCTTACGACCCTGAAAGCTGTTCCATTCGACAGAGCGAAAAAAAAATAGTCGGGTCTAGTGACTTATGGGCTGCGAAAATGAAAATTTTGGGTTTTTAAGCGCTTTCAAAGTGATTATAGAACCTAATAAACGAAGAAATATAGAACATTTTTCAAAATTACTCCTTTCCTATTGGCTCTACGACCCTGAAAACTGTTCCATTCGATAGAGCTGAAAAAAATAGTCGGGTATAGTGACTAGTGGGCTGAGGAAATGCAAATTTTGTGTTTTTGTGCGATTTTCAAGTGATTAGATCCGAATAAGAGGCGTTTCGCCTCAACTCTCCCAGCGCGGCGCGCGAGCGTCAAATCATGCTATTTTCAAGTCGTGTTTACGATATCAATATGAATTTCAAAAAATTATGTGATAAGCGTTTCCGACGTATTTTTTCCTCAGCTTTCCAATGGTGTAAGTGGTTTTTCCGAAATTTTCCACTTTCACCCTCAAAAAGTATAAAACATACTATATCTCGGAAAGTATATTTTTAATATTTTTTTTTATCATCTAGATCGAAAGCTGAGCATTTTTTACGACGGAAAGGATTTTTTGCAAAATTTGCTCGAATGTTTTTCTTAGAGAAACAGAATGCGAAAGAGCAGACGCAGCGTCTCCTTCGTGCGCGGTATGCGGCGCGCTGTACAGCGCGTGGACTAGATGTATTTCGCTCTCTAGTAACCTTATTATTTTTATTTATCATTTTTAATTCTTTATGGAATATCTTTTTGCACTTCGAATTTCACTTATATGCATGATTGACATTTTCATAGGTTATTTCGCAAAAAAAAAAAACCGCTGCCAATGCTTTGGCACTTAGCTTCCTCAAACTAATTCATCGTTTCCTAATTAAAAATTGAAATTCTGAAAATACATTTTTCATAAAAAGGAATGCTAAAGAATTTCAATAATACTTTGAACCGATGCGTCTTATACCAGTTTCTTGCAAAATAGTATATTACGTACCTATTTTAAAAAAGCTTTGACAGACCACCAAGTTTAAAAAAAATTGAGATTAAAAAGAGATAAAAGAAGGGGCTAAAAATGGCACTATTAATACGTTTTGATATTTTAATTTACTACATTATATAAAAATATTAAAATGATAGTTCTCGATAATAAATGTATAATATATATTCATATAGATAATCACTTAAAATTGCAACACAATATTGCCACCAACAAGTGTAATAAGTAACAGTTAAAATTTCAAGTCGATAAATAAATTATTTTTTGAGATATTAATTTTTTAAATATAAAAAAGTTTTCATTAATAACAAATGACAGAGTGAAGATATTTTAAATTTTAAATTTAAAAAAAAGAAAATGTAGGTAATTTGAATACCTTTTAAGAGAAGTATATTATTTTATGTAATAATTACTATAAGATAGGAAAAAATAAAAAAAACTAAAAATTCAAAATCGTTTTTTGGTCATAAAACAAAAGAAAATCAATAAAATCCCAAATCCATCAGGGTACTTTCCTTTTGCCGCAAGACGAAGCGAATAAGCTTTACCCGACGAAAATCGGTTGATTAGTTTCGGAGATATTAAGAGTTGAAATATACACACACACACGCACACACACACACATACATACATCCACGAAATCAAAAATCATCAAAATCAAATAATATACACATATACCACCATAAAATATCTTTTTGAAGACTTTTTTTTCGAAAATTTTTTTCACCGTTACAAAGCTTCCTCTTTGAGGAAGCAAAAACATTACAATCAATTTGAAATAGCAGACGCAACGCTTCTCACTTACTTTTTACCCGATAGGTGGCTTGCGTATAGAAAATTTTTGCCCGAGAGTAATTTGTTGTATCCAATTATATAAGTCTGATGAATTTTCGATCTTTGTTATCCTTGAAATTGTTTAAGAATTTTAACGCTGTTTCCGTTATATTTGTGTTCTTCGTGTGTTTGCTGATTAAATCATAATTTATTTTTGGTTTATTTAATGCATTTATTTTCTCGCTACTGAAATGGATCCAGCTTTGAAGCTGAAATGCATAAATCCTTTTAATAAAATTAATCACTCTGTGCGTAAAAATTTGTCGAATTTTCCTTCAATATTTAGGAGTGCGTATCCCCTCGTACCAGAAAACGCGAAAATTTGTTCCAACTGTCAACGTCAACTTTATAAACATAAGTTAGATTTACCTTCATGCGATGCCAAAAAAGCTAAAATTGAATGTACTGATGAATATCATAAAGCAGGCGTGGCAGTTCTCAACCAATTAAAAAAAAAATTTTTAGAATTACCGGGTAAGGAAGATAAAATTCAGCTACTCACGCTTGCTCCTGATTTTTGGTCTCGCAGAGACTTAATCAGAGAGTTCGGTTGTACTGAGTGGGAAGCTCGAGAAGCGAAAAAGTTAGTAACTGAAAGTGGAATTTTTTCAAAACCTGAAAAGAAAAGGGGCAAAATATTTCCAGTTGAAAGTGTAGATTCAGTTAAACGTTTTTATGAGAGGAACGATATTAGTCGTGTAATGCCCGGATTAAAAGATTGTATATCTGTTAAGCAGGATAATGGTAAAAGAGAACATGTACAGAAAAGGTTACTACTTGGTAATTTACGTGAAATTTATTGTTTATTTAAAAAGAGCATGAATCTGTTAATATTGGCTTCACTAAATTTACTCAATTGAGGCCGCCGCATTGTGTTCTAGCGGGAAGCAGTGGTACGCATAATGTATGCGTATGTGTACACCACGAAAATATCAAGCTGATGTTAAATGCTATTAATTTACAGAGTTTAACTGAAGGTACTCGACTATTTCTTAAAAACTACCACGATTGCATCCAAGCAATCGTATGTAGTAATGCTAGTTCGAAATGTTACTTGGGAGACTGTTTAGATTGCCCCAATATGCCTGTATTACGGAAACATTTGCTTGAATGTTTTGAGAGAAATGATATTTTTCAAATACAGTATGAGTCATGGCTTCAGACAGATCGTTGCACAATAGTATCTACAACTGTAAATGTTTATGAATTCATGAACATACTGGGAGAAAAATTAATAAAATTTAAAACTCATGACCTCTTTGCGAGAGAACAATATCTTTTCTTAAGCGATTTGAAAAAAAAACTTCAAAAAGGAGAATTCCTTGTTTGTTGTGATTTTGCAGAAAACTATGCGTTTATAGTGCAAAATTCAACACAATCGTTCCACTGGAACAATAATCAAGCAACAGTTTTTACAACAGTGGTATATTATAACGAAAATCAAGATCTTAAACATATAAGCATTGCTATAATTTCTGATAATCTAAATCACGATACTGTTGCTGTTTATGAATATCAAAAAATTATAATATCGTATTTAAAAAGTAATTTCATAGTCAAGAAAATTTATTACTTAACTGATGGAGCAGGTCAGCATTTTAAGAACAAGTCTACCTTCCAAAATCTTCTGTTTCATCAAAAAGATTTTGGAGTTCCTGCTGAATGGCATTTTCATGCAACAGCGCACGGTAAAGGTGCGTGCGATGGTATAGGCGCAAATTTGAAAAGAGGGGTGAAAAGAGCAAGTCTTCAACTCTCTTCGAGTAATCATATTTTAACACCAGAAGACCTTTACAACTGGGCTTTACGTAATTGCAAAAAAACTAAAGTTTTTTACAGCACTAAAGAGACCTATGAAAAAGCCGTTTTGAAACTAAAATCAAGGTTAAGTAAAATTAAATCTATACCGGGAACTTTACAGTACCATGCCGTTATTCCAATGAATAAAACAACATTAATACTAAAAAAAAACGTCAATGAGTTCAGAATATCAAATCTTCCCTGAAAAACCCGTAAAACAAAACAAAATAAAATTATCTACTTTAAAAAAAAAGAATTATTAATATAAATACTAGTTTATTGTTGCTATTATTAAGGAAATCAAAATTTTAAGTGGTTGTTAGAGAGCGAAATGCATCTAGTCCACGCGATGTACAGCGCGCCGAAAACCGCGCGCGAAGGAGACGCTGCGTCTGCTCTTTCGCGTTCTGTTTCCCTAAGAAAACATTCGAGCAAATTCTGAAAAAAATCCTTTCCGACCTAAAAAATGCTCAGCTTTCGATCTAGGGGGTAAAAAAAAATATTAAAAATATACTTTTCGAGATATAGTATGTTTTATACTTGTTGGGGGGGAAAATGGAAAATTTCGGAAAAACCACCTACGCCATTGGAAAGCTGAGGAAAAAATACGTCGGAAACGCTTATCACATAATTTTTTGAAATGCATATTAATATCGTAAACACGACTTGAAAATAGCATGATTTGACGCTAGCGCGCCGCGCTGGGAGAGTTGAGGCGAAACGCCTCATAAACGTAGAAAAACTTTTTGCCTCTAAATCTCACGAAAACTCATATATAGAGGTATTTTTCGATGCTTTTTTGACTGGCGCTACGAGTTTTACAATATCTCAAAAGTTTTTCAAATTACTTCTTTCCTATTGACCTTACGATCCTGAAAGCTGCTCCATTCGATAGAGCGGAAACAAATAGTCGGGTATAGGGTTTTGTGGGATCAGAAAATGAAAATATTGGGTTATTAAGCGATTTGAAACCGATTAGGTCTGAATAAACGAAGAAATATAGAACATTTTTAAAAATTACTCCGTTCCTATTGGTCCTAGGCCCCTAAAACATGTTCCATTCGATAGAGCGGAAATAAATAGTCGGGTATAGTGACTAGTGGTTCGAGAAAATGGAAATTTTGTGTTTTTGAGCGATTTTAAAGTGATTGGATCCCAATAAACGAAGAAATAGTACATTATGTAACAAGGGACTAAAGTAGCAGATTATCCCGAGCGAGCGTAGCGAAGCGATCACCGAAGGGAATGATCGACTTTAGTCCCGTGTTATAGTACTTTATTCCCATCGCCACTGTGGCCACTTCATAGATTTGAAAATTTATTTTGTATTTATGTGTTATAATTTTGTTAGTTTTAACCCAAATTACCATAAACGTAAAACATTAGACTATGTTACTTTATTCTCGCATAATGCGGGAATAGAAGTACTTTATTCCCGATAATTTACTTTATTCTCGCATAATGCGGGAATAAAGTAAAAAGGGAATCAGATGCCACTTTGCCCCGCTTTTTGAGGCTATAAAATGGCCATTATAGTAGAGATGGGAATAAAACTTTTTCCTCCACATCTCACCAAAACTCATAGCGTGACTCAAATTATCCTGACATTGGATTTTCTCCCCGGAAAAAGGCGAAAAGGTTGGAAAAGCGGTGAGTCTAAGGGTTTTGGCGTCCGAGAAACACAATGGTGCAGTAAAAATTGACGTAGCACAAAAAATAAAAATGATAGCAAAATTATTTTTTCGAAAAATATTTAAGGTTTGGTTTTCAGGTCCATTTATAGAATTTCATTAAGTTTAAAGACCATACCGTCGTTGCCCAATCTCGATATAGGAATAAATCAATATTTAATTGAATATTAAAAATCTGCTTTTTCGGACGAACATGGGAATTACCAGACGTTCGAGAAACGGGAATTAAGAGAACGAAGTCGTTTGAATAAACGGACTTTAGCTAGCAAGCGGCAACTTCATGACGCGATGGGCGCTCTTGACATAGTCATAACTACTTGATTCCAGCTAACGGAATATTCACAAAATTTCATTAAACCTTTAAAGATTGCTGATAACATGAATGGCATTATATTTCTATTCCCCGGTGTGTGTAATTTCTTATGAAATTATGGGGTATGTTGCGGGTTATGTTAATTGGCAATGTTTACAGATGCTGTCGGTTCGTGAAATGGCCAACAGACGACGCCTCTGTCGCGCACGTACTATCGCCTCGACGTATAATTTGCCGTATTTGCCATAGCCGAGACAGCCCACCGATACATTGATAATACTGTGAATGAAATGGAAGAAAAAAGACAAATTGGCTTTATTCATTCCTTATCAAGATTACTGACAGTTATTTACCACCGCATTTATCTATGAGGCCATGATACTCGAGTATTTTGCGAGTCACTGAGCCCGTTTACATATTGCGTGCACGCGGTACAATGTATAAAAGTGTACGAAATTGTAAAGAAAATGTAAAAAGGTACAAAATATGTCCGAAATTCAGTATCAAACTACATTTTTATTACACTTTCTTACACTTTTTTACACTTTTCTACATTTACTAAACAATTTGCAACATTTTCGATTTTTGCTAGGGTTACTACTTAATTTTTAGTTACGTGTACTAGTGTAAAAAAATTCATATTCTAAATTGTTATAGCTCAAAAACGATGAGAAATTAACGCATATCTACAAGCTCCAATAGCCATAATCAAAAGATTAAGAGTTTAAAATTCATAAAACTCACTTTAAATGTAAAAAATTATGATTTTTTGATGATTTATCCATTTATTGTGGGGAGATTATTGCAATAAATTTACTGAAGAAACTTATTTTTTTCTATTTTTTTATCATTATTTTACTATAGTAGTACTTCCATAATTATTAAAAATGCTCATTTTTCTGTTTTTTTGCTTGGAGAGGGGTAAACACATTTTTTTTCAAAATCTCAGTGATAAACTATTTATGGAGTCAGAAGACAACGTTTTGTAGTTATAGCGAATGGAAATTCAAAAAATTACGGTTTTTCGCTACACCCTATTATATAGATGTTTTTTTTCAACGAGTACATGAGAAGGCCTTTTTATATGCATTGAAGTTCTATAGGGGATCATGCATTTCGCGTCGTGCATAACCGAATAGTGAATTAATACTAAAGATTAATAATAAAGTAAAAATATAATTATAAAAAAATTATAAATAAAAGTCTCATGCAATTATTTCTTACCTATTAATACCTATTTATAAAAATTTATTATTTTGCAATTTAATTTTTATATCATTCTAAACAGGCTAAAAAGCCATAAAATATATAAATTTGACAATAAGAGAAGAATTACGCCAAGATTCGCTTGGAGAGGGGAAAAAATAGATTGTTTTCATTCTTTCCTAAATCACGCTCTAAATGCTGTTTTGGTATAGCGAATGGAAATTTAAAAATGACGATTTTTCGCTATACCCTACTACATAATTATTCAATAGTCAGTTTAAACGATGAAACACTATCGTTTACTGCGTGCACGAAATATGTAAACGGGCTTAGTAACTCGCAAAATACGCGAGTATCATCACCTCATAGATAAATGTAGTGGTAAATAACTGTCAATAATCTTGATAAGGAATGAATAAAGCCAATTTGGCTTTTTTCGTCGATTTTATTCGCAGTATTATCATTGTAACGGTGAGCTGTATCCGCTACGGTAAATTCGGCAAATACGGCGAGGCGATAGTACGTGCGTGGCAGAGGAGTCATCTGTTGGGCATTTCGGGAACCGACAGCATTTGTAAACATTGCCTAACATTTAACATAACCCGCCACGTACCCCATAATTGAATAAATAAATTACACACACCGGAGAATAGAAATGGAATGCCATTCATATTATCAAGCAATCTTTAAAGGTTTAATGAAATTTAGTGAATCTTCCGTTAGCTACAATCAAATAGTTATGGCTATGTCAAGAGCGCCTATCCCGCCATGAAGTTGCCGCATGCTAGCTAGAGTCAGTTTATTTTAAGGAATTCGTTCTCTTAATTCCCGTTCCTCGAACGTCTGGTAATTCCCCCATCCGGCCGAAAAAGCAGAATTTTAATATTCAATTAAAAATTGATTTATCCCGATATCGAGGTCGGGCAAAGGCGGGATGGTCTTTAAACTTAATGAACTTCGATAAATGGACATAAAAACCAAACCTTACATATTTTTCGAAAAAATAATTTCGCTATCTTTTTTATTTTTTCTGCTACGTCAGTTTTTACTGCAGCATTGTGTTCCCCGGGCCCCAAAACACTTAGATTCAACGCTTTTCCAACATTTTCGGAATTTTCCAGGGAGAAAATCCAATGTCAGGATAATTTGAGTCACGTTTTATTCTCATTTCTACTATAATGGCCATTTTATAGCCTGAAAAGCGGGGCAAAAGTAGCATCTGAATCCAGCCTTTACTTTCTTCCCGCATAAAGAAGGACCTAGCGAAGATGAGCAATTTTGAAAAATGTTCTACATTTCATCGTTTATTTGGGCCAAATCGACTTCAAATCGCTTGAAACCCCAAAATATCCATTTTTAAATCCCACCAATCACTATACGCGACTATTTTTTTCCGCTCTATCGAATGGAAAAGGTTTTAGGACCGTAGAGCCAATAGGAAAAAATAATTTTCAAAAATTTTGAGATATTGCAAAAATCATAGCGCCAATCGAAAGAGCAGCGCAAAATACCCCTATATATGAATTTTGGCTCAATTTGGAGAAAAAAATTTTTCTTCGTTTATTGGGATATAATGCGTTGAAAATCGCTCAAAAATACCAAATTTCAATTTTCTCAGCCTACTAGTCACAATACCCGACTATATCATCCTGCTCTAGTGGATGGAGTATCCTTTGGGGTCGAAGGACCTAGCGAAGATGAGCAATTTTGAAAAATGTTCTACATTTCATCGTTTATTTGGGCCAAATCGACTTCAAATCGCTTGAAACCCCAAAATATCCATTTTTAAATCCCACCAATCACTATACGCGACTATTTTTTTCCGCTCTATCGAATGGAAAAGGTTTTAGGACCGTAGAGCCAATAGGAAAAAAATAATTTTCAAAAATTTTGAGATATTGCAAAAATCATAGCGCCAATCGAAAGAGCAGCGCAAAATACCCCTATATATGAATTTTGGCTCAATTTGGAGAAAAAAATTTTTCTTCGTTTATTGGGATATAATGCGTTGAAAATCGCTCAAAAATACCAAATTTCAATTTTCTCAGCCTACTAGTCACAATACCCGACTATATCATCCTGCTCTAGTGGATGGAGTATCCTTTGGGGTCGAAGGACCTAGCGAAGATGAGCAATTTTGAAAAATGTTCTACATTTCATCGTTTATTTGGGCCAAATCGACTTCAAATCGCTTGAAACCCCAAAATATCCATTTTTAAATCCCACCAATCACTATACGCGACTATTTTTTTCCGCTCTATCGAATGGAAAAGGTTTTAGGACCGTAGAGCCAATAGGAAAAAATAATTTTCAAAAATTTTGAGATATTGCAAAAATCATAGCGCCAATCGAAAGAGCAGCGCAAAATACCCCTATATATGAATTTTGGCTCAATTTGGAGAAAAAATTTTTCTTCGTTTATTGGGATATAATGCGTTGAAAATCGCTCAAAAATACCAAATTTCAATTTTCTCAGCCTACTAGTCACAATACCCGACTATATCATCCTGCTCTAGTGGATGGAGTATCCTTTGGGGTCGAAGGACCTAGCGAAGATGAGCAATTTTGAAAAATGTTCTACATTTCATCGTTTATTTGGGCCAAATCGACTTCAAATCGCTTGAAACCCCAAAATATCCATTTTTAAATCCCACCAATCACTATACGCGACTATTTTTTTCCGCTCTATCGAATGGAAAAGGTTTTAGGACCGTAGAGCCAATAGGAAAAAATAATTTTCAAAAATTTTGAGATATTGCAAAAATCATAGCGCCAATCGAAAGAGCAGCGCAAAATACCCCTATATATGAATTTTGGCTCAATTTGGAGAAAAAAATTTTTCTTCGTTTATTGGGATATAATGCGTTGAAAATCGCTCAAAAATACCAAATTTCAATTTTCTCAGCCTACTAGTCACAATACCCGACTATATCATCCTGCTCTAGTGGATGGAGTATCCTTTGGGGTCGAAGGACCTAGCGAAGATGAGCAATTTTGAAAAATGTTCTACATTTCATCGTTTATTTGGGCCAAATCGACTTCAAATCGCTTGAAACCCCAAAATATCCATTTTTAAATCCCACCAATCACTATACGCGACTATTTTTTTCCGCTCTATCGAATGGAAAAGGTTTTAGGACCGTAGAGCCAATAGGAAAAAAATAATTTTCAAAAATTTTGAGATATTGCAAAAATCATAGCGCCAATCGAAAGAGCAGCGCAAAATACCCCTATATATGAATTTTGGCTCAATTTGGAGAAAAAAATTTTTCTTCGTTTATTGGGATATAATGCGTTGAAAATCGCTCAAAAATACCAAATTTCAATTTTCTCAGCCTACTAGTCACAATACCCGACTATATCATCCTGCTCTAGTGGATGGAGTATCCTTTGGGGTCGAAGGACCTAGCGAAGATGAGCAATTTTGAAAAATGTTCTACATTTCATCGTTTATTTGGGCCAAATCGACTTCAAATCGCTTGAAACCCCAAAATATCCATTTTTAAATCCCACCAATCACTATACGCGACTATTTTTTTCCGCTCTATCGAATGGAAAAGGTTTTAGGACCGTAGAGCCAATAGGAAAAAATAATTTTCAAAAATTTTGAGATATTGCAAAAATCATAGCGCCAATCGAAAGAGCAGCGCAAAATACCCCTATATATGAATTTTGGCTCAATTTGGAGAAAAAATTTTTCTTCGTTTATTGGGATATAATGCGTTGAAAATCGCTCAAAAATACCAAATTTCAATTTTCTCAGCCTACTAGTCACAATACCCGACTATATCATCCTGCTCTAGTGGATGGAGTATCCTTTGGGGTCGAAGGACCTAGCGAAGATGAGCAATTTTGAAAAATGTTCTACATTTCATCGTTTATTTGGGCCAAATCGACTTCAAATCGCTTGAAACCCCAAAATATCCATTTTTAAATCCCACCAATCACTATACGCGACTATTTTTTTCCGCTCTATCGAATGGAAAAGGTTTTAGGACCGTAGAGCCAATAGGAAAAAAATAATTTTCAAAAATTTTGAGATATTGCAAAAATCATATCGCCAATCGAAAGAGCAGCGCAAAATACCCCTATATATGAACTTTGGCTCAATTTGGAGAGAAAAATTTTTCTTCGTTTATTGGGATATAATGCGTTGAAAATCGCTCAAAAATACCAAATTTCAATTTTCTCAGCCTACTAGTCACAATACCCGACTATATCATCCTGCTCTAGTGGATGGAGTATCCTTTGGGGTCGAAGGACCTAGCGAAGATGAGCAATTTTGAAAAATGTTCTACATTTCATCGTTTATTTGGGCCAAATCGACTTCAAATCGCTTGAAACCCCAAAATATCCATTTTTAAATCCCACCAATCACTATACGCGACTATTTTTTTCCGCTCTATCGAATGGAAAAGGTTTTAGGACCGTAGAGCCAATAGGAAAAAATAATTTTCAAAAATTTTGAGATATTGCAAAAATCATAGCGCCAATCGAAAGAGCAGCGCAAAATACCCCTATATATGAATTTTGGCTCAATTTGGAGAAAAAATTTTTCTTCGTTTATTGGGATATAATGCGTTGAAAATCGCTCAAAAATACCAAATTTCAATTTTCTCAGCCTACTAGTCACAATACCCGACTATATCATCCTGCTCTAGTGGATGGAGTATCCTTTGGGGTCGAAGGACCTAGCGAAGATGAGCAATTTTGAAAAATGTTCTACATTTCATCGTTTATTTGGGCCAAATCGACTTCAAATCGCTTGAAACCCCAAAATATCCATTTTTAAATCCCACCAATCACTATACGCGACTATTTTTTTCCGCTCTATCGAATGGAAAAGGTTTTAGGACCGTAGAGCCAATAGGAAAAAATAATTTTCAAAAATTTTGAGATATTGCAAAAATCATAGCGCCAATCGAAAGAGCAGCGCAAAATACCCCTATATATGAATTTTGGCTCAATTTGGAGAAAAAATTTTTCTTCGTTTATTGGGATATAATGCGTTGAAAATCGCTCAAAAATACCAAATTTCAATTTTCTCAGCCTACTAGTCACAATACCCGACTATATCATCCTGCTCTAGTGGATGGAGTATCCTTTGGGGTCGAAGGACCTAGCGAAGATGAGCAATTTTGAAAAATGTTCTACATTTCATCGTTTATTTGGGCCAAATCGACTTCAAATCGCTTGAAACCCCAAAATATCCATTTTTAAATCCCACCAATCACTATACGCGACTATTTTTTTCCGCTCTATCGAATGGAAAAGGTTTTAGGACCGTAGAGCCAATAGGAAAAAATAATTTTCAAAAATTTTGAGATATTGCAAAAATCATAGCGCCAATCGAAAGAGCAGCGCAAAATACCCCTATATATGAATTTTGGCTCAATTTGGAGAAAAAATTTTTCTTCGTTTATTGGGATATAATGCGTTGAAAATCGCTCAAAAATACCAAATTTCAATTTTCTCAGCCTACTAGTCACAATACCCGACTATATCATCCTGCTCTAGTGGATGGAGTATCCTTTGGGGTCGAAGGACCTAGCGAAGATGAGCAATTTTGAAAAATGTTCTACATTTCATCGTTTATTTGGGCCAAATCGACTTCAAATCGCTTGAAACCCCAAAATATCCATTTTTAAATCCCACCAATCACTATACGCGACTATTTTTTTCCGCTCTATCGAATGGAAAAGGTTTTAGGACCGTAGAGCCAATAGGAAAAAAATAATTTTCAAAAATTTTGAGATATTGCAAAAATCATAGCGCCAATCGAAAGAGCAGCGCAAAATACCCCTATATATGAATTTTGGCTCAATTTGGAGAAAAAATTTTTCTTCGTTTATTGGGATATAATGCGTTGAAAATCGCTCAAAAATACCAAATTTCAATTTTCTCAGCCTACTAGTCACAATACCCGACTATATCATCCTGCTCTAGTGGATGGAGTATCCTTTGGGGTCGAAGGACCTAGCGAAGATGAGCAATTTTGAAAAATGTTCTACATTTCATCGTTTATTTGGGCCAAATCGACTTCAAATCGCTTGAAACCCCAAAATATCCATTTTTAAATCCCACCAATCACTATACGCGACTATTTTTTTCCGCTCTATCGAATGGAAAAGGTTTTAGGACCGTAGAGCCAATAGGAAAAAAATAATTTTCAAAAATTTTGAGATATTGCAAAAATCATAGCGCCAATCGAAAGAGCAGCGCAAAATACCCCTATATATGAATTTTGGCTCAATTTGGAGAAAAAAATTTTTCTTCGTTTATTGGGATATAATGCGTTGAAAATCGCTCAAAAATACCAAATTTCAATTTTCTCAGCCTACTAGTCACAATACCCGACTATATCATCCTGCTCTAGTGGATGGAGTATCCTTTGGGGTCGAAGGACCTAGCGAAGATGAGCAATTTTGAAAAATGTTCTACATTTCATCGTTTATTTGGGCCAAATCGACTTCAAATCGCTTGAAACCACAAAATATCCATTTTTAAATCCCACCAATCACTATACGCGACTATTTTTTTCCGCTCTATCGAATGGAAAAGGTTTTAGGACCGTAGAGCCAATAGGAAAAAAATAATTTTCAAAAATTTTGAGATATTGCAAAAATCATAGCGCCAATCGAAAGAGCAGCGCAAAATACCCCTATATATGAATTTTGGCTCAATTTGGAGAAAAAAATTTTTCTTCGTTTATTGGGATATAATGCGTTGAAAATCGCTCAAAAATACCAAATTTCAATTTTCTCAGCCTACTAGTCACAATACCCGACTATATCATCCTGCTCTAGTGGATGGAGTATCCTTTGGGGTCGAAGGACCTAGCGAAGATGAGCAATTTTGAAAAATGTTCTACATTTCATCGTTTATTTGGGCCAAATCGACTTCAAATCGCTTGAAACCCCAAAATATCCATTTTTAAATCCCACCAATCACTATACGCGACTATTTTTTTCCGCTCTATCGAATGGAAAAGGTTTTAGGACCGTAGAGCCAATAGGAAAAAATAATTTTCAAAAATTTTGAGATATTGCAAAAATCATAGCGCCAATCGAAAGAGCAGCGCAAAATACCCCTATATATGAATTTTGGCTCAATTTGGAGAAAAAAATTTTCTTCGTTTATTGGGATATAATGCGTTGAAAATCGCTCAAAAATACCAAATTTCAATTTTCTCAGCCTACTAGTCACAATACCCGACTATATCATCCTGCTCTAGTGGATGGAGTATCCTTTGGGGTCGAAGGACCTAGCGAAGATGAGCAATTTTGAAAAATGTTCTACATTTCATCGTTTATTTGGGCCAAATCGACTTCAAATCGCTTGAAACCACAAAAAAAATATCCATTTTTAAATCCCACCAATCACTATACGCGACTATTTTTTTTTTAAATCCGCTCTATCGAATGGACAAGGTTTTAGGACCGTAGAGCCAATAGGAAAAAATAATTTTCAAAAATTTTGAGATATTGCAAAAATCATAGCGCCAAACGAAAGAGCAGCGCAAAATACCCCTATATATGAATTTTGGCTCAATTTGGAGAAAAAATTTTTCTTCGTTTATTGGGATATAATGCGTTGAAAATCGCTCAAAAATACCAAATTTCAATTTTCTCAGCCTACTAGTCACAATACCCGACTATATCATCCTGCTCTAGTGGATGGAGTATCCTTTGGGGTCGAAGGACCTAGCGAAGATGAGCAATTTTGAAAAATGTTCTACATTTCATCGTTTATTTGGGCCAAATCGACTTCAAATCGCTTGAAACCCCAAAATATCCATTTTTAAATCCCACCAATCACTATACGCGACTATTTTTTTCCGCTCTATCGAATGGAAAAGGTTTTAGGACCGTAGAGCCAATAGGAAAAAAATAATTTTCAAAAATTTTGAGATATTGCAAAAATCATAGCGCCAATCGAAAGAGCAGCGCAAAATACCCCTATATATGAATTTTGGCTCAATTTGGAGAAAAAAATTTTTCTTCGTTTATTGGGATATAATGCGTTGAAAATCGCTCAAAAATACCAAATTTCAATTTTCTCAGCCTACTAGTCACAATACCCGACTATATCATCCTGCTCTAGTGGATGGAGTATCCTTTGGGGTCGAAGGACCTAGCGAAGATGAGCAATTTTGAAAAATGTTCTACATTTCATCGTTTATTTGGGCCAAATCGACTTCAAATCGCTTGAAACCCCAAAATATCCATTTTTAAATCCCACCAATCACTATACGCGACTATTTTTTTCCGCTCTATCGAATGGAAAAGGTTTTAGGACCGTAGAGCCAATAGGTAAAAATAATTTTCAAAAATTTTGAGATATTGCAAAAATCATTGCGCCAATCGAAAGAGCAGCGCAAAATACCCCTATATATGAATTTTGGCTCAATTTGGAGAAAAAGTTTTTCTTCGTTTATTGGGATATAATGCGTTGAAAATCGCTCAAAAATACCAAATTTCAATTTTCTCAGCCTACTAGTCACAATACCCGACTATATCATCCTGCTCTAGTGGATGGAGTATCCTTTGGGGTCGAAGGACCTAGCGAAGATGAGCAATTTTGAAAAATGTTCTACATTTCATCGTTTATTTGGGCCAAATCGACTTCAAATCGCTTGAAACCACAAAATATCCATTTTTAAATTTTTAAATCCCACCAATCACTATACGCGACTATTTTTTTCCGCTCTATCGAATGGAAAAGGTTTTAGGACCGTAGAGCCAATAGGAAAAAATAATTTTCAAAAATTTTGAGATATTGCAAAAATCATAGCGCCAATCGAAAGAGCAGCGCAAAATACCCCTATATATGAACTTTGGCTCAATTTGGAGAAAAAGTTTTTCTTCGTTTATTGGGATATAATGCGTTGAAAATCGCTCAAAAATACCAAATTTCAATTTTCTCAGCCTACTAGTCACAATACCCGACTATATCATCCTGCTCTAGTGGATGGAGTATCCTTTGGGGTCGAAGGACCTAGCGAAGATGAGCAATTTTGAAAAATGTTCTACATTTCATCGTTTATTTGGGCCAAATCGACTTCAAATCGCTTGAAACCACAAAATATCCATTTTTAAATCCCACCAATCACTATACGCGACTATTTTTTTCCGCTCTATCGAATGGAAAAGGTTTTAGGACCGTAGAGCCAATAGGAAAAATATAATTTTCAAAAATTTTGAGATATTGCAAAAATCATAGCGCCAATCGAAAGAGCAGCGCAAAATACCCCTATATATGAATTTTGGCTCAATTTGGAGAAAAAAATTTTTCTTCGTTTATTGGGATATAATGCGTTGAAAATCGCTCAAAAATACCAAATTTCAATTTTCTCAGCCTACTAGTCACAATACCCGACTATATCATCCTGCTCTAGTGGATGGAGTATCCTTTGGGGTCGAAGGACCTAGCGAAGATGAGCAATTTTGAAAAATGTTCTACATTTCATCGTTTATTTGGGCCAAATCGACTTCAAATCGCTTGAAACCCCAAAATATCCATTTTTAAATCCCACCAATCACTATACGCGACTATTTTTTTCCGCTCTATCGAATGGAAAAGGTTTTAGGACCGTAGAGCCAATAGGAAAAAATAATTTTCAAAAATTTTGAGATATTGCAAAAATCATAGCGCCAATCGAAAGAGCAGCCCAAAATACCCCTATATATGAACTTTGGCTCAATTTGGAGAAAAAGTTTTCTTCGTTTATTGGGATATAATGCGTTGAAAATCGCTCAAAAATACCAAATTTCAATTTTCTCAGCCTACTAGTCACAATACCCGACTATATCATCCTGCTCTAGTGGATGGAGTATCCTTTGGGGTCGAAGGACCTAGCGAAGATGAGCAATTTTGAAAAATGTTCTACATTTCATCGTTTATTTGGGCCAAATCGACTTCAAATCGCTTGAAACCCCAAAATATCCATTTTTAAATCCCACCAATCACTATACGCGACTATTTTTTTCCGCTCTATCGAATGGAAAAGGTTTTAGGACCGTAGAGCCAATAGGAAAAAATAATTTTCAAAAATTTTGAGATATTGCAAAAATCATAGCGCCAATCGAAAGAGCAGCGCAAAATACCCCTATATATGAATTTTGGCTCAATTTGGAGAAAAAATTTTTCTTCGTTTATTGGGATATAATGCGTTGAAAATCGCTCAAAAATACCAAATTTCAATTTTCTCAGCCTACTAGTCACAATACCCGACTATATCATCCTGCTCTAGTGGATGGAGTATCCTTTGGGGTCGAAGGACCTAGCGAAGATGAGCAATTTTGAAAAATGTTCTACATTTCATCGTTTATTTGGGCCAAATCGACTTCAAATCGCTTGAAACCCCAAAATATCCATTTTTAAATCCCACCAATCACTATACGCGACTATTTTTTTCCGCTCTATCGAATGGAAAAGGTTTTAGGACCGTAGAGCCAATAGGAAAAAAATAATTTTCAAAAATTTTGAGATATTGCAAAAATCATAGCGCCAATCGAAAGAGCAGCGCAAAATACCCCTATATATGAATTTTGGCTCAATTTGGAGAAAAAAATTTTTCTTCGTTTATTGGGATATAATGCGTTGAAAATCGCTCAAAAATACCAAATTTCAATTTTCTCAGCCTACTAGTCACAATACCCGACTATATCATCCTGCTCTAGTGGATGGAGTATCCTTTGGGGTCGAAGGACCTAGCGAAGATGAGCAATTTTGAAAAATGTTCTACATTTCATCGTTTATTTGGGCCAAATCGACTTCAAATCGCTTGAAACCACAAAATATCCATTTTTAAATCCCACCAATCACTATACGCGACTATTTTTTTCCGCTCTATCGAATGGAAAAGGTTTTAGGACCGTAGAGCCAATAGGGAAAAATAATTTTCAAAAATTTTGAGATATTGCAAAAATCATAGCGCCAATCGAAAGAGCAGCGCAAAATACCCCTATATATGAATTTTGGCTCAATTTGGAGAAAAAAATTTTTCTTCGTTTATTGGGATATAATGCGTTGAAAATCGCTCAAAAATACCAAATTTCAATTTTCTCAGCCTACTAGTCACAATACCCGACTATATCATCCTGCTCTAGTGGATGGAGTATCCTTTGGGGTCGAAGGACCTAGCGAAGATGAGCAATTTTGAAAAATGTTCTACATTTCATCGTTTATTTGGGCCAAATCGACTTCAAATCGCTTGAAACCCCAAAATATCCATTTTTAAATCCCACCAATCACTATACGCGACTATTTTTTTCCGCTCTATCGAATGGAAAAGGTTTTAGGACCGTAGAGCCAATAGGAAAAAAATAATTTTCAAAAATTTTGAGATATTGCAAAAATCATAGCGCCAATCGAAAGAGCAGCGCAAAATACCCCTATATATGAATTTTGGCTCAATTTGGAGAAAAAAATTTTTCTTCGTTTATTGGGATATAATGCGTTGAAAATCGCTCAAAAATACCAAATTTCAATTTTCTCAGCCTACTAGTCACAATACCCGACTATATCATCCTGCTCTAGTGGATGGAGTATCCTTTGGGGTCGAAGGACCTAGCGAAGATGAGCAATTTTGAAAAATGTTCTACATTACATCGTTTATTTGGGCCAAATCGACTTCAAATCGCTTGAAACCCCAAAATTTCCATTTTTTGTACCCACCAATCACTATACGCGACTATTTTTTTCCGCTCTATCGAATGGAAAAGGTTTTAGGACCGTAGAGCCAATAGGAAAAAAATAATTTTCAAAAATTTTGAGATATTGCAAAAATCATAGCGCCAATCGAAAGAGCAGCGCAAAATACCCCTATATATGAATTTTGGCTCAATTTGGAGAAAAAAATTTTTCTTCGTTTATTGGGATATAATGCGTTGAAAATCGCTCAAAAATACCAAATTTCAATTTTCTCAGCCTACTAGTCACAATACCCGACTATATCATCCTGCTCTAGTGGATGGAGTATCCTTTGGGGTCGAAGGACCTAGCGAAGATGAGCAATTTTGAAAAATGTTCTACATTTCATCGTTTATTTGGGCCAAATCGACTTCAAATCGCTTGAAACCCCAAAATATCCATTTTTAAATCCCACCAATCACTATACGCGACTATTTTTTTCCGCTCTATCGAATGGAAAAGGTTTTAGGACCGTAGAGCCAATAGGAAAAAATAATTTTCAAAAATTTTGAGATATTGCAAAAATCATAGCGCCAATCGAAAGAGCAGCGCAAAATACCCCTATATATGAATTTTGGCTCAATTTGGAGAAAAAATTTTTCTTCGTTTATTGGGATATAATGCGTTGAAAATCGCTCAAAAATACCAAATTTCAATTTTCTCAGCCTACTAGTCACAATACCCGACTATATCATCCTGCTCTAGTGGATGGAGTATCCTTTGGGGTCGAAGGACCTAGCGAAGATGAGCAATTTTGAAAAATGTTCTACATTTCATCGTTTATTTGGGCCAAATCGACTTCAAATCGCTTGAAACCCCAAAATATCCATTTTTAAATCCCACCAATCACTATACGCGACTATTTTTTTCCGCTCTATCGAATGGAAAAGGTTTTAGGACCGTAGAGCCAATAGGAAAAAATAATTTTCAAAAATTTTGAGATATTGCAAAAATCATAGCGCCAATCGAAAGAGCAGCAAATACCCCTATATATGAATTTTGGCTCAATTTGGAGAAAAAATTTTTCTTCGTTTATTGGGATATAATGCGTTGAAAATCGCTCAAAAATACCAAATTTCAATTTTCTCAGCCTACTAGTCACAATACCCGACTATATCATCCTGCTCTAGTGGATGGAGTATCCTTTGGGGTCGAAGGACCTAGCGAAGATGAGCAATTTTGAAAAATGTTCTACATTTCATCGTTTATTTGGGCCAAATCGACTTCAAATCGCTTGAAACCCCAAAATATCCATTTTTAAATCCCACCAATCACTATACGCGACTATTTTTTTCCGCTCTATCGAATGGAAAAGGTTTTAGGACCGTAGAGCCAATAGGAAAAAATAATTTTCAAAAATTTTGAGATATTGCAAAAATCATAGCGCCAATCGAAAGAGCAGCGCAAAATACCCCTATATATGAATTTTGGCTCAATTTGGAGAAAAAAATTTTTCTTCGTTTATTGGGATATAATGCGTTGAAAATCGCTCAAAAATACCAAATTTCAATTTTCTCAGCCTACTAGTCACAATACCCGACTATATCATCCTGCTCTAGTGGATGGAGTATCCTTTGGGGTCGAAGGACCTAGCGAAGATGAGCAATTTTGAAAAATGTTCTACATTTCATCGTTTATTTGGGCCAAATCGACTTCAAATCGCTTGAAACCCCAAAATATCCATTTTTAAATCCCACCAATCACTATACGCGACTATTTTTTTCCGCTCTATCGAATGGAAAAGGTTTTAGGACCGTAGAGCCAATAGGAAAAAATAATTTTCAAAAATTTTGAGATATTGCAAAAATCATAGCGCCAATCGAAAGAGCAGCGCAAAATACCCCTATATATGAATTTTGGCTCAATTTGGAGAAAAAAATTTTTCTTCGTTTATTGGGATATAATGCGTTGAAAATCGCTCAAAAATACCAAATTTCAATTTTCTCAGCCTACTAGTCACAATACCCGACTATATCATCCTGCTCTAGTGGATGGAGTATCCTTTGGGGTCGAAGGACCTAGCGAAGATGAGCAATTTTGAAAAATGTTCTACATTTCATCGTTTATTTGGGCCAAATCGACTTCAAATCGCTTGAAACCCCAAAATATCCATTTTTAAATCCCACCAATCACTATACGCGACTATTTTTTTCCGCTCTATCGAATGGAAAAGGTTTTAGGACCGTAGAGCCAATAGGAAAAAATAATTTTCAAAAATTTTGAGATATTGCAAAAATCATAGCGCCAATCGAAAGAGCAGCGCAAAATACCCCTATATATGAATTTTGGCTCAATTTGGAGAAAAAATTTTTCTTCGTTTATTGGGATATAATGCGTTGAAAATCGCTCAAAAATACCAAATTTCAATTTTCTCAGCCTACTAGTCACAATACCCGACTATATCATCCTGCTCTAGTGGATGGAGTATCCTTTGGGGTCGAAGGACCTAGCGAAGATGAGCAATTTTGAAAAATGTTCTACATTTCATCGTTTATTTGGGCCAAATCGACTTCAAATCGCTTGAAACCACAAAATATCCATTTTTAAATCCCACCAATCACTATACGCGACTATTTTTTTCCGCTCTATCGAATGGAAAAGGTTTTAGGACCGTAGAGCCAATAGGAAAAAATAATTTTCAAAAATTTTGAGATATTGCAAAAATCATAGCGCCAATCGAAAGAGCAGCGCAAAATACCCCTATATATGAATTTTGGCTCAATTTGGAGAAAAAAATTTTTCTTCGTTTATTGGGATATAATGCGTTGAAAATCGCTCAAAAATACCAAATTTCAATTTTCTCAGCCTACTAGTCACAATACCCGACTATATCATCCTGCTCTAGTGGATGGAGTATCCTTTGGGGTCGAAGGACCTAGCGAAGATGAGCAATTTTGAAAAATGTTCTACATTTCATCGTTTATTTGGGCCAAATCGACTTCAAATCGCTTGAAACCCCAAAATATCCATTTTTAAATCCACCAATCACTATACGCGACTATTTTTTTCCGCTCTATCGAATGGAAAAGGTTTTAGGACCGTAGAGCCAATAGGAAAAAATAATTTTCAAAAATTTTGAGATATTGCAAAAATCATAGCGCCAATCGAAAGAGCAGCGCAAAATACCCCTATATATGAATTTTGGCTCAATTTGGAGAAAAAATTTTTCTTCGTTTATTGGGATATAATGCGTTGAAAATCGCTCAAAAATACCAAATTTCAATTTTCTCAGCCTACTAGTCACAATACCCGACTATATCATCCTGCTCTAGTGGATGGAGTATCCTTTGGGGTCGAAGGACCTAGCGAAGATGAGCAATTTTGAAAAATGTTCTACATTTCATCGTTTATTTGGGCCAAATCGACTTCAAATCGCTTGAAACCCCAAAATATCCATTTTTAAATCCCACCAATCACTATACGCGACTATTTTTTTCCGCTCTATCGAATGGAAAAGGTTTTAGGACCGTAGAGCCAATAGGAAAAAATAATTTTCAAAAATTTTGAGATATTGCAAAAATCATAGCGCCAATCGAAAGAGCAGCGCAAAATACCCCTATATATGAATTTTGGCTCAATTTGGAGAAAAAATTTTTCTTCGTTTATTGGGATATAATGCGTTGAAAATCGCTCAAAAATACCAAATTTCAATTTTCTCAGCCTACTAGTCACAATACCCGACTATATCATCCTGCTCTAGTGGATGGAGTATCCTTTGGGGTCGAAGGACCTAGCGAAGATGAGCAATTTTGAAAAATGTTCTACATTTCATCGTTTATTTGGGCCAAATCGACTTCAAATCGCTTGAAACCCCAAAATATCCATTTTTAAATCCCACCAATCACTATACGCGACTATTTTTTTCCGCTCTATCGAATGGAAAAGGTTTTAGGACCGTAGAGCCAATAGGAAAAAAATAATTTTCAAAAATTTTGAGATATTGCAAAAATCATAGCGCCAATCGAAAGAGCAGCGCAAAATACCCCTATATATGAATTTTGGCTCAATTTGGAGAAAAAGTTTTTCTTCGTTTATTGGGATATAATGCGTTGAAAATCGCTCAAAAATACCAAATTTCAATTTTCTCAGCCTACTAGTCACAATACCCGACTATATCATCCTGCTCTAGTGGATGGAGTATCCTTTGGGGTCGAAGGACCTAGCGAAGATGAGCAATTTTGAAAAATGTTCTACATTTCATCGTTTATTTGGGCCAAATCGACTTCAAATCGCTTGAAACCCCAAAATATCCATTTTTAAATCCCACCAATCACTATACGCGACTATTTTTTTCCGCTCTATCGAATGGAAAAGGTTTTAGGACCGTAGAGCCAATAGGAAAAAATAATTTTCAAAAATTTTGAGATATTGCAAAAATCATAGCGCCAATCGAAAGAGCAGCGCAAAATACCCCTATATATGAATTTTGGCTCAATTTGGAGAAAAAATTTTTCTTCGTTTATTGGGATATAATGCGTTGAAAATCGCTCAAAAATACCAAATTTCAATTTTCTCAGCCTACTAGTCACAATACCCGACTATATCATCCTGCTCTAGTGGATGGAGTATCCTTTGGGGTCGAAGGACCTAGCGAAGATGAGCAATTTTGAAAAATGTTCTACATTTCATCGTTTATTTGGGCCAAATCGACTTCAAATCGCTTGAAACCCCAAAATATCCATTTTTAAATCCCACCAATCACTATACGCGACTATTTTTTTCCGCTCTATCGAATGGAAAAGGTTTTAGGACCGTAGAGCCAATAGGAAAAAAATAATTTTCAAAAATTTTGAGATATTGCAAAAATCATAGCGCCAATCGAAAGAGCAGCGCAAAATACCCCTATATATGAATTTTGGCTCAATTTGGAGAAAAAATTTTTCTTCGTTTATTGGGATATAATGCGTTGAAAATCGCTCAAAAATACCAAATTTCAATTTTCTCAGCCTACTAGTCACAATACCCGACTATATCATCCTGCTCTAGTGGATGGAGTATCCTTTGGGGTCGAAGGACCTAGCGAAGATGAGCAATTTTGAAAAATGTTCTACATTTCATCGTTTATTTGGGCCAAATCGACTTCAAATCGCTTGAAACCCCAAAATATCCATTTTTAAATCCCACCAATCACTATACGCGACTATTTTTTTCCGCTCTATCGAATGGAAAAGGTTTTAGGACCGTAGAGCCAATAGGAAAAAAATAATTTTCAAAAATTTTGAGATATTGCAAAAATCATAGCGCCAATCGAAAGAGCAGCGCAAAATACCCCTATATATGAATTTTGGCTCAATTTGGAGAAAAAAATTTTTCTTCGTTTATTGGGATATAATGCGTTGAAAATCGCTCAAAAATACCAAATTTCAATTTTCTCAGCCTACTAGTCACAATACCCGACTATATCATCCTGCTCTAGTGGATGGAGTATCCTTTGGGGTCGAAGGACCTAGCGAAGATGAGCAATTTTGAAAAATGTTCTACATTTCATCGTTTATTTGGGCCAAATCGACTTCAAATCGCTTGAAACCACAAAATATCCATTTTTAAATCCCACCAATCACTATACGCGACTATTTTTTTCCGCTCTATCGAATGGAAAAGGTTTTAGGACCGTAGAGCCAATAGGAAAAAAATAATTTTCAAAAATTTTGAGATATTGCAAAAATCATAGCGCCAATCGAAAGAGCAGCGCAAAATACCCCTATATATGAATTTTGGCTCAATTTGGAGAAAAAATTTTTCTTCGTTTATTGGGATATAATGCGTTGAAAATCGCTCAAAAATACCAAATTTCAATTTTCTCAGCCTACTAGTCACAATACCCGACTATATCATCCTGCTCTAGTGGATGGAGTATCCTTTGGGGTCGAAGGACCTAGCGAAGATGAGCAATTTTGAAAAATGTTCTACATTTCATCGTTTATTTGGGCCAAATCGACTTCAAATCGCTTGAAACCCCAAAATATCCATTTTTAAATCCCACCAATCACTATACGCGACTATTTTTTTCCGCTCTATCGAATGGAAAAGGTTTTAGGACCGTAGAGCCAATAGGAAAAAATAATTTTCAAAAATTTTGAGATATTGCAAAAATCATAGCGCCAATCGAAAGAGCAGCGCAAAATACCCCTATATATGAATTTTGGCTCAATTTGGAGAACAAAATTTTCTTCGTTTATTGGGATATAATGCGTTGAAAATCGCTCAAAAATACCAAATTTCAATTTTCTCAGCCTACTAGTCACAATACCCGACTATATCATCCTGCTCTAGTGGATGGAGTATCCTTTGGGGTCGAAGGACCTAGCGAAGATGAGCAATTTTGAAAAATGTTCTACATTTCATCGTTTATTTGGGCCAAATCGACTTCAAATCGCTTGAAACCACAAAATATCCATTTTTAAATCCCACCAATCACTATACGCGACTATTTTTTTCCGCTCTATCGAATGGAAAAGGTTTTAGGACCGTAGAGCCAATAGGAAAAAAATAATTTTCAAAAATTTTGAGATATTGCAAAAATCATAGCGCCAATCGAAAGAGCAGCGCAAAATACCCCTATATATGAATTTTGGCTCAATTTGGAGAAAAAATTTTTCTTCGTTTATTGGGATATAATGCGTTGAAAATCGCTCAAAAATACCAAATTTCAATTTTCTCAGCCTACTAGTCACAATACCCGACTATATCATCCTGCTCTAGTGGATGGAGTATCCTTTGGGGTCGAAGGACCTAGCGAAGATGAGCAATTTTGAAAAATGTTCTACATTTCATCGTTTATTTGGGCCAAATCGACTTCAAATCGCTTGAAACCCCAAAATATCCATTTTTAAATCCCACCAATCACTATACGCGACTATTTTTTTCCGCTCTATCGAATGGAAAAGGTTTTAGGACCGTAGAGCCAATAGGAAAAAATAATTTTCAAAAATTTTGAGATATTGCAAAAATCATAGCGCCAATCGAAAGAGCAGCGCAAAATACCCCTATATATGAATTTTGGCTCAATTTGGAGAAAAAAATTTTTCTTCGTTTATTGGGATATAATGCGTTGAAAATCGCTCAAAAATACCAAATTTCAATTTTCTCAGCCTACTAGTCACAATACCCGACTATATCATCCTGCTCTAGTGGATGGAGTATCCTTTGGGGTCGAAGGACCTAGCGAAGATGAGCAATTTTGAAAAATGTTCTACATTTCATCGTTTATTTGGGCCAAATCGACTTCAAATCGCTTGAAACCCCAAAATATCCATTTTTAAATCCCACCAATCACTATACGCGACTATTTTTTTCCGCTCTATCGAATGGAAAAGGTTTTAGGACCGTAGAGCCAATAGGAAAAAAATAATTTTCAAAAATTTTGAGATATTGCAAAAATCATAGCGCCAATCGAAAGAGCAGCGCAAAATACCCCTATATATGAATTTTGGCTCAATTTGGAGAAAAAAATTTTTCTTCGTTTATTGGGATATAATGCGTTGAAAATCGCTCAAAAATACCAAATTTCAATTTTCTCAGCCTACTAGTCACAATACCCGACTATATCATCCTGCTCTAGTGGATGGAGTATCCTTTGGGGTCGAAGGACCTAGCGAAGATGAGCAATTTTGAAAAATGTTCTACATTTCATCGTTTATTTGGGCCAAATCGACTTCAAATCGCTTGAAACCCCAAAATATCCATTTTTAAATCCCACCAATCACTATACGCGACTATTTTTTTCCGCTCTATCGAATGGAAAAGGTTTTAGGACCGTAGAGCCAATAGGAAAAAAATAATTTTCAAAAATTTTGAGATATTGCAAAAATCATAGCGCCAATCGAAAGAGCAGCGCAAAATACCCCTATATATGAATTTTGGCTCAATTTGGAGAAAAAGTTTTTCTTCGTTTATTGGGATATAATGCGTTGAAAATCGCTCAAAAATACCAAATTTCAATTTTCTCAGCCTACTAGTCACAATACCCGACTATATCATCCTGCTCTAGTGGATGGAGTATCCTTTGGGGTCGAAGGACCTAGCGAAGATGAGCAATTTTGAAAAATGTTCTACATTTCATCGTTTATTTGGGCCAAATCGACTTCAAATCGCTTGAAACCCCAAAATATCCATTTTTAAATCCCACCAATCACTATACGCGACTATTTTTTTCCGCTCTATCGAATGGAAAAGGTTTTAGGACCGTAGAGCCAATAGGAAAAAATAATTTTCAAAAATTTTGAGATATTGCAAAAATCATAGCGCCAATCGAAAGAGCAGCGCAAAATACCCCTATATATGAATTTTGGCTCAATTTGGAGAAAAAATTTTTCTTCGTTTATTGGGATATAATGCGTTGAAAATCGCTCAAAAATACCAAATTTCAATTTTCTCAGCCTACTAGTCACAATACCCGACTATATCATCCTGCTCTAGTGGATGGAGTATCCTTTGGGGTCGAAGGACCTAGCGAAGATGAGCAATTTTGAAAAATGTTCTACATTTCATCGTTTATTTGGGCCAAATCGACTTCAAATCGCTTGAAACCCCAAAATATCCATTTTTAAATCCCACCAATCACTATACGCGACTATTTTTTTCCGCTCTATCGAATGGAAAAGGTTTTAGGACCGTAGAGCCAATAGGAAAAAATAATTTTCAAAAATTTTGAGATATTGCAAAAATCATAGCGCCAATCGAAAGAGCAGCGCAAAATACCCCTATATATGAATTTTGGCTCAATTTGGAGAAAAAATTTTTCTTCGTTTATTGGGATATAATGCGTTGAAAATCGCTCAAAAATACCAAATTTCAATTTTCTCAGCCTACTAGTCACAATACCCGACTATATCATCCTGCTCTAGTGGATGGAGTATCCTTTGGGGTCGAAGGACCTAGCGAAGATGAGCAATTTTGAAAAATGTTCTACATTTCATCGTTTATTTGGGCCAAATCGACTTCAAATCGCTTGAAACCCCAAAATATCCATTTTTAAATCCCACCAATCACTATACGCGACTATTTTTTTCCGCTCTATCGAATGGAAAAGGTTTTAGGACCGTAGAGCCAATAGGAAAAAATAATTTTCAAAAATTTTGAGATATTGCAAAAATCATAGCGCCAATCGAAAGAGCAGCGCAAAATACCCCTATATATGAATTTTGGCTCAATTTGGAGAAAAAAATTTTTCTTCGTTTATTGGGATATAATGCGTTGAAAATCGCTCAAAAATACCAAATTTCAATTTTCTCAGCCTACTAGTCACAATACCCGACTATATCATCCTGCTCTAGTGGATGGAGTATCCTTTGGGGTCGAAGGACCTAGCGAAGATGAGCAATTTTGAAAAATGTTCTACATTTCATCGTTTATTTGGGCCAAATCGACTTCAAATCGCTTGAAACCCCAAAATATCCATTTTTAAATCCCACCAATCACTATACGCGACTATTTTTTTCCGCTCTATCGAATGGAAAAGGTTTTAGGACCGTAGAGCCAAAAGGTAAAATTAATTTTCAAAAATTATAAGATATTGCAAAAATCAGTGCGCCAAACGAAAAAGCAGCGCAAAATACCCCTATATATGAATTTTGGCTCAATTTGGAGAAAAAATTTTTCTTCGTTTATTGGGATATAATGCGTTGAAAATCGCTCAAAAATACCAAATTTCAATTTTCTCAGCCTACTAGTCACAATACCCGACTATATCATCCTGCTCTAGTGGATGGAGTATCCTTTGGGGTCGAAGGACCTAGCGAAGATGAGCAATTTTGAAAAATGTTCTACATTTCATCGTTTATTTGGGCCAAATCGACTTCAAATCGCTTGAAACCCCAAAATATCCATTTTTAAATCCCACCAATCACTATACGCGACTATTTTTTTCCGCTCTATCGAATGGAAAAGGTTTTAGGACGGTAGAGCCAATAGGAAAAAAATAATTTTCAAAAATTTTGAGATATTGCAAAAATCATAGCGCCAATCGAAAGAGCAGCGCAAAATACCCCTATATATGAATTTTGGCTCAATTTGGAGAAAAAAATTTTCTTCGTTTATTGGGATATAATGCGTTGAAAATCGCTCAAAAATACCAAATTTCAATTTTCTCAGCCTACTAGTCACAATACCCGACTATATCATCCTGCTCTAGTGGATGGAGTATCCTTTGGGGTCGAAGGACCTAGCGAAGATGAGCAATTTTGAAAAATGTTCTACATTTCATCGTTTATTTGGGCCAAATCGACTTCAAATCGCTTGAAACCCCAAAATATCCATTTTTAAATCCCACCAATCACTATACGCGACTATTTTTTTCCGCTCTATCGAATGGAAAAGGTTTTAGGACCGTAGAGCCAATAGGAAAAAATAATTTTCAAAAATTTTGAGATATTGCAAAAATCATAGCGCCAATCGAAAGAGCAGCGCAAAATACCCCTATATATGAATTTTGGCTCAATTTGGAGAAAAAATTTTTCTTCGTTTATTGGGATATAATGCGTTGAAAATCGCTCAAAAATACCAAATTTCAATTTTCTCAGCCTACTAGTCACAATACCCGACTATATCATCCTGCTCTAGTGGATGGAGTATCCTTTGGGGTCGAAGGACCTAGCGAAGATGAGCAATTTTGAAAAATGTTCTACATTTCATCGTTTATTTGGGCCAAATCGACTTCAAATCGCTTGAAACCCCAAAATATCCATTTTTAAATCCCACCAATCACTATACGCGACTATTTTTTTCCGCTCTATCGAATGGAAAAGGTTTTAGGACCGTAGAGCCAATAGGAAAAAATAATTTTCAAAAATTTTGAGATATTGCAAAAATCATAGCGCCAATCGAAAGAGCAGCGCAAAATACCCCTATATATGAATTTTGGCTCAATTTGGAGAAAAAATTTTTCTTCGTTTATTGGGATATAATGCGTTGAAAATCGCTCAAAAATACCAAATTTCAATTTTCTCAGCCTACTAGTCACAATACCCGACTATATCATCCTGCTCTAGTGGATGGAGTATCCTTTGGGGTCGAAGGACCTAGCGAAGATGAGCAATTTTGAAAAATGTTCTACATTTCATCGTTTATTTGGGCCAAATCGACTTCAAATCGCTTGAAACCCCAAAATATCCATTTTTAAATCCCACCAATCACTATACGCGACTATTTTTTTCCGCTCTATCGAATGGAAAAGGTTTTAGGACCGTAGAGCCAATAGGAAAAAATAATTTTCAAAAATTTTGAGATATTGCAAAAATCATAGCGCCAATCGAAAGAGCAGCGCAAAATACCCCTATATATGAATTTTGGCTCAATTTGGAGAAAAAAATTTTTCTTCGTTTATTGGGATATAATGCGTTGAAAATCGCTCAAAAATACCAAATTTCAATTTTCTCAGCCTACTAGTCACAATACCCGACTATATCATCCTGCTCTAGTGGATGGAGTATCCTTTGGGGTCGAAGGACCTAGCGAAGATGAGCAATTTTGAAAAATGTTCTACATTTCATCGTTTATTTGGGCCAAATCGACTTCAAATCGCTTGAAACCCCAAAATATCCATTTTTAAATCCCACCAATCACTATACGCGACTATTTTTTTCCGCTCTATCGAATGGAAAAGGTTTTAGGACCGTAGAGCCAATAGGAAAAAAATAATTTTCAAAAATTTTGAGATATTGCAAAAATCATAGCGCCAATCGAAAGAGCAGCGCAAAATACCCCTATATATGAATTTTGGCTCAATTTGGAGAAAAAAATTTTTCTTCGTTTATTGGGATATAATGCGTTGAAAATCGCTCAAAAATACCAAATTTCAATTTTCTCAGCCTACTAGTCACAATACCCGACTATATCATCCTGCTCTAGTGGATGGAGTATCCTTTGGGGTCGAAGGACCTAGCGAAGATGAGCAATTTTGAAAAATGTTCTACATTTCATCGTTTATTTGGGCCAAATCGACTTCAAATCGCTTGAAACCCCAAAATATCCATTTTTAAATCCCACCAATCACTATACGCGACTATTTTTTTCCGCTCTATCGAATGGAAAAGGTTTTAGGACCGTAGAGCCAATAGGAAAAAATAATTTTCAAAAATTTTGAGATATTGCAAAAATCATAGCGCCAATCGAAAGAGCAGCGCAAAATACCCCTATATATGAATTTTGGCTCAATTTGGAGAAAAAATTTTTCTTCGTTTATTGGGATATAATGCGTTGAAAATCGCTCAAAAATACCAAATTTCAATTTTCTCAGCCTACTAGTCACAATACCCGACTATATCATCCTGCTCTAGTGGATGGAGTATCCTTTGGGGTCGAAGGACCTAGCGAAGATGAGCAATTTTGAAAAATGTTCTACATTTCATCGTTTATTTGGGCCAAATCGACTTCAAATCGCTTGAAACCCCAAAATATCCATTTTTAAATCCCACCAATCACTATACGCGACTATTTTTTTCCGCTCTATCGAATGGAAAAGGTTTTAGGACCGTAGAGCCAATAGGAAAAAAATAATTTTCAAAAATTTTGAGATATTGCAAAAATCATAGCGCCAATCGAAAGAGCAGCGCAAAATACCCCTATATATGAATTTTGGCTCAATTTGGAGAAAAAATTTTTCTTCGTTTATTGGGATATAATGCGTTGAAAATCGCTCAAAAATACCAAATTTCAATTTTCTCAGCCTACTAGTCACAATACCCGACTATATCATCCTGCTCTAGTGGATGGAGTATCCTTTGGGGTCGAAGGACCTAGCGAAGATGAGCAATTTTGAAAAATGTTCTACATTTCATCGTTTATTTGGGCCAAATCGACTTCAAATCGCTTGAAACCCCAAAATATCCATTTTTAAATCCCACCAATCACTATACGCGACTATTTTTTTCCGCTCTATCGAATGGAAAAGGTTTTAGGACCGTAGAGCCAATAGGAAAAAATAATGTTCAAAAATTTTGAGATATTGCAAAAATCAGAGAGCCGATCGAAGGAGCAGCGCAAAATACCCCTATATATGAATTTTGGCTCAATTTGGAGAAAAAATTTTTCTTCGTTTATTGGGATATAATGCGTTGAAAATCGCTCAAAAATACCAAATTTCAATTTTCTCAGCCTACTAGTCACAATACCCGACTATATCATCCTGCTCTAGTGGATGGAGTATCCTTTGGGGTCGAAGGACCTAGCGAAGATGAGCAATTTTGAAAAATGTTCTACATTTCATCGTTTATTTGGGCCAAATCGACTTCAAATCGCTTGAAACCACAAAATATCCATTTTTAAATCCCACCAATCACTATACGCGACTATTTTTTTCCGCTCTATCGAATGGAAAAGGTTTTAGGACCGTAGAGCCAATAGGAAAAAAATAATTTTCAAAAATTTTGAGATATTGCAAAAATCATAGCGCCAATCGAAAGAGCAGCGCAAAATACCCCTATATATGAATTTTGGCTCAATTTGGAGAAAAAATTTTTCTTCGTTTATTGGGATATAATGCGTTGAAAATCGCTCAAAAATACCAAATTTCAATTTTCTCAGCCTACTAGTCACAATACCCGACTATATCATCCTGCTCTAGTGGATGGAGTATCCTTTGGGGTCGAAGGACCTAGCGAAGATGAGCAATTTTGAAAAATGTTCTACATTTCATCGTTTATTTGGGCCAAATCGACTTCAAATCGCTTGAAACCCCAAAATATCCATTTTTAAATCCCACCAATCACTATACGCGACTATTTTTTTCCGCTCTATCGAATGGAAAAGGTTTTAGGACCGTAGAGCCAATAGGAAAAAATAATTTTCAAAAATTTTGAGATATTGCAAAAATCATAGCGCCAATCGAAAGAGCAGCGCAAAATACCCCTATATATGAATTTTGGCTCAATTTGGAGAAAAAATTTTTCTTCGTTTATTGGGATATAATGCGTTGAAAATCGCTCAAAAATACCAAATTTCAATTTTCTCAGCCTACTAGTCACAATACCCGACTATATCATCCTGCTCTAGTGGATGGAGTATCCTTTGGGGTCGAAGGACCTAGCGAAGATGAGCAATTTTGAAAAATGTTCTACATTTCATCGTTTATTTGGGCCAAATCGACTTCAAATCGCTTGAAACCCCAAAATATCCATTTTTAAATCCCACCAATCACTATACGCGACTATTTTTTTCCGCTCTATCGAATGGAAAAGGTTTTAGGACCGTAGAGCCAATAGGAAAAAATAATTTTCAAAAATTTTGAGATATTGCAAAAATCATAGCGCCAATCGAAAGAGCAGCGCAAAATACCCCTATATATGAATTTTGGCTCAATTTGGAGAAAAAATTTTTTCTTCGTTTATTGGGATATAATGCGTTGAAAATCGCTCAAAAATACCAAATTTCAATTTTCTCAGCCTACTAGTCACAATACCCGACTATATCATCCTGCTCTAGTGGATGGAGTATCCTTTGGGGTCGAAGGACCTAGCGAAGATGAGCAATTTTGAAAAATGTTCTACATTTCATCGTTTATTTGGGCCAAATCGACTTCAAATCGCTTGAAACCCTAAAATATCCATTTTTAAATCCCACCAATCACTATACGCGACTATTTTTTTCCGCTCTATCGAATGGAAAAGGTTTTAGGACCGTAGAGCCAATAGGAAAAAAATAATTTTCAAAAATTTTGAGATATTGCAAAAATCATAGCGCCAATCGAAAGAGCAGCGCAAAATACCCCTATATATGAACTTTGGCTCAATTTGGAGAAAAAGTTTTGTTCGTTTATTGGGATATAATGCGTTGAAAATCGCTCAAAAATACCAAATTTCAATTTTCTCAGCCTACTAGTCACAATACCCGACTATATCATCCTGCTCTAGTGGATGGAGTATCCTTTGGGGTCGAAGGACCTAGCGAAGATGAGCAATTTTGAAAAATGTTCTACATTTCATCGTTTATTTGGGCCAAATCGACTTCAAATCGCTTGAAACCCCAAAATATCCATTTTTAAATCCCACCAATCACTATACGCGACTATTTTTTTCCGCTCTATCGAATGGAAAAGGTTTTAGGACCGTAGAGCCAATAGGAAAAAATAATTTTCAAAAATTTTGAGATATTGCAAAAATCATAGCGCCAATCGAAAGAGCAGCGCAAAATACCCCTATATATGAATTTTGGCTCAATTTGGAGAAAAAATTTTTCTTCGTTTATTGGGATATAATGCGTTGAAAATCGCTCAAAAATACCAAATTTCAATTTTCTCAGCCTACTAGTCACAATACCCGACTATATCATCCTGCTCTAGTGGATGGAGTATCCTTTGGGGTCGAAGGACCTAGCGAAGATGAGCAATTTTGAAAAATGTTCTACATTTCATCGTTTATTTGGGCCAAATCGACTTCAAATCGCTTGAAACCCCAAAATATCCATTTTTAAATCCCACCAATCACTATACGCGACTATTTTTTTCCGCTCTATCGAATGGAAAAGGTTTTAGGACCGTAGAGCCAATAGGGAAATAATTTTCAAAAATTTTGAGATATTGCAAAAATCATAGCGCCAATCGAAAGAGCAGCGCAAAATACCCCTATATATGAATTTTGGCTCAATTTGGAGAAAAAAATTTTTCTTCGTTTATTGGGATATAATGCGTTGAAAATCGCTCAAAAATACCAAATTTCAATTTTCTCAGCCTACTAGTCACAATACCCGACTATATCATCCTGCTCTAGTGGATGGAGTATCCTTCGGGGTCGAAGGACCTAGCGAAGATGAGCAATTTTGAAAAATGTTCTACATTTCATCGTTTATTTGGGCCAAATCGACTTCAAATCGCTTGAAACCCCAAAATATCCATTTCTAAATCCCACCAATCACTATACGCGACTATTTTTTTCCGCTCTATCGAATGGAAAAGGTTTTAGGACCGTAGAGCCAATAGGAAAAAAATAATTTTCAAAAATTTTGAGATATTGCAAAAATCATAGCGCCAATCGAAAGAGCAGCGCAAAATACCCCTATATATGAATTTTGGCTCAATTTGGAGAAAAAAATTTTTCTTCGTTTATTGGGATATAATGCGTTGAAAATCGCTCAAAAATACCAAATTTCAATTTTCTCAGCCTACTAGTCACAATACCCGACTATATCATCCTGCTCTAGTGGATGGAGTATCCTTTGGGGTCGAAGGACCTAGCGAAGATGAGCAATTTTGAAAAATGTTCTACATTTCATCGTTTATTTGGGCCAAATCGACTTCAAATCGCTTGAAACCCCAAAATATCCATTTTTAAATCCCACCAATCACTATACGCGACTATTTTTTTCCGCTCTATCGAATGGAAAAGGTTTTAGGACCGTAGAGCCAATAGGAAAAAAATAATTTTCAAAAATTTTGAGATATTGCAAAAATCATAGCGCCAATCGAAAGAGCAGCGCAAAATACCCCTATATATGAATTTTGGCTCAATTTGGAGAAAAAAATTTTTCTTCGTTTATTGGGATATAATGCGTTGAAAATCGCTCAAAAATACCAAATTTCAATTTTCTCAGCCTACTAGTCACAATACCCGACTATATCATCCTGCTCTAGTGGATGGAGTATCCTTTGGGGTCGAAGGACCTAGCGAAGATGAGCAATTTTGAAAAATGTTCTACATTTCATCGTTTATTTGGGCCAAATCGACTTCAAATCGCTTGAAACCCCAAAATATCCATTTTTAAATCCCACCAATCACTATACGCGACTATTTTTTTCCGCTCTATCGAATGGAAAAGGTTTTAGGACCGTAGAGCCAATAGGAAAAAATAATTTTCAAAAATTTTGAGATATTGCAAAAATCATAGCGCCAATCGAAAGAGCAGCGCAAAATACCCCTATATATGAATTTTGGCTCAATTTGGAGAAAAAATTTTTCTTCGTTTATTGGGATATAATGCGTTGAAAATCGCTCAAAAATACCAAATTTCAATTTTCTCAGCCTACTAGTCACAATACCCGACTATATCATCCTGCTCTAGTGGATGGAGTATCCTTTGGGGTCGAAGGACCTAGCGAAGATGAGCAATTTTGAAAAATGTTCTACATTTCATCGTTTATTTGGGCCAAATCGACTTCAAATCGCTTGAAACCCCAAAATATCCATTTTTAAATCCTACCAATCACTATACGCGACTATTTTTTTCCGCTCTATCGAATGGAAAAGGTTTTAGGACCGTAGAGCCAATAGGAAAAAAATAATTTTCAAAAATTTTGAGATATTGCAAAAATCATAGCGCCAATCGAAAGAGCAGCGCAAAATACCCCTATATATGAACTTTGGCTCAATTTGGAGAAAAAGTTTTCTTCGTTTATTGGGATATAATGCGTTGAAAATCGCTCAAAAATACCAAATTTCAATTTTCTCAGCCTACTAGTCACAATACCCGACTATATCATCCTGCTCTAGTGGATGGAGTATCCTTTGGGGTCGAAGGACCTAGCGAAGATGAGCAATTTTGAAAAATGTTCTACATTTCATCGTTTATTTGGGCCAAATCGACTTCAAATCGCTTGAAACCCAAAATATCCATTTTTAAATCCTACCAATCACTATACGCGACTATTTTTTTCCCCTCTATCGAAGGGAAGAGCGTTTAGGACCGTAGAGCCAATAGGAAAAAATAATTTTCAAAAATTTTGAGATATTGCAAAAATCATAGCGCCAATCGAAAGAGCAGCGCAAAATACCCCTATATATGAATTTTGGCTCAATTTGGAGAAAAAATTTTTCTTCGTTTATTGGGATATAATGCGTTGAAAATCGCTCAAAAATACCAAATTTCAATTTTCTCAGCCTACTAGTCACAATACCCGACTATATCATCCTGCTCTAGTGGATGGAGTATCCTTTGGGGTCGAAGGACCTAGCGAAGATGAGCAATTTTGAAAAATGTTCTACATTTCATCGTTTATTTGGGCCAAATCGACTTCAAATCGCTTGAAACCCCAAAATATCCATTTTTAAATCCCACCAATCACTATACGCGACTATTTTTTTCCGCTCTATCGAATGGAAAAGGTTTTAGGACCGTAGAGCCAATAGGAAAAAATAATTTTCAAAAATTTTGAGATATTGCAAAAATCATAGCGCCAATCGAAAGAGCAGCGCAAAATACCCCTATATATGAACTTTGGCTCAATTTGGAGAAAAAGTTTTTCTTCGTTTATTGGGATATAATGCGTTGAAAATCGCTCAAAAATACCAAATTTCAATTTTCTCAGCCTACTAGTCACAATACCCGACTATATCATCCTGCTCTAGTGGATGGAGTATCCTTTGGGGTCGAAGGACCTAGCGAAGATGAGCAATTTTGAAAAATGTTCTACATTTCATCGTTTATTTGGGCCAAATCGACTTCAAATCGCTTGAAACCCCAAAATATCCATTTTTAAATCCCACCAATCACTATACGCGACTATTTTTTTCCGCTCTATCGAATGGAAAAGGTTTTAGGACCGTAGAGCCAATAGGAGAAAAATAATTTTCAAAAATTTTGAGATATTGCACAAATCATAGCGCCAATCGAAAGAGCAGCGCAAAATACCCCTATATATGAATTTTGGCTCAATTTGGAGAAAAAAATTTTTCTTCGTTTATTGGGATATAATGCGTTGAAAATCGCTCAAAAATACCAAATTTCAATTTTCTCAGCCTACTAGTCACAATACCCGACTATATCATCCTGCTCTAGTGGATGGAGTATCCTTTGGGGTCGAAGGACCTAGCGAAGATGAGCAATTTTGAAAAATGTTCTACATTTCATCGTTTATTTGGGCGAAATCGACTTCAAATCGCTTGAAACCCCAAAATATCCATTTTTAAATCCTACCAATCACTATACGCGACTATTTTTTTCCGCTCTATCGAATGGAAAAGGTTTTAGGACCGTAGAGCCAATAGGAAAAAAATAATTTTCAAAAATTTTGAGATATTGCAAAAATCATAGCGCCAATCGAAAGAGCAGCCCAAAATACCTATATATGAATTTTGGCTCAATTTGGAGAAAAAGTTTTTCTTCGTTTATTGGGATATAATGCGTTGAAAATCGCTCAAAAATACCAAATTTCAATTTTCTCAGCCTACTAGTCACAATACCCGACTATATCATCCTGCTCTAGTGGATGGAGTATCCTTTGGGGTCGAAGGACCTAGCGAAGATGAGCAATTTTGAAAAATGTTCTACATTTCATCGTTTATTTGGGCCAAATCGACTTCAAATCGCTTGAAACCCCAAAATATCCATTTTTAAATCCCACCAATCACTATACGCGACTATTTTTTTCCGCTCTATCGAATGGAAAAGGTTTTAGGACCGTAGAGCCAATAGGAAAAAAATAATTTTCAAAAATTTTGAGATATTGCAAAAATCATAGCGCCAATCGAAAGAGCAGCGCAAAATACCCCTATATATGAATTTTGGCTCAATTTGGAGAAAAAATTTTTCTTCGTTTATTGGGATATAATGCGTTGAAAATCGCTCAAAAATACCAAATTTCAATTTTCTCAGCCTACTAGTCACAATACCCGACTATATCATCCTGCTCTAGTGGATGGAGTATCCTTTGGGGTCGAAGGACCTAGCGAAGATGAGCAATTTTGAAAAATGTTCTACATTTCATCGTTTATTTGGGCCAAATCGACTTCAAATCGCTTGAAACCCCAAAATATCCATTTTTAAATCCCACCAATCACTATACGCGACTATTTTTTTCCGCTCTATCGAATGGAAAAGGTTTTAGGACCGTAGAGCCAATAGGAAAAAAATAATTTTCAAAAATTTTGAGATATTGCAAAAATCATAGCGCCAATCGAAAGAGCAGCGCAAAATACCCCTATATATGAATTTTGGCTCAATTTGGAGAAAAAGTTTTTCTTCGTTTATTGGGATATAATGCGTTGAAAATCGCTCAAAAATACCAAATTTCAATTTTCTCAGCCTACTAGTCACAATACCCGACTATATCATCCTGCTCTAGTGGATGGAGTATCCTTTGGGGTCGAAGGACCTAGCGAAGATGAGCAATTTTGAAAAATGTTCTACATTTCATCGTTTATTTGGGCCAAATCGACTTCAAATCGCTTGAAACCACAAAATATCCATTTTTAAATCCCACCAATCACTATACGCGACTATTTTTTTCCGCTCTATCGAATGGAAAAGGTTTTAGGACCGTAGAGCCAATAGGGAAAAATAATTTTCAAAAATTTTGAGATATTGCAAAAATCATAGCGCCAATCGAAAGAGCAGCGCAAAATACCCCTATATATGAATTTTGGCTCAATTTGGAGAAAAAATTTTTCTTCGTTTATTGGGATATAATGCGTTGAAAATCGCTCAAAAATACCAAATTTCAATTTTCTCAGCCTACTAGTCACAATACCCGACTATATCATCCTGCTCTAGTGGATGGAGTATCCTTTGGGGTCGAAGGACCTAGCGAAGATGAGCAATTTTGAAAAATGTTCTACATTTCATCGTTTATTTGGGCCAAATCGACTTCAAATCGCTTGAAACCCCAAAATATCCATTTTTAAATCCCACCAATCACTATACGCGACTATTTTTTTCCGCTCTATCGAATGGAAAAGGTTTTAGGACCGTAGAGCCAATAGGAAAAAATAATTTTCAAAAATTTTGAGATATTGCAAAAATCATAGCGCCAATCGAAAGAGCAGCGCAAAATACCCCTATATATGAATTTTGGCTCAATTTGGAGAAAAAATTTTTCTTCGTTTATTGGGATATAATGCGTTGAAAATCGCTCAAAAATACCAAATTTCAATTTTCTCAGCCTACTAGTCACAATACCCGACTATATCATCCTGCTCTAGTGGATGGAGTATCCTTTGGGGTCGAAGGACCTAGCGAAGATGAGCAATTTTGAAAAATGTTCTACATTTCATCGTTTATTTGGGCCAAATCGACTTCAAATCGCTTGAAACCCTAAAATATCCATTTTTAAATCCCACCAATCACTATACGCGACTATTTTTTTCCGCTCTATCGAATGGAAAAGGTTTTAGGACCGTAGAGCCAATAGGAAAAAATAATTTTCAAAAATTTTGAGATATTGCAAAAATCATAGCGCCAATCGAAAGAGCAGCGCAAAATACCCCTATATATGAATTTTGGCTCAATTTGGAGAAAAAAATTTTTCTTCGTTTATTGGGATATAATGCGTTGAAAATCGCTCAAAAATACCAAATTTCAATTTTCTCAGCCTACTAGTCACAATACCCGACTATATCATCCTGCTCTAGTGGATGGAGTATCCTTTGGGGTCGAAGGACCTAGCGAAGATGAGCAATTTTGAAAAATGTTCTACATTTCATCGTTTATTTGGGCCAAATCGACTTCAAATCGCTTGAAACCCCAAAATATCCATTTTTAAATCCCACCAATCACTATACGCGACTATTTTTTTCCGCTCTATCGAATGGAAAAGGTTTTAGGACCGTAGAGCCAATAGGAAAAAAATAATTTTCAAAAATTTTGAGATATTGCAAAAATCATAGCGCCAATCGAAAGAGCAGCGCAAAATACCCCTATATATGAATTTTGGCTCAATTTGGAGAAAAAAATTTTTCTTCGTTTATTGGGATATAATGCGTTGAAAATCGCTCAAAAATACCAAATTTCAATTTTCTCAGCCTACTAGTCACAATACCCGACTATATCATCCTGCTCTAGTGGATGGAGTATCCTTTGGGGTCGAAGGACCTAGCGAAGATGAGCAATTTTGAAAAATGTTCTACATTTCATCGTTTATTTGGGCCAAATCGACTTCAAATCGCTTGAAACCCTAAAATATCCATTTTTAAATCCCACCAATCACTATACGCGACTATTTTTTTCCGCTCTATCGAATGGAAAAGGTTTTAGGACCGTAGAGCCAATAGGAAAAAAATAATTTTCAAAAATTTTGAGATATTGCAAAAATCATAGCGCCAATCGAAAGAGCAGCGCAAACTCTGCGTATATATGAATTTTGGCTCAATTTGGAGAAAAAATTTTTCTTCGTTTATTGGGATATAATGCGTTGAAAATCGCTCAAAAATACCAAATTTCAATTTTCTCAGCCTACTAGTCACAATACCCGACTATATCATCCTGCTCTAGTGGATGGAGTATCCTTTGGGGTCGAAGGACCTAGCGAAGATGAGCAATTTTGAAAAATGTTCTACATTTCATCGTTTATTTGGGCCAAATCGACTTCAAATCGCTTGAAACACCAAAATATCCATTTTTAAATCCCACCAATCACTATACGCGACTATTTTTTTCCGCTCTATCGAATGGAAAAGGTTTTAGGACCGTAGAGCCAATAGGAAAAAAATAATTTTCAAAAATTTTGAGATATTGTGACGAATTCAATTTTTCAAAATCATCTTATTGCTACCATATTTTTGGACTATTTGTTTATTGTCTTTAAGAAACAATCTTATGTATTAATAATTCTTGCCTTGTGCTACAAAAGCACATTATATAAAACCCGGAAACTTTAGTGAATAATACAGAGAAAATTGAATTCGGTGAGAATCGGGCTATCGGCGTTTTTTTTCTCGCACTGTTATCTGCCGCGCCGAGTCTATGGTACGTTAATAGATTTCAACACCATGGACCGCGAGCTAGACGAGCGAGAAAAATAAAGCCATAAAATCGATAAGGGCCGCTCGACAAAGGGGGACCGCAAAAGATGATCATCTTTTGCGCTTCCGAAAAATTTTCTTAAATACCCGGAGAAACATACCCTGGGCACTCAGTTATTCTTTTGTCGAGAGACCGTTCATCGTCGCGTGAAGAGCCGGCGCAAACGTGGAAGCATAGTCCGGACATCAGTGCCCGAAAATTTATTTAGTGTTACAAAGATTAATCCGCACTAGACCGATGAATCAGAATAAACTGCAAGTCGGCAGAGCTTAATTAATAGATACATATCATATTATATAACCTCGACTAACGAGAGAACAAACAGGAGCAAGGACTCTGTAATATTGTTAGTAAATAAAATCCATTATATATATATATATATATATATATATAATTAGCGTTGTTTAATTAAAATAAATCCTTCTCTTATTTTCCTACCTTCCTTGGGGAAGGGAAAGGTTATAAATCCACAAAGAAGAAAATAGAAATTTCACATAGTAAAAATTAGTTCTCTTATGATAAATAAATAAGTATTAAGTCCAAATAATTTTGGTAGTGTCATCCTGACATTAGATTTATATACCTATAGATTAAATATAAATTAAATAAATATTGAATTACAAACTAAAAATAATCTTATTAAAAATAATGTTCTCTGCGGACGTCACAGAGAAATGAATTGGTGTCACAGAAGTGGGATCCAATAACCTGGAAAAAGAGAAGGAAATTATATTATAAAAAAAAAAAAAACGCATTAAATATTATACTAATAGATTTATGTAAATTAATTACAAAAATTGCATAATCTATCAAATATACTTATTTATTTACTAATCACTGTTTCAAATTTATTTTCCAAATAACATACTCTCTTTTTCGCTTTCACTACTGCACGTTCCCGCGTCGTTAGAAAAAATTATTATATATATATAAAAAAAAAAAAAAAAAAAAAAAAAAAAAAAAAAAAAAAAAAAAAAAATTTTTTTAAATTGGAAAACGAAGGGATCTCCTCGTCGCACATTCTCTCATAACTCATATGCACATACTCCAGTTTTCGCTTTCCTGCGAATTCAAACGCTAACTAGCGTTTCTCGATAACGCTGAGGGCGTTCCGAGGGAGGAAAACATTTTTATCAATCACTTACAATCATAACTCCAGTTTTCGCTTTCTTGCGAATTCAAACGCTGATCAGCGTTTCTCGATAACACTAAGGGTGTTCCGAGGGAGGAAAACATCTTTTTCACCGGAGATGCCTAACCAGCATCCCCTTTTACCATAGGCGATCCCTTCGTCACACAAAAAAATATATACATTCACTTTATAAAAAAAAAAAGGAGAAAAATTATTTGTTTTTATGAAAAATCGCGGAAGTAGCAAAAAGAGAGGAGGTAAGAGGAAACAACAAATAAGAGCAGCATTAGAAATTGGAATTCCACCAGAAACGGTTGGACTATTCATCGAGTTAGAAGAACTCAATAAATTTATTAAAAATGCCGAACGAAGACTTAACGAATATAAGCAGGCATCAGACGATTCAGGATGCACTCCTGACGTCAATGGGCGAGACGCTAGCCCTTCAACAGGGTCTCCAAAATATTGGGGACTATAATGGAAAGAACATGCCGTTGAAGAACTTCATACAGGACGTCGAGAGCGGGCTCGAGTTAGTACCAGCCACACTACATAGAGCATTCTTTAAATGCGTGCTCTCAAAATTAAAGGACACGGCACGAGATGCCGTGAATGGAAAAACTATAAATAACGTCGGAGACCTCAGAGATGCATTGAAGCAATATTTCTCTCCGAAGAAAACATATCCAGCCTACTGCTCGGAACTAAATCACTGCAAAATGAGAAAAGGGGAAACAGTTTTAGAATACTTCGCCAGATTGAAGAAAATTGCGGACGGAGCAACCGCCGGACTAACCGAAACCTTCGAAGCCGACCAAGTGGCCATCATGAATAATATGCTGTCTGGAATTACCTTAGAGGCCTTCAAGCGAGGACTGACAGACGAACTAGCATATGCAGTCACCCTTGGGGAACCAGCAACACTAGAAGAGGCGATGAAAATAGCACAACGCATTGAGACTATGATGAAGGGAAAGGATCAACGAACAACCATTAATTTATTAAACGAAGGAGGCCAATCGACTAAGGAGGAACCTACGAGGTCAACAGTCGCTGCTGTCACTCGTGAACCAGAGGCCGATAATAAGAAAATTTGGGATCGCCCCGCAGAAACGACGGAGCAACCAAAAAATTATATACACCAGGCCCTAAACACAATTATAGAGGAAATAGAAATTTCAACAACGGAGGCCAAAATTACGGAAATTATCCATATTTCCCTTCGTACCCACCCCAAATGTACATGCAACCACCGTGGATGGGACAATACCCTTACATGCCTCAACCAAGCTGGCCGCCGCTCGCACCGCCCCAGCCACGAGAGGTACAATATCGAAGTAACAATCAGGGACATTTAAACTTCCCATCCGCTCCCCGACAGGACGCCCGGCAGAGCGAGAAGAAGATAGAGGAGCGTCCCGCCCAAATAAGGCTTTTATCGGCGGAACATGTTCTGAGAAACGACAGTGGAAAGGAGAACCTCCCATCGTCCGACTGTCAGCACCAGAACTAAAGGAACAAACACATTTCTTAATCGACACAGGAGCCGAAGTATCGATCATACGCCTAACCGCACTTCATCCAAAAACTATGATCGATACCTATAATGCCATTAAATTAACGGGCATTACCAACTCCGAAATAAATACAAAGGGAACCGTACAACTCACCATCAAAAATACTCCGACCATTTTCCATGTTATTGGGGAAGAACTGCCACTGCCCGTGGACGGAATTTTAGGAATAGGGTTTCTGCAACAAGAAGCGGCAGAATTATCTTTTCACCACGGTACAATGGTACTCGCAAGTGACCCTATAAAGCCGATACCTTTTCAAGAAGTCACGGAGAAAAACTATTTCTTAGGACCAACACTCGAACCGATAGAAAACCAATACGAGTATACTACACATATACTCCCAGCGAGATAAAGAACTCTAATTACTTTGAAGATCGACGATACAGCTTTAGAGGAAGGATACCTTTCCCGTATTAAAGCTATAGAGGGGATTTTTATGGGAGAAGCAGTCGTAAAAATAAAGGATAATCACTGCAAAATATTTGCAGTAAACACACTCGAACAGGACGCAGAAATCAAAGTTCCAACTCAGATGATTCATCCATTTAAAACCTTTGACGAGTCAGACGATTGTTTTGAAGATGAAGAAAGCCAAGGAGAAATACTAGACGAAAAAAATCGGGCACAACAAGTTATAGACCTATTACGTTTAGAACATTTAAATCAAGAAGAAAAAGATCACGTTTTATCACTCGTGAAAGAGTACCCAGATCTTTTCCATTTACCTGGCGACTTGCTACCTGCTACTGATGTCCTTCAACACAGGATTCCAACAAGTGATGATTGTCCCGTAAATACCAAACAATATAGGTATCCAACCATTCATCGAGAAGAAATACAAAAACAAGTAGATAAATTACTAAAAGACGGGCTGATTGAACCCTCAACAAGTCCCTACAATGCACCGTTATGGATAGTGCCCAAAAAGAGCGATTCACAAGGAAAACGGAGATGGAGACTAGTAATCGACTACAGAGAATTAAACAAGAAATCAGTCATACCCTCTCAACCACTCCCTAATATCACAGAAATTTTAGAACATCTCGGAGGAGCAAAATACTTTTCGGTATTTGATCTTGCGAGCGGTTTCCACCAAATAGAAGTTCACCCAGACGACCGACATAAAACAACAGCATTTTCCACAGGAAATTTACACCTACAATGGAAAAGACTCCCATTCGGACTAGCTGGATCACCCGGTACATTCGCTCATTTAATGAGTTTGGTATTAATGGGACTACAAGACTCAGAATTATTTGTGTATATAGACGACATTATAATTTATGCCGATTCTCTAGAGGAACATGGTAAGAAGGTAAAGCGACTGTTCGAAAAATTAAGAAAAGCGCATCTTTCTTTGCAGCCAGACAAGTGTGAATTTTTGACCACAGAAGTAGAGTTTTTGGGACACATCGTATCTAACGAAGGGGTAAAACCTGACCCAAAAAACTGTCTGCCGTAGAAAATTTCCCAACGCCTAAAAGTCAAACCAACGTTCGCCAATTTTTGGGTCTAGCCGGTTATTATCGTCGCTTTATCGAAAATTTTTCGGCACGTGCAAAACCTTTGTCGGATACTTTAAAGAAAGGTTTAACATTTAAATGGGAAGAGATCCAACAGGCTGCATTCGAAGACTTAAAAAGGGCACTATGCAGTCCCCCAGTGCTCGAGTACCCAGACTTTTCGCAGAAATTTATTCTAACAACAGACGCTTCAGACTATGCCCTCGGGGCAGTATTAAGCCAAGGTAAATTGGGGGAAGAACACCCAATCGCATATATGTCAAAATTGATGAATCCAGCACAGAAAAATTATGGAACCACCGAAAAGGAATGTTTAGCTATAATTACCGCAGTAATGCATTTCCGACCGTATTTGTACGGTCGAGAATTTATTTTAGTAAGCGATCACGAACCCCTTCGTTGGATTGATTCCGTCAAACCTCCGTTACAACGTCTCATACGTTGGAGAACAAGGCTTAGGGAATATTCATATGAGTTCATACATAAACCAGGGAGACTAAATACGAATGCAGATTCTCTCTCTCGGAACCCAGAAGAAGTACCAGCAGTGATGCTGCCAAATTCTAGTGCAGGACGAGCAAAGGTATTAAGCCGATCAGCTACCTCTAGCCTAGCGGAGAAATTGCCTGCACCAAGAGGGAGAAAACCAGGGTCCAAAAACGCACCCTTACCCCCTCCCCCTGCAGACATGTCTAAACTTGGAGGAACCATTGGAGAAAGAGTGCGAGCTCGCAAAGCACTCGCGCAACCTCCAGCAGCATTAGAGAAACCTAAAGGAACTCTAACAAGGAAACCCGTAATGCAACCTCCGAGGACAAAACAAGCCTTAGGTGGCCTGCCAAACTTGTCTAACCACGACTCAGGAAATGAAATTCCACCAGAGCCAACCAGACGGAGGGCAGGACTACCCTCGTTAGTCCCTAGTAAGTTGCCATTTATTCAAGAAGACTACGAAGGGTCCTCACACGACGAACCCACGGATCCCAAGAAACAAAACCCCAACGTGATAGGTCTACCCCAAATTCCCTCCGACGAAACGGAATTGGGACACAGCGACTTATCTAACGACGACCTCTATCGGATTGCGCCGAGAACTTCAGAGGAGACTCCTTACTTCCCGAAGAGAAACCGAAGGATTTCAGATGAACTTTGGTGGGACGAAGGGCAAACACGAGCGCATGTGGGCACTCCGCATTTCCGATCCACCCCAATTGAAGAATCGACAGGAACCGAAACAGAAAGTGAACCACCCCATACACTACCAAGAATTGAAGAAGAATCAAACGAAGAAATAACGATTGAAAATACGGTAAAACACGGGGAGGCAAATACTATCCCTCCAGAATTATTTTATCCCGATATCATGAGGACTCCAACCTCGAAATTCAAGATAAAATTTTCAAACGAAAGTATAACAGAAAAACCCGGTAGCATATTACATTTTACATCAGCCGATGGAGAATTCACATCCACAACAGACAAACTGCTAATCGATCTAAATTATATCGACTCCAAGGAATTCAAAAGAGTGAAAATATCTCCCGGAAAGGTAACCATTACACCAAGGGGAAACCATAAAATAATTACAGCAGCAGTAACACGCTCCTATTTAGACGAACCCACGGATCAAAATATCAAGAATTGCCTGAATGCAGTAGCCTCATGTATAAAAGAATATCAAATCGATATACTCCGGATATCAAAGGGTGGTGATAAAATCACCAAGCAAAACTTTAACAAACTCTTGCAAAATTTCAGACAAACCTGCGACCAATGTCCTTTTACACTACTAGTATGCTATGGATCCTCTATTTTTCCACCAGAGGACCACCAAATGGATATTATAAAGGAACATCACTGCAGCTTACTGGGAGGTCATAAGGGAATAGGGAAAACTTATCGACTAATCCGGGCCAGATATTATTGGCCTAGCATGAAGAGTGACGTACAAGACATCATACACAAATGCATAAGCTGTCAAAAACGGAAATTAGTCCGAATCAAAAATAAAGAACCTATGATCATCACGGACACACCGTACGAACCCTTTTACAAAATCGCCATTGACACGGTAGGACCCCTCCCTATCACCTCAAATGGAAACAAGCACATACTAACGGTACAATGCACATTCAGTAAATATTGCATAGCAGTCCCTATCCAAGATACAAAGGCCGTAACTATAGCAGATGCACTCGCGAACCATGTAATCACGTTTTTCGGAGCACCGCGAATCATATTATCGGACAGAGCGAAATCATTTATCGGAAAGGTCATGCAAGAATTATGCAAGATTTTCCAGATTCAACAAGTTACAACCTCTGGATATCGACCCCAGTCAAACGGATCACTAGAACGAAGCCACATAGTTCTAGCAGAATTCATCAAACATTATGTAGATAAATTCGAAGACTGGGACAAACTCGTACAATACGCAATGTTTTCTTATAACATAGCTGTACACGAATCAACGAACTTTTCTCCTTTCGAAATCGTCTTCGGAAAACAAGCCCGGCTCCCGAATCACTTCCCGGAAGAAGTAGACACCTATAATTCTTATTTAGGTGAACTTATAACCCGAATGAAAGAATTCAGAACAACAGCCAGAAAACCTAATAAAAACCAAAATAAAAACAAAAAAATATTACGACAGAAAGGCGAAACAAGTAAAGTATGGGCCTGGCGATAATATATTCGTACAAAGAGAGGTGAAATCAAATAAATTCGACTCTCATTACGACGGACCTTATAAAATCAGCGAAATTCTCGACAAAAATAACATAATTTTTATAAACAACGCGGGAAAACGAACTCTAAAACACATCGATAAAATAAAACCCGCTTACATCTTTTCCAACAATTTTGACAGCGACTACTCCGACCATTAAAATAAAAATATAATTTTTTTTTCAGTCACAGAAGACAAGAAAGAAAAGAATTATGAAGTTAACAATTATCCTGTTGCTTTTAACCACGATAAATCAAACCTGGAGTTTTTACGAGAACTTCAAAATAACCAATTTAGAATCTAATCCTGGAATCTATTTCGAAAAAGGGCCATCTATCAAAACGCTAGCAGAAAATTGGAAGATTTTAATCCGGTTAAACGCCACGATACCCTTAATCACACACCCGAAATTAAATTTATTTATCTATAATTTACACCATAGAACAACAGATTTACCTAACCTTGGCAGGAAAATCAGGGCCCTATACAAGGAAATCGCAGTCGTAAGAAATAAAACCAAAGAAATCTCCCAAACGCTTAAACTTATAACTACTTCATACACGCCGGAATATTATGCAACGCATACAGAAGAAAGGATTACCATCCTGCCAGATGAAAATTTGCATATAATTGACATCGTCCCCTCGTCAAGACACTCAAGGATCGAAGAACTAGAAAGAACCTTAAACGCAGAGACAACTCAATTTTGGAAAGATATCGACAACTTGAAAGGAAGACGCGCAAGATTTACTTTACTCGATCTTACATTACAAGGAGGTGCAGAAGCTATCCATTATGTCAAGAAATTTATTGAAGAATTACAATTCATAGTAAACAATATAATCCGCAACCAAATATCTAGCGACTTGATTAACAACAAAGACTTGTTAGAAATTTGCAACCAAATTAAAGAAAATCACAAAGAATATGAGATTCCTATTCCTATGGACTTACTTAGCGCAACCACCATGAGCGAAATAAGCACTCTAAAAACCGAATTTAGGAACGACAATATTTATATACTAACAATTTTTCCTCTGGTGTATACGAAGGAAGAAACTATATACAGAATGCACTCATTACCAGTAACACAGCAACAACAGGCAAATCTTTCTGCAATGGCATATATAATACCCAAGTCATCCTATCTAATCAAGGACCACTCTACGAACGCGTACGGATTTTCCGAAGACTCCCCTCTTAAGGAGTGCAAACGAATAAATATACAGTATATTTGTTCCCGCAGATTCACACAAGCTTCGACTACAAAAAATGTGAACTAACATTACTGGAGAGCGAACCAAAAATTTTACCTGCAGACTGTGACTTAGGTATAACCATGCACCCAGATACATTTTTTATACCACTACAAGAAACAACAGGATTTCTCTTCTCGACACACGCACCTACCAATATTTCCGTAAATTGCAATAATAATTACAAAGAAAACATTCTTATAAAAAATATGGGGATTATTTTTCTGAATACAGGATGCATTATCATGCACGAAACATCCACGTATGTTGCTATAACAAGAAACAATAATAACAATATGTATATAAGGAAAACTATGCTAGATATCGCCCAAATAGACGGGGCCATCTTCCAGAAAATCTTCTACCTACAGGAAAAGGGACACGACGCTTTTAATGACCGGAGCCTTCCTTTTCGGGACAGTGCTAAACTAAAGTCGATTCAACAAGATTTCATACAATACCGCCAAGCCGAATCCCTTCATATTAACACCACCATAATTTTAATAATTATGATAACCATTAATGTGACAATTTTTATAGGCGGCGGAATCACAATATTTTGCCTAACAAAACAATCCGTAAGGGAAGTGAAAATTGTCACTAGAGCAAGTATTGGTACGCCCGTACTCGCACATGTACCAAATAGATTCAAAATCGTACATTTTTCTGACCCCGAACAAATTCCAGCCGAAAGTCTTGTTTAGGAGTGTCCTTTTTCTGTTTCAGAAAAGAACAGAACTAACACAGAAAAGGAGAAAGGAAAATGGATCTTAGAAACCTACTAACTCTCATCATAATGATAACGGGGATCATGTGCTTCCCCAGTCACCAAATTACACAATTTACGCAAAATCCAGGGATTTATTACGAAAACATGCATAATTTACGATTTACGAAGGCACACTGGAAAATTGCAACATTTATAGATCTAGGAAAAATCTACCATGAGGGAGACTTCGTGACAGGACAATTTGAAATCTTAAACAAATCATGCCCGATAATTTTTATAAACTGCGAAGATCGATTCCTACGAGCATCATTGTTAATAGCTAAAAATGAGCAAGCAGAGGCTCTATATAAACAATTGTTAGAGGACACCATCGAGTTTACACACAAGAAACCTAAAGAAACAATCTATCCATCATCGATGATCAAACGCTCTGTGCCGTTTGGGTTTATTGGAAGTTTAAGTAAAACACTGTTCGGGACCTTAAATGAGGATGACGGACTCTATTATAATGATCAAATCGACGCTCTACTACAAAGTGAAAAAGAATTAGCCCACCTAGTACAACAGCAAGCACATCTTGCAACTAGTAAATTTAGCTATATTAGCAATACTTTAAAAGAATTGAAATCACAACAGGAAAAATTCTTTTAACATCCCAATGGCTAGGAAAAGAGATGACCAGACTACAAAACCATGTTCATTTATTTAATTATACCCAACAAGTGACCGAATGGTTCAACACAGTAGACGCCGTCCTCAGCGCACATTTAGAAATCTACAGAACAATGCTAGACGTCATTCATGATGCTAGGCATGGAAAATTACACCCTGCCTTACTAAACCGCACACAACTACAAGAAATTCAACAGCACATACATGATGTAAACACGGCTTACGAGTTTCCAATTCCGAAAGAGTACATTCGCGCAGAACGACTAAGCGAAGTTTCCACAGTATATCTGGGCAGGATAGAAAATCGATTCCTCGTGGAAATCCATGTGCCGCTATTAGATAGGAAAGGTTATGACTTATACCGTATGCATCCCCTCCCCATCCCTCAGAATATCTCAGAAACCACGTTACCAAACGCTTATATAATACCACGAGCAACATATCTCGCCATAGGAGACGACAAGGTGAGCCACACCTTTCTGAGTCCAGAACACCTTCGACTTTGCACGAAAACCGTGCACCATTATATCTGTGAGTACGAAGGTCCTATATACGAAGAACCTACATGCGAAAAGAGAATGCTTCTACAGCCAACTGCTGGAGCATTAAAAACATGTGACATCCGGTATACACCTAAACACTCAGATTTTTGGAGAAGAATAAACGCCGTAGACGGTTGGCTATTTTCCATAGGAACCGGAGGGGATCTGCAAATATATTGTCCAGGTGAAAGGGCAGAATTAAAAACATTAACGGGAGTAGGAATTGTACAATTTCGACCCCGGTGTTACGGGCGTTATAACTCCCTTACTCTGAACGGCATACACACAGTACAAGCCCCAATAAACTTCTTTTACTTACCAAAAATATCCCTAAAAATAAAAACCATCGCTCCTAACTTAGTAGAAGCCCATGACAACACAGACATACTCCCGCTCTTTAAACAAAATACCGCCGCTATAGGAGACTGGAGCACGATCGACGATGCCGACTCTCTCCACGATCTAGAGAACAAGGTACAAGAGATCCTAACGCGGAAAAGAGAACAGCGAAACACCGAAACAATAATACATTTCGGGATTGGGGCCCAAATTCTTTTGGCCTTAATATTTTCAACCGCTATAATCTTTATAGCTCGCAAGTGTCTCCAGCACTCAGGTATACTAAACCTTTTAACCTCCGTACCCGACATAAACTCCCCAGCGTATAAGGGAAAGACCCCAAATTTAAACTTAGAAAACCTCAATGAACCAGAGCACATCTACGACGAAGTAGCTGAATAACAACTTACAAGCCTAACTTCTAACGACAACGTACACTTTATACGTTCTTCTATAAAAAAAAAAAAATAAAAAAAAAAATTTTATAAAAAAAAAATATATATGTACTTATTGTAGGGGAATTCCAGCAACAAAAAGGAAAGATATAAAATGGCACCATTAAACGAGGCCAGCCCACCTCTAACCGACGAAGAAGAATATGAAAGATACGGCCCCTTAGATGGAATACTACCCGAAGATTACCCATACCGTTACTCAGCACTCCTCCGATGCCGTTGTATCTCCATCATGCAAGGTGTAGGACCATTTTTAGCCACAGACCAGGTGGGGCACGTATTTTGCCGAACTTGTGTACTACAATACGGAGAAAGACCCCTAGCTGACGGAATTTTACGACCAGCTTATGGGTTTCACCAAATAATACTAGACATACCTCAACTACTCGCATGCGCTGTTTGCAGAATCCAGTTATTAAAAACCAAACCTGCAACTCAGTGCCGGGAATGCATAGAACAATTTCTAATATCAGAATCAGTTCTGATTCTCACTAAAAGGGTAGAGGTCATTACTCAGTGGTGATAAAGGGATAATAATAAAAAAAAAAGGGAACCCCCCCTCTTTCTCTCTCCTTTTTCCTTCTACACACCGACACTCTCTCTCTATATTACATGAAAATTGCAGCAGATGGGTCATTTTTACAACGTCGATGCCGAGCTAGTGGATCATGAATACTCTATTGAAGACCCAGTGCAATTAACAGAAATAAACTGTCTTCGCTCCAGGGAAAGGAATGAAGTCATCATAGCAGACAAAAACAACTGCATATACTGCTGGGAATGTTTTTGAAAAACAATCATATCACACCTTCTGAATACGGAACTCTATTGATAAATGTACATTTACTAGAAACCAGCGAAGAGCTATCGACCAGCTGTGAAAACTGTAAGAAAACACTACTGACCTGGCGGTCGGCCATAACCTGCGAAAGCTGCCGACAAACGGCGACCGATGCCGAACTAGAACTGGCAGTGACACCATATATAAGAGTACCTCAATCGCACAATGACCGCCCATTAAAAATTTTATTAACTGAATCATCACATCTATAAGTACCAATAATAAACGGAAGAAAGGGAAGACGTCATAACAATCCAAATCGAATCCAGTAACAGCAACAACACCATGTACACTCTATACAAGGAACTCTTGAAATTTATGAGAATCTCTGACCAGGCTCTAGGAATCTTAAAAGAAAATGGGTTTACCTTTAAGCCTCACACTTGTATTTATCGCCTAGAAAGAGATATCATACAACCATGTCTCATTTGTCACACTCCAAGCGACGCGACAACAAAGAAGATATTTATCTGGCAACCAGTAGACCATAAACCAGTGATACTATCCAGATGGGAAGAACAAAAACTAAAGAAACACCTAACAGTCGAACAATATGCTCGCCTGGCCTGCTTCTTAATAGTAAAAGAAACTTTAACAGACAAAATCCAGGATTGGAACCAACTCGATTTTTGATACAAAATAAAATAAATAAACATACCAAGAACTAAAGAACATCAGCCAGCCAGAAATCGTCAGCAGCAGCCACGCACCACCCACAATCAAAATAAAAAGGAAAAATTTGTTTTTTTTTTTTTTTTTTTGCATGCTAGTTATATACGTCATTAGTAAAATCAAAACACAAACATCTAAACTCACGCTTATAACCATAAACCAACTTGTTACAAGTGTAACTTTGAGATTACAAGTAACAACGCGCTATAATCTCAAAAAGGACTTATAGCCATAAGAGGCTAGAACAAATAAAATAAGTTAGAATTTATATACGTTGTTTTTTGTATGCATGAATACGCTAAAGTTCTTTCTTCTTTTGCTTCCTATAACGAAAATATATATATAAAAGAAAAGGAATAACGGCAAGGGGCAAAGGAATTGCTGAAAAGAGTTTAAGGAAATGTTTTTTTGCTTTCATACAAATTATTTTTCGACAATCCCAGTTTTAAGTACCGACATACACGCCAAAAAGTGAATAATCTTTTTGAGGGAACGGTTACCAGGAAGGTTAATGCGGAGAAATTAACACGCATTAAATGACTACGCATTATATATATATACAAAAAAAAAAAAAAAAAAAAAAAAAAAAAGGAAAAAAAATATACTCATTAAGCCACCTCGAATGCATGAGTTGATGCCCATTACCCTATCCTGGACGTGCCAACTCCTAGTCAACGCTCTACTAAATTGGGAGAAACGTAGTACAAATCTAACTCATTAACGACATATAATAGACCTTAAACTCGAGTTACGCAATGCCTATGAGCCATGCCGATGAGCAACTTAATAAATTATGACACAGTATAACCTCTCAAAAACATGCCCTAAGAAATAAGGAAAACAAATTAAAGGAAAAACTTTAGTTAGAAATAGAATGAATAAGAGAAACAATAGGGTACTCCCCGTACGATTCCGATTCATACGGTCGCCTCCATATCAAAGAAACGAAGCCGCAGCCATAAGCAACGACATCGCTACCACACCTATCAACCGGTTAAGCAACAAAACATAAGTAATAATATAATTTAAATTTAAGCAAATTCATTATATGGGAAATATACTTATTGCGTATTAAAATGTAAATTAAGTTAATTCAAATTTTGTATATGTACTTATAACTATAAGAGAGTTCTGCTTAAATATCTTCATCAGCCAACTTCTCCAAAATAGATACAGCTAAAATTAAAAACACAATTCAAACGCTCAAAAATTATAAATACAAGATATATATACATATATATCTCGCTCTGTAAAGCAAACGCTCAGCTCATCGATATAGTTATTAATATCCGTGAAAAGCATCCAGTGCATTTCAAGACTCACCATGGCTTATCAAGAGCGAGCACGTGAGTGAACGCTCGTGATAAGACATAAACACCTCCGGGCCGGATGCGTAATTCAGCTTGGGGAGTGTGACGAATTCAATTTTTCAAAATCATCTTATTGCTACCATATTTTTGGACTATTTGTTTATTGTCTTTAAGAAACAATCTTATGTATTAATAATTCTTGCCTTGTGCTACAAAAGCACATTATATAAAACCCGGAAACTTTAGTGAATAATACAGAGAAAATTGAATTCGGTGAGAATCGGGCTATCGGCGTTTTTTTTCTCGCACTGTTATCTGCCGCGCCGAGTCTATGGTACGTTAATAGATTTCAACACCATGGACCGCCAGCTAGACGAGCGAGAAAAATAAAGCCATAAAATCGATAAGGGCCGCTCGACAAAGGGGGAACCGCAAAAGATGATCATCTTTTGCGCTTCCGAAAAATTTTCTTAAATACCCGGAGAAACATACCCTGGGCACTCAGTTATTCTTTTGTCGAGAGACCGTTCATCGTCGCGTGAAGAGCCGGCGCAAACGTGGAAGCATAGTCCGGACATCAGTGCCCGAAAATTTATTTAGTGTTACAAAGATTAATCCGCACTAGACCGATGAATCAGAATAAACTGCAAGTCGGCAGAGCTTAATTAATAGATACATATCATATTATATAACCTCGACTAACGAGAGAACAAACAGGAGCAAGGACTCTGTAATATTGTAAGTAAATAAAATCCATTATATATATATATATATAATTAGCGTTGTTTAATTAAAATAAATCCTTCTCTTATTTTCCTACCTTCCTTGGGGAAGGGAAAGGTTATAAATCCACAAAGAAGAAAATAGAAATTTCACATAGTAAAAATTAGTTCTCTTATGATAAATAAATAAGTATTAAGTCCAAATAATTTTGGTGGTGTCATCCTGACATTAGATTTATATACCTATAGATTAAATATAAATTAAATAAATATTGAATTACAAACTAAAAATAATCTTATTAAAAATAATGTTCTCTGCGGACGTCACAATATTGCAAAAATCATAGCGCCAATCGAAAGAGCAGCGCAAAATACCCCTATATATGAATTTTGGCTCAATTTGGAGAAAAAAATTTTTCTTCGTTTATTGGGATATAATGCGTTGAAAATCGCTCAAAAATACCAAATTTCAATTTTCTCAGCCTACTAGTCACAATACCCGACTATATCATCCTGCTCTAGTGGATGGAGTATCCTTTGGGGTCGAAGGACCTAGCGAAGATGAGCAATTTTGAAAAATGTTCTACATTTCATCGTTTATTTGGGCCAAATCGACTTCAAATCGCTTGAAACCACAAAATATCCATTTTTAAATCCCACCAATCACTATACGCGACTATTTTTTTCCGCTCTATCGAATGGAAAAGGTTTTAGGACCGTAGAGCCAATAGGAAAAAAGTAATTTTCAAAAATTTTGAGATATTGCAAAAATCATAGCGCCAATCGAAAGAGCAGCGCAAAATACCCCTATATATGAATTTTGGCTCAATTTGGAGAAAAAAATTTTTCTTCGTTTATTGGGATATAATGCGTTGAAAATCGCTCAAAAATACCAAATTTCAATTTTCTCAGTCTACTAGTCACAATACCCGACTATATCATCCTGCTCTAGTGGATGGAGTATCCTTTGGGGTCGAAGGACCTAGCGAAGATGAGCAATTTTGAAAAATGTTCTACATTTCATCGTTTATTTGGGCCAAATCGACTTCAAATCGCTTGAAACCCCAAAATATCCATTTTTAAATCCCACCAATCACTATACGCGACTATTTTTTTCCGCTCTATCGAATGGAAAAGGTTTTAGGACCGTAGAGCCAATAGGAAAAAAATAATTTTCAAAAATTTTGAGATATTGCAAAAATCATAGCGCCAATCGAAAGAGCAGCGCAAAATACCCCTATATATGAATTTTGGCTCAATTTGGTGAAAAAAATTTTTCTTCGTTTATTGGGATATAATGCGTTGAAAATCGCTCAAAAATACCAAATTTCAATTTTCTCAGCCTACTAGTCACAATACCCGACTATATCATCCTGCTCTAGTGGATGGAGTATCCTTTGGGGTCGAAGGACCTAGCGGAGATGAGCAATTTTGAAAAATGTTCTACATTTCATCGTTTATTTGGGCCAAATCGACTTCAAATCGCTTGAAACCCTAAAATATCCATTTTTAAATCCCACCAATCACTATACGCGACTATTTTTTTCCGCTCTATCGAATGCAAAAGGTTTTAGGACCGTAGAGCCAATAGGAAAAAATAATTTTCAAAAATTTTGAGATATTGCAAAAATCATAGCGCCAATCGAAAGAGCAGCGCAAAATACCCCTATATATGAATTTTGGCTCAATTTGGAGAAAAAAATTTTTCTTCGTTTATTGGGATATAATGCGTTGAAAATCGCTCAAAAATACCAAATTTCAATTTTCTCAGCCTACTAGTCACAATACCCGACTATATCATCCTGCTCTAGTGGATGGAGTATCCTTTGGGTCGAAGGACCTAGCGAAGATGAGCAATTTTGAAAAATGTTCTACATTTCATCGTTTATTTGGGCCAAATCGACTTCAAATCGCTTGAAACCCCAAAATATCCATTTTTAAATCCCACCAATCACTATACGCGACTATTTTTTTCCGCTCTATCGAATGGAAAAGGTTTTAGGACCGTAGAGCCAATAGGTAAAAATAATTTTCAAAAATTTTGAGATATTGCAAAAATCATTGCGCCAATCGAAAGAGCAGCGCAAAATACCCCTATATATGAATTTTGGCTCAATTTGGAGAAAAAATTTTTCTTCGTTTATTGGGATATAATGCGTTGAAAATCGCTCAAAAATACCAAATTTCAATTTTCTCAGCCTACTAGTCACAATACCCGACTATATCATCCTGCTCTAGTGGATGGAGTATCCTTTGGGGTCGAAGGACCTAGCGGAGATGAGCAATTTTGAAAAATGTTCTACATTTCATCGTTTATTTGGGCCAAATCGACTTCAAATCGCTTGAAACCCTAAAATATCCATTTTTAAATCCCACCAATCACTATACGCGACTATTTTTTTCCGCTCTCTCGAATGGAAAAGGTTTTAGGACCGTAGAGCCAATAGGAAAAAAATAATTTTCAAAAATTTTGAGATATTGCAAAAATCATAGCGCCAATCGAAAGAGCAGCGCAAAATACCCCTATATATGAATTTTGGCTCAATTTGGAGAAAAAAATTTTTCTTCGTTTATTGGGATATAATGCGTTGAAAATCGCTCAAAAATACCAAATTTCAATTTTCTCAGCCTACTAGTCACAATACCCGACTATATCAACCTGCTCTAGTGGATGGAGTATCCTTTGGGGTCGAAGGACCTAGCGAAGATGAGCAATTTTGAAAAATGTTCTACATTTCATCGTTTATTTGGGCCAAATCGACTTCAAATCGCTTGAAACCCCAAAATATCCATTTTTAAATCCCACCAATCACTATACGCGACTATTTTTTTCCGCTCTATCGAATGGAAAAGGTTTTAGGACCGTAGAGCCAATAGGAAAAAAATAATTTTCAAAAATTTTGAGATATTGCAAAAATCATAGCGCCAATCGAAAGAGCAGCGCAAAATACCCCTATAAATGAATATTGGCTCAATTTGGAGAAAAAAATTTTTCTTCGTTTATTGGGATATAATGCGTTGAAAATCGCTCAAAAATACCAAATTTCAATTTTCTCAGCCTACTAGTCACAATACCCGACTATATCATCCTGCTCTAGTGGATGGAGTATCCTTTGGGGTCGAAGGACCTAGCGAAGATGAGCAATTTTGAAAAATGTTCTACATTTCATCGTTTATTTGGGCCAAATCGACTTCAAATCGCTTGAAACCCCAAAATATCCATTTTTAAATCCCACCAATCACTATACGCGACTATTTTTTTCCGCTCTATCGAATGGAAAAGGTTTTAGGACCGTAGAGCCAATAGGAAAAAATAATTTTCAAAAATTTTGAGATATTGCAAAAATCATAGCGCCAATCGAAAGAGCAGCGCAAAATACCCCTATATATGAATTTTGGCTCAATTTGGAGAAAAAAATTTTTCTTCGTTTATTGGGATATAATGCGTTGAAAATCGCTCAAAAATACCAAATTTCAATTTTCTCAGCCTACTAGTCACAATACCCGACTATATCATCCTGCTCTAGTGGATGGAGTATCCTTTGGGGTCGAAGGACCTAGCGGAGATGAGCAATTTTGAAAAATGTTCTACATTTCATCGTTTATTTGGGCCAAATCGACTTCAAATCGCTTGAAACCCTAAAATATCCATTTTTAAATCCCACCAATCACTATACGCGACTATTTTTTTCCGCTCTATCGAATGCAAAAGGTTTTAGGACCGTAGAGCCAATAGGAAAAAAATAATTTTCAAAAATTTTGAGATATTGCAAAAATCATAGCGCCAATCGAAAGAGCAGCGCAAAATACCCCTATATATGAATATTGGCTCAATTTGGAGAAAAAAATTTTTCTTCGTTTATTGGGATATAATGCGTTGAAAATCGCTCAAAAATACCAAATTTCAATTTTCTCAGCCTACTAGTCACAATACCCGACTATATCATCCTGCTCTAGTGGATGGAGTATCCTTTGGGGTCGAAGGACCTAGCGAAGATGAGCAATTTTGAAAAATGTTCTACATTTCATCGTTTATTTGGGCCAAATCGACTTCAAATCGCTTGAAACCCCAAAATATCCATTTTTAAATCCCACCAATCACTATACGCGACTATTTTTTTCCGCTCTATCGAATGGAAAAGGTTTTAGGACCGTAGAGCCAATAGGAAAAAATAATTTTCAAAAATTTTGAGATATTGCAAAAATCATAGCGCCAATCGAAAGAGCAGCGCAAAATACCCCTATATATGAATTTTGGCTCAATTTGGAGAAAAAATTTTTCTTCGTTTATTGGGATATAATGCGTTGAAAATCGCTCAAAAATACCAAATTTCAATTTTCTCAGCCTACTAGTCACAATACCCGACTATATCATCCTGCTCTAGTGGATGGAGTATCCTTTGGGGTCGAAGGACCTAGCGAAGATGAGCAATTTTGAAAAATGTTCTACATTTCATCGTTTATTTGGGCCAAATCGACTTCAAATCGCTTGAAACCCTAAAATATCCATTTTTAAATCCCACCAATTACTATACGCGACTATTTTTTTCCGCTCTATCGAATGGAAAAGGTTTTAGGACCGTAGAGCCAATAGGAAAAAAATAATTTTCAAAAATTTTGAGATATTGCAAAAATCATAGCGCCAATCGAAAGAGCAGCGCAAAATACCCCTATATATGAATTTTGGCTCAATTTGGAGAAAAAAATTTTTCTTCGTTTATTGGGATATAATGCGTTGAAAATCGCTCAAAAATACCAAATTTCAATTTTCTCAGCCTACTAGTCACAATACCCGACTATATCATCCTGCTCTAGTGGATGGAGTATCCTTTGGGGTCGAAGGACCTAGCGAAGATGAGCAATTTTGAAAAATGTTCTACATTTCATCGTTTATTTGGGCCAAATCGACTTCAAATCGCTTGAAACCCCAAAATATCCATTTTTAAATCCCACCAATCACTATACGCGACTATTTTTTTCCGCTCTATCGAATGGAAAAGGTTTTAGGACCGTAGAGCCAATAGGAAAAAATAATTTTCAAAAATTTTGAGATATTGCAAAAATCATAGCGCCAATCGAAAGAGCAGCGCAAAATACCCCTATATATGAATTTTGGCTCAATTTGGAGAAAAAAATTTTTCTTCGTTTATTGGGATATAATGCGTTGAAAATCGCTCAAAAATACCAAATTTCAATTTTCTCAGCCTACTAGTCACAATACCCGACTATATCATCCTGCTCTAGTGGATGGAGTATCCTTTGGGGTCGAAGGACCTAGCGAAGATGAGCAATTTTGAAAAATGTTCTACATTTCATCGTTTATTTGGGCCAAATCGACTTCAAATCGCTTGAAACCCTAAAATATCCATTTTTAAATCCCACCAATTACTATACGCGACTATTTTTTTCCGCTCTATCGAATGGAAAAGGTTTTAGGACCGTAGAGCCAATAGGAAAAAAATAATTTTCAAAAATTTTGAGATATTGCAAAAATCATAGCGCCAATCGAAAGAGCAGCGCAAAATACCCCTATATATGAACTTTGGCTCAATTTGGAGAAAAAGTTTTCTTCGTTTATTGGGATATAATGCGTTGAAAATCGCTCAAAAATACCAAATTTCAATTTTCTCAGCCTACTAGTCACAATACCCGACTATATCATCCTGCTCTAGTGGATGGAGTATCCTTTGGGGTCGAAGGACCTAGCGAAGATGAGCAATTTTGAAAAATGTTCTACATTTCATCGTTTATTTGGGCCAAATCGACTTCAAATCGCTTGAAACCCCAAAATATCCATTTTTAAATCCCACCAATCACTATACGCGACTATTTTTTTCCGCTCTATCGAATGGAAAAGGTTTTAGGACCGTAGAGCCAATAGGAAAAAAATAATTTTCAAAAATTTTGAGATATTGCAAAAATCATAGCGCCAATCGAAAGAGCAGCGCAAAATACCCCTATATATGAATTTTGGCTCAATTTGGTGAAAAAAATTTTTCTTCGTTTATTGGGATATAATGCGTTGAAAATCGCTCAAAAATACCAAATTTCAATTTTCTCAGCCTACTAGTCACAATACCCGACTATATCATCCTGCTCTAGTGGATGGAGTATCCTTTGGGGTCGAAGGACCTAGCGGAGATGAGCAATTTTGAAAAATGTTCTACATTTCAACGTTTATTTGGGCCAAATCGACTTCAAATCGCTTGAAACCCTAAAATATCCATTTTTAAATCCCACCAATCACTATACGCGACTATTTTTTTCCGCTCTATCGAATGGAAAAGGTTTTAGGACCGTAGAGCCAATAGGTAAAAATAATTTTCAAAAATTTTGAGATATTGCAAAAATCATAGCGCCAATCGAAAGAGCAGCGCAAAATACCCCTATATATGAATTTTGGCTCAATTTGGAGAAAAAAATTTTTCTTCGTTTATTGGGATATAATGCGTTGAAAATCGCTCAAAAATACCAAATTTCAATTTTCTCAGCCTACTAGTCACAATACCCGACTATATCATCCTGCTCTAGTGGATGGAGTATCCTTTGGGGTCGAAGGACCTAGCGAAGATGAGCAATTTTGAAAAATGTTCTACATTTCATCGTTTATTTGGGCCAAATCGACTTCAAATCGCTTGAAACCCCAAAATATCCATTTTTAAATCCCACCAATCACTATACGCGACTATTTTTTTCCGCTCTATCGAATGGAAAAGGTTTTAAGGACCGTAGAGCCAATAGGAAAAAAATAATTTTCAAAAATTTTGAGATATTGCAAAAATCATAGCGCCAATCGAAAGAGCAGCGCAAAATACCCCTATATATGAATTTTGGCTCAATTTGGAGAAAAAAATTTTTCTTCGTTTATTGGGATATAATGCGTTGAAAATCGCTCAAAAATACCAAATTTCAATTTTCTCAGCCTACTAGTCACAATACCCGACTATATCATCCTGCTCTAGTGGATGGAGTATCCTTTGGGGTCGAAGGACCTAGCGGAGATGAGCAATTTTGAAAAATGTTCTACATTTCATCGTTTATTTGGGCCAAATCGACTTCAAATCGCTTGAAACCCCAAAATATCCATTTTTAAATCCCACCAATCACTATACGCGACTATTTTTTTCCGCTCTATCGAATGGAAAAGGTTTTAGGACCGTAGAGCCAATAGGAAAAAAATAATTTTCAAAAATTTTGGGATATTGCAAAAATCTTAGCGCTAATCGAAAGAGCAGCGCAAAATACCCCTATATATGAATTTTGGCTCAATTTGGAGAAAAAAATTTTTCTTCGTTTATTGGGATATAATGCGTTGAAAATCGCTCAAAAATACCAAATTTCAATTTTCTCAGCCTACTAGTCACAATACCCGACTATATCATCCTGCTCTAGTGGATGGAGTATCCTTTGGGGTCGAAGGACCTAGCGGAGATGAGCAATTTTGAAAAATGTTCTACATTTCATCGTTTATTTGGGCCAAATCGACTTCAAATCGCTTGAAACCCTAAAATATCCATTTTTAAATCCCACCAATCACTATACGCGACTATTTTTTTCCGCTCTATCGAATGGAAAAGGTTTTAGGACCGTAGAGCCAATAGGAAAAAAATAATTTTCAAAAATTTTGAGATATTGCAAAAATCATAGCGCCAATCGAAAGAGCAGCGCAAAATACCCCTATATATGAATTTTGGCTCAATTTGGAGAAAAAAATTTTTCTTCGTTTATTGGGATATAATGCGTTGAAAATCGCTCAAAAATACCAAATTTCAATTTTCTCAGCCTACTAGTCACAATACCCGACTATATCATCCTGCTCTAGTGGATGGAGTATCCTTTGGGGTCGAAGGACCTAGCGGAGATGAGCAATTTTGAAAAATGTTCTACATTTCTTCATTTATTTGGGCCAAATCGACTTCAAATCGCTTGAAACCCCAATATATCCATTTTTAAATCCCACCAATCACTATACGAGACTATTTTTTTCCGCTCTATCGAATGGAAAAGGTTTTAGGACCGTAGAGCCAATAGGAAAAAAATAATTTTCAAAAATTTTGAGATATTGCAAAAATCATAGCGCCAATCGAAAGAGCAGCGCAAAATACCCCTATATATGAATTTTGGCTCAATTTGGAGAAAAAAATTTTTCTTCGTTTATTGGGATATAATGCGTTGAAAATCGCTCAAAAATACCAAATTTCAATTTTCATAGCCTACTAGTCACAATACCCGACTATATCATCCTGCTCTAGTTGAAGGAGTATCCTTTGGGGTCGAAGGACCTAGCGGAGATGAGCAATTTTGAAAAATGTTCTACATTTCAACGTTTATTTCGGCCAAATCGACTTCAAATCGCTTGAAAACCCAAAATATCCATTTTTTAATCCCACCAAACACTATACGCGACTATTTTTTCCGCTCTATCGAATGGAAAAGGTTTTAGGACCGTAGAGCCAATAGGAAAATAATAATTTTCAAAAATTTTGAGATATTGCAAAAATCATAGCGCCAATGGAAAGAGCAGCGCAAAATACCCCTATATATGAATTTTGGCTCAATTTGGAGAAAAAAATTTTTCTTCGTTTATTGGGATATAATGCGTTGAAAATCGCTCAAAAATACCAAATTTCAATTTTCTCAGCCTACTAGTCACAATACCCGACTATATCATCCTGCTCTAGTGGAAGGAGTATCCTTTGGGGTCGAAGGACCTAGCGGAGATGAGCAATTTTGAAAAATGTTCTACATTTCAACGTTTATTTCGGCCAAATCGACTTCAAATCGCTTGAAAACCCAAAATATCCATTTTTTAATCCCACCAAACACTATACGCGACTATTTTTTCCGCTCTATCGAATGGAAAAGGTTTTAGGACCGTATAGCCAATAGGAAAATAATGTTTTCAAAAATTTTGAGATATTGCAAAAATCATAGCGCCAATCGAAAGAGCAGCGCAAAATACCCCTATATATGAATTTTGGCTCAATTTGGAGAAAAACATTTTTCTTCGTTTATTGGGATATAATGCGTTGAAAATCGCGCAAAAATACCAAATTTCAATTTTCTCAGCCTACTAGTCACAATACCCGACTATATCATCCTGCTCTAGTGGAAGGAGTATCCTTTGGAGTCGAAGGACCTAGCGGAGATGAGCAATTTTGAAAAATGTTCTACAATTCATCGTTTATTTGGGCCTAATCGACTTCAAATCGCTTGAAAACCCAAAATATCCATTTTTTAATCCCACCAAACACTATACGCGACTATTTTTTCCGCTCTATCGAATGGAAAAGGTTTTAGGACCGTAGAGCCAATAGGAAAATAATAATTTTCAAAAATTTTGAGATATTGCAAAAATCATAGCGCCAATGGAAAGAGCAGCGCAAAATACCCCTATATATGAATTTTGGCTCAATTTGGAGAAAAAAATTTTTCTTCGTTTATTGGGATATAATGCGTTGAAAATCGCTCAAAAATACCAAATTTCAATTTTCTCAGCCTACTAGTCACAATACCCGACTATATCATCCTGCTCTAGTGGAAGGAGTATCCTTTGGGGTCGAAGGACCTAGCGGAGATGAGCAATTTTGAAAAATGTTCTACATTTCAACGTTTATTTCGGCCAAATCGACTTCAAATCGCTTGAAAACCCAAAATATCCATTTTTTAATCCCACCAAACACTATACGCGACTATTTTTTCCGCTCTATCGAATGGAAAAGGTTTTAGGACCGTATAGCCAATAGGAAAATAATGTTTTCAAAAATTTTGAGATATTGCAAAAATCATAGCGCCAATCGAAAGAGCAGCGCAAAATACCCCTATATATGAATTTTGGCTCAATTTGGAGAAAAACATTTTTCTTCGTTTATTGGGATATAATGCGTTGAAAATCGCGCAAAAATACCAAATTTCAATTTTCTCAGCCTACTAGTCACAATACCCGACTATATCATCCTGCTCTAGTGGAAGGAGTATCCTTTGGAGTCGAAGGACCTAGCGGAGATGAGCAATTTTGAAAAATGTTCTACATTTCAACGTTTATTTGGGCCAAATCGACTTCAAATCGCTTGAAAACGAAAAATATCCATTTTTTAATCCCACCAATCACTATACACGACTATTTTTTTCCGCTCTATCGAATGGAAGAGGTTTTAGGGCCGTAGAGCCAATAGGAAAATAATAATATCCAAAAATTTTGAGATATTGCAAAAATCATAGCGCCAATCGAAAGAGCAGCGCAAAATACCCCTATATATGAATTTTGGCTCAATTTGGAGAAAAAAATTTTTCTTCGTTTATTGGGATATAATGCGTTGAAAATCGCTCAAAAATACCAAATTTCAATTTTCTCAGCCTACTAGTCACAATACCCGACTATATCATCCTGCTCTAGTTGAAGGAGTATCCTTTGGGGTCGAAGGACCTAGCGGAGATGAGCAATTTTGAAAAATGTTCTACATTTCAACGTTTATTTCGGCCAAATCGACTTCAAATCGCTTGAAAACCCAAAATATCCATTTTTTAATCCCATCAAACAGTATACGCGACTATTTTTTTCCGCTCTATCGAATGGAAAAGGTTTTAGGACCGTAGAGCCAATAGGAAAATAATAATTTTCAAAAATTTTGAGATATTGCAAAAATCATAGCGCCAATCGAAAGAGCAGCGCAAAATACCCCTATATATGAATTTTGGCTCAATTTGGAGAAAAAAATTTTTCTTCGTTTATTGGGATATAATGCGTTGAAAAGCGCTCAAAAATACCAAATTTCAATTTTCTCAGCCTACTAGTCAGAATACCCGACTATATCATCCTGCTCTAGTGGAAGGAGTATCCTTTGGGGTCGAAGGACCTAGCGGAGATGAGCAATTTTGAAAAATGTTCTACAATTCATCGTTTATTTGGGCCTAATCGACTTCAAATCGCTTGAAAACCCAAAATATCCATTTTTTAATCCCACCAATCACTATACGCGACTATTTTTTTCCGCTCTATCGAATGGAAAAGGTTTTATGGCCGTAGAGCCAATAGGAAAATAATAATTTTCAAAAATTTTGAGATATTGCAAAAATCATAGCGCCAATCGAAAGAGCAGCGCAAAATACCCCTATATATGAATTTTGGCTCAATTTGGAGAAAAAAATTTTTCTTCGTTTATTGGGATATAATGCGTTGAAAATCGCTCAAAAATACCAAATTTCAATTTTCTCAGCCTAATAGTCACAATACCCGACTATATCATCCTGCTCTAGTGGAAGGAGTATCCTTTGGGGTCGAAGGACCTAGCGGAGATGAGCAATTTTGAAAAATGTTCTACATTTCATGGTTTATTTGGGCCAAATCGACTTCAAATCGCTTGAAACCCCAAAATATCCATTTTTAAATCCCGCCAATCACTATACGCGACTATTTTTTCCGCTCTATCGAATGGAAAAGGTTTTAGGACCGTAGAGCGAATAGGAAAATAATAATTTTCAAAAATTTTCAGATATTGCAAAAATCATAGCGCCAATCGAAAGAGCAGCGCAAAATACTATATGTTTAAGAACTTTTTCAATCATATAATTGCCTAATTTTGAACGCCTATCTCCCCCTTATACGCGTGGACCTCGCTTCCCACGGATAGTTAGGTTTCAAAATTATTTGAAGAATGATCTTGCATAATTTTTCATATCTACGTATCTCCCTTATACGTGTGGACCTCCCTCCCACCGGCAACCGGAGTTTTCTAATATTGAAATAATAATCATGCCTAATTTGCACGTCTACGTAACTCCCTTATACGCATGGACGTTACCTTCCCTAGCTACTTGTGTATTTGAATTATTTAAATAATGATTTTGCCTAATTTTGCACGTCTCTGTTACTACCTGAAACACGTGTACTTCGTTTCCCCCGGCAACTTATGATTAAAAATTATCTAAATAATAATCTTGGTTTATTTTGAACGTCTACGTAACTTCCTTATTCGGACTGTCTTTACACCCCCGGTTATTTCATTTTTAGAATAATTTAAATAATGATATTGCCCAATTGTCCATGCCTACGTACTCCCTTATACGCAAGTGCCTCGCTACCCGTGGCAACTTGGGTTTAAGAATTATTTAATTAATGACATTGCTTATTTTTTGCACGCCTACGTAACTCCCTTATTAGATTAGATTAGATTGTAAACTCGCGGGGACCATAACGGTGTAGCGCTCTTAGCTTGCTTGCCATTGTACGCTATTCCCCACCTACCTCGGGTCCCACCTTAGGGGAGGCCAACTGCAGAGCAGTAGTCAAGGACCCCCCTAATTCTGTGCTCCCTGATCTCTTCTGGTATTGACACCGCCCTGCCAAACCACTTCCTTCTGGATTCCGCCAGTGCAGGGCACTCACAGATCACGTGGATTGGCGTTTCCTCACAGTCTTCCCCGCACCTGGGTGTTGGAAACCCCGCAGGTCGCAGTGCTCTGTTATCAGTTTTACTGCCCTTCTGAGTTGCCACCTGCCGAGGGAGAGAAGTTCTCGGCCCCATTGGTCACCCGTTACTCCCCACATGGCCTTGGATTTGCTGCAACGCTCAGTCGCGAGCCACTTCATTTCGCATAGGCTCATGATGTGAGCAGCTATTCTGCTCCGGCCTTCTTGCGCCGACATGCCAGCTTGCTGTCTAATGGGGCCGTGAGTGCGACCCCTTGTTTAGCAAGAGTATCCGCCCTTTCATTACCTTTCCACCCGGAGTGACCCGGAATCCAGGTTAAGTTGAGAAGGTTAACCATACCTAGTGCATCCAACGAGGTCTTTGTTTCCATTACTAACTTAGAGCAAGTAACGGTCTTCTCGATGGCTCTTAATGCCGTCTGGCTGTCCAAGCAGATCCAAATAATCTAGCCCGACTTGCCAGCCCTTGTTAGTCCCTCCGCGTATGACTTGATCGCGAGTACCTCGGCCTGGAAAACCGTGTTGTAGCTTTCCATTTTAAAGCAGAAGCTGTCCTGCTGCCTAGGTCCACAGAAGCCAGCTCCCACCCCTTCCTTTGCCCTAGACCCGTCCGTGAACCAAATTTCGCCGTGTTTGGGTCTACATTCCTCCCACCTCACCCTCTCCGGAATGTGGATTTTGCATCTCCCCTTCCTTACCGGTTGAGGTGGTATTATATCCTGCGGTTCTTTCCAGAGCTCCCTCAGTGAATCCCCGAACAGCCGTTTATGCCTCTTGCTGTCCGTTTTCCACAGACCGACGCAACCTAACCGGTATGCCGTATTCATTGCCTCAGACTTGATGTGCAGTGCCAGAGACGGTAGGTTCAGCATGGTCCTCATAGCGGCACAGGGCGTACTCCTCCTAGTGACAGTTATGCTCCTTAAGAAAAGCGCCTGTACCCGATTCAGCTTCACGCAATCCGTGCTCCGCAGTGTTCTGCTCCACCAGACTACTGAGGCAAACGTTAACCTCGGCACGATAATGGCAGAGTAGATCCAGTGCATTTGCCGCGGATCCACTCCCCACCTTGAACCCAATGCTCCTCTGTATTGCCAGAAAGTGGAGATTGTTTTTCTACATTTCTCCTCGAGGTACCTGCGCCAGAGTAACTTTCTATCGAGGATAACTCCCAGATATTTGGTTTCCTCTGCGAAAGGAATCTCTAAGTTCCCCGCCTTCATCTTCCTCAGCTTTCTAATTTTATAGCGCTTTGTGAAGATAAGCGCTACCGATTTATCCCCATGAATTCGCTATGCTTTGCTACTGCACCACTCCTTCGTTGCCTTGAGGGCTCCTTGAACCAAGTCCCTAAGAACTTCTTCATAAGCTTCACTCGCTAGGATAGCTATATCGTCCACATATCCTACCGCCTTGACTCCCACCCCGTTTAGTACTCGTAGTAGGCTGTCTACCACCAGGCTCCACAGTAGGGGGGACAAAACCTGGGGACAGCCTTCGGATACTCGCCCACCGATCGAGTGTCCCATCCAGGATGCCCTACTCACCATTCCCTACTCACCATGAAGGAGCTCATGATCCAGTCAATGATGCTCTTAGGGATACCATGTTCTACCGCATCCTTCCGGATCGCCTCTCTAGAGGTCCGATTGAACGCTCCTTCAACGTTCAGAAAGGCTCCTATGCATACTCCTTTCAGCTCAAGCTGTTCTTCAACGTAGTTGACCACCGAAAGGAGCGCTGTTTCCACTGACCTGCCCGTGCGATACGCGTGTTGTTCCTCGTGAAGCGGACAGATCTTCAGAGGACCTTCTTTAAGATAGCCATCCACAAGCTTTTCAATCGCGTCTTCAGAAGAAATGACGTGGGCTAATGGGCCTGTAATCTTTCACATCCGTGTAACTCTTCTTCCCTGGCTTGGGGATGACATTCACCTTTGTTTTAAGCCACTGCCTGGATGTGTACCCAAGGGCTATGCAGCCCCTCAGTACCCCTGTCGGCAGTCCCGTAATCTCCTCCAGGTCCTGTTGCAGCAGCACTGGGGTGATGTTATCCATGCCTGCAGGCATGGTGCTTTGTATGGCTGAAAGGACATGATAGCCTCTTTGACCCTTTGCGCTGTGACTACCTGCTCTGCTATGCTCCAATCCGCCTTTCTACCAGCTCTCCGGGAGGGAGGGGGGCTCGTTCGCCCCGCCCGTCCGCCTGAAGTCAGGGATATTGGTCTCCAGCAGCACTGCCGGTTCTCTTCCGGTGTCCTAGTAAAACTCCCATCAGCCTTCCTTATTAGCCTTAGTTTCCCATTTGGAGCCCCCGCTAGGGCATTGAAAAGTCTAGCCGTGTCGCTTATTGTGCTACACTCTGAGCACCATTTCCTCCAAGAGTCACGGTTTTCCTATCTAATGAGTTTCTTATAGTCTTTGACTAAGCTTGTAGGCTTCTCAAATCTCTATCGTGTTCTTTTTCCTCGCTCTATTAAAGAGCCTACCTGCTTCCTTCCGCCTTGCCTCCGACTCTTTACTCCACTCCGCCTGCTGCGTCCAGTGGTTTTTTGAGTGATGGGACAATTTTCCTCGAACACGATTGTGATCACCGTCCTGATAAAGGCTTCGGTGCGTTCCAGCTCGTTCGGTGTACCATATCTCGCCCCCTGAATCCGACTGTGCATCGCCGTATTGAGGCTCTAAAGCCATCCCAGTCTGTTTGTTTGGGATCCCTATACCAGATCACGTTGGGGACAATGCCCCTTAAGGTGGCGCTCTGATAATCCTATGGTCCGACATGGATGGCTCCTCAGAGACTCTCCAGTCGTGAACCCATCCCTTCAGCAGTCCGAAACAGAAGGTGGTATCGAGTACCTCGCTTCTGTTAGACGTGACAAAGGTCGGTTTCGCACCTGTGTTTAAAACCATGAGGTTTTTCTCAATCGGGTACTCCAGGAGTTCCTCTCCCCGCTCATTTGTGTCCGTGCTACCCCACGCCTCATTGTGGGCGTTGGCATCACATTCAACAATGAGCCCGAGTCCTTCCTTCCTACAGTACCTGGTTAACCTTTTAACCTCCTCTGGGGGAGATTTTCTCTCATGCGCACAGTAAGCAGATGCTACGATGAACTCTTTGCCCCTGTTGACGCCGTACTTCCCACGAATTCTTACCACCGCTAGGTCTCTCGTTGAGAATTCCTGCATGAGCGTCGCCTCCAGCCCTTTCACGACCACGCACGCTCTTTGCCCGACATGCTCCCCACTCGCGTAGACACGCCCCGTGACCGATAGTCCCTTTATCTCGTTCCTGACCAGCCAGGGTTCTTGCACCAGCGCAATAGCTGGGCATGTGTGTCTGACAGTCATGCACCTGGTTAATACCACTGAGGCGCTTTTACTGCGATGCAAGTTAATTTGCAGGATGTCCACTTGCGTATCAACCATTTCAATGCTGATCCACCCCTACATCATCCTGCTTCCCTTTTGCGTCCTCGCCAACCGGATTCTTCGAAGACCAGCTAAAGGTGATCTCGCTTGTCCCCAGGAAGGCCTTGCCAACCCTGGCCTGTAGAACACCCAGAGGGGCCTCGTCAACCCCCAGGCGAAGGAGGCAAGCCGGGCCCCCCTCCAAGCACTGGAGAATCCTCCACTTTGACGTATCCAACACCGGGTTCTGGCGCCCCAGGAGCTTGACCAACTGGGAGGCTTCTCTTCTTGGCGGCGGTACCAGTGCCGTCACATTGACTCTCTTGATGAGTTCCTCCGGGACGACAATCCTCGCCAGAGTCACGACACCGAGATTGACGGACGGCACTGCCTCTCGCAGCCACCTCTCCGACTCCCCATCATTACAAATGAAGGTCGCTTCACTTTATTTAAAGTTAGAATTATTTAAATAATGATCTTGCTTAATTTTCTACGTCTAACAAACTAAACTAACTGAGGTGAGCAAGGTCCACGCGTATAAGGGATTTATAGTCGTGCAAAATTAGGCAAAATCATTATTTAAATAATTCTACAACCTAAATATTCGGGGATACAAGATCCACGCACAAAATCCCCTTATGTTGACATGCAAAATCAGGCAAAATAATTACTTAGATAATTTTAAAAACCAAGTAGCCGAAGGACGGCGGGTCCACGTAAAGGAGGGCATTAGAATGTTTTTAGTATTATTTACATAATTTTGTTACTTAATTCAGCACGTCAAGGTAACTTCTTTATACGCAAGTATCTCGCTTCCACTGGCTACTTGGGTTTTAGAATTATTTAAATAACGGTATTGCCTAATTATGCACATCCACGTAACTCCTTTATATGCGTGGGCCTTGCTTTCCCGGCAACTTGGGTGTTGGAACTATTTAAATAATTGTCTTCCCTAGTTTTGAACGTCTAAGTAACTCCCTTATGCGCGTGGACCTTGCTTCCCCCGGCTGCTTAAGATTAAGCATTATTTAAATAATAATCTTGCGACAATTTTGCACGTCTAAGTAACTTTCTTATACACGAGGATCTCGCTTCTCCCGGTTACTTGAGCTTTAGAAATATTTAAGTAATGACCTTGCCTAGTTTAGCACGTTTGGGTAATATCCTTATACGCGTGGACCTTTTTTTCTGGCTACTTGGATTTTAGAATTATTTAAAAAATGACCTCATCTAATTTAGTACGCCTACGAAAATACGCCGTACGCGTTGCCCTATTGCTACCCCGGAAACTTGGATTTTGGAGCTATTTAAATAATGATCTAGCCTAATTTTACACACATACGTACTCTCTTATACGCAAGTATACCTCACTTCAACTGGCTATTTGGGTTTTATAGAGCTATTTAAATAATTGTTTTGCCACATTATTCACGTCTACGTAACTTCCTTATACGCGTGGACCTTGCTTTCCACTGCTACTTGCGACTAAGAATTATTTAAATAATAATCATGCCTAATTGAATATGTCCACCTAACTTCTTTATACGCAAGTACCTACCTGGCTTCCCTTGGCTACTTGGGCTTTAGAATTATTTAAATAATGGTCTTGCCTAATTATACACGTCCACGTAACTCCCTTATATGCGTGGACCTTGTTTTCCCCGCCAACTTGGGTTTTGGAACTATTTAAATAATTGTATTCCCTAATTTAGCGTGTCTTGGTAACTACCTTATATGCGTGGGCCTTGCTTTCCCGGCTACATGGGTTTTAGAATTATTTAAATTATGACCTTGCCTAATTTAGTACGTCTACGTAACTCCGCTGTGCGCGTTGCCTTTGCCTCCCCGGTTACTTGTGTTTTAGAATAATTTCAATAATGATGTTGCCTAGTTTTACACGTCTACGTAACACCCTTATACGTGAGGACCTTGTTTCACCAGGCTACTTGCGAGTAATAATTATTTAAATAATAATCTTGCCTAATTATGCACATCTACGTAACTCCCTTATACGCGTGGAACTTGTTTTCCCCGAAACTTGGCTTTGGAACTATTTAAATAATTGTCTTCGCTAATTTAGCACGTCTAGGAAACTTCCTTATACGGGACGACCTCGCTTCCCTCGGTTTCTTGAGTTTTAGTATTATTTAAGTAATGATATTGCCTAATTTTACAAGTCTAGGTAACTTCCTTATACGCTTGGACCTTGCTCTCCCGGCAACTTGGATTTTAGAATAATTTAAATAATTATTTTGCCTATAATTATGCACGTCTGCGTAACTCCCTTATATGCGCGGACCTTGCTTTCCCCGCCAACTTGGGTTCTGGAACTGTTTAAATAATTGTCTTCCCTAATTTAGCTCGTCTAGGTAACTTCCTTATACGCTTGGGTCTTGCTTTCCCGGCTACTTGGGTTTTAGAATTATTTAAATTATGACCTTGCCTAATTTAGTACGTCTATGTAACTCCGCTGTGCGCGTTGCCTTTGCATCCCCGGTTACTTGTGTTTTAGAATAATTTCAATAATGATGTTGCTTAGTTTTGCACGTCTACGTAACACCCTTATACGTGAGGACCTTGTTTCACCAGGCTACTTGCGATTAATAATTATTTAAATAATAATCTTGCCTAATTATGCACATCTACGTAACTCCCTTATACGCGTGGAACTTGTTTTCCCCGAAACTTGGCTTTGGAACTATTTAAATAATTGTCTTCGCTAATTTAGCACGTCTAGGTAACTTCCTTATACGGGACGACCTCGCTTCCCCCGGTTTCTTGAGTTTTAGAATTATTTAAGTAATGATATTGCCTAATTTTACAAGTCTAGGTAACTTCCTTATACGCTTGGACCTTGCTCTCCCGGCAACTTGGATTTTAGAATAATTTAAATAATTATTTTGCCTATAATTATGCACGTCTGCGTAACTCCCTTATATGCGCGGACCTTGCTTTCCCCGCCAACTTGGGTTCTGGAACTGTTTAAATAATTGTCTTCCCTAATTTAGCTCGTCTAGGTAACTTCCTTATACGCTTGGGTCTTGCTTTCCCGGCTACTTGGGTTTTAGAATTATTTAAATTATGACCTTGCCTAATTTAGTACGTCCACGTAACTCCGCTGTGCGCGTTGCCTTTGCTACCCCGGTTACTTGTGCATTAGCATAATTTCATTAATGATGTTGCCTATGTTTGCACGTCTACGTAACACCCTTGTACGTGAGGACCTTGTTTCACCAGGCTACTTGCGATTAAGAATTATTTAAATAATAATCTTTCCTAATTATGCACATCTACGTAACTCCCTTAAACGCGTGGACCTTGTTTTCCCCGAAACTTGGCTTTGGAACTATTTAAATAATTGTCTTCGCTAATTTAGTACGTCTAGGTAACTTCCTTATACGGGACGACCTCGCTTCCCCCGGTTTCTTGAGTTTTAGAATTATTTAAGTAATGATCTTGCCTAATTTTACAAGTCTAGGTAACTTCCTTATACGCGTGGACCTTGCTCTCCCCGCAACTCGGGTTTTGGAACTGTTTAAATAATTGTCTTCCCTAATTTAGCTCGTCTAGGTAACTTCCTTATACGCGTGGACCTAGCTTTCCCAGCTACTTGGGTTTTAGAATTATTTAAATTATGACCTTGCCTAATTTGGTCCATCTACGTAACTTTGCTCTGCGCGGTGCCTTTGCTTCCCCGGTTACTTGTGTATTAGAATAATTTCAATAATGATGTTGCTTAGTTTTGCACATCTACGTAACTTCCTTATACGCGCGGACCTTGCTTTCCCCTCTACTTGGATTTTGGAATTATTTAAATAATTGTCTTGTCAAATATGGCACATCTACGTAACTGATCCCTTGTACGTGTGGACTTCGCCTCCCCCGACTACTAGGTCTTAGAGCTATTTAAATAATTTAAATAGTTGAGGACGATCTTTGGAGGCAAAATGAAATGATCTTATTTCTTTATGGCAACGTTCCGTTGGCTTAGTACGCCAACCTCATCAGGTCGAAATTATAAACGTATATATCATACGTCTATCAGATGTTATTCTCGACTCAATGAGGTTGGCGTACTATAAGCCAACGAAACGTTGCCATAAAGAAATAAGATCATTTCATTTTGCCTCCAAAGATCGTCCTCAACTATTTAATATAAAAATGGATGGCGTTATACATTCAACATATTTAAATAATTGTCTTTCCTAATTATGCATGTCTACGTAACTTTCTTATAAGCGTGGACCTTGCTTTCCCCATCAACTTGGGTTTCAAAACTATTTAAATAATTGTCTTCTCTAATTTAGCACGTCTAGGTAACTTCCTTATATGCGTAAACCTTGCTTCCCCGGTTAATTGGGTTTGAGAATTTTTTAATAATGATTGTGCCTAGTTTTGCACGAGTACGTAACTCCCTTGTACCCGAGGACCTTGTTCCCCCAGGCTACTTGCGATTAAGAATTATTTAAATAATAATCTTGCCTAATTTTGCACGTCTACCTAACTTCATTATACGCGTGGACATCGCTTCCCCCGGCTATTTGGATTTTAGGATCATTTAAATAATTTTCTTGACTAATTGGGCACACGTACGCCCCCCCCCCGCTACTTAGAATTAATAATTATTTTAATAATTTTGTAGCCTAATTTGACTCATCTACGTAACTCCCTTATACGCGGGGACCTTGCTTTTCCCTGCTACTTGCGATTAAGAATTATTTTAATAATTATCTTTCCTAATTATTCGACGTCTACGTAACTCCCTTATATGTCTCGTACTGGGACTCCCAAATGATTTTGTGATTTTTAGCTTCGGCTATCTGACAGCAGAAAATAAGCACAAAAATATGTCCTTTTTCCATAATCGTCAAATCGAATACTCGCAAAGTTACCCGAAAGCGGTCTGCTAGCTTAATTTTATAAGCTAGCAGATAGCACGTTTCTCGGAAACGGCTATAGCAGAAAAATCGATTTAGGCGTAGGATAATATACTATAATTGCCTCATTTTATACTTTCATAGAAAGTTTTATATTAACAATATTATTATTTGAAGAGTTATGAAAAAATTATCACCATTTGCAAAGTGTGCTTATTGACTTGATAAGATTCGAAGAAATAAAAGGACTGCTTAAAAATTGTGTTGTTAAAACTTACTTAAAAAATTTCTTCTTCTTAAAAAAGTGTTGATTGTTTAAAAAAAAATATTTAAGCTCTTATTAAAGTTTTTGGTATTCAGTTTGACGAATGTTGGTTGAGAGAGGGGAGAGAGAGAGAAAGACAGAGAGAGAGAGAGAGAGAGAGAGAGAGAGAGAGAGAGAGAGAGAGAGAGAGAGAGAGAGAGAGAGAGCCTAATACTTGCGTTAGTTTAAACATTTGTATAATGTTATGAGAGTTTATTATATAGTACATTTTTAATATTATTATTAAATAGAAGTATTGTTAGTCACAATAAAAGTTTTAAATTTGAATGTTTCTATAAGGAGCTCGATACAATGATTACATTAGTAACGTTTCTTGAAATAATATAATCAAACCTGTATTTTATGTACGATAATAAATTTTCAATACTATTAATTTGTAAAGTCATATGAAAATATATTTCTTTTTATTTTTATAGATTCCAGGAAAACCTTATACGTGCCTTATTTTATACTTTCGCAGAAAGTTTTATTATTTCTACTTTAATTTAGATAAATGAATATATCAAAAATTATTTTCGAGAAAAAAATGTTAATGCTTTCTTTTTAGAAAAACATTTTTCAAACATTCTGTAGTTCTAATTTCCAAATAAAGTTTGTTAGTATATTATTCTTGTACAGAATGTCTTGTTGGCTGTTTCAAAAAAATATTTAGGCTCTTCTGAAAGTTTTTCGTGGTGTCGTTATACAGTTGTTAAGTAAGAAAAGATGAGAGAAAAGGAGGGGACGGGGGTGCTGAATTTTTTTTTACAAAGCGACTTAACGGTGGTTTAGAGAGATAATAAAAATAATTTATTTTGGGTAGCATATAAGTTTTCCATAAACTTTTCATTTTTCTTATTTAAATATGTTTTATGTAATTATTGTTTTTCGAAAAGAAACTTTGCAGTTGTTAAGAGAGATAATAACAATAATTTATTTTCCAAACACGTAGGTTTTGCGTGAACTTTTAATTCTTATTAATAAATTAAAGAATTGGCAAGGAATGATAATATACACTTGTCTATAAGTTATGACTTTCGTAGAATACTTGTGGATTCCACAACTTTTTAAGAGACTATGTAAGAATAGAAAAATTAAAATTAGAAAAAGGAAAAAATTTATGCAACTTTTTGTAGAAATTTATTTATACTTAAAATTATTAATATTTAATTTACAAGTGCCATGATCAAAATAGTAAATGAAATTTTAATGTTCCTTATTTTGTATTATATTAAGGAGCTTCATTCACGTCAACCATTTATTCAGAATTCTTACCATTCTCGTTAGTTAACTTTCTTGCTTTTCTTTACTAACTTGCTTTCGTTCTTAACTATTATTTTGGTATCCAGATATTTCTATTTCATATGTATCTAGTTGTTGCCTGTACATGTTGCTTTCTCTTGTCACAAGTTGCATCTTTTACTGTAGCCTATTTATAAATCTAGATATTCTGTCATGCGAGTTATTTGTATCTGCAAGTGTCTTTTTTCGTTCTTCATGACGTTGTTTCATACCTTCCAATTTTATTTAAACATTTAAACTGATTCTACTTGAGACCTTAAGTGACCTTCTTTAGATGCTAACAGAGCTTTTGAGTGTTGTAATCGATTTATTTCTCGTTTAAGCCCAAGCCACCAATTCCAATTGCCTCATATTTAGCTATTTTTGACAAAAAGCTCAGCTTTGGTCATTTTCAATTGAGAAATCCCTTGCTCCAAATTTCTAATATTTCTCCAATCTAGGAACCAATTTAAATCGAAAATATTTAATAATAACTTTTATCTTAATCAAAGTTATTCGCACCAGTCCAGATATGATTATCATTTGTATTAAAGCTTTCTTGACATTCTTGAATTGATATCACTTTTTGAAATTATTATCTGAATCTTGTGTAGAAAAATATTTACTAAGAACTCCTCTGAAACATTTTGACGTCTCCCACTGTGATAAAATTATAAATTAGATTAACTGAGCACTTTTATTCACTAAAATTTTCACAATAACACATCATTTTCGCTTTTTAAAATATTTCAATATTCATTTAACATATTCTTTTAACTGGTGCTTGAGTAAATATGTACAATGGCACAGCGCACTGATATCAACTAATTTTGTTGAAGATGACAAATTCTTTTTAAACCAATTTAAGTCTCAGACCAATATTTCAAATCAGCGTGATAAATTATATTGTATATTTATGCTCACGTGTCACTCACCAATATTTTCTTCTATGCAAAAGCTTATTATAAAGTTTATGTACCTCATAATATTTATGCTTGCGTGTCACTATACTCACTAATATTTTCTTGTGTGCAAAAGGTTATTATAAAGTATATGAACCTCATAACACATAATTATTCACTTCCGTTAAACATGATAACTTTTATCTTGGTCAAAGTTATTCCCAAGAGTCCAGATATGATTGCCATTTATGTACATAAAACATCACTTTAAATCCTCAATTCTTGAGAAAATCATTCAGTTGTGAACACTATAGCGAACTTTTGAAATTATTATGGATTGAAACAACTTAAATTAATAACCCATAATTGTCACAAATAATCTAGTAAAATTAAGAAACACAATCAGTTTATGAACTAAGAATCACTGAGAATTATTAAAGCTTTCTTGACATTCTTGAATGGATATAACTTTTTCAAATTATTATCTAAATCTTATGTAGAAAAATATTTACTAAGAACTCATCTGAAACATTTTGACGTCTCCCACTGTGATAAAATTATAAATTAGATTAACTGAGCACTTTTATTCACTAAAATTTTCACAATAACACATCATTTTCGCTTTTTAAAATATTTCAATATTCATTTAACATATTCTTTTAACTGGTGCTTGAGTAAATATGTCCAATAGCACAGCGCACTGATATCAACTAATTTTGTTGAAGATGACAAATTCTTTTTAAACCAAGTCTCAGACCAATATTTCAAATGAGCGTCATAAATTATATTGTATATTTATGCTCACGTGTCACCAATATTTTCTGTTATGCAAAAGCTTATTATAAAGTATATGAACCTTATAACACATAATTATTCACCTCCTTTAAACATAATAACTTTTATCTTGATCAAAGTTATTCGCAACAGCCCAGATATTATAGCCATTTGTAAAACATCATTCTAAATCCACAATTCGTGAAAAAATTATTCAGTTGCAAACACTATAGAGTACATATGAAATTATTATTGATTGAATCAACTTAAATTAATAACCCATAATTGTCACACATAATCTAGTAAAATTAAGAATCACAACCAGTTTAGGAACTAAGAATCACTGAGAATTTTTAAAGTTTGTGTAGAAAAATATTTACAAAGATCTCCTCTGAAACATTTTGACGTCTCCCACCTTGACAAAATCATAAATTAGATTAACTGAACACTTTTATTCACTACATTTTTCACAATAACACAGCATTTTCTCTTTTTTCAGTATATCAATATTCATTTAACACAATCTTTTAACGGGTGCTTCAGTAAATGTGGACAATAGCCCAGCACTGATATCAACTAATGTCGTTGAAGATGTCAAACCAAAGCTCAGACCAATATGTCAAATCAGCATCATAAATTATATTGTTTATTTATGCTCACCGGTCACTCATCAATATTTTCTTCTATCCAAAAGCTTTTACACAAAATTCCATAAAGTTTATGAACCCGATAACACATAATTATTCACCTCCCTTAAACATAATAACTTTTATCTTGATCAAAGTTATTCGCACCAGTCCAGATATGATTGCCATTAATCATTTTCAATCAGTTCTCAGCTCCAAAATTTAGTCCTATGGCTGGCATTGCAATGTACACGTTTTTCTGAAATGAAAAATAAAACTCACAAAGTATCTATTCGAATAATTTTTATTCACCTTGTACTAAATTATTAATGTCAATAACAGTTAATAATTGTCAACAATTACTTAAAACTATTAACTTGTAACTGTTTATAAATGTTACGAAATATAGGATTTTGAACGCAGTTTCAAATAGTTTATACGAGTTTGAAACACTTTCAAATAATTTTTAATGACATTTAAAATGAATTAATAATTGGTAATTAACAGTTTATAGTAAACTCTTACCAACAGTTTTTAAAACTTTATAGAACAAAAATATTTCCGCTAAGGCAAAAACTAAAAAATTATTAGAATATAATAAGTATATAATACACATCTGAATTCTCTTCATCGCTGCTAAAATATGTTCTTGTATGTTAACATCATAATTTCCACAAATTTACTCTTGTAAAAAGGAAAACTCAACAGAACACTTGATTCTTTGCTATAGTATCTGTTCTCTTCGCCGCGGTCTGCCGGAGCAGCGCTCTGAACTTAGTCAAATGATTCCGTTCTGGTTCGCTCTGAAGTTAATCAAATGATTCCGTTTCACCGGGAGAATCCTCGCGGGGCCAACGCTGGGCCCTTTCTACATATGTGGGTTCTGTCTGTTCTAGACAACTTCTCTCTATGTCTGTCTCTGTCTTACATAAACGGAACAGATCTATCTGTCTTTGTCGGGAACTCACAGAACACACAGAACACACATATGTAGAAAGGCCCCTGTTGGGGTTTAGGTAGAGAGCACTCTTAATAGAATCAACCAATCAGCTGAATGATGATTGTATTTTCTCCCTGATGGACATTGATTCGCGTGGAACGTGCCCCCTCAGTTTCAAAATCCTACAATCCCATTAGCCAATTCGGGTGTAACCATTAACCTTACATTGGAATTGTCCAATGGAATTCTAGCATTTTAAAACTGAGGGGGCACGTTCCACGCGAATCACTGTCCACTGGGTGTACTATCTCCCTTATGCCTCTACCACATAAGCGCGTACAACCGCGTTCGACCGCGTAAGAGCCCACGCGCTCGCTTCTCTCATTGGTCGTCGAAGGGCTGAGCTCGCTCCCAACCAATGAGAGAAGCGAGCGCGTGCGCTCTTACGCGATCGAACGCGGTTGTACGCGCTTATGTGGTAGAGGCATTACACAACACTGGTCTGACTGCCGACTGGTCGCAATTCGCGCGAGAAGAAGATAGACGCGCACGCAAGGCCCGGAGCGAGCGCAGAAATCGCGCATACACCTATATATACATGTATATATATATCTATATATCTTGTACGCGGTGGGTCAGAGCAAGAGCGCAAATGTGATTAATAGTTGTGTGGCTCTTTCGTGCAGACAGCGAACGGCTACTTATATATATGTTATACTTTCTTGTGCGCACAAAGTGCACGACGACTATCTGTCCATCTCTCTCTTTCTGCGTGTGCGCGCACGCTCGCTGTGGTGTGTATATGTGTACCGTGCAAATTGCGCCACGCGATTTTCTTGCCTTTTTCGCCCCGACGTCGTCGTCGTCGTCGTTTCTGGCGACAAAACAGACGCTGAGGACGAAGGGGAGAGACAGAGAGCGCGAGCGAGCGAGCTGCTCGTCTGCGTGCTGTGTGTAGATGCTCTATTGCTCTCGCGCGTATATCGCGGGATAGAGAGAGAAGAACGTCGATGTGCCCGTGCGGGAGCTACTTCGGCACGAGTAGCGTGCAGGAGGCGAAGGAGCATCGGTGAGGAGTACTCGACTGCATGAAGTCCAGTGGATGCTGGCGATAGAGGGCAACAAGAGAAGATGAAAAGCCCGAGCTCCAGGAAAGCGAGAGGTTAGTTTTGTTGTCGTCGTCGTTTCTCTTTTCCTATCTCTTTCTCGTTCGCGCTCACACTCTTTTTGCTCCTTCACTCCTTGTCCCCGTAACCTTCTCTCCCACTGCACGCAGCAATCTTTCCTTCTCCCTCTCGCAGACACGCACCGGGCGTGTAGTGTACATCTGTTTGCCTGTCTATCTCTTCTCTTCCTCTGCCTTTTCTCTCATGCTTCTCGCTCTATTTTTGCATCGCATAACCTGTACGACGTTATGCGCAGGCCTCTCCCGGGATGGAATTCCCAGTGACATGGGAATGCCATAGTTCCTTCTGTTTGGTTGTCTTTGTTTTCTTTTCTGTGGCTTTGTTTTTGGCAGAGGTTATGCGTGTATGTGTATATACAAGCAATACCTGGGCTGCGAATGAGCCACTTAGAGCGTATGGAATGAAGCAGAAGATTGGTTTTGGTTTCAGAGAGTGTTGTCAAAATTGTTAGATGTTGTAAGGTCCACGCATGAATTAAGAAACCAGCGGATGAGATGATCAGCAAGGAAGTCCTAGTAATGATGAGGAGATGGTGATGAAAAGCACAAGGTGGATTTAGAGATATTATGTTAGAAGAAGGTGTATATATAGTGGGAGTGGAAGTTACTTTTTTAGAGAATAATTCGTCGTTAAGTTTTTGAAGCCTGAACACCTTGTAACTTTTGAGCCGATTTTTATAAAAGAGCTTTTGATAGATCACACTACATATACATATTCACTGGTCAAAGCATATTTTACAAGTTTGCCGAAGGTACATTGCTTAACGGTTTCCTATAAATATAAGACATTTAATAATTTTAGATTTATACTAATGAAATACTTTCCCCTTACAGTTTTGTCAATATTTTGTATAAATACAAACATATTAAGAGAATATAAATAGAAACTCACTGAATTATGAAGACATATTCAATAGAACTAATATAATAAGTATCCAATGAAACTCAAAGCTGCCAATGTGATCCTCACAGGAGCCACTTGCCAAAGGACTGAGACTACAATTGCAGAAATGAAAGTTCTCATACCTGTAACAATGTCTAGATAAAGAGAGGCCTATGACCTTTTTATACAGAACAAATATCACAAATAATTTTGTAAGGACCCACTTGTACATATAAGTACGCAAAACTGTTGCCATTTTTTTGTATGGAAAGAAAGGGGAAATAATTAAAAAAAACACCTTTTGTACCTGGTAAGTTTTACTTTTATATTTTCTCATTAAAGGTACTTGAAATTTCGAACGTTCACAGTGAACGAAAGATTTTTGCCATTTTCAGATTTAGCCAAATTTGGCAACTTAATACATTTAAAAAATGATAATAACTGTATATCTCTTCACTTCTCACTCTTGCAGTTACCACTAAAATCACTCCGATGAATTCTAACCAAAGTTAAAAACTTTAAGTTAATATTCCGTTCATTATGAACGTTCGGAATTTCAAATACGTCTCTTTAAAGAATGTTCTTTATGAATAATTATATCATAATTTTTTAGAGGTACATTAGAGGGAGTCCTAATGCTGAAAGGAAATTCATTATCGTATCGTGACACTATTAAAGAAGAAGAATCATCCTATGTAACACTGGACAATGAATCGTTTGGTATGTAATAATGAAATAAACATTGTAAAATTCATTTTATTTTGAAGCACAGTTAAACTATCATAAAAGAAATTTTAGAACCGAATTTTTTATATTACTGAATGAAAAGCTGTTTGAAATTTATTATTATAATTATTATTATTATTATTATTATTATTATTATTATTATTATTATTATTATTATTTATTCTGTGTTCAATTTTTTCTTCTGATAATCTTTTGAATTTCACTTTCTAGCCCAGTCAACAAATTCTGAACAGTCTACCTCCAAAAGTCACGTGCTTGAAACAGTATATTTTGTTACTCCTATACTGTGCATCTATTGTAAGTAAATCTTTACTACATAATCAAAATATATTAAACATATAATAATAAAAATTTAATTTTTGTTTTCTAGGCAAAGATTACATTTGGGGAACAGGGAAAGTTGGTGTAAAGTGCAAAGGTAAGAAATATTTTTATTTTAAAAACTTTGAAAAGAGAAAAGATAAATATGCGGTTTGTTTTACAATTTTTATGAAGCTAATATCAAGTGCATTATTGAAACGTAAAGTTTATGATAATATTCGTTAAAAAATAATAAATGAGTGTGATATTATTATTATCGGAGAAAAATTTATCAAAAGTTAATTAAACAGTACATTTATCACTTCTCTTTTTCTTCTTAGAAATTTCAGTTTATTGGCAATTAGTATTCATGATATAAATGTAAAAAGTCTCGACGGAGAATATCGAGAAAAGATCGTAAAATCTTTTTAGTACATATGCACGTATGCTTTTTAAAAACGATATAATTTACGTTTGGCGTTAGCGACATCATCATTCGGAAATTCACTGCGTAGCACGACATGAATTTCGAAAAAAAAGAAAAAATTTTTTTGATGGACAGAAGGAAAGAATAATATTATGACAGCGTAGATGAAAAGTCAAGGCTAGAATATAATGGCGACTGAGATTTGAAAGTTTTTCGGTGGGAAATTTGAATCTTTTGCATTATCATTTTTATTTCATTCTGAAGCAGGAATGAGAGAATCGTGAATGTAAAATTACATGAAGATGACTACTGCTAATATTAACATTTCCAGCAGTTGAGAAAACAAAGTATTTTCAAATATTCCTTGTGAAAAATTGCGAAAGAATTTCACGAACAAAAAGTCAACTACTGTATGGAAATGCATAAGAAGTGCAACTTACATAATTTTTCGGTATTTTCACTTTTAAAAGTGATAATAAATGTACATTTTTTACGATTTTTAAGGTTCGACAGCATTCTGAAGAATGTTTTTATACGAAACGATAGTAAATAATTATTAAAATTATTTATTTATTTTAAGAAAAACTTTAATCAATTGATAGTTTAGTTTCGAATATATGCGTTTGAGATATTTATTATCTCCTTAAAGCTTTCGAATTTAATAGATAACTGAATATAATAATTTAACTTATTTATTTAATCTTCAAATTTAACTAAACGAAACTATAAATCTATAATTTCTACAAAATATATTTTGATTTTTGACAAAACAGATAAAATCATTAACATTTCCCAAATATTTTTTTACTAAATGATATCAGACTCATTACGTATGAATAGCTGACTTCTTTGTATCGTCTCTGGTAAGCTGGGGTATACTGGTTATTTTTAGTAACGTTATTACAAAAACTTCTGTGATTGAGGGAACGTATTCGCGCCACGTTTGGGAATATATAAACGGAACTTTTTTGCGGTTATAAATGCAGAGTAACTTTTTCAGTTAATCGTAAATTTTAAAACAGCCTAAATTTTAAATAAATGAAATAGTCTTTAAACAAATTTTATATTAAAAACATTGTTAAATTTTAAAAGTTGTTACAACGACTTTCATTTGACCAAGTGATTTCAGAAAACCTTTTTTATCTTCTTTTTCTAAAGTAACTTTGAAAAGCACTATTATAACAGGCTTTTTTAAATAACCGGTTGTCTGCTCAGATTTGGTGCACTCTTTTTGCTTTATTTGTCTCAATTCATTCTTTTTTTACCTTTATAATTCGCAAAGGTATATAAAGACAAAATAAAATGTCTGTACACCGAAAGTTGTTCACAAACATTTTCATTCTCTCATTTGCTTTTTTGTGAATAATACGTGTTTTATTTTTAGCAGTTATTCAAAGTTGAAGTTAAAGTTACGTTTAACTTTATTCACTTATGCCTGCTTTATACTTTACTGACTTAATGATTTCATTTTTTAACATAATCGAACACCTCACGTACCGCAGACGATTTTTCTTTGAATTTTCCAGACATATACCTTCATTTTACTTGGAGAGTGCTAAAGCTACACTTTTGAATTCAGCAATTCAATTTTACGTTCGACTGAAATGCTGTTTTTAATTAAAAAACGTATCTTTCTTTCTTATTAAAAAAAGTGCAACAGTAATGTTAAAACGTAGCGCAAGTTTCGAAATTAAAAGAGATTTTAAGAGTTTCATTGCAATGTATAAGAATGAATTACAAAATCTGAAATTACGTAATAAAGTTTTAGCACGAAAAGTTTTATATTAGTACTTTGCAGTATACGTTAAATTATTTTGACTTTGTCGTTTACACGATAATAACTACTTTTAACAATCGCTGTTGAAAATTTAAAGCGAAAAGGCGGTTGAACTAATTTACTCTGCAAATATCTGTTTTAAGTTCAATAAACCTTCCTTGTAACTATGCTACAGCAGCGCCGGGTTTTCAATTGATTTTTTTCGACTAGTAAGCCGCTACTCGTATCACGCTATATAATTTTATATTACTCCTATTAAAAAATTAACTTACGTCCAAGAATCAAAATTATAATGATGCTATTAATATTTCAGATTAATCGATAAAGGAATGTAAATCGAAGTCTTGTGGTTTTATTTAGAAAAAAGATGAAAATTATTTTCCTCCTCGCTTAATTATTAAACGTAATTTTTTACCAAGATTAAAAAAATATCAATCTGGTATTTCTATATTTTAATTTTTTTTTTATTTATAACTTCAATTTTAATAATCATCGAGTTGAAAAAAAAAAGTTAAAATAATCGATGGATATTAGCAACATTTAAGCAAGCTTATTTCGGATTTATACATCGGTCGACAAAGTGGAGCAAACCCGTCCGAATCCATGAATGAATCAGGAAAAGATAAAAACGGGCAGCGATGCGCATCACTCGGGAACAAAGAACCCCAGCGATCATTCGTTGTGCCAAAAAGGGCTTCGAGAATTAACCTTTTTACATTTATTATATACTATATTATAGTAAGTGTTAAAGAGCACGGAGTATAATTCTCAGCTTTCCTCCCTCACGAAAATTTGAAAGAGGTTTTATTTTTAAATAAATCGATCTTTTACGTGTCACTGCGTACGTACGGGAACACGGTAATATTACAACACATTATCTCGAGTGTAAAAAAGACGCGATAAGTTGAAACATTTGTAACTGTCCGGTATTGAATTACTACGATAAGCAAATTAAAGTTGGAGTATTTCTATTAAATAATCAGTGGGCTTTTTATCGACGAACTTTGATTAAATATATAATCATATTTTATGTACTTTCACATTAGTATATATTTATGTACACCCGAGGGAAGTTAATTCTTTCCGAACGTGCCTAGTCAATTTTTAAATTCTGTAATCCCATTGGACGATTCCAATTTAGGGTTAATGTTTACACTTGAATTGTCCAATGGGATTGCAGGATTTTGAAATTGACTAGGCACGTTCGGAAAGAATCAACTTTCTTCAGGTGTACATTAGCTATGCCTATTTGGCACATCCACTAAAAACTAGCAATCATTGTTAAAATTTATGCGCTTATTTCACTTCGAATCGACATGTGCTAGTCCCCTCTTTGCTAGAAAAAAAGAACCTATTCTTTGGCTAACGTCTAAAAGCATACCATAGGCACCGCTGACGAAGTCTCGCCGGCATAATCGACCTTGCAGATAACGCTGATAAACTCCGAAATTTTTTTTACTGTTGTCTCCACGCGTGTGGCATCTACGATTCCCCCGAAAATTCGCACGCACATACATCTAAAAATCACTAGACTTTTCTCTTGATTGAAACAGAGAGACAAGGCATTACAGTGACAAAGTGCCGGTCGTTCCTCTCTTTCTCTCTCGCTCTCTTTTGTGGGTGTGCAAGAGTATGTGCTGGCGAGGGAGGCACACACACGAGAGAGAGAGAGAGAAGGGCGCGGAAACAGCGGGTTGAGTATGGCAGAAGAGAGAGAGAGACAGAGAGACAGAGAGAGAGAGAGAGAGAGAGAGAGAGAGAGAGAGAGAGAACACACACACACACAGCGACACTATACTTGCCGGCATGATCGAAGCCACTGCTGCTGGGGAGTCAGCTACGCCGGTTCACCGCGCGGCGCCGCCACCGTAGCATAGTAACACGCAAGTGGACGACCGCGAGTGCGAGCGAGCGAGAATCCCCCTTCACCTTGTCTCTCTCTCTCTCTCTCTCTCTCTCTCTCTCTCTCTCTCTCTCTCTCTCTCTCTCTCTCTCTCTCTCTCTCTCCACCGTCGTTCCAGTTGGACCGCTCGTTTCTTTTTCGAAACTCTCTCTCTCTCTCTCTCTCTCTCTCTCTCTCTCTCTCTCTCTCTCTCTCTCTCTCTCTCTCTTTCTCTCTGTCTTGCTCCCTCTCCTATAGCCGCTCATTTCGTCCTTTTTTCTCTCGCGTTCTCGCGAAGGAGTAGGAGTAACGGGGAGGGGGAAAGGGGAGAAACAGGTTCTTTCTTCTGTACGTGTGTGTATATGTACGCGTATGTACATGTATGCATCCGTGCGCTGTGCTCTGTGTGTATCTTTTTTTTTTGCCCAATACAGCCGTGCTTCGCGGATCGTCCGTCTCTGTTGCTCGCTCAGCTGTTTCTCGCCGCTCTCTTCTCCTCTCTCGCCCTCACTCCCCCTCCACTTCCTCCCTTCGCTCAGCGACAGCAGCAGCCATCGTATGATCCAGGGACGGGCGATGAACCCCTGCGCCCTGGCGACTTCAGCCGGCCGGGCCGTCGTCGCCGGCCGGTCGATTTCTGCTCGCTCGCTCGCTCGCCCTTATTACGCTGAAAGAGGCGAAATTTATATATCGAATGCGTGCGTGTCCGTGTCTGTGTGGGATGTACGGCAGTACGGGTGGATATAGGCGGACATGCGTCTGAATAATGCTTATTAGGAGAAAGTAAACCTCTCGCATATATATATATATAGGGAGACGAGAGAGAGAGAGAGAGAGAGAGAGAGAGAGAGAGAGAGAGAGAGAGAGAGAGAGTACGTGGATGATGGTAGTATGGGTATAAAGCGGCGGCAGCCGGGGAAGTTATTTTCGAAAATGTACGACAAAGGCGAAGCTAATTTTTTAACAGATTACCGGCTGATGTATTCGCGGAGTTTATTGGGGGGACGATCTTTTTTTTTTTGAATAAGTAATAATATACCGGAGGGGGCGAGAGGGCTGGCATTTTTATGAATTATTTTTTTCTTCTTTTTCATCTGAACGGATCCGTCGAGTTGAAAGATGATTTAAATTACTTGGCGAATTTCAAATTCGCCGGATAGATCGGGTAGGAGAGCTTTAAAGATAGTTCGCTCGTATCCCCTGTAATGCTATATTAAATTTCATCGGTCGATATGCAATATATTATATAATTTTTCGCATCACGTGCAGAATGACCAGTCGCCTCCATTATACCATTGAACACTGTAATTCTGCTGGGCTCTTGTGTGATATATACTCGAGAAAGAGATTTCTCGCCCCTCTTTGTTCAGAAACTCACTGAAATTTCGCTTTTAAATGATGAAAAATCGACCTCGATTGTCGTGTCCCGTTTATAATACACGTGACAAACCTTTTCGTTTCAGCGTCGATCTTTTAAGCCGCTAAAATACGTTTTAAAAAATCAAAAATTCTTCTCATACATGACAACCTTGCCAAAATTTCATCGATTTCCCGGTGCCACTGCACAGAGTTTCGCAGAATCTGACTGTCGGTAATGCAGCTCCCTCTCCCTTCCTCATCCTCACATACGCATACGAAATTTTCGACGAAAAAAAGGGTGACAGCAGGGGTTCGCGCGGTCGGCGAAAAGTAGAGCCTACTTCATCGATTTCCTCGGCTCTTTTTCTCTGGCCCCGCAGAAAGAGCGAGCGAGCGCGACAGAGCTATCCACGGGTCGATTTTTCCTTTGTTCGCTCGGTACACGCGCGCGCGCGCGCGGAGAGGCGCCTATGGTCGCCGCACTCGCTCTCTCGGCCATGCTCCGAAATATCTGCAAGGCACCGAGAGAAAGAGCGAGACAGAAGAACCTACCTCTCTCTCTCTCTCTCTCTCTCCCCACCGTTTCATAACCTCTCATACGAATAGGTTAAACGAGTGTGTGTGTGTGTGTGTGTGTGTGTGTGTGTGTGTACATGCTGCACTCTCACCTCGCTCCGTCTCGCTCGCTCTCGCGCGCACGTTCGACTGAAGCGATTTTACGTAACGTCGTTAGGCGAGAGAGCAGCGGTGGCTATGTATGAGATACACACACACACACACACACACACACACACACACACACACACACACAGACACACATGGGGCTTTTGGTCGTCGTTGTCGTAGTCATTCGATTAGTCGTCTTCTCTCGCTGGTTTTTTTTTCTGTCACTCTCTCGCTGCGATTTTGTTTGAAGTTGGGGAAAAAATCGTTTCGGCCGAAGTTCTTTGTGTGTCCCTTTTGGACGGGTGTAGTGTACAGTATAGCGTGTGTTAAAGACGCAATTTTTCAAAGTGCTCGCACGGCCTGTATTGTCAAAGAAAAATTGAATTGAAATGCGAGAGATGTTAAACTGTACGAAGTTTTAACAAAAAGGGAACAATCGTTTTTTTTTGCCCTCTCTATACAGTCAAAGTGAATCTCGGAACTTCGTTGAATTTATTTGAAAAAAAAAAAATTTTTTTCTACAAGGCGGGTTATCAAATTTTCGCATCGAACTCGTGTGCCACTCTCTCGACTTTAACAACAATTTTGAAAAATCGCTCTCTCTCTTTCCCGCAGTTGATACGGCGGCACCGCACGTATAGTAGACAAAGAAAATCGTGAACGCGAGCCGGCGCGGAAAATTCGATCCACATTGCGCGCGCGCTATCATTCGCCGACAGGCGTCTCCGACACTATGGGGTGATTTTCTCTCGTCGCGCTTTGTCCGATTCCTTTCTTCCTCTACTTCTCGTTCTTTTGTCTCCCTTCCGGCTTTTCGGCGTATTTAACTTAACTAATGTTAAATATTTTGTTTCCAGAAAATCGCCCGTCAAAAAGTACCAAAATATTTCATCAACCAGAAACTCGTCAAAAAGATATATCAATTTTCTCATAAAACAAAAAAAAAAAAAAAACAAAAAAAAAAAACAAAAAACAAAAAACAAAAAACAAAAAACAAAAAACAACTGACTAATCGTACCGTCAGACTGAGAGAAATGTTGTAGTAAAATTTATTATAAACATAAGAAAAATTACTATATTTTGTAGGAACGGAGGGACAAATCGAAATTATAACAATTTTTGCTATGCATCATAGTAATTTTTATGAATGACCTTAAATTTCAAAAAATTTAATTTTTTCTCGTTCTTCCTGTTTTCAGACTCTAATCATACAATATTTAATGTGAAAATAAATTAAAATGAAAAATAAAAATATTTTTTTTACGAGCGTTGGGATCGAACCTGCAACCTTCACCGCGGCAATCGGACGCGCTAACCACTTACCCAAATAGGATTCTTGAGTGTAAAATTTTGGAACTTGTACATGTCAAACCATCGATTTCAAGAAAATTTCAGATAATATTAAATAATGACAATAAATAACTTTGATAACACAAAGAAACTTATCATTAATGTGCATAATATAAAAATAAAATAATTGAAGTAAGGTTTTGAATGTTTTGTAAACTTAAAAGCAAAACAAAGTGAAATTCCCGTAGAAACATAACCTCAATCAGACACGTGGGCGCCTTGATCTGCGCAGAAAGTACTAATGTTGTAGCAATTTTTACTATGTTGGATAGCAAACTTTCTTATGGCCTGTAGCAATTTTTGAATGTTGCACTTTTTACTATGTTTATAGTAATTTTTAATACGCTACAAAATAAAATTTATACGCTACAAAATATAATTTAAACGCTACAAAATAAAATTTATATTCTATTCTAATAAAAATTAAAAGCATATATTTTAAATTTTATTATATCACAGTTTTTGCTATGTGTATAGCAATTTTTCTTTTATTTCGTAATACTTTCTAATCAACAACTGTCATAAAAATTACAAGAAATTTTGTAATTATTCATACAATTATAATAAAAATGCAGAATAAAGTGTATTTGTCTCACCCTTCCTATACTTTATAGTAATTTTTATTACAGTTATAATAAAATTTACTACAACATTTTTCTCAGTGCAAATCAACCGTTCCACGGTACGATTCCCAACCAGGTGTACGCGCGCCGAGAGTTACGGTGTGTACGTATGTATGTGTGAGAAGGAGAAAAAAATCCCCGATCCTACTGGCCCATTAACAACGGGACCCAAAGCAAGCAGCGAGAGAGAACTATTCGAGAGAGCCGAATTTCGTGCCACGTATTATATTCCCCCTCTCTCTCTCTTACGCACTGGTGTAAGTGTACGTGCCCCTGCTTAATTCGCGTGTCGCTTCGCTCATATCCGGAACGAATATTATCGCCTTGGCATTAACGAGTCACGTGTGTACGTGGGCGACTCTATCCTTTTTTTCTTCATTCCCCCGCGGTCTCGCTATATATTATGGATCCTGTTACGTGCGCGGAAAGTTTTTGATGAGAGATCGATTATTCCCTGCCTACATTTTCTCTCGTTCGTTTTTCGTGTGTCTCTGGGTGTACATTATATACCCGCGCTTCTTAGATCATCTCTCTCGTGTGTCTCCTTCGCGCGTATTTTCTCTCTTTGTAATGAAACTCTTGAGATTTGACACTCATGACTGACGGATTCATTATTCGCCGCGCCTTCTTTCGGCCGTTCTTTTTTTTTCTGTTTTTTTTTTTGTTAGCGTTGTTGGCTGACATCGGCAATGGACGCGCGTGTGTCTCGCTTTAACATTTCGCGATCTTTAGAGGTCAAAAGTTGAATGTTTCTCGTAGGAGAGAAGCCAACGTTCTCTCACGCGGGCGGCCCTTCTTTCCGCTCTTATTGTCTTTTTGAAAACTTATCGCGCCGGCGCGATGTATTCTCGGTTCGCGGCTATACGTAAAAGATAAAAATTCCTCTTTCCGCGAAAAATGTCAATTTCATATTTTATTTTGAGAAATGAAGATTGGTTTTGGACAGGCTCCAAAATCTCAATTTATCACTGTCGAAAATTTTTCTCGGACGCGAAATCAGCTTACAATCCGATTTTTGCATTTGACACTGCTCTCGTTGGAAAATTTTCCATTTTTCAAGCAGCTTCTTCTTTTTTTCTTTTCTTTGCCAACTTTGAAGAAATAATTTGAAAACTACCGGTCGCGTTTCTCTCTGACTTCGCGATAAATAATTTAGCAGTTAAAAGTGATTTATTTCTATTTATAAAAAGTTAGTTTACGAGAGGAAAATTGAAGTGGGTCGATGACTAGTCCGAATTACCACAAGAAAGGCTACTCCGGCGTTTTAACTTCTTTTTTTTTCACTACCGTCCAGAATCGTAATAACGTCTCTCCCCTTTTTTGCGCGATGATGAATGATTGAAGCAGTCTTCTTCTTCATCATTTTCTTCCTCTTCATTTTCATTTCTTTTTTTTTCGCTCCACTCCTCGCTCTCATCATCTCGCCGTCTTCTTTCATAAAAGTCCACTGATTGCTCGGCTATGTCATGCAAATTTTCGCTATTTGAATTCGTTAAGTGTCGTTGCGTTGAATTAGTTGCAGTATATGTTAGCGCGTCGAAATGAATTATCGAATAATCGAGAGATGCTTAGCATTTGAATGACGAGACGCACCTCCTCGGCCTCCACATCGACATTGGCGATTTGTGGCTACTTTGTTAATTGTCAAACTAAAAGATTTCCTTTCCACCTTTACGTCCACCCATCATCATCTACTTCTTTGGCCCGATTTCTCTCCTGTGCCATTTCTTATAGCAACATCAACGCATCATGCATCTGGACACAAAAATTGCGAGCTACGAGGCTTATTCGGAGGCCACTTATTTTCTTGCACACACGCACTCTCGCTCTCTCTCTCTTTTTGCTCGCTCCTCCTTTTTCTGTTTTCTGATACACTTTTTTTTTCATTTTTCTTTCTTTTTCGAGTACAATTAAGGTGAAAAATTTCCCCTTTTCAAAAGCAGCTTTTCACGATCCCAGCTGTACATTTTATTGCAAAGTTTGAATCATCCGCCGTGCAGTGTGTAACAGATACGATACTAGCGTCCTTATGCGTCAACCCCACCCTAGGAGTCGTAAAAATTCTCCATTGAATCAATACAGAAGAAGATTGAAATCTGATCTTATTCCGATTGGGAATGAGTAAGAAGGTGTGTAGCTGGTCCAGATTAAGTTTGAGATTTATTGTTATGAGGGGGTTAAAGGGGGATAAAGCCTTTGAAAATTTTTGGCTTCTGTTCATTTGATTTTTTTCTTTGTGCATTATACTTATATTACCAAATTCATATATTTCTTTTTATGTATTGTCGTGATTGACTGGTATATAATATTGTCAGTAAGTACAGTAGATAGATATTTCGTCGGAATTTAAATGAATTCTACAGGTTTGATGAAAAAGTTCACGTTGACGATATCAAGTTGTTAACTTTAACTCAACTAGAGAAGCTTTAAGAAGCGATAAGTTTAAACTGTAATAATAAAATTAAAGTTTAATTTAACGATAATTGAAAATAATGATCGTAGCCAATCTGCATAATGTAGTAAGACAATGATTCAATTGAATCTACTATCGCTGAAATAACATTACGTAGTAAAGTTAACTGTCGTATCTAGTTTTTAAGACAATTGAACTTAGGACTAATAAAAGTCTTATCGTTTGTCAAGTTCCATAAATTTTTTTCTAAAATAGATGTTACATAATTAAATTAAATTTAAAATTAAATCTTCTCTCTTGACATTGCAAATTATACGTTAATGTGCATCGTATCTAGACATGCATCTTCATTATCACCCATAAGTGAAGATTCGTTTAGCCAAATGAACATTGTTAACAATTTTTGTTTCAATACTTTAATTGGATTCTATTTATATCATCATGATATTGAAATATTATGAAACTCGCGCTGAAAAATGATATTACATTATACGTATTAACAGAAGAAAAAATCTCACTAATGCCAATTACAATATTAACCTCGTCTAACATGTTTCTCTCAAGTAAAGAAAAATTAGTCAGAGAGTGACGATCTCCTTCATCATTGACGTGTCCAAGTGTTTTATCTGAACGAAAATTATCTGCCTAATTCGAAAATTAATGCCTGTCAAGATTATACACTCGCGCCATATTTTCAGATAAAATAAAACTCGAGTCACCGATAGGTATGACATTCTCCTTGATATACCAGCCACGATATATAATGCATTCAAAGAGTAACCGAGAGTCCAATGGCCAGCGTATACACATACAATCACGCATACGTACGCACGTACGAGAGAGAGAGAGAGAGAGAGAGAGAGAGAGAGAGAGAGAGAGAGAGAGAGAGAGAGAGAGAGAGAGAGAGAGAGAGAGAGAGAGAGAGGAGGCAAAGAATGAAGTGGGTGGATTGATAATTTATATTCCTCTCGTGTGTACACGTGAGCGAGCGAATGATCGAGCGAGTGAGCGAGTGAGAGAGAGAGAGAGAGAGAGAGAGAGAGAGAGAGAGAGAGAGAGAGAGAGAGAGACAAATACAGGACGTACTGGGTCCGAAGATGAGTACACACTCGTGTATGTGTCCGGGAGTACATATGTTCGGCCGGCTATACGGGAGGGAAAGAACCGAGGCCGCTGGATTTAATTCGGTCGATTGAGGTCAAAGGCTACGTATGACTCTCTCACTCCCTCGCTCGCTTGAAATCCAAAGTGAACTTCGATATGATCGAATCAAATCGAATCAAACCGAGGACGTTGCCTGCGCTCGCTCGTTGTTAAGAGCCACAGTGTTGACGCCAATTTTCAGCTCGCGCGCGCTTATATACGCGTCTCTCTACCTCTTTTTTTTCATCGCTGATGTCTCTCTCTCTCGCATTGATTTTCACCGTCAGATTTATCCGGTACTCATCTCTCTCTCTTTCTCTCCTCTCTCTCTCTCTCTCTCTCTCTCTCTCTCTCTCTCTCTCTCTCTCTCTCTCTCTCTCTCTCTCTCTCTCTCTCTCTCGAGACATATTAAAGCCTAATAATTTCATAAACGAGTTACGGCCAATTGAGGGGCCGGCGATGTTCGACGTTGACGACGATCGCGTCTATTTTGAGAGACCTGCACACGCGTTAGACAGTGATTTTCCACGCGGGTGTAGAAAACGCGCGAACTTTTCCGGGTGCGCGGGGGCGGCCGACACGAAGTGCGAAACCTCGAGAGTTTCGGAATAACGTCTCGTTATATATAACGGCGGGCAACGCGACAGCCGTATAACAAAGTTACTCCCCGCGAATTCAATTACCGCGGCGCGCGTGTTACCTATGAACGGTCACCTATCCGAAGATATATCCGCATATATGTGTGTGTGTGTGTGTGTGTGTGTGTGTGTGTGTGTGTGTGTGTGTGTGTGTGTGTGTGTGTGTGTGTGTGTGTGTGTGTGTGTGTGTGTGTGTGTGTGTGTGTGTGTGTGTGTGTGTGTGTGTGTGTGTGTGTGTGTGTGTGTGTGTGTGTGTGTGTGTGTGTGTGTGTGTGTGTGTGTGTGTGTGTGTGTGTGTGTGTGTGTTCATCGCTAATCAGTCGCGGCGATTCATGTAAGCGGCAAGAGCCGATCCAATTAGCAAATCCCCTCCGCTCGCCGAGAGCGGTGTTATCGGGGCCGATTAATGAGTTACAAGATGCTAATTATTCACCGACACACCGCGCGTTACGTGTTACGTATGGTACTTTTTCGTTCGGGAAATCAACATTTTCCCCTAGCTATCACCGTATAGACAGGATCGGATATGCACGCTAACTTTTAATGGGACTATCGATCAATCGTTATATATACGCACATGCAAAACATTCCGCCGTCCAAACCAGAACGCGGCTGTATATACTGCATATATATAAAGAAAAGTTTCCCTCCCACGCAAAACGATAATCCCGCGGTAATTATTCTCGCACGCGGCGAGTGCGTGTGTGTATACACGGAAGGTGCAGAGAGCAGCGGGGCAGCTAGCGCGGGATATCGGGCGGGTCGATTAGACTAAAATTAACTCGAGAACTTGCAAACTGCCTGCTGGTATAGTAGAGCTTGCAAGCGCTCTCTCTCTCTCTCTCTCTCTCTCGCTCTCCGGAACTTTCGGTTGGGCTCGACTCTCGCGAATATAATCACCTGGGCGTTTACAATTTTTAGTCAATCCCGCATTCATCCATATAAATTACGGAAAATCAATCCCTCCTACTTCTCGTCCTCGAACCCATCCCACCGTTTTTACGAATACCTCAAAGTCAGTATATAGCTACCGTGTTGCGCGGTATCATCCAGCGGGCGGCGTTCGGCCGCGTTATAATTATAACCCGCGGCGGTTCGCTCGCTCTCGCGTAGTTATAATTACACAGCTTGCGTAATTGAAGGGTATCGAGTGTGTGTGTGTGTGTGTGTGCGTGCTCGCCCTTCCGACGACTAATCAACGCGCGAGTAGCGAGCAAAGTTCCCGCGAATCCCATTTTTTCTCCTCCCCTGCGCGAGTCCTCCGTATAGATAGATCTCTTCGTTTGCGTTGCGCGTTATGTGTATGCGTCTGTATTTTTTTCGGCAATTTATCTCTCGCGCCCTTTCGCTCTCGTCTTTATCGGCCCCTCCATTTATATACGCAGACTCTTCTGGGCCTCTGCAATTAAAGGCTAATCTTGAAACCGGATTCGCACCGTGTGGTTATAGAGGGCTCCTAATCACAAGAGCGGAGAGTACTTAGGGAGTGCGTGCGTTTGGCCCGGGAAAGAATTAAAAATGGATTGTGTGTATGTGTGTGCAATAATTGGCGAGGAATCATTTCTTTCGCTATTCTAGAAAACCAAGTGTAGGGGTACATACATATATATACGTCGTCGTCACTGGGAGCGCGTCTCCTCTAAGATCGTCAAAGGCATTTCTTTTTTACTGCGAGCGAGCGAACGCGCGGGCCGTAAATAACTTTCCTCATTATTTTAAGTACGCGCCGTTTTATTTTTCCGAGAACGTTCAATTGGCCACTTTTAACCTCCCTCAAGGTAGCTAGCTGCGAATATGTATGTATGTGTGTGTGTGTGTGTGTGTGAGTGTTCGCAATCAACCTAAAAGAGAGAACCTTTTGTGAAAGGTTAAGGTTATGTGCACGCGTAGTGTCCCAGTTCCTATCCTGCAACTTTCTCCGTTCGTAAATAATTTTTAGTTAGACAGAGTTTAGGTTTCTCGTATATGTTAGATCCCCTTCGACGTCGAGGTTAGGTCCTCTTTTTCTTTCTCTCTCTGTCTTCTCTCCACTAGCACCAGTCGCACGGGAACGTGAAATTACGACGACTGAACGTGAAAAAGCAATCGTTCGGGGCCTCTCGTACCTTCAACGCTCGACTCGCTCGAGGGATATATGATTACCGTTGATTGTGAGCCCGCCTTAAAGACAGCCTCGAGGTTAGAATCGCATGATGCCACGTAATTCATCATTCCTCCCTCTCTCTCTCTCTCTCTCCCTCTTTCTCTCTGCATCACGTGCGTATGTGTGTGTATAGTCAGGGCCCGAGAGCGGGCCGGCCGGTGTATACGCGCGTGCGTATATATCATGCGAATGGTAATGCGGGATGGTTGGGAATAATTAAACCATTCGCGAGGGCGATTTCGCGAAGGGGGAGGCGGTGTATGACAAATTTCGTATTTCTGCTGGGGGCGCTCCGAGTTTAGGCTCATGATGACGAGGGTGATTAGGATTGGCTGATGTGGGTATGTAATTGGAGAGACAGTTGTGTTTTGTAGAAAGTTTAGCGCGGTAATGTGACTCATTTTGTTGTTAGTCGTGTATACATGTGTAATAGAGGCACTCGTTGTATACCTTTTGGGTGAAGAAGTGTAGAAAGCGTCAAGGATATGGTTATATTCGTGGGAATTAAATATGAGGAAGATGAAAATGCTAAGGGTCATTTTTTCGGCTTCTCAAAGTTTCTCACAATCCTGTCTCTCTCTTATACCAGAAATATTAAAACACAACTACCAGGCACACTTTTTCCTAGATTTCAGTTAACATTATAGTTCTATCGCAATAACCGGCCTCAACTAAAGACTTATAGGCTCGATTACGAATAAGTATTTTGAAACTAGTCTGGCCTTTATTCCGATTGCCACAAACCAAACCTATCAACGTTAATCTAGGAAAAGAATTTTGGCATGTAATCCTCCAAAGAAAAAAAATGCCGGCCAACATGCAGAGAAAAGTCCATTGGTAGCAAATGGAATCCTTTTGATCCAAAATGAAAATAATCCTGCTTTGGTAGTCAAAATTAATTACTCTTACCACAAGATGAATATCCTTTTGTACGAAGAGGATTCCTCTTCAAGGAAATAGAAGGTCTAGTTGACCGCTAGGAAAATCCACTCTATCCTACTCTATATACTCCAACATCGTTTTGTATGAAGAAGAAAACTCTTGTCCCCTGAGAAAAAAGTTTAAAGGTATTTTTCATTTAAATAAAAGAAAATTTTACTTACTTCCACATTAATTTTATTTATACTAACATTTATTTTATTATTTATATTTTTTACGTATTTTATTTCCATTTATTTTATTTTAATAATTATTAATATTGGTTAACTTTGTGAAAAAAAAAACGAAGAAAAAATGTTTTCAAGGATAGTTCTGGAAGTGCAGTGACTGGGAATCGAACCCTCGACCTTTGAATTGGGCAACCGGTACCTTAACCACATGACTAAGCTTCTGATGGGGAGTATCAAAAAAGGTTTTATATATTTCAGAAGAATCAACTGATTTTTAAAAATTCATATCTCCACAGTTACTTAACTTGAAGAGATAATTCTTCTTTTATTCATTAACTATTGTATTCATACTTTCCATAAGTATAACTAATATTTAATTGTATTGTAATTAATTAATTATATGATTAATTATTTGTAGTGATTACTCTCGTTTCCTCTTATGACAAAAGAAAAATCATTTTGTCTAAAAAGGATCCTATTTGTCGGATTAAAAAGTAAGATTTTGGCACAAAAAAAATATAATCTTGAAATAAAAAATTAATTTTTTCTCTCAATAATAATACGCTAGATTTAAAACGATAATCGTTTTACTACAAGAGGGTTTTGAGTAAAGGATTTTCCTCTTGCCACTAACAGATCATTTCTCTGCGTGAAGTCGAAGCCCGAATTCCCAACAGTATAACAACATTCTAAAACCAGTTAACCAGAAGCCGCGAGCAAGGGCATTTATTATATTCCAATTACCGTCGTCTCACACTCTCGATAAATCAAAAATCCGGCTGTCCGCTATAAGCTCTGTTCTCGGCCGCTGAGGCCATCCTCTATTAATAAACCATCGCGATTTTTCCCGGCGATCCCATCAATTTCCAACGTGAACACAGTTGAGAATGATAGCGCCATTATATACATCTAAACTCGGTCGCTCCTCCTGCCCCGCGCCGCCGCCTCAAATCGCTAATTACGCGGGTCGGCGCGTTTACGTAATCCCACGCTGCATTATTCGTGCGTGCCGCGGCGATGGCAGACGGCAGCGCGCCATGAGCGGAAAATATCGATGACATTACGGGTGTGCGTGTGTATCAGTGTATATGCGCGTATATAGCGGCGTGAAAAAGAAGCAGCAGCAGCAGGCGTGGGGAAAAAATTCAAGGTCGACCACGTGTTCTCTCGAGCGAACTCAGCAGCGACATTATATATTATACACGCGTGAATACGGCCTTAACGAAAATTTGGAACGCGTGCGTGGGTGGGCTTTTTCTCGGGAGGAAGGGAAGAGAGAGATGAAAAATTCGGTTGGCGTGATGTACTTCCGAGTGGGGAGGAATTGAACGGGCGACGTGTTTTTTTTTCTTTTTGTTTCTGGCAGTTAGGGCTTGAAAATTACAAATCGTGTGTATAGAAGCGGCTGTCTAAAATTAGTGGTTTTGTCGGGCAGTAGTGCGCGGGTGAGTCAGAGAGCTCGCGCGAGTGGAACAAAGAAACGCGCGCGCGCGCTCGACGCTCGGTGATGTAATTAGGAGTTGGATTACTTACCATTGGCGCTGAAAATTCACACGTGACATTTAATCAAGAGAATCTCGAGCCGAAGTTTCAGCCGCAGAATCAAGGCACAAAAAGTTACCCACATACACATATTTGCGAAAAAATGCTGATGACTTACACGACTTTTCCCTATTACATCCCGCGTATATATATATTCTTATAATAGACATTTAATTTTTTCCTTCCGCTTCTTAACACGACTGGCGCTTTTTCAAACATTTCCGTGTTTATCTTACGTAAATTTTTTCCTCCCTCCCTCTATATCTATCTATCTCTCGCGGTTCTTTAGTCATGTCGAATCTGGGTAACGGAGCGTCCATAGACGCGCACGAGCAACGCCGATCATACCAAGTATATATTCCTCTCCTCGCGCGGTTTATATTTACAAGGTCAAGTTTTTTAGAGTCTCTCTCTCTCCTCACTCTCTTGAGTGTCGTGATATTTAGTTGAAGGTTTTTTCATGCACGGCGTGTTCCCGCGTTCAAGATCATTAGATAAGAGACGGAGCGAGGGGGGAGAGAACTTCCTTAAAAGCTCCTTAAAAGCATATATATATATATGCTGGAAGACGTTTAAGGTTTACGAGCCTGAATTTCACGCTTCCCGGAATTAATGACTCGCGGGATATTGTAACTGGGGTCGTAAAAAATTTTGACACTCCCTTTTCATCGGCGACAAAGTTCTCTCGCTGAACGTGGTGTGTATGTGCCACTTTTTTTTTTCAAGTTGTAACGGTGAAATTTTCTTTCTTTCGCACGTTCATTGAGGAAAACGTTTTTTCGACTCGATTAGCGAAGCATCTTGAATGAAAAAAAAAATTCTTCAGATAAAAGAACTCGTAAGATACTCTCGATAGATTCAATAATAAATTGTATCATAGACTTCAAAGGTTAAGCATTTTGCAATCTATAAATGATCACTTTCCTCGTTATCACAGCAAGTCGTTCAGTTCAGCTATCTTCAATTTTCCTCCTACCTCCGCTCCCTCATTTTCCTCAGCCTTATTTATTTACAAACAGAGTAGCCGAGTAAACACACTCGATCGGGTCCCAGCTCCAATTAACCATCGACCGGCCTGCGGCAGCATCCAACAACTTCCCTATCCAAAAAAAGGACGCCTCTTATAAGCACACGAGAGCAAAAGAGCATACAAATGCTAACGAAGAAAACCAGGAGCGTAGCAGTGCGTGTGTGTGCGTAATCTCGTCCGAGAAATCAATTGCGAGCGGGCCTTGACCCTCGAGCGCTCCCTCCCTCTCTCGCGATTTTTCTTCTCCTTCTCCGATTTATCTAATCGCTTACCTCCGTCGCTCGGAAAAACGTCGGAAAAATCTCAGTGGCGAACGAGAGAGAGAGAGAGAGAGAGAGAACGGCCGAGCTAGCGTTTGCGCAATCGCTGCAGCAGCAGCAGCTTGTTTAGTCTGGGGTTGTCCTTGCGTATATACGCGAGCGCGTCACGATTTGCACAGCACGTATGTGTGCGAATGTGTGTGCGTGATTTCTAACGGAGAGGAGGAAGCTAAGAGTTGCGAGTGCGCTGACTTGCTTTTGGCGAGTTTGCCGCTTTTTCGTAAGATGCGCGCCGGATATTGTATGTCACACCTGTCGCACTCGGTCACTTTTCACGTGGGAGAGGGGGGTGGATATATTATTTTTGTCGCAGATTCTCAATGAAATGTTTATTTACGTTTTTGCGCACGGTTAGAATCGCGCGCGCAGGTGGACAGCTTGGGAACAGTTGTGTGCGCTACTTCATAGGAAGATGATTAGATTAGCCGCGTATTCGCCTATGAGGGAATTTTATCGGAGACGAGAGCCGGCGCACGTGGAAATATCGGTTGCACACACATGCTAACTTTACGTAACTTATCGGAGGGAAAACCTTACCGGTTTTATAAAATATATCAATGCTTTTTTTTTCCACTGAACGTTATAATCTCGGTCTATTTTTAGCGCTCGATAAGTAATTAGTTAATATTTTAAAGCGAAGAAAAACACTTTGGGTTTTCTAGTTTTAGGATAAGAGCATGAACAATCCGCGATATCGACGTGTAAACTGTGCGAAGGCACTGCTCGTATACGGTTCACGCTTATATCAAGCATCAAAATTAATCTCTATTAACTCAATAACTGTGAAATAGTGATTTTTATTATTTCCAAGGCTCCGGTGGCATAAAATTCCCACTTATACTGTCCCGGCAATATCAAAGCCACTCGCGGATACTCTGCTCTTACATAAGATGATTCATTTCATATTACCTGAGCAATTCTTTTTCTCTCTTTTTTTTTTTTACTTTCATAAAAAAGATATTTTTTCTATTCGAATTGTATTTTCATTCGATTAACCCATTTTTTTTCTCGGTACGCTCGCACACACATACAGCTCCGCTATTAATGGACAAGTAGACAGCGACTACGATTAATCATCGGGAAATTGTTTTCCAATTTTGCGCTCTTTAATTCTGCAATCCGCTCTAATTCAGATTACGACGTGCGATATGTGAGTTGTTTAAATAATCAACGCTACTGCTTCATATTTATAACCTATTATTTACGATCCGACACTATACCAACCAGAAAAACGAAAACAATTTATACGAGTACAATCTCGAGGCAATAACTCCGACAATAATTTTTTCGAAAAACTTTCGCAACCGACGAGCTGCACTTTTTTCTCCCTCTCTCGACTCTTCGCGTGGAATGACCTATATCCGACACAGTTTTAGCAGGCCGAGAGGGCCGCCACTACTGCGGGTCCACTTAATTCGATGAATATATATTCCTCCTTGTCGTCGAGACGGGGGCTAAAAAGTATATCCGCATCCCTGTTGGCGAGTATAGCGGTAGTATACTATAGTTATGTATACACACACAGTTCTCGCTCGCTCACGCATCCTTAGTATTTTTCCTGTGGCGATTCTATATAGGCTGCTCTGGCCTTGCGTCTCCATTGCGACGGCGGCGGCGGCCATGTGAGAAGCGAGCATGCCGGAAGCGGCCGTCCGAAGGAGACTCTCAATCCAATCCTACATACATTTGACGTGTGTGTGTATAGTCGGCGGTTTTATTTCGATTTTTCCTCGTTTTTCGGACGCCTCAAAACTCGTTTTTCGCTGCGTGAATATATTTCGTTGCCGGGCTTGTATAATTGATATAGCGAGCGGGGATACACGGCGATGAGTCCTGGTATTAATATAACAGTTTTAATTTTATACCCAGATGTAGCGTCGAATTAATGTTATGATTAATTCGATGCACTCGAGTTGTCGGGGAAAAAGGAGCGTAATTATGACAGGAGCTTATGCGGTTTTAATACACGTGCGTTGGGTTCTGTCAGAGGCGAGTCGTCGTGTACACTTTTTGACGGAAAAAAAAAAAATCATAAATATGGCAAAAGCTATTTGAAACCGAATCATAAATTTTTTTTTTATCTTCAGCTAAGTTTTGAAGGTAACTTCACAGAACAATTTTTTCTTGTGCGCGAGGTATGTTCAGACAAATCCTTTTACTTCGAATTTATGATGTACATTTTTAAAATTAAATCTGCTGTATTATATTCTTCTTTACGCCGTAATTAAGCGTACAATGAAAATTAAACTTCTTAAAGTGCAAACAGAGATAAAGTCGCTAAAATACTTTAAAAGCTGCTAATGATAATATTTCACGGTTATTGACGTCAACGTAAAATAAGGTCGAAATAATGAAACTTCGTGCGATGCTTTTTGCTTATCTATTATATCAATTTTATACTTAATTCTTGTAGAAAATATAAAGTAACGCAAAACTGTCGTTTACTTTGTAAAAGCCTCGAGCAATATTTTACAACAATATGATTACTAAATGTATATATTTGGCTAATTCGTAAATTATTTTTGAACATTATTAAACGTTCGTCACAAAAAGAAAACAGCATACATCACTTTCGGGCCAATAAAACCACTGAAAATCATATAAATTTTACGACTTTTTATTGATTTACTCGCTTTCGCGAAAACTACGTGAAAACTACGAGTAACAGTGACGACTGCCGTGAAGATTACAGTCCGAAGTAAAAACCTACACAAACACTGCCTTGGATGGGGGTGCATTAAACCTCTATATCACAATATACGCGCGTAATGAAAAGAGTATAAAAAAAAGAGGGAGAAAGAGGAAGAGAGATAAAGAGAGAGAGAGAGAGAGAGTCACAACCTCGAGTTGGTAAAAATCGCTAGGGATTCGGTGTTCGCAGGGCGCGCTTTAGGATCATATAGCCTTACGACCTTGAATATGATCCTCTTAACGTAACAGAGAGAGAAGGACAGAGGGGAAAAAAGGAGAAAGAGAGCGAGCGAGAGAGAGAGAGAGAGAGAGAGAGAGAGAGAGAGAGAGAGAGAGAGAGAGAGAGAGAGAGAGAGAGAGGGTGGAAGAAACGGTAGACAGAGAAAGTACGATGGAGAAGAAAGAGAGAGGAGGGGCGCATGCGCGAGTATAGTCGATCATCCCTGCGCGCGCGTGCTGTCTCCGGGCTCACTTCCCGACTTCTCTCCCCCCACTCTCTCTCTCTCTCTCTCTCTCTCTCTCTCTCTGTCTCTCTGTCTCTCTATCTATCCCTCTTTCTCGGCTCTTCCTTTTCCCTTTGTCTCCCTCTCACCCTTCTTTCTTCGCTGATGCACTTTTAAGTGTACGCTGCCGTCGATAAATATTTCAAATTTCTACCGAAATCTAAATAACCTAAAACCCGCTTAATTACAATGGGTCTGAAGTTCGCAACGTTGGAGTGCAACGAAATAAAAAAAAAATTTATTTTGCTTCATAGTTATATTAATTAATATTATTTTTGTGTGCAGATTTAGTGTTTTATAGAATAAAATAACTTTATAACAAAGGTTTAGATGAAATTTCCATTCTTTAATAACTTAAGTAATTGTAAGAAATTATTTCGTTGCATTCCAACGATGCAAACTTCAGACCCATTAATTACAGCTGTTAACCAGCAACTCTTGTTCTTTTTTTTTTTATTATATATATATATATATATATATATACCAAAAAGCCGTAACAAACCAGCGTTCGTCCGTATTCCCCCGCGCGCGGCCACATTTTCTCGTTCCACTTCCGCATCGACTTTTCCCTCCTCTCCGTTTCTTCCGCTCTCTCTCTCTCTCTCTCACGCGCGACACCCTTTCGACCTTCCCTCTCACTCCCTCTCTCAGGACTCTATATACCCTCCACTCATATATATATATATATATATACACTCTACTCCCTGCGCGCTTTTCACTTTCGCTCGACGCGCGCGCGCGCATCACGTATACGCACACGCCCTTCGTGCGCGGATTTTATGCTCGTCACTTTCGATTTTAGCCCTTCCGCGAGGATACGTGTGCGACCGCGGAAGGGCGAAGTGGAGCAATTATTTTTAGCGCCTGCGGATGTGTGTGTGTGTGTGTGCGTATGCCGTGCTTGCGAGAGACGCTGACGACGATTGTTGGTAAATATTTTCTCAAGGATGCCGCCGCGCGGCGATAACGCAGCGCCGGAAGCTTATATACATAGCCCTGAAGATGAACTAACCTAATATATATGTCGGATTGAAGTATGATAGCTTCGTGTAAGAGAATATATGAATGATAAAAGCCAGTATCGTGCGCGCGCGCGCGCGAAGAGTAGTCTTTTTAATTAACGCTACACGCGGTCGATTAATCGCGACTGGAGATTACGTCAGCTTGGCCGCGTCGCGTCGCGACTGGAAATTAAAAGCGAAAAATCATTCGCTTTTGCAATGACGATTCTCGAATCGAAGTTCAAGGAGAGAAAAAAAAAGATAGAGAGGGAGTGAAAAAGTCGAGAGATCATTAGCCGATAAGATAACGAGGTGGTGGCGCGAGTATGAGGCTCTTTTTCGTTTTCCTTTCTTTCGTATGTAGCAGCGGCAGTATAACTCGCACGCGAGGTAATTTTCGCTCGCGCGCTCACATGTGCGTGCACATACGGTTTTCTCTCTCTCTCTTGCCTTCTTTTTTTCTCTCTCTCTATCTTTAGACGACGACGTGGAAAAGGCGCGGAATCGACGCGGGTTTTCATTTTTCAACCTGACGTCATAACGGCCGCGGTTGCTTTCGTTCGCTCGCTTTTTTCCCTCTCTCTCGTTCCCTCTTTAAAGCTTATATTAACGGAACGAATTTGCTTTTTCGCATTTATTACACACCGAATATATCGGCAAAGGTTTCTTTCTGTCTTTGTTTCTTTATCGACGAATTATTAATGCCAAGGTTCCCCGTGTGTGTATGTGTGTGTATCTGACGATTTCAGTATATGTACCACAGAGCGCAAAAACCTAATTTATTTAAATTCCGAATAAAATAACACATCAACGATTCATTACGAATGCAGCAATAACGAGAGAAACAGCTTCAAGGCAAATGCAAAGCGCACGCCGAGAAAATCCTTTAATTTTACGGAAACCTAAAAACCCCTGAGTCAGCGCGCAGCTCGCTCGTTCTCTTTCTCCCTCTTTCGCTCCCGGGTATATAGCGATCGCAGACATTTACATCGGGGGTCTCTCCGCGAGATAGATTGAGATGGATAGAGCATGAATCGCACGATGCACTAATCAAGTTATGTCGGTTAAGTTGGAAGACGAACGAGAAAGAGAGAAGTGTGCATGTGTGTGTGTGTATATATATATGTGTGTGTATGTGTGTGTGTGTGTGTGTGTGTGTGTGTGTGTGTGTGTGTGTGTGTGTGTGTGTGTGTGTGTGTGTGTGTGTGTGTATGTACATAGGGATAGGAGAGGGATCACACACAACGCGGACTTTCGGATGAAGTATAGCGATTCGGAAAAGTTTGTTCCGCCCTTTCGCAGTGAATTTTCAACATTCGTCTCGTCGAAGTTAACTTCATTCATTCTACCGCTACTCGCGTACGTTTAGATTAATTTAGCTTCTAATTATACTATTCCAACGCCGTGCGTTCATTAACGTATAATAGTAGTATAACACCTACACACACTGCACCTGAAACCGTACCAAATTACTCTCGCGACCTACCCATATACCTATATATACAAAAAAAAGACTTCATTTTTCCCCCATTATCTCATGAACGTTACTCCACACCACCACCACCACCACGACGACCGCACATCGGTGCTTGCGCACCCATTGTTCAACACGCGCGCAGATTATTCGATTGGGCCGTTCGATCTTCTCTCTCGCTCGCTCGCCCGCTCGTATAGAGCGGAAAAGAAAGAGAGAGACGTATAATACGTGAGCGAGGCGAAGCCGGTTCGCACCGCATCTAGGAGAGGAGAGGCGGTCGCGGGAAAGGCGAGGAGGGGGGCGTGCGGAGGAGGAAGAGGGAGGGAGCGAGCAAACCTAGCCGAGTGAATGAAGAAGAGAGACGGGACGACACGCGAGGAGAGCTTAGGCCGCGCCGCTCGACACGTGAATGCGCGATAGCCGCGCTCAAGTCGAATGGCAAGCAGTGCCAGGGGCTTCGAGGATGTATGTATATGTGTGTGTGTGTGTGTGTACATTTCGACGGCTTTCTCGATTTTTGCGAGGAGGAGCGCCGGAGATGAGGGAAATTTCACGCGGCACGGCACGTTCGGGCGAAATTTCGAATTGGTCGCTGGGGGGCCGACTGGGTTGGGTCGGAAGCGTTATACGATGTGTCTCCTAAAACGCTGAGGTTCGGTTTGGTAATGTTTGTATACCTAGTCGTATTTTTTGTGGGAGGGTGATGTATACCGTTAATTTTAACAGTACCACGATTTTTGCACTCTACAAAATATATTTAAACAATACTTAAAACATTATAAGAATGAAACTGCTATATGAATTTTGATAAAATAGTGACATTTCCGCTGTACAATTACACATTTATACCATAACAATAATGAATCATAAGTCGCTTATTTATGCATTTCCATCCACTGTACAAAACTCCAAAGCTCCAAAAATCTTCTACACATATATTCGAGCGTAAAATTTACGAGAGAGCAGGGCAGAGGCACACACCGCGCGTAGACACCGCGACTCTGCGCCGCTGGCTACGGCCCTGTTGCCAATTCTCCTCTCGCTCTTTCACGACCGGCTGGCTGGCTGCGGCAGCGGCAGGGCTATAACGGAGAGCGAGAGGGGGAACAAGAAAGAAAGAGAGGACAACCCAGCCAGCCAGCCAGCCAGCAGCTCTAGAGAGCGTGCGCGGAGTGCGCGCTCGCGCACACGAGGCCGGCTGTAAATTGCCCCGTGCTTGCCTGCGCGAGTGTGTGCGCGTTAGCGAGGATAACTCTCTCTCCCTCTCTCTCTCTTGCGAACGAGTATAAGCGAGAGGGAGAGCCGGCAACCGAGTAGGAGCGCCGCGGCCCGGTGGCGTGGCTATTGACCGAAACTCTCTCGTACTTGCGCGCGCGCACATGCGCTCACTCACACACTTACATGTATACATATACATATGTATGTATATCGAAGCGAGTGTGTGTGTGAGTGTACACGGACGACGGGAGACCGGCCGGTCAGCTGCGACCCGTACATGCGCCCGGCCTGGGTTGGTGCGCACACGATTTCACGCCGTCACTGTGTGCGTGCACACGTGCACGAGCTCTCGGTCTTGCCCATTGTGCCCTGCTGCCGATGTGCGCGTGTGCTGCTGCTCTCCGGCTGATGTGGAAGAGAGAGAAAGAGAAGTCGTATGGGTGTACGTGTATATGTGTGTACGTATACGTATGTATATGTATATATGTATATATATGTATATAAAAAAGACGAGCGAGCGATAGGCACGTATACGAGAGCTTGAAAACTTCGATAATTTTCGCGGTTAACGCACATACACACATATGTATACAGGCAGTCGGGCGAGAGATAGATTTTTCTGGAGAGAGATAAAGTGAGATAACGGAGCAGAGCGCGCGCAGATAGATGATCGACGGGCCGCGTTCGAAGCCGAACTCCAGTTGGATTCGTCTATCTGCGCACACACACTCCGCGGGTTTCCTTATAGACTGTCCCAGATTTGACGAGCGCGTTATCTAATGTATAAATTATATCGGAGCGAGCGAGGGCGTCGAAAACGTGAGCGGGGACCAGAGCGCCTCTGCACAGTAGTCGGCCGCGCGAGCGAGCGCAGCCCAGTGAAAAAAAGAGAGAAAGTCGGGTCGCGAGAACGAGCGTACCTGCTTCTCACAGCGGAGAGCTGCTCCGCGAATAATTTCGCTCGAAGCTTACTTTTTTCCCGGCCGAAATTCGTATATAATTTTTGTTTCATTAATTCTCGAGGCCCCTTTCAACGGAAAAGCGTAAACCTGGAGGAGGCGTTCCTATCTTTCTCGATCTCGCGAAAGGGAGCGGCGCGCTCGGCCAGACAAAGTCGCGCTGCGCGAGAAGGCATATTATATAGGCCCAGAGAGCAGCAGTCGCGCCTCGTCGTCTTCTTCCGGGGACAAAGGAGAATTTTCGGTGTGTGTGCTGTATATACGCCGGTGGTGGCATTTGACGCGGAAAACGTCGCTGCTGCTGCTGCTGCCAGTGGAAAGCCGCCGCGCCGCTGCTCCGAACAGCTGAGGGGGAAAAAGCGGTCGAGAGCGCCAGCAGAAAGACAGAGGTAGAGCGCGTACACCACTACCACTGTACTAGCAGTTAAAGTTCGCACGTGTTGGTGCGGGGCCTGTACAGTGGGTATAGAGCCGCAGTGCTCGGTGGTGGTGGTGGTGGTGGTAGTAGTAGTGGAGGTGGCGAAGGAAGAGCGAGCGAGCGGGCGCTATATCTCCGTCTTCGTTACTTTTATATAGCACCGATACTCGTGATACTCGCATATAGCGCTCGCTCTGCTGCTTTGTGTCGCGTGCGTGTGTACAGTCCTCACCGGCTCTCGCGCGCGTGCGCACGCACACACAGTGTAGAGCGCTCGGGGTTCTCTCTCTCTTTGTGTGCTGTGCTGCTCTCCTCGACGACGACGGTGACGAGGGCGAGCGGCGAGTACGCGTGCGCGCACGTTCTTTTCTCTCTCTCCCTCTCTCGCGCGGCGTTGAACGAACAGGCCGTCCTTGTCGAGCGAATGCCGAGGCGAATTCGCGGCTGGCACGAGAGCGGCGACGGCAGTTCCCCGCCTGGCGCACGGACGGACCGACCGAGCGAGCGCGCACCGACGATCGCTCTCTCGTGGTACACACACATACACGGTAGAGAGAGAGATAGAGAGGAGAGAGAGCTTCTATATACACGCGGTGCGCGCGTTACTCTCCTGCAGCTCTCGCTCTCCCTCTTTCTCCTCTCGGAGCGAGAGAGATAGTGCGCCCTGGGCCCGGAGATAGAGCGACGGAGAGGCAGATACGGGCGCGCGGAAACACGAGAGAGAGAGAGAGGTGGTGGAGGACGACCGTGCGCGCCTGTATACGTGTGAGTGTGCAGTGTACGAGCCGAGAGAGGAGAACCACGAGAGTCCCGCGCGCGCGCTCGTTGTGCGAGGAAGGGAAATCGGGGGCTCGTTTCTTGTACGCCCCCCCTAGGCCGCGCGGTCTTCTCTTTTTTCTTTTCAACACTCTGGTAGTCTCGTCCGGGACGACGACGAAGAGCAGCAACACCAGGACTGGGTCCTGGCTCGTATATACTCCGGGTGTCGCGGAGAGAAAGAGACAAGACAAGATTCGGCTGAGCCGAGAGCGGAGGCGGCGGCGGCGGACGACGACGAGAGAGCAGCTGAACCGGCTCTCTTTCTCTCTCTGTCTCGCGCGTACACGTAGAGCCCGCTGCCATTTTCCACTGTGTGCGCGGCGCGCCGAGAGTAGAAAAAGGACCGGCGGTGCCGTGGCCTTTCGCTACACCCAGAGTTAACGCGTGCCTGCGCGTGTGTGTGTGGAGAGCTGGGTCGGGGCGACCGACGGGAGCCTATAGCGGCGCTACCAGAATGCGACCACTCGCCGCACAGTGTTAGAGTGGTACCCCTCAGTAGAACCTATAGGGGGACAGCAGCTGTATTAGTAACAGCACACAGCGGACGACGTCGTCGGCGGCTGATGCTTCCTTTTTCACCGTTGTCGGCGACGGCGGCGGCGGCGGCAGCACAGTGGCTGCTGCTCTCTCGCCACACACACACACTCTCTCGCGTTGAAGTGAGAGGGGAATGACAAGGGGCGGTAGCAGCAGCAGCAGAGAAGGACGGCGGCAGGAAGAGGAGGAGGTGGAGAGCCGTCGGTAACGCATATACATATATATACTCTGTCTCTCACACACACACATACATATACGCGCGAACAGCCGTGGTTAGTCGCTCGGATCAGACGGATTTGATTATTGTCGAGAGCGAGGAGTCGTGCAGCAGTAATGACGACGACGACGTCGTGGCCGTTGGCTTCGGTCGTCTGACCTGCAAAAAAGTAGAGAGAAAGAGAGAGACACTGTCGGCGAGGATTGAAGCGAGCGAGCGCGAGAGAGAGGAGAATACCGGCGCTTCGATCCGACCTTATCGATTTTGCAGAGCTCCGAAAAGGGGGAGAGAGAGACAGAGAGAGAGAGAGAGGCGAGAGGAGAAAAGGGTGCCCCCGTAGCGTCGCCGTGGTTCGCGTATCCACTCGCTCTTCAAGTGTATAGAGAACCGTGTACGTGTGTGTGTGCGCGCGCGACCGGTAGAACGAAAGGAAAATCGGAAAAGCAAGGCGGCAGTAGCGGCAGCAGCAGCTGATCAGCGGGTGCCGATCGTCCGTCGTCGTGGAGCGCGAAGAAAAAAACGAAGGAAGACAGAGTGCGTGTTCACGCGTATACCAGCGATCCACGCACACACGCACGTATATATATATATATATATATATATAAGTGTACGCCTGTGCGTGTGCGGAGTGGGATAGGCATTTTCGACAGGCGATTAGCGGCGACCTTGAGGGAGCCACAGAGCGGCAGCGGCGGCGGCGGTGGTGGCAGTCTTGCGCCGCGGGTCACCGAGAGAGCGAGCAACTGAGCGAGAGCGCACGCACACCGACGACGCGTGTGCACGCATATTCCACACGCACGACAGCGGCGGCGTATCGTCGAGGCACGAGTGTGTAGCCGCGCGGCAGTGCGAGATATTATACACCGAGCGGAGGATGGAAAAAAGAGGAGCACCACGCCGAGAGACACTTTGAGATTTCCCATTCGCGATATATACGTTCCGCAAGCGGACGAGGAAGAGAGAGAGAACGAAGCGAGCACTAGTGGATAGACTCGGCGAGGGAGAGGAAGAAAAGCCGGAGAAGCCAAGAGAGAGAGAGCGAGAGAGAGAAAAAGAGAAGAAGAGGAGGAGGAGGTGGAACGCGCTCGCGCACGGCAGTGGCGGCTACTGGTTTTTAGCTTTCAGCAGCACAGTGACTCTGTGTGCGCGCGCGCGTATGTGTGTGATGCGCCACATCGCGGCAACGCCGGTTCTCCGCGGCAGCGCTCTCCTATCTCGCGAATAACGTAGCCAGCGGTGGTGCACCAGTGGTACCTAATCCCCGGCACCCGCGATATTCTAACCATCGATCGCCTCCGAGAGCGAGCGAGCTTCGCGAGAGAGTGTGTATCCGTGTGAGGAGGAGGAGGAGGAGGAGATTGGTGTGCGCTCACGGCCGGCGAGGGAGCGTATATATATACAGCAGCGGCCTACAGTCGTCGATGTTCTATGTGCCGCGAGGAGCTCCGTTTTTCGCGGTGCGTCGCCGCCGCGGTGGTAGTTAGCGCTAAACCGGTTTCAATTCGTACCGAATCCCTCGGTCTCTCTCGCGTTCGCGTATAAAAGTCTTCTCTCTCTCACTCTCGCGCGCGCGAGCTCGCAGGGAGAAGAGCAAGCGAGCGAGAGAGCAGGAGGAGGAGGAGGCGATGGAGGAGATCGTGTGCTGCTGGCAGCAGCGGCGGCAGCAGCAGCAGCAGCAGCAGCAGCACCAACGCCGGTGAAGGAGGCGGCAATAGCGCTCCGGCAAAGTAGGAAAGAGTGGCCGAAGCACACACAGCTCCACTGGCTCGTACACTCCCACCGGGGCCCCCGTTGTAAAGGTCGAAGTCGCGGCCTCTGGCGCCGGCTCTCCGCTACACCCTCTCGGTGTCGCCCATGGCAGCACGTGGCATTTAGACAGCTACGACGAGCTCGCGCGACGAGCCGAGCACTCGTTACACGCAGAGGAAGAGGGTCGACTGTCAGGATGGGGCGGTACAGCAGCGCGCCGAGGGAGGACCAGGACTCGCCGGAAAACAGCCTGGCAACCTGCGCGCTTGACCGCTGCAAGACCTAATCACGTACCCGAGCGCGCGTCACCTGATCGCACCTCCCGTACATATACGCGAACGCTCGGCTCTCCCTTCAAGGGCAGAGCGGCGGCGGCGGCAGCAGAAGAGTAGTAGGGCCAACGGCATACCACCACCGGCGCCGCGACGAAAGTGAAAGTGCAGGCGAGCGGCGGCGGCAGCAGCAGCGCGAATCGATATAGAAGACCAGCGGTAGCGGCAGCAACCCCCTGCTCCGTACCGGCGTAACTGAGGAAGAAGAGAAGAAGGGTGAAAAGAGAGAGAGAGAGAGAGAGAAAGATAGGGACACGGAGCTCGCGCCCTCGATGTGTAGGGTGGCAGCGACAAGCAGCCCAAGGACCACTCGAAACAGTGATGAAGCACGTCGTCGCTGCAGGGAACGCTACCTCCGCAGCTCAGGTGCAGCAGCAGCTGCTGGTGGTGCAGCCTCACCTCTACCAGCAGTCGCGTAATAATCACCAGGAGGGCTCGAACGGCGACGACTTTGTCGTCAGACAGGAGCAGCAGCAGCAGCAGCAGTTCGAGCACAACATCAGCGATGACGCGAAGAGCAGCAGCGGCCCGGTCAAGTCGCCGGCAATGTCGCGACTCCTAGCCGTCGACTCAGAGAATTACATGCTCCGCAAGGGCGCCGGCAGTGCGCCCGAGCAACCGGCTCTACAGCAGCAGCAGCAGCAGCAGAACGCCCACAAGGCGTCGTACAACGGCGGCGCCTGCGTCGTCAAGCCAGGTCCGACCGGCGCGCCAACCGTGTCCATCGTCCAGGTGTCGACGAGCAGCAGCAGCAGTGGCAACCATGTCCAGTCCGCCGTGGGAGGTGGTGGCGGTGGTGTGTTCTGCTCGCCGGTGCTGCCACCGAAGCAGCAGCAGCAGCCATCGTCGGCAACGGTCGTCGGCAACGGTGTCGGCGGGGCGCGCAAGGACGACGACTCGTTGTCACCGGGTCACGAGCAGCCGCAGGCCAACGGTGCCATTCGCAAGAGCTCCGGTAGGAGCGGCGGCCGGCTTACGTCGATCCAGCGGCTGCTCTGCTGGTGCGACCTCGACAGCGATGAGCGTTCCTCGCTGCTGGCCAACTCCAGGTCGCATACCTGCAACCGGGCTAGCAACAACAACCACATCAACAACAACAGCAGCAGCCACAACCACAATCAGTTGTACAACAACAACGAGTACAAGGCCGGTGCGTGCGCGAACAGCCAGGGCGTCGACGAGCCCGACAATAAAGTGCCCACGGAGACGACGACGACGGTGCTGGTTAGGTGTAACGCCCCGGACGGCGGCAGGGTACGGCGCAATGTGAATAACGATATTAACGACGTTGACGATGATGTCGCTGACGCGGCGGCGACGTGCATTAAAAACCGTCCGCGCGAGCTCGCGGACGAGTGGCCGCTAGTCGGTATGCGCTGTGTCTGTATGAGTGGTACCGCTTGTTTTCCAGAGTGTCACGCGTGCTTCCACAACATCTGCGTTCCCTGGGCCGGCTCTCGTCCCTGCCAATGGAGCAGCAAAGGCCGCGCGCGACCAGGTCAAGTCTACGACAAAGAGAAGGTGAGTACCCTTTTGATGATGATGATTTGGGAATACGTACGTATTTGAAATTCCGAACGTTCATAATGATAACGAAATGTTAACTTAAAGGTTCTAATTTTGGTTATAATTCGTCGGGGTGTGATTTCAGTGGTGACTCTAAGAGTGAGAAGTGAAGAGATACAGTTGTTATCATTTTTTTTAAATGTATTAAGTAGCCAAATTCGGCTAAATCTGAAAATGGCAAAAATCTTTCGTTCACTATGAACGTTCGAAATTTCAAGTACCTGAATACGTAAGGGAAACGTTCGATGCGTAGAGCGGTGTTTACTGGGTGACGGGTGAGGTTAGGATACAGTGCTGTAGTCTTATGGCAGAGTTAGCAATGTGATCTTGTTACCTTTGGTGGTTTTTTTATTAATTGAGGGTGATTTTGAGTTTTGAGGTTAGGAGATAGCTGGATGTATCGAACTTTTCTTTTACGCGTGAGAATGAAAATAACGGAATTGAGAGCAATTAGCATAAAGTGGTTTTAACGATTTTAAAATGTTTCGTATCATAATTTATACTACTTAGAAGTGTCGATTTTTGTTAGAGCTTTAGATTGAATTAAAATTCGACATTTTTAACACTTGCTTACATAAAATTAAGTAGACTTGTAATATTAATCGCGATAAGAGGTTTAACTTGTTTATGGAGTTAGCGCGCAAGAATAAACATATATGTTTTGCATTTAACGATTTTTTGCAATTGCTCTTAAATTCTAAAAAAATGCCATTCCGACTTTTATTACGAACTGGTTTGAACTGGACGTGAAGTCTTAGAAGTGCTTCCCTCGAAACTCACGCCACGTTGATAAAATTACAATCCCTAATGCGATAGCCAGCATAATTGTAACAAAAAGAATTTACGATAGTTATTTTTTTTGTTTCTTAATTTTTTATGTTTAAATAAGGTCTATAATTGTTCGAGCCGGAATAAAAATGGCGCGCAAAACTTTAAGATTATATTAAGCGCTAAATTCACCGTTGATGAGCGAAAAATCTACTTGTATTAATAAAATTATGAAATATTGACCAAATTTGTAGTGGAAAAAAAACGCTAAAGTTTCTTGAATTATCATAAATAGTCAACACAGAAATTTCCCTTTAACTTTTTTCACATTTTTTTTCTCCCTAATGGTACTTTGATTTGATTTCTCGCTTAAAACGTAAAGTGGTCGCGACATGAAAGTCATTAAATATAGAAGCAAAAGGTTGATGGGGTCACGGTTTTTAATACGCTGGAAACAATAAAGCCGATTGTGTCCAATTTAAATATTATTACAAGAAAATTGATGTTAGTAAGTACTATTTGAAGACCGTTTTTTTATTATTAGAGTCAACACGTATAACTTAAATTCAAATTTAGCAAAAGCAATTTATTTTTTCTTTCATTGGTCAAGAAAAAAAGTAATCCAACTATACAAGCATTTTCGTATCTAGAAAAAAAAAACTAAAATAATGAATACATATCAAGTGGTATACTGTACGAGAAGACATTATCAACTTAGATATAATATACACGACGTGGCTTTTAATATATTTCCATACTTTCACGTACAAATTTAATCACGGCGACACTATGTACATACATGCACACTACTCTCGGTGAATTCGAAAACTTTCTGAAGATCTCTTATAAAAATCTCCCCGCGACATTATCTTCTTCTCAATAAACGCGAGGCAACGAGGGGGAGGAGGAGGAGGGGAGCAGCAACGTAGGGTCATCGATTCAATCAATCATCCTGTCGTGCGGGAACCGTCGTGCGCTCTCTCTCGGAGTTGGCCCGTGCGCACACGAACGAGTGCAATTATTGACAATGAGCGCCGCGTAAAATTGCTCTCGTTTCCTTATAATTGTCGCGTGCGCTCATCTCGGGACACGGCCGAAGAGAGAGAGAGAGAGATAATTCGCTGCGCGGCCGTCCTCCTTTGGCTCATTTGGAGGTTATGTCCAGTGAATTTTTACATCGCCGAGACAGAGAGAGAGACTTTCACCGAGTTTCTGCGCGTACGCCCGGCAAATTGAATGTAATTGAAATTTAAGGTGATTTATAATCGAAAAATTTGAATAACGACCGCGGCGGCGCGTCGATCGACTTTTTTCGAAGTTGAGGAGAGCGCGCGCGTGACAAATTTATGGATGCGGCAGCAGCGGCGAGAAAATTGTTGCTGTGGAAACATTGCGAGGCAGTGCGCGCAGCTTCTGATTAAAATTTACGGTGGCTTGCAAAATGATTTTCAATGCGGGTATAGAGGCGTAGCCGCGTTGTCGGAGTATTGAATTTTGAAGCTACGTCGATGTAACGATGTCGCTTACAGGCCGATAGTTTGGCGAAATGTTCTATTATCGGCTCTGATTACAGGCAAAATCAATTTTCTAGTCTTTAGGAATTTTGGCGGCGGACAAAGGTTATTACCCGGGTAACATGCTGTCGATATTTTGTTCCCAAAATTGGCAGCTGATGTTGAAAATTTTAAAGTATCTTATTTTCGATAAAATAAAAAAAAAAATGTTAATTTTTAAATAATTTTATAAAGCTAATTCAACCGCAGCAGCAATAAATTTTCTATCAATTTAGACTTTTGACTGATCATGAATAATTCAATTATTTCTAACATCATTGTAAAATATAACTACTATTTCGCGCTTCCATAACGCTATTACGAAATTCCTTTTTTAACAACGAGCATCTTTTTTTTTTTTTTATTTGCAAAGCACACTTGAAATTCGAAAAAATGAAAATTTATTTAAATAGCCACCATTACAATTATTATAGGCCATCAATTACATGACAGCCTCGCTGCTGAGAAGAAAAAATCTGACTCTCGATAAGAATTGCCGATAAAATACGAGTTTCGCCAAGTAATTGTATCTGTAATGAATCACTACCTATACACACATACACATGCCGATCTTGGACGACGACACCTACGCAATTATAAGAAGCGCGCGCGAGATTTTCGAATTCAAATGCGCGCGCGCGCGCGCGTGACTCTTCACTTTTTTATATATTAATTTTCGCTCTCTCGCGAACGCGCGCGCGTGTCTCGTTGAATATTCAAATACGCGCGCGCCCGTCCTATCCGCATAATTCATCGCTGACCTTTTCTCATAATCTCCAATCCTTATTGATTTTCATCGATACTACGGCAGCGCTATATGGCCGATTCAAATGAGCAGCAGAAGCGGGATAAATTAACGGCTCCGAAGATCGTGTGGATTTTTTCTCTCTCGCTCGCTCTCCCTCTCTCTCTGCACCAATAAGGTGAATTTCCTTGTTCGCCGTCGTAGACGCCGCGCAGTCGCGGAACGCGTAGAATTAAAAACGTGTTTTATCGCTGCTGGCCGAGTAAAAAGGCGCCTAAATTATTGCAAGTATAAATAAGAATTTAAAGTTAATAAAGGGGTCGAGGTTGGGAGAGTCGAAAAGTATCGTGTACCAGTATAAGCCTTTTTTCTCGGTATACAATTTTAAATATAACGCGTGTAATACACGGCGCGTATCAGAAAGTCAGCGAAACCTCGGCAATTGTTCGCGCCTATACATCCTTTACGCGGCGTCTATTAAAAGCTCCCTCGGCTAATTTATTATTACGCGCGTCTTCGAGCACTGCACACACACACACACATACACATTCCTCCTCTATAAAATATTAAGCAACTTTTTCCTGTCGCAACTGCACATCCCGAGATGTCATATCGGAATCATTTATGAAACCGATCTACATTCACGAGCCTCGAGAAAAGAGTCGTCCAATTTTCAATAATAAAAAAAAGAAGACATTAATCCCCCAATATCCTCCTGAGGTACAATGCCTCCGAGCGCGTAAAAAACAAAGGAACGCGGGAAGGAGAGAGAGAGGAAAAAAGCGTGTCGCTGTCGCGCGCGCGCGGAATTCTCTAAAAATGACTTGACCTTCGGATCGCTCGCTCGCAGGTGTGCGACTCTACGGCAGCGACGACGACGACGACGGCGACGACTTATCGAGCGGCCGAAGACCGACTCTATACTTAAACGGATTCCCCTGGCCGCGGGCCAGCGACGATATCGCGCGATTCTAGCTTGCGCGAGCGCAAATTTTGCGCGCAACCGAGCGAGCGTATTATACGTGTATTATATATACGCGAGGTAGAATTTTTCTCTAACGAGTTGAGCGCTGAAAAAAGCTCGCGAGCGACGCGCGTGCGGTGTAAGTATATGCATATAGCGATTATTATTGTTGGGTGAGTGAAATTTGTTGGTGCGTCAGAGATGATGAGGTCGCGGTAAATCGGGTTCGAATGAGATATGTGTGTATATTTTGAAATTAATTGGGAATAAAAATGGCGGTTTTAGAGTAGAGAGCGAGAGATCTAAATCGCTAATTGAAACTCAAGCCGACTTTCTTGGAAACACGCGCAGCTCGCGCGGTCGAATTATCAAACGCGACGACGGCAGTTAATCCCACTTGAAATCCACGATGATAATCGGGGCCGGGGCAAAAATTACGAAATGTACTTATTAGTGATACGGATAGCTCGCTACGCGGTTATTATAACTCTCCCCCTCTCTCTCTCTCTCTCTCTGGCTCTCAGAAAAATTCGTAAAAACTCCGAGAGAGAGAGAGAGCCAGTATAACGGGGCCTTTATCAGCGCTCGCTCGCCCCGCGTGGCCGTCGCGTCTTATCTTCAATAAATTACAATACATCGCGATCTCGGGACGTTATGAAATTGCTCTCGAGTTACATATGCGTTCACGCTAATTAAAATAATCTCCCTCTCTCTCTCTCTCTTTCTCTCCTTCTTTCTCGACGAAAGTGAACAAAAAAAGAAGAGAGAGATTAGGCTCTTCTACGCGCTACGCAAAAAGCTTTTGTACCGGACACACACACGTATACGCACGTACGTTCACCGAATCTATATAACCGCGTTTTTGCGTGTTCGGATGTACATACCTATCTTCTTCTTTCTTGAGCCTCGCATTTGAATCGGAATGGGGAAAAAAAGCGCCGGTTGAAGGTGATTATCGCGCGCGTGCTGAAATTTATGGCTTTTTGTATCTTTTTTGTCTGTGGGCACGTCAGATTTGCATAAAACGATAAACCGACGAAGGCACAGCCACTGTAATGGCCGGTCGTGACTCAGTTATAGAAACTCTAATTATAAAAAGAAGAGAGAGAAAGAAAAAAAAAGAGAAAGACGTTCGATCAAAAGCGTGTCACTCTCGCAGAGGTCGTCGTTAAATCTACGGGCGTCGAACTCCTCCGCGCGCGCGCTCGCTCGCTCGTTTCCCTCTCTTATATCCTCCTCTAATCCGCTCGCGGCGTGGTTCGTCTCATTTTTCCCCTTCCGCGAAAGAGATTCGTTTTTCTTTCCGACTTGTGCTCGTTCTCTCTCCCTCTATAATATTCTTCCTCGTGAAATTATCGAATCGCATGTGCACGGGTATCTAATCGCGCGTGCGCGAGCGCAGAGTCGCGTGGGTATGCGTTACATAGGCCAAATCAAATCGCCGAGAGGAAGAGAGAAAGCCGCCGAGTCATCAAATAATGCAGCGCTGCAGTGGTGCAGATGTCGGGAAGCTTCAAGTATTCCATGTAGTAAATCTAATTGTAGTCCTGGCCGAAACGAAGGTAGAAGACGAAATTGATAATATCTTTTGTTCTTCTTGCTGAGTATAAAGAATTTATTTATTTATTTTATTTATTTATTTATGTACCAGAAATTATACAAAAGATACATAATGCAGTTAGTATCAGGATGTAAAAGACTATATCCGACCTAGCTGGCATCCTATAGAGGTGCACAAAACACCTGTATATAGGTCTGGTAGTTTACAAACTAATACAACACTTATACTAAACTTACATGCTAAAATAAAGTTGATTTTTAGCTATATGCTATATTAACATATATTCAAAATTCAACTTTTACATAAACTCTTATAAACTTTAAAAAAGAAATTAGCTTAAATTAATCTAGAATTTCTGGCTCTTTGATATGTTAGTATTTTTTTTTATCCGTTGATTTTACAAAAATTATGTTATAAGGTATTAATTTTTTCTTTCTTTTTCTTTGTACCAGTTAGTGATTTGATAATAATAATAATAATAAACATTTGTTCTTGTAAAATAGAAGTTTTTTGCAAGTAAATTGTTGACACACACACATACACACACACACACACACACACACACACACACACACACACACACACACACACACACACACACGCACGCACGCACGCACACACACACACACACACACACGCACACACACACGCGCACACGCGCACACACACACACACACACACACACACACACTGAGAAAAATGATGAATTTAAAATTACTGTAATATATAGGAACGTGGGGACAAATCTCAAATACCAAAATTTTTACTATATTTTATAGTAAAAATTGATATATATAATAAAAATTGCTATGTAAATAGTAATTTTTACTATACAATATAGTAATTATTTTAGTATTTCAGATTTGTCCCCACGTTCCTATACATTATAGTAATTTTTAATACATCACTTCTCTCAGTGTACATACAGTTCAATAAATCTTTCAGCGTTTCAACATTGATAGACGATACCGTTCGCTATCTCTCGCGCAGAAGTCAAAAGTTCAAAGTGAGCTGTTGGAAAACGAAAAAAGAAGCGCTCGTCGCTGCTAATTTCTCGAGCGCGACCCGTCACCGCGACGTATCATCTCTCGCCTTCGTCCGAAAAAAAAGCGTCCCCCGAGGACGCCGCGTGAGAAAAAAGAAAAAGGTGTTGTCACCTACCCGTCGGGAGAAAATCCTGAGCAGAGTGGCGCTGCAGCGCGTATATAGCCCCCAGAAAACCGATAAATCTTCACCGCGCGCTGGTTAATGAAAATTCATGAAACGCACGCTGCACTCGGCTCTTAACTCATTCCCGCTTCTCTATATCGCGCTCTTTTTCTCCCGCTCGCGTGCGCGCGCGCGTCGAAGAGTGTTAAGCAATTAACGCGCGAGAGACACGGTGAATACGAGCTTTTGTTCGCGGATTTTGTAATGTCAATTCGATGTGACTACTGTGTGTGCGTGTGTATTGTAAGGGTATGTGTATGTGTGTGCATTGACGTACTCGAATCGACGGGAGGGGAAAAAGTTAATTGGCTACTGTTGCCGCGATTGGCAAACTTTTGAAACGCGCGCCTCGCGGAATTAGCATTTATAATAAGATGTAATGATTTATTATTATCGACCGGCAAATGGCCGCTCGCTTTTATGTATAATATATTTAGCTGATCGAAACTGCCTGCGCGCCTGCAAAAGCATTTAGGTCATCAAAAAATTTTAGTTTATAATCTAGTTCTAGACGCGCACACGTAGACGGGAGACCGGTTCGCCCGCTCGCAAGGGTTTTTTGTTGGAAAAATTTTCGCTAATCTTTTCCAGTCCCGGTAGATCAGAGCTCGAAATAATTCAGGCAAGGGTGTATATGTCCGAACTATATTACAAAAAGCTAATGTGCAGTTTTTTTGCGACAACTCTGGAGTTTAAGCTGATGGTAGGAAAAGTCTACTACTACTATACTTTCGACATCGCGCGGTGACTTTAGCCTCCACGAGAGCCGCGTAATTTGCATTATAAGAATTCCCTTTTTTTTCTCTGCAATTCCTTAATTTTTTAGTGCATCAAATTACTTCCCGAATTTCGTAAAACGCTGCCAAACATTTGTATAAAAGAGATGCGAACCGCGATCCGGGAGAAACAGAAATGCAATTTGTGCGGCGACGGCGGCATATCAAGCGTATAATAATAAACCGCACGAACTCTGAAAACCGCAGAAAGAGATACAACTCGTCACTAAGTATTTCTCTTTCAAACTAATTCTTTACCAAATGAGCTCCCGTATAACTTTTATATATTTGCATGCGACTTAATGTGCACAATTTACGAACTTACATTATTCGTAATGACGCTATACGCCCGCAGTTTGATCCTCGCACTTACTTTGCAAAATTCGTTTCTCCAATAAAATTAATAACAATCAAAACCCATCATATACACCCGCATTCCAGTTGCGGAAGTGGCGAGTCACACAGATTATACACACACACCTTCGCCGTTAAACGAACTAGCGAAAACTGGTTCCCCGAGAGTCCAAGTTTCGAGACTATTCTTTTGGAGGAGCGAAAATAGCGCGTTAATAGCCGCCGCGCACCACAGCGCCGAGATTATAACTGCCAAGTGTGGCGATCGGGAGTACGGTGACACTACTTTCTGGCGAAAATTTTGGAAGTCGTTTTTTTTTTCTTTGGATTCGAACCGATCGATCGACGTAAAAGCTATGCTTATCGGTGTATTCTTATCTCGCGACGAGTGTACAGAAATTTTAACGAACAATCTGCGGCTCTTATCTGGCGTGAAACCTTTTATCTGCTACTTCCCTCGCCGGGAAAATCTCTTCTCTTCGCGGGTATAGGGTGTACGAAAAGACGTTTCGCCGTTTGTATTTTCATTTTAGCGCATGAGACTTATCAATTTATAATTACGAATTTCAATTAATTAAGCTAACCGCGCATTCTCTCCCTGTTATTTCATTAGCGAATAACGCGCGAGTGTAGCGCTGTAGGAGAACTTTTGTAGAAGAACTTTCTTCGCTGGAAAGTTCAACGACACTCCGGCAGTCCTCAAGCGCGCTTTTAATTCTTAAACAAATAATGAAAAGCACATATTGATTTACGCTCGCGATTCAAATCGCGATAATATATATAAAGAAACGAGAGAGAACGAGCGACATGATTTATGAAAAAAAAATGAAGTAAAAGAAATTGAAAAACCAGGTCAATGACGATATAACGCGCGTGCGCTCGCGCCTGTAATAATGTGTGCTTATATTCTATGCGCGCTGTTGAACAATTAAAATTCGAGCCGCGTTTAGTGCACGTTTTTCGAAGGTGGGAAGAAAACGAAGTTCCGCACATTACGTATAGAATCGTTCAAAATTTCATGAAAGCTGACTCAATTTATTCGAAATCGTTACTTAACTTTTATCTGATAAATTATACGCACACTATAATTGAAGTAATTTTTTTTTTCATTAAACACACGCGCAAGTGATATTTTTCTCCTCAAATTTTCAACTAAAGTACAGAACTTTCTATGTACACGAAACCCCAGCGATTGTCTCTCTCTTCTCTCTCTCTCGGCGTCTATTTAAAAAGAGTCTAGCTGAAAATCCCGGCCGAAAGAAAACGTGTCGGCGCTTAAAAACCCGAATAACTCGTTTCGTCGTCGCGCGAATCGCAATTGATTTTCGAAAGGCAGATAATTCAGGCGCGTCGGTGACGGGGGGAGACCCTTGAAACATCCAGAAGAATTTCGTCATTCACGCCGTGCGGAGGCTCGTCGCCTCGCCAAGACTGAGAGAGGAAGGGAGAGAGGGAGGGATGGAGAGATAAAAAAACGAAGAAAAAGGAGAAAAAAAGACCGAGTGACCGACAAAAACTCGAGTATACATATATCGGCGCCATGCACAAAAATGCGAAGGCAAAAAGACGAAACGTGTTACGTCCGATAAGAGCGAGGCGCGCGTGTGTGTGCGTGCGTTTGTGCGAGTCTGCGTCCCGGGAGAGACCAGAACGCCCGAAAAACTTTATTGCCGCGCGGTGGTTCGCCGAATCGCTTGGATTATTAATTTCGCGCTCGCGTTTAATCTCAAGAGAGAGAGAAGAAGGGAGGGAAAAACTCTGCGACAGACGAGAGAGTGTACGTACATAATTAGTCGGGCGCGTGAGTATATAGTGCTGCATTCGCGTGATATTTCGCACGTACAGCAGGGATCTGCATATCGCTCGGTGGGGATTTCGTAAGCGGTACATGTGTAACGGTTATCAGACCCTCTCTTGTTCCAAATATGACGGATGGGTGCGCTTTTTCCGAAACCGTGGGACGCAGTTATCGTTTTTCCACGATAAGTAAAGTATGAAATTTATACGAGGAAAATGGCTGTCGATATTTGTTTGCTCTTCTAAAAATTATAACCGTTGAGGTGTTCCCGCTTACGTTCGTTAATTTTGTCCGCAAGCACGAGGGGAACGGGTTCTCTCATTGCCCCGCGTTTGTATGGACATATAACTCAGAACCCGGATTTCGCGCGCTAAAAATCTTAAGGGTGTTTATGCGATTTTAAAATGGTTCACTATTTAATTTTTATGTCATAAATTATTAAAATGTAATAATGTAACTTTACTCAGATATGAAAGATAAATACTTTCTGAACCGAAAAAAACTATTATGATAAAAAAATTGTGAATCGAATACGTAGATATTGTTCAATAAATAAAAAAGTTACTTCCGCTATTTGCCAACTTTTACAAATAGCGGAAGTAACTTTTTTACTTATTAAACAATATCTACGTGTTCGATTAACAATTTTTTTATCACAATAATTTTTTTCGGTTCAGAGAGTATTTGCCTTTCATATCTGTGTGAACTTTCATTATTATATTTTAATAATTTATGACATAAAAATTAAATAGTGAACCCATTTTAAAATCGCATGAACCCCCTTAAAAGTGTAATATACCTATATCGAGGCAAAAGTTTTATCGGTAAGTGGTGTGTACACGCCGGCGAGTTTGACAAACCGAAAGCAGCAGCAGCAGCGACGTTTATTGTTACAATAAAGTATGCGCTGGTTTGTCGGCTCGTAATTACCTTCCCAATTTATCACGCGTATCTCGAAAACCCGAATTCCGCGTTCCCCGGAAAAACGCCATCGCGCGCGAGATTTTCGGCAGCCGCTACTACTTTGCGATTCCGCGAACGCGCGCCTTTGATCTCCCTCCTCTTACAAAGTCCGCGCGTAATAATGTAAGCGAACTGTTTTCCCAGCCGACCAGAAATATCTATACACTTTACGGAAATCCGTCTAACCTCGGCGCTCCTCTCTCCGAATTCGAAATGATAAAAGAACATCATAACCTCGCGCGCGGGCGCTTGTGAAATAAGATCGCATGATAATAGCGCCTTGAGATTTCAATCAAAATCGATCTCGCATTATCAATTTCGCGGGATTATAGATACATTACACATCACAGCGCACATATAGAGAGTTAATAAAATTTTTGAGACCGCGTGAAGAAAAAAAACGAGCGTGCGCGCGCCGCTTGATAACAATAGGACAGATTATCTCTTCCTACCTCCGCGCGATAATGGTTATTAATATCGACGCGATAAGATACCGACGCGCGCAGATGCATTATATTATACCGGCGATAAGATTCGCGCAGGTGTTGTGCAGTCATTCGTTCTCTCTCTCTCTCTCTCTCTCTCTCTCTCTTGATTTTCCGACACTTACTCGCGGTCGCGTGACATTTTTTTTGGCAGGTTTCTCCCCCTTCCTACCGATCTGGGGAATTCCAGATTATCGCGTGCTACAGCTGGCCGTCTTAGCGCGGCGGTTTTCGAGGGAGGACCTCTCATATAATTGCGCTTTGTTTTATGATTGGTGTACGCGTGTGTGGCGTGAGACGCTCGGGGGTCGGGTTGGCTGTGAAAGCTATGGCTGGTGGAAAAAACACACGATGAGTGGGTTTTGGATAGATGAGTGCATAGTTGAGTTAGGAAAGTCCGGGAGCCAGAAAGGTAATTGAGCCATTTTGAGGTCCACGGCCCCACCAAAGTTTTTTTAATGTATTTTGACCCCCTGAATCTGAATTTCTAAAGTGGAGTGTCGTAAGATGGTTAGGTAATTAGTTGTAAACAATTTTTTAAACAATTAGAGAAAAATTAGTCTTATGAATCTAAAGGAAAAATACAATCGTATTCTTTGAATAATTTTGAGTAAAAAAGGTTCCAAAACATTTTAACGTACGACCTATAGTTTTCGAGTAAAAAATTGTTAAATTTTCAGAAATAGGGCATTTTTCGGAACACTGACAATTTCTTACTCGAAAACTATAGGTCATAGGGTGACTACACCAGTATTGGAACAGTCACCAGTTAACGAACATTTCCTTTATATATATGAAAATATCAAGCTTTCTATGTATTGTTTATCTAACATGACGATAATTTTCGAATCCTTGAAAATTTTTATTTCATTTTATATAAAGATTCTGCATAAAAGAAATTATCTTGTTAAGAATAAAATCATAAAGTCGCCGCTATTAAGTGTTTCTTCACTGGCGATTTATTCCTTCACTGGTGAAACGTATTTAGATACTAAGATTGCGTGTTCCTTTACTGATTTTTAGGAGATATTTACAGATTTTCATTAAATAAAATTTTTACTTTAATTCTTTATTCAAAATTTGCTCACCGACGTAAAGTTTGAACATTTTAGAATATAAATTTCAAAAGGGTTTTATTTTTAATCCATTTTTAAAGTACTTAATTAAATAACAAAAGTTACAATTTCTTTATTCGTTCCTTCACTGGTGAAGTCACCCTACGTTAAAATATGTAAGAGTTTTTTCACTTAAGGTGGTTCTCCTCGGACTCCCTAGTCAAAGCAGTGCTAAATGTAGAAGTTACCTAAAGTTAAAAAAAAACCATAGTTGTAATGTGATTTATTTATTTAAAATGATAGAGATAGTCCATGTATTATAAATAAAGTATATTTAACATGACTAAGATAACTTTTTTTACAAAATGGCGATTTTCTAGAAACTGGATATCGTCACTTCAAACAATTGTTGATAAATCACTGGAATCTTTTCTGTTTCTCAACCGATTTTAGTTTTCAAGGTCTCACTTTGCTCCTTAAGAAATTTCATGGGGACTTGCCGAAGGAAAAATTAAAAATTATTCAAAACTCAGAAAGTTATAGATAATTGTTCATAAATTCATGCACGTTGTTAAAACAAAATATTCTTTTAATTTGCTATAGCTTTCTGAGTTTTGAATAATTTTTCATTTTTCCTTCGGCAAGTCCTCATGAAATTTCTTAAGGAGCAAATTGAGACCTTAAAAACTAAAATCGGTTGAGAAACAAAAAAGATTCCAGTGATTTATCAACAATTGTTTGTAGTGACGATATCTAGTTTCTAGAAAATCGATATTTTGTGAAAAAAGTTATCTTAGTCATGTTAAATACACTTTATTTATAATACATGGACTATCTCTATCATTTTAAATAAATAAATCACATTACAACTATGGTTTTTTTTTAACTTTAGGTAACTTCTACACGGAGAGAAAAATTTCAGTAAAAATTACAAAAAGTTCCGCAATTTTTACTGAACTTTTCGGTACTGTGGTAACAGACTGCCAAAATGAGCGGATTTACTTGACTTTCTATACTTTTTATAGAATTTTCAGTAAAAATTACCGAACTGTTCAGTAACTTTTAAATGAATTCTCTTAAAAGTTACTGAACAGTTCGGTAATTTTTACTGAAAATTCTATAAAAAGTATAGAAAGTCAAGTAAATCCGCTCATTTTGGCAGTCTGTTACCACAGTACCGAAAAGTTCAGTAAAAATTGCGGAACTTTTTGTAATTTTTACTGAAATTTTTCTCTCCGTGTACATTTAACACTGCTTTGACTAGGGAGTCCGAGGAGAACCACTTTAAAATGGGTCATAAGGATAATTTTTCTCTAATTGTTTAAGGCGGTCTTACACCTATAGGCCTTTCTGGCCAAAATTACCTAAAAAAATGATAAAAAATATTCTTATAATAAAGTAATCAAAATATATTCTAAATATAACTTATTTTGAATAAAATGAGCCAAGGCAGAGGTCCTTGAACTCGTGTTATCCTCAGTTATAGCATTTTCAAGAAAAACAGTTTGTTGTAACCTTTCTCTGAGACCGCATGATGAATTTTCATGGGATAAAATGCAAATTGTTTCTAATTTATGTAGTTATGGGCCTAAGAGTTGCAATTTTTCTTGTGTAAGTACCTTTTCCATTCTAAAAAACCCTAAACTTCAAAAAATGGAAAAAATTATTGCAAAAAAAATCAGTTTTTGACATAAAAAAGGTACTTACATATGAAAACCTTAAAATTGCAACTCTTAAACCCATAACTACATAAATTAGGAACAATTTGCACTTTGTTCCATGAAAATCCATCATGCGGTTTCAGAGAAAGGTTACAACAAACTGTTTTTCTTGAAAATGTTATATCTGAGGATAAAATGAGTTTAAAGACCTCTGCCTTGGCTCATTTTATTCAAATAAGTTATATTTACAATATATTTTCATTATTTTATTATAATAATATTTTTTATAATTTTTTTAGGTAATTTTGGCCAGAAAGGCTTATAGGTGTAAGGCCGCCTTAAAAAATTGTTTATAACTAACTACCTGACCATCGTACGACACTACACCCAAGAAATTCGGATTCAGTAGGTCAAAATACATGAAAAAATATTATAGTGGAGCCGTGGACCTCAAACTGCCACGAAAACCCTTTTTGGCCCCCGGACTAGTAGGAAAAAGATGGTTTAACGATCGAAACATAATTTGAACACTTATGGTTAGTTTGGAAAAACCGGCAAAGATTTTGTCTCTGCCGTTTTATATGTACATATTTATGACGAATAAATTTTGAAACATTATAATGACAATCAAAAAGTTTGGATAATCTAATACACGAAAATTCTGCTCATTAACACACGCTCCTAAATTTTCACAAGAAAATTAAATTTCGTGTACTTACCCTTCCGATTCAACTAAATCAAATGCAACAAAATTGACAACTCGTTTTGCTCGCCTCCTCACTTTCCACTTCCGTTGTATTCGCATTTCATCGTCGCGCGCTCTCAAATGGTCCCCGCGCAATCAGAAAATGTTCACGCACCTCGCGCCGATCCGTTCAATTATCTAACACACAAAATTCGCGTGCTTTATACATTGTAACCACTAGCTCAGCAGAAACGGAAAACCGCTGCGACGCAGTTATACCTTCTCCCCCGTTGTCTTAGCCGTCTGTTGACCAAGGTTATGAATCAACGCACGCACTGCTAAGCATACATCGTAATATACTTACCAAAAATTGCGTTATAGGTTCGATTCCCTCCCCTAAATCCACACAACGTCGTTGAATCACGGGGGAATTCAGAATCTCGACCAATCAGGCGCAAAACCTCACGGAGAAGTGCGTAGCTTTTTTAAAAATCACGCGATCGCTCGAAAGAAAATCGTCTTGTACACATTTTTCTATACGTACGTTCCTGATTTCACGCTCACGCTTACATTATATCTATCCGCACGCAGCCGCGCGAAATTTCCATTGGTCCGGCGCCCCCACTCGCCGGCTCGGAAATCCCGGGCGCTCGCTGGGTGCGCTCTCGGCGCGATATCCAGCGCGCCACCGTCGCTCGGATAGTTAAAGCCGATGCACGCGCGAGGCGAGCTAGTCGGTAGTCGGACGCGTGCCAGTGCAGTTCGCGCGAGCGTGAGCAACAGAGTTGATGATAAGTCGACAAGTGTCGAGGAGGAGGAGGAGTAACAGTAGTAGTAATAGTAGTCGAAGTAGAGACATTGTAGTAGTGTGGTGGATCGCGAGGATGTACAGGCGTAAGGCGAAGGCCCAGCTGAAGCGGTTCTTCGCGTACGTCGAGAGAAAGCGCAGGAGGGTCAACGGAAGGGACAATAAAGATGAGGTACGTGCGTGCGGAGAGGAGAGATATGTGCGTACGTGACGGCGCGTGCGTAGTCGACGATGTGTTCCGTACCGAGAGAAATTATCGCGGTTATTATCGCTCGCTGGTACCCCACAACGCGAACCGCGAAAAATCGAGCCGATATACTGAATTTTTTATATGGGCTTGTATATACATATATATATATACTTGTCATTGTTCTATCTGCCGAGATTGAGAGTTTTTTCTTTTTAGTCGCCGTGTGGTGTGCTATATTATCAGCTGTGCTGACGCTCGCGCGTCACGTGTCGGATGCTGCACGATCATGTATCTATCTATATCTTTCTGATGCATACGCAAATTCGCACGCGTATATATGTAGGTAGATCGAATTCTCAGGCCGCGCGTGCGACGACGACGACGTTGCTAACGCCAATATTAATATATATATATATATATATATATATATATATATATATATATATATATATATATATATATATATATATATATATATATATATATATATATATATATATATATATATATATATATATATATATATATATATATATATATATATATATATATATATATATATATATATATATATATATATATATATATATATATATATATATATATATATATATATATATATATATATATATATATATATATATATATATATATATATATATATATATATATATATATATATATATATATATATAATGTAGCTATAAGGCTGAGCAAACGTTTGCCCTTCTATTACAACGAGCCCGAGAACATTTTTTTTCTGCTTTTTTTTTCTATGTGTCTATTGTACAAATGTACTCCAGTTGCGCGCGCAGTGGCGCCATCTACACGCGCTCCCGGCAATTAGCCAGCGTAACTGGTTCCCTCCACGTGAGTTGCCCGAGTTTCCGAGGGGGCTAGAATATTCCAGCACTCGTGTGTGTATATATAATAGCCGTATTATTTGAAAAGGTGGAAGAAAAAAAAACAACACTATAATGTGTTTTTTTTTTTCTGTTTCAGCCCGTGAGTGAGTGGACATCGGTGAACGTAGTCGAGTGGATGGCGGCCATAAACTTCTGCCGCTATGCCGACGTTTTCAAGTCGAAGGACATCAAGGGCAGCGATCTGCTCAACCTGGACCGCGAGAAGCTGATGGTGAGAGTTTTTACAAATATCTTTTTCCTATCTCTATAGATCCCTCTCCTCGTGCTCGTGTGCCCCCTACCACTCCGGCGCGCTCTGCCTTGGCGCACTATACTCTCGTGTTCGCGCGCACGTGACTTGTGCTCCGTTCTCATTGTTGCACGGCGATGTCGGCTCTCCTCTCAAGGATAGCCGCACGCTTCCGAAATTCATTTCTTTTCTTTTTTTTCCTCTCTTACTGCCATTTCGGAGCGCCTTGTACGGCGCTTTTGCTAATTGCAGCGACTCCGCTGGTAACTGTATGAGATAGCTCGCTGCAGCACCGGGTTAGTCGGGGTTTTATGTATACACGAGGGTGTGTATTTGCGTAATTTATACTTATATACCTCCAATAACCGGCGATCAATCGGTCTGATAAATCAGGAGCGCCGCTGAAAAGTAGAAAACTCGATCGATTCTATAAATTATTACGATATCGTTGACGCTATTACATTATACACGGCGCCGGCACGCGAGTCCCCGAAATTCGACGCAAAATAATTATAATCACTCGGCGCGGATGACTCACCGCTGAAAAATTTGCACGCATAATTGTAATAGAAAAAGAAAAAAGTGTATCGTCGCGGCTGGCTCGTCGGGCGATTAATTTCCTTTTGTTTCGTCTGCGCGCGCGTGACACGTGCCGCACGATCGGAAAATCGACTGCGGGCCCGTATATGACTCAGGCCTCAAATATTTACACACGTCGATGATGATAAAAACAAAAAGAAGAACGTTAAAAGCGATCGTTAAAATGTGGACTATCTGTAATTTTATGCGACGACGGCGGCGTCCGTGTGGAGTGTGTGGATAATTCGCGCCTCTGGGTTGCCATGATTTGGTTAGTTGCAGAGCGACAGTTTCTTTTGTTTCTTTTATTTTAACCGTGATTAATTACGCGGTCTGCCGGAGTATACTGGGTCTGACAGGTTTAGAATTCGAATAGAATAATAAATAGAGAGCATGGCTGTATATAGCCGATTTGTCTATCAATATTTTGACAACTGTATATAATTGCTTACTAGATTCTTTAATACAAAAGTTACTCCGCTCTCCACTTATCTTATCTATTTATTTAAGACCAGAAAATTTCATAGTAATCCTACATAGGTAAAAAGCATTTACCTGAGCGTAGGACTGATATATTCCTAAGAAAATAACTTATATACTAACTTATATACTAAAATTCACTGCATAATTAATTGCATCACTAAACTTATTCGAAACTTAACAGATATTAGTTGCTGTATATGCAATTGCAGCAATGGATGAAAATCATAATTTTGTTTTCATTTGCATTGAATATTTGATCTTTATTTAGAAATTCTCACTCGTGCGCGCGCGCGCGTGTGTGCGTGTGTGTGTCCGTGTGTGTGCGTGTGTGTGTCCGTGTCCATGTGTGTGTGTGTGTGTGCGTGTGTGTGTCCGTGTTCGTGTGTCCGTGTTCGTGTGTCCGTGTGTCCGTGTGTGTGTCCGTGTGTGTGTGTGTGTGTGTGTGTGTGTGTGTGTGGGTGGGTGGGTGCGTGCGTGCGTGTGCGTGCGTGCGTGCGTGCGTGTGTGCGTGTGTGCGTGCGTGTGTATATATTTTCCAATCTACATTAAATCCACGCGCTCCGGCATTATATACGAACGATTTGCATAGTATAATTCCCCATTACGGATCTCCCAATGGCTAATAATAGATCTCAAACTTCATTCTTATATATGAATAATCGTCCTAACCGCGCGCGCGCACAATTACATTATCAATTAAGCTCCCCGCTCGTAGCCAATCAGCCCCCTGATAAGCCAATAATGCCTCCATCTGATGCTCCTCCTTGTACACAACGAAACGAAATGAGACAAAGAGGGAGAGGACAAGAGAGAGAGAGATGGGCGATTAGCCACAGTTACATCGCGCTCTGTGAGTGATAGCTTCTTTATATTTGCAAGATAAAAGGATAATATCAAACCAGTTCCTCCTTTCACTCGGCTCGTCGCGCAAAATCGTCCGCTTTTGGCTCGATTTCATAGTCGCTCACTGCTTTACGTAAACGTGCGCATATATGCGAATGAAATAAACGCGCTTGGCGAGTGGATGAATTAAACATTGCGCGCGTCGGGGGGGGGGGGGGGATTCATTAAAGCTTCCGCGCGATCGCGTAAGCCGACACGCTCGTTCGATCGTGCAACAAGAAAACGAAAGAATGAGAACGAATGCGAAGGGTTAGCCGCATTTCTTTTTCAACTTCCTTCCGTTCGCAGCCGCGCGCTAATCGATATTTTTTGTTCATAATGGCCAGCGCCAGCTTTTATTTTGTAATTCTATAAGCGCTTGGCTCTCGCGACATCACATCCTTGTGCAGCGCCCGCGCGCGTGCGTTTCAATATTTATCATCCGTTAGATAACTTCTGTAAGGATATACGCTAGCCGCGTTTATACAGGCTTCCCATATTGATTAAGCGCACGCGCGCGCGTGCGATAAAACGCCGCTGTCGCGGAATTTTCCTCCGTCCGAAGTCGTCGGAAGTGCACGAGGCGAGCGACAAGAGCGAGCGCACGCGCGACAGAGTTAGTTACACTTACCCCCGTGCGATAAGAGCGATAGAGAGAGATACATTACACCGAGATATATACACATCGCATATACGTAAACAAAGCCCTGAGTGGGAGCGAAAGACGTATATACACGTGTGTTTCCGCTTCTCAGCTTTTACCGCGTCGAATCTGCGTAATCTTCTCCTCTTAAACAAACACCAAGACATACCCTCGCACCCATTATTACCAAACCGCCCGCTCTTCACCTACATACTCGAAACCTTCCCTACACACGTTATCTTTTTATACTGTCTTGTTAACCGCGATAATGAATTCGCATTGCAGAACATGGGCATAAAGAATGAGTTCCACCAGAAGAGCCTGCTCGTGTGCATCGAGGAGCTGTGCCAGCCGCCGGTGCTGGACACAACGACGACGACACAGTCGCCGCCTGTCGCGGCCGGCGAGATAATCGTCGGCGACGCCGGCGATGAGTTCAAGCACAACCTCAAGCCACACAGCTTCAGCGCGCTGGAGAAGTGCACCAAGTGCCATACGTATCTGAGGGGCACCCTACATCAGGGCCTCCTATGTTTCGGTGAGTTTATATATATATATATATATATATTTTATAATTGCTAGGTAAGGTTTATTAATGGTTGTATACAGCTGTGTAAGTTGAGGGAAGGAATATTGACATTTTATAAATTCGGTGTTGGCAGTGTTCGTGGAATTTTAAATGATTTGAAATAATATATTATAGAAATGTGAATGCAAAAATTGTATTAAAATTGTTGCTTTTCAATATTTTCTATGGCGGAGAAAAATTCCATAGTTAAAATTACTAGAGTGCTCTAGTAATTTTGTCACAGACTGACTCAAATGGACTTTTTACGAGATTGTTAACAAGTTTTACGAGGCACAAAATAAATTTTACCATGTACTATTGTAATTTTTCGAATGTTGAATGATAAAAATTATTTTGTGCCTCGTAAAATTTGTTAAAAATCTCGTAAAAAGTCCATTTGAGTCAGTCTGTGACAAAATTACTACACTGAAAAAAATTACAGGAAAAAGTACTAAACGTTCAATAAAAATTACCATCTTGTGCAGGGAACGCGACCACAGACTAAAAACCCAAAAAATTACGATACTTTATAAGAAATTTTACCAGAAATGTAGGAAAATTTACTATACTCTATTGTAAAATTTACTGTAAAGTATGGTAATTTTTCGGGTCTTTACAGTCTGTGGTAGCTTTACGAGACAGTATAGTAATTTTTCCAAAACTTTTCTTTCAGTGTAGAGCACTCTGGTAATTTTAACTATGGAATTTCTCTCCATGTATAAAAAAAAAGGTAAAAAAAATTACTACAACCTTCTTAATAAATCTTCATCATACACATGACGCTACACTTGAAAAAAATACTTCGTAAAAAAACCAAGTGAATATCGAGGAGGAAAATTTCCCGCCACCGTGGAGAAATAGTACCCATTCCCAATCACGCGGGAAACCTAATTTTCCGAGGGACGCTGGGGGAGCAGCAAAATCGGAATTAAATACACGCGTGCGTATAACCCTCGCTTCGCATGCAGAGCTTCCTAATCGAAAATCGGCGCGACGGCCGGTAACTCGCAATTTCCAGATCAATCAAAGAGGGGAAAAGCCGAGAGAGAGAGAGAGAGAGAGAGCGGGAGATTGAGGAAAAAGGGACGAGAGAGGCGTCGCCATCCGCGGCGCGAGCGCGCGCGTGTAACACTGTTATTTCGAATTGTCACGAAAAAAGCGACGGTTATATACATTTTCTTGCAATAGTAATTATAATAGCAGCAGTAACGAAGGGATCGCGGCGGTCATTGCGGCGCGGCCGAGTCTTCTCGTCCTAATTGCATAAATTGTCCCGCGAGAAATTCGCATTTTTTCTCTCTCTCTCGCCGTCGTCGCCGACGCCCACGGCTCGCTTGCGAAATTGCAAGTGTCGCCGCGACGTCGCCGGCGTCTCTCTCTCTCTCTCTCTCTCTCTCTCTCTCTCTCTCTCTCTCTCTCTCTCTCTCTCTCTCTCTCTCTCTCTCTCTCTCTCTCTCTCTCTCTCTCTCTCTCTCTCTCTCTCTCTCTCTCTCTCTCTCTCTCTCTCTCTCTCTCTCTTGGTTTTTCTCGATTCGCAGCAGCTTTATTGTCAATTAACCTCCCGTGACAGAGCACGAGCGTGCGCGCGCGATATCGATGCGAATTATCGTTATCGCTCGCTCCCTCTTATTAAATTACACGACTGTCCATCCATCGCTGTACATACATAGAGGTGAAACATTATTATGAATTTTTTTTGTTTTAATCTCGTGTTACCTTTTTTCTTTCCAGATTGCGGTGCAATCGTGCACAAGACGTGCGCGGTGACAGGCCTCAACCGTTGCGTCCCTGTGGACCCGAGCACCAACAGATATACTTCCGGTGAGTACACTTCTAGGAGAAAAAAAATCACTTCGATCGAGTGACCTCGAAAATCGAAGGAAAGATAAAAAAAAAAGAAGAGAGAACAGCGCGGACAGCCTGAAAATAACCTCTCGGTCGACAAAGACACACAAGTGCATCGACCTCTTTTGCGCTCGGCTCTCGCGCCTGCGCCTCGGTATATTTTTATTCGTGCGAGTGCTCATTTATAGCAAATCGCGCCGAAAATTTACTCGCGCCTCAAGGATGAAAGAATAAAATAATAATAACGATGATGATGATGATTCTCAGTGTTCGGACTGCCGCTGACATCGCAATTCGATGCGCCGAAACAGGACTGCCCGCCGCTGGTCAGGAACTGCGTGCAGGCCCTGGAGGAGCTCGCCGCTCAGGATCCCGGCCTCGATCTCTATCAGTTGTATCACAGCAGCTCGCCCGACGAAGAGGCCTCACGGCTGAAGGATCAGCTCAACGAAAGTAAGTCCCCAATCCCATTACCTATTTCTTTACCCTTTTCGATTTTAATTAATTAATCAACCAATTAACTCAACGTTTTCGTTTTTCAGATTGTTCGGATATCGACGTGAAGAACTACACGCCGCAATGCTTCGTGAGCATAATCAAGAGGTTCCTGCTCGAGCTGCCCGACCCTGTGATACCGGTCCAGTTCTACGACAAATTCATCGAGATATCACGTACGTATCTGCCTCCTCACCATCGTACAACCAATCCTTACGCTTCATAACTAACCTTTACCTTTTATTGTTTCTTTAATAATAGGTCTGCCGGACGAGCAGTGTACGGTGCCGCTACGCAAGCTCATCGGCGAGCTGCCGATGCACCATCGCTGCACACTGCGCTACCTCATGGCCCACTTCTGCCGAATCTGTCAGCTGCAGCACGCGCGCAACCGACGCGAGCCCCCGAGCGTACTCTTCCAGGCCCTCTGCCATCTGCTGTTAAGGCCGTCCTGGGATGAGATCATGTGAGTTGTCAATAGTTTTGATTGATAAAAGTATACTTTGAACTTTGCCGCTGTCATGATTACTATAAGTTCTTACATTATTGATAAACCAAATTATCAATTTAAAAGTCTCAAATATTCTTTTATATTTTGCTTGTTTTAAACCCATCATTGATTCGTTTTTTTTTTCTTTTAAATAATGTTATAATTTATCATCTTAATTCCCAACAACTCTTTCAAATTCACAATTCTATATTACCTTTGCCATAACAATTTACAAATTCCAGTCAAGCGGTGCACAACGTCGAGGCGCACATCCGCATAATGGAGTTACTCCTTTTAAAATGCGACTGGGACCAGCGTCTGCCAGAGTTCGCAAACGCGCCTTTATTACCACCGCGTAAAGTCTCGCGACCCCAGTTCCCGGTGATAGATCTGGAGGAGGAGGTGAATCGCGAGCGTCAGCTGGTGTTGGACTCGCAGGCAGGTCTGAAGGAGCAGGCTCGCAGACCGCGCACGCTCGAGGAGGCCGAGTGGTACTGGGGCGACATTACCCGCGACGAGGTAAACGAGAAGATGATTGACACGCCAGACGGCACCTTCCTCGTGCGCAACGCCTCGTCGAAAGGCGGCGAGTACACGCTGACGCTGCGTAAGGGCGGCGCGAACAAGCTGATTAAGATTTGTCACAGAAACGGGAAGTATGGATTCTCCGAGCCGTATACGTTCAACTCGGTGATCGATCTCGTCGAGCATTACCGCAACTGCTCGCTGTCGCATTACAATTCCACTCTGGACATCAAGCTGCTCTACCCGGTGTCGCGATTCCAGCAGGTAAGAATCTTATGTCAATCTTTGACGATTTTGCGAAAAGAACATATTTTTTATTAATTATTGTGATTCTTCAGGATGACGAGATCGCGAGTACAACGGATATGGCCAAGGTGATCCAGAGATACATCGAGCTGGACCGCGATGTCACGGACACGATGAGCAAGTACCACGAGATCTCGGACGTCTACAGTCGCACGACTTACGAGGTAACGCTGAAGAGACAGGCCCTCGAGGCCTTCTCTGAGGCCATCAAGATGTTCGACGACCAGATGAAGCTCCAGGAAAAGTTCCAGTCGGAGGCCCAGCCTCACGAGATCGCGAAGTAAGTGGGGAGACGTTACGATGCGGGGTGCATGATTGCGAGTTGTAGGATTTAATTTAAACGATTGATTATTTTTCTTTTATAGACTTTCGGAGAACGCCGAGTTGTTAAAACGACGCCTGAAATCTCTGGGTGAAAGCAAACTGCAAGTGGAGGAGAGCTTGAAACAGCAGATCGCGCATAACAGAAGCCTCGAGAGGCAAATGAACACACTGAAAGTGGACATCTTCCAGATGGTTCGCAGCAAGGAGAAACACACCTCGTAAGTTCATATTTTCATTTTCTCTTTCATTTAATTAACGTGCTACTTAAAAGAAACGAATTTAATGCATAATCTTGTTATATTTCAGGTGGTTGAAGAAAAATGGCATGAACCAGGCAAAAATATACCAACTGTCGCAAAACACAGTATCCAGTCAGCGAGACGTGAACTTCGAGTTCCAAGAGGTCGACCTCGACGTGCATACCGACGAGACGTCGTGGTTGTGCCTTGAGACCCAGCGCTCCGACGCCGATCGCATCCTCGCGTCGAGGCCCGAAGGTACCTTCCTCATCCGAAAATCGAGACTCGGACAGTACGCCTTGTCAATCATGTAAGCCTTTTTCTTCCTTATCATCAACATATATTTCGAATTCAAGTCAACTAAACTAATAATCTTCTGCGTATTTGTTTAACAGGTGCAACGGCACCGTAAACCACTGCAGGATACTGATGACGGAACGTGGCTACGGCTTCGCCGAGCCTTACAACATCCACCCGTCGTTGCGTCACCTCGTGTTGCATTACGCCCAGACGTCGCTCGAGGAGCACAATGAGTCGCTGAAGACGACACTGGCCTTCCCGGCGTTCGCCTCGGGGACGGCGCTGGCTCGGCTACAGGTGCAGCGCCAGCTCCAGATTCAGCAGATGAACGCCGCCTCGCAGCAGCTATTCCCGTCCCACCAGTTCCAGACCACGCAGCAGCTCTTCGCCTCGACTACGCAACCACAACAACAACAGCAGCAGCCACCGTCTTAAAGCGAATGGTTGAGAGCCAGCAAATTGCGTAGATTTGTATCTTCTACCGAGCGAAGCGGGGAATCTTTCGCGGAATCGATGGATCCTTGTTGGATCGGCCTTTGGCGATAGGTGGCCTGTCTTTTGTTTTGTAATGCTCGGGGTTTCGTCCTTTTTTCGGTCGACTCGCGGTTACATACTTTTTAGAATAATGCAGTGGATGTATGATATTTTTAAACGGTCCAAAAAATGTTATTCATTCATTGTCGAATTTTATCACACTCAATATTTCCAGAAAGTTTACAGAACTCACTATTTTGAAACAACTCGATAGAAATTAAAGATTAAAACTTGTATCCGGCAGAACTGACTCACTTTGCGACTTTCGATTGAGGGCATTACAGAGCAAAGGGCAAGCCAGTTGAGTGAAAGTTGTTTGTTTGTTACCGAAAGAAAAAGTTCCCCGTCACACTTGTATGGCTGCGAGAGCGACGCGGCGTTTGTTGCCGCTTTCTTTGGGCGAATACACACGCACACACACCTCATTGCGTGGGTCGTATTCGGTGTAGTGTACATTTTTTTATTCGTTTTATTAATTCGTTCGTCGACGTTGGCGGAACATTGTCGAGGTGATATTAACGCTTACGATAGGCGAGGTTAAGAGAGGACGCGAATCCTAGTGAGAGAGTTGAGTAACGAGGGGGTAGGAGGGCGAAGAATAATGCATAGATATATATGACACAATCGCGCGTCCGGTACGCGCCAGAGGCTACCGTAAAACGGTACATACGTGCGCGATGAAAGGAAAGGAATAATAATGTGAGGAGGAGGGAGGGAGAAAAGAAAATAATTCATTTTGTTACTAATACAATGGACTTCTCTTTGCTGAAAAAAAAAAACAAACAACGTGATGTCTCTGATTCGTGCATACACAAGCAAGACAAGTTTTAAACAATCAGACTTGTTTCCGCGAGATACAACGAAATATACACAAAATATTATTTCTCGAAGAAACGGAAAAAGTCAGCAATGCAGATGAAGAGTTAGGCGAAGAAGAAGATAAAGAGTGAAAGTCACGAATGAATAAAAAAGAATTTTTTATACGTAGAATGTAAGAATTTGATGAGTGCCAGGAGTGCAGAAAATTATAATAGAGATATGCGAACGAAGGAAGATTTTTTAGAAATAATTATCTGTGATTTACGAATATTTGCTATGTGTCGAGAGAGAGAGAAGGATAAAAAGAATAACGAACGCCAACAGCATATATCCAACAAATTGTGCGTTCATTGCGAACAAGAGGGAGAAACGAAAAGTTTTATGCATTTAAAGTTATGATGAACGATAAAAAGGCGGGTGTGATGTCAGTGAAGTGAAAATTATTGTGATCGGGGGGTCGAACAGATAAAGGAGATCGAAATAAGAGAAGGAAGGTGATGGCGACGTTCAACCGGGCGAGTAGCAGGTCTGTCCTCGGTTTATATCAAATAAGATCTCTCAGGCCCCTCCACTAAAAGATATGACAGTAACAAAGGATATAAAAAAAGGTGAATAAATCAAGATGGATGAAGAAGATGATTTGTCAATCAATTATATATGATATTCGACAGGCGTGGAAAGTTTCTTGTTTTTCTTTTGTACACGAGACAATGTGTGAGAGAACGAAAGAGAACGAGTATAGGGAAGAGAAGAGAAAAATTTTTGAAAATAATATTACAAAACGTGGCTAATGGGTAATTCCGGCTTCGCGGAGGTTATACACTGAGGAAATGCAGGTTTGCTTCCTCGCTCAATTAACCGCTCTCAAAAAGCCTTTTTACGTGCACATATACCGTGCTGATACGTAGAGTATCGTCAAGTAGATTTTTTAGATGTGAAATGGAGGAAGTATTTCATTTTTCTGTTCTTTTTGCTACGAAAAGAAAAAATAAACGAGCGGAGGGTTGGAAGTGATACAAGAGTGGAATCGTACGTTCGATGCGATTAAATACGTTTGTAATATCCTTCTTTCCACCTGATTCTTCGTATTATGTGTGTCTAAATATTTATCCAGCCGCACCAGAATAAGAAAAAAAAATAAAATTAATAATATCTACTGTCGCTCGACGATGTACATATGAATAGAATTAACAGCGGTATTGAACGTATATAAATATATATATTATATATATACATATATATAATATTCATCAATTTTTTTTTCATTACTCAGAGCAGCAGCACGCACTTTTCGATCAAAATTCCAGTGAACGGTTATATGCGTAATATAACAATTTTACCAGACATCGAATCGAGACACCACATGAGCTTGTATTAAAAATGAATCGAAAGAAAAAAAAGCAAAAAGAAAACGTCCAGAAACAGGAACTGGTTTTCGAAACTCGTGCGCACGTATATTCATATACTTTCAGTTATTTCCTCGAGACCCCAATGGTCTGGTTTCTTTCGTTTAAAAATTTATGTAAATTTGTGAAATTCCGCGACATAATTCGAGTTTACCACTATTCCCAATAGATCATTTTTTTGTACACAACCAAAAGAAGAAAAATACATACATATATATGAAATTAATACGAAAATATAAACAGTATATAACACTGCTCAAACGTCTACGCAATCACTTTATTCCAGATTCATCAAATACCCTCACGAAATACAAAAGAAAAAAAAAAAATTCAATTACTACTAACCAGATCATGGGCGATCGTAGTGATGGGGAAGCTGCCGCCTGTCACGGGTATGCAATTTTGTTGGTTTTCGGCTCGGCGGACTCTGGCGTGAAATCCTGTGCTTATCGAGCGGTCAATAAGTTCAAGAGAGTACCTCCTGGGCTTACCGTCGCGTGTCGAAAAACCCCCGCGGCGGCGGCAGCCTCCACGGCTGAATGTACTCTGTATGCAAATATTTTTCGGTTAAAATACCGCTCCACACATGTACATACATACATACACACATAAGAATGTGTGTTCTTTTTAATTTGATAATGGTGTATAAGTAAACGATATGCATGTACAGCATGTGTGAGTTGTCGTCGAGCGACATGAGTCCAGCAAAAAGCAAAAAAAAAGAAAAAAACAAAAATTTGTAACTTAATAAATGAATACGAAAAATCACAAAAAAAGAGAAAGAGGTGAGTCAAATAAAATGCATAGTAGTGAGGATAGAGAGAGCAAAAGCGAGTATAAGTGGAAGAATGTATGGAAAAACAAAAAATGTCCCCGTCGTACTACTTCGAATCATGTAGGCTTACAAATAGATAAATTTAGACTTTTTTATATCGAATCGAAACAGAGATGGAAAAACAAAATGAAAAGGGAAGGAGGAAAACTGGATGCATACGCGTGCAGTATGTATGAGAAAAAAATATAATAATAATAATAATAATATAATAATAGTAATAATAATAATAAAAAGTAAACGAACCAACACACGTTCTTTGCGAATATGGAAAGTGTTTTTTCAAAGGTGACCTTCTCATTTCCTAGTGGAATCGAGAAAGAGAAAAAGCACGAGCCAGAATACAATAAAGAACCGAAAAACAAAAAAAGAAATCATACACACCCACACACGGCTTATATTTCGATCGCGATGGATCGAAGAATCATTCGAATTTCAGTTTTCTTTCGTTCGATATGCCAAGAAGTAGAAGAGGAGGAGGTCCACGGAATTTTCGATAAGGAGATGACGGAGGAACGAGTGATGTTCTCTTCTTCCCTCAATCGAGCAATCGTGAAGTCGATCTCAGTCTATATTGAAAAGGAATACAAAAAAATAAGGAGATGATAAAAGTTGCATGGCGAATACGTAGCGACAAAAATAAATCGACGAAGATACAAAAAAGGAAAAATGCAACACATTGTGGTCGTCTTTTCAAGGCGAATAGAAGAAAGAGATGAGCTGCGACAGTCGACTTGGCTTGTGCCTCTCATCGGCGGCTCTCAACGTATCGATAATAATAATAATGATAATAATTGTTATAATAATAAGAATAACTAAACTCATCAAAGAATGTCTTAATGTGAGATTTTTAAATGATTTATATTTGCCGAGATAGAGACAGAGTGGGAGAGAAAGAGAGCGGAGCAGCTAGTCGACGCCGGTCGCAGCATCGTCTCGAGACATTTTATTTGACAGACGACAGCGTATAATTAAACGTGCATATGCTTTACAGCAACACAAAGGAAAAAACAAAACAAAAACGCACTTGAAACTGCGGTGAGGAGGGATGTGACGTAAAAATTGGAGAATTCTCAACGAGGATCGGAGGAGCGGAAAAAAACGAAAATGGGAAAAATAATAATAAGGAAATGATTTGAAAAAGTAAAAAGAAAATGAGAAACGTAAAGCGATCGGGAGAAAGAAAAAGTGATTGGAAATATATATATATATTTTTACTTACTTTCGAAGCCACCTTAATTATTATTTATAATTATAATATATATATGCATATAAATATAATGAATACAAAATTTTATTATATATATATATAAAAGAGTAAAGATATTTTAGTTTGGAGAGCCTCGCCGAGCGATACGCGCACGCTCCTTTTCTTTCTGTCCTTCCGTTTTTTCACTTACACCCTTTCTTTTTTTGTATAATCTTCTCTTTCATCTCTATACCTGTACCTTTCGTTCGATCGGCGAGGAACAATAATAACGCCATCCCTTCCGGCGACATCACGGCTACCCCATAAACCATCCAAACACGAGAAAATCGGAAAAAAGCGCAGGGGTGTTGCGACGTCGCGGGAACTTACGATGCGTTGCCCACAACAATTTAATCGTAACTGGATAATGTACGTAATAAACGCGTAAATTACTGAATCAGTAATTTCTATACGGCAGTCGTCGCATCGAGACTGCTGAGCAAATGAAGAAAAAAAATGAGTGTGCGTATATATGTGCGTGTGTCTAGATTAAGCGTAAATCTCCGGCGTGAATATGGGAAGTGAGGGAATACAGGACAGAGGACGGGAGAAAGTGTTAAGAGACGTGGGTTTTTTCTCTGGGTTTTTCTTATACTGTTCGTCTCCTTTCCTTTTGAAGTGAGCAAGAGCGAGAGAGTGAGAGTGAGAAAGAGAGAAAAAGCGATGCTTCACGCTGGTCGTCTTAACGTGAGTTTGTGTAATTTCAATTGGTGCAATCCCGTAGGATGATACTTAAAGGACGATGTTTTGTATTTGCCAACAGCTTAGTGTACGATGATGATGATGATGATGATGATGATGATGATGATGATGATGATTAACCGTTTTTATTATATATAATCTATTCCCTCTATTTGGAAATATTACGAAATTTTCGCTTGTGTAAATTTATATAACGGATGCGGGTGTAAACGTCCGATGGCAGAGGACGAAAATGAAAAAAATTTATCTTTTGTTTATAAGATCGATGATTGACTCATCATTACTAAATTTTATCGTGTGACGAAATTAAAACTATTTTTTCTACATTCTATCGTAACCATTAATGATATCTATTGTAATTCTTGGCATAAATTCCAGTTTTGTACAATTAATCGAAATTAAAAAGAAAAAAAATTATCTTTATACTCAGTTATTAAGTAACTTTCTTAAAAGCTATAGAGATGTGTGAACAAAAAAATTATGTTAAAATAAAATAAATTTTAGTTCTTAACAAAATTTGTTTTTTTATTTATCAACTAACAACTAATTATAGTTAAAGAAAAGTCGATAAATTAAGAAAGAAGCACAGCAAGCAACCACAATTGTTCGAGAGCCGTTAAGCTGGCCAGTGTAGCGCACTTGCGAGCATAATAAAATACTTTAATGCGATTAAAGAACGAGAGAGAGCGAGCGTGCGAGCGCGAGAGAACGAGAAAAGACCTAGAGGGGTGAACAAAAATATGAAAACGTTGCCTTAGCTTTTGTACAAGGGAGATTGCGAGAACGAAAGAGAGGACACGTGCGAAACGACAGTGAGCGAACGAAAGTGAGAGAGATTGAGAGAAAAAGGATTATTTGTGCGATACGTTGTTCGTTTCTGTTCCGCCCCTTCCCACCACCCTATAATATATACGTTTTTTACATTCGTCATTGTGTTTAGACGGAGGTCGAGGAAGTGGGTTAAAAAAAAGAGCGGGGGAAGAGCGGATCGACTGGCGGTTAATGGAACGGTTGATTACAAAATACGACGAAATTTTTTGCCGCTGATTTGTGCCTCATAATTTTCGGCGTATTTTCAGCCGATTCGCCTTCTGAGTAACGAGAGCGAGATGGAAGCGCGTGTGTGTATGTGTGCGAGAGTGCGGAATGCGTTGAAATACATGTCGCTAGCGCGGCGAGAAGAGAATTTTTTTCCATCGTTTCACGATCTAACTAATGCATAATCTTAGTACGCAATGATAATCTATAATTAACGATAATTAAAAGTAATGATAATGAAATAATTGTTATGTAAGTAATAACGATTATGATAATGGAAATAAGATAATCGATCGCCCTATCAATTTGCATAAATGACTTATAAGGGACATAAGATGGAAAATGGATGACTTCTTGTTGCGCAGCGTTTGGCTCGCAAAAAATTGTTTATCGGACGTTGTTTGATTGTGTTTTCTTTTTTACACGCATATATATATATGTATATATGCATGTTTCGTCAATGAATTTCAATTTTTTCAAGATGTCAGAGAGCCGTCGTCTCTTTTGTATTCTGGAAATTGTGTTTTCGGAGAAAAAAAGAAATCAATAAAAAAAGCAATCAATAGACGCGTCACATGAAATGTTTTTTGCGGGCAAAATGTTCTAGCTTGGAGCTGAATGAATAATATTGAAGCGATAGAGACGCGCGTGGATGAGGTGAGGAGTAAATCGAAAAATTATTGCAAAATAAGAAAAAAAAACAATATTATAATATTATTAACAAAATATATGATGTCTACTGTGATAATTTTTGTTTTTGCATGTAAAGTATATAATTATTATCGCCGTAAGTACGAAAAAATCATTATATAAGGAAGAAAAAGAGAGCGAGAGAGAGAGAGAGAGAGAGAGAAAAGCAGGGGAGTCGAGGTGTTTGAAATAGAAAGAGTGAAGCGAAGAGAGAAAAAGCAAGAAAGAGAAAGAGAGAGAGAGGGGGAGAGAAAGAATAATAAAATGCATAATGAAATAGAACCAAGAAGCGTATTAAAATAAAATATAAAACAAATCATGTGATCTATGAGTGAAGCGGCATGCGCATTCGTGTAGGACGGTTAATGCAAAATAAAATTGCGAAATACTGCTGAGAGAGCGAGAGATAGAGCGAAAGAGAGAGGAAGGATAATGTGAGTTTTTACAGAACGGATGGGACAAGAACAATTTAGCTTATATCATTTTCGTTTTCTTTCTTTCTATTTATTATCATTTAAATCGAACGCGACTAAAACAGAGATATCGTATCTAAATTCTACGCTTATTTCGATCATGTATCCTTCGTTCGTTCGTTTGTTTTCTGCTTTTGTGTACCTGAATTCGCGAATCGTCGCCCTTTTTATCCATTTCTCGTTTGTATTCGACAAAGTTTTCGTTTCGTTCCGTAAGAATCAAAATGCAAGAAAGACTATAGGAGAAGACGAGAGAAAGAGCGAGGATATAAGAGAAAAAAAAATCGAAAACGGAATGGAAATAGTTTGTATAAGAATGTGCATCAAAGCGTAATACGGAAACAAAGCCACGCGCTTGCGAGTAAGAAAGAATGAACCTGCGCGCGCAACGCATAATAGATAATATACAAACGAACGAAAGCAAAGCAAAAAAAAAAAGGAAGGAAATAAGAAGAAAGCGATGTCGTCTGTCGCGAGGTGAAAGTTGAAGGAAAAAAGAAAAAAAAAGAAGATAAATCAATATGTATAACAATGTATCACGCGTATACATCTCAAAAAATAATAATAAAAAAAAGGAAGAAATCCAACATATAGAGTCTCTGAATCTTTTCGTTTCGGCGTGTTAACGCGATGATGACGACCGCATCGTCATCCGGGGCTGATGCCGCGATACGTCCAGTTTAATATAAGCGCAACACGTCCCGAGACTATATCTGTGCGAAACTACTTCGCCGGTACACTTTGCCATTCGCATACAATAATATCGTAAGAAACGTATAATATTCGCGTCGAAATCCTGCGTCGCACCGTCAATTTTTTCATTATATCTATCGAGGCAAAAAAAAAAAAAGAAAGGACTAATAGATGTACATATACGTATATTCACGCAGCGTCAAATTTGTAACTCTTTCTCGTATACACGCACCGGGAACTACCGCAGACTCTACTTATACCAATGTATACTTCATACATACTGATATATATGTACGTATCGATGGTGTAACATAATTCATCACCAGCGGCGGCGATTTCGACGCGGACGCGGGTGGTCGAAGGGCAAAGTGTTCCGGCGCAGTGAGTAAGAGAGAGAGAGAGAGAGAGAGAGAGAGAGAGAGAGAGAGAGAGAGAGAGAGAGAGAGAGAGAGAATGCGAGAGAAAGATGTCTTTCTTTGAGGTTTTGCGAGCGCTCGTCCGCGACGAGGCGCCGAAATGTCTATATATATATATATCTATACATATATATATACACGTTTTGTTTCTTTCTATTCCGTTTGTGTAAGCGTATAGTAGTGAAGAAAATGGTGAACACATATGCAGATCTAACGAAAAAAAAAGTAATAAAAAAACAAAAAATAAAAATAAAAAAGAAGAATGTAACACGAGAATTATAACGTAAAAGAAGAAGAAACTCATGTGGTCGTAGATTGAGGCAGGATATAATATACAATTTTTACGTGATACTTTATGCAAACACGAGTGGCTGATTCGGCGAAAAGAGTCACTCTTTAAATCCTCGCGGATATATATCTTGCAATTTACACAGCTGATGCACGCGGCGAGAGAGAATAATACGATCAAGGCCATGGGATTTTCGGAATGACTTTTTTGCCGAATCGGTCCAGTCAGTCCGAGACATAATCACACATCACACATACACACTTACGCGCAGACATATACAATACAGACACACGCAGATATACGTATGTAAACAAGAGAATAAAGATGCATGTATGCAATGCGCTCGCGAATGGAGAAATCAAAACCGATGAGAACGGAGGGGATGTGGTGATATTTGATGGTTCTCTTTCGGAAGGGTGGGAGCGGGGTGATGATGCAAGAAGGAGAGAGAGAGGAAGAGAGTGCGAGAAAGAAAGATCGAAGGAACACACATGAGCAAAAGCGCAGGGCGAAGAGAAGAAATTTCTGCTCTTCGTCTACGCTTTTGACTTTTCATCCTCGTATTATACTGTTTATTTGGTAGTGACACTCTGTAAAACCATTTATATTTGCATATGATTAATATGTTTTACTTATAAATGCCGAACTGTTGTATCTTTATTTATCAGACATCTCTACATCCGTTTCCTTTCTTCCTATAGATCCTTATTCAGCTACTGAAAATTAATATTAATTTTTGCCATTTTCATTTAAATTTATAATTCAACTTTACCGATGAATTTTCACATTTTCATCATATAATACATTAAGTATTAATTTTCATTTCGTTAAAATATTTAATTTCTTCTCACCGATTTCCTATGAATTCTCCTCGATTCACAGCAAACCACAATAGATAAATCAATGAAAAATGCAGACAAGGAATAAAAAAAGAAGGAAAGAGCCGACGTGTTCGGCGATCTTTCGAACGCGAGTCGATGCACGCAGTCCTGCCTCGTCCGACCGCCGTCGTGTGCGGTTTGCGCGGATTTCCGCAGTCTGACAATTGTGGAACTCGGAATTTTGAACGAGACAAGAGACGTTCCAGAGGGAGCAGGCGAAAATTCGCGCGAAATTCACATTTTGTGCCAACTATTCTGCCGCGCGGAGAGAGGGAGAGTTATAATCATTCTCTCTCTCTAGCGTTCCGCGCATTACTCGGATCGTTTCGCCCAATGATCCTCCATTTTTCAGCTCTCGATATACCGCGTCCGCGCTAGAATCCAGCTCTCTATAACCTGATACCTATCAAGAGAAAGAGAGGGAGGAACACAGTAAAGTATATTTTATGTAGCATCCCATTTCGAAACTTTCGGAGCGGTCGCGGGAGGATGGGAGAAGGCAAAGAAAAGTTCTCGATTCGGGGAATGACATTTAAGTCGGGAGGAGAACAAGAGCGTTTTTTAACTTTCTGTGTGTGTAGAGGGCCGCTCACGCACACCACGCGAACTCGTCGAAAACAAACACACCACCGCGCGCCGTGGAAAAAGTTGGGGAGAAATGAAGTTTGTATCAAGAGAGAGAGAGAGAAACTTGCGCGAAGGTCCCGCGGGATGTCCAGTAGGTTACAGCGTGTCTATCTAGCGTCGACGCCACTCTGTGGAAACAGCTCGAAGTACAACGCTGTTATGGAGTTTACCCGCGGCCCTTGTCGCGATTAATCGAAATGTGTACGAAGTGTAATTGGTAAAACGTCACAAGTGGGGTGGGGAGATATAAAATTAACCGTAATATTGTAGGGTTTTTAAGTGGAGAGGATTTATTGTGACAAAGTTTTGTTATTTACTGTTCGAAATATCATTCGTTCGGGCATCCACCATATTTAATTTTCTTGAAAATGAAAAAAAAAAAAAGTTTCACGTAACCTCATATTCCATTACACACCATTCTCGAAAAAGCAAACGACGCTCGACGCGCAATTCGAAAAAACTCGTCGTCCCCCCCGCGCGTTCATAATTCAGGGCATCTCGGTCTATATGGGAAGACTATATAGGGCGCGCGTGCGCGTTAGTTCTGGAATCTCTGGGGGCCTAAACTTCCACAAGACGACTACGACGACGTTCGAAGTTTAAATTTGTAATGCAAATAACGGATGAAAAAACATATTAAGCATTGCGAGTAAGCGAGAGAGAGAGAGAGAGAGAGAGAGAGAGATGACTACTCGCTACATCCCCGAGATAATAAATAACTGCCTCGAAAGTTAATTAAACTTGAATAAGTGGTAACTATATACATTTTCCAAGTGCACGTGGTAGGTTATTGTTGCTCGTAAGTCTTTGATTACTTGCGGTGTCAGGTATATAAATAATTCACCGGCTTCATATAATATCCGAAAAAAGTTTCCTCAATATTTATAAATTCATATTATTTCCCTGATGGGCAAAACTTCAGCGACACGGTCATGAACATAAGTTTCCCAACCGTGCAGCTCCAATCCTAATAACAATTCATTTCATTGCTTTATAAACAACAACAACAACAACAGCAACTTCCCCTTGGCCAGATAGAGAGAAAGAGCGCGCATCAGACACAACCAATCTGACTTGGACACCGCATCTCCGATATCCCACCAAAGATCAGAATATCACACGGGGACGAACTACGTGATCTCGAGAAGGTCATCATCGTCGTTCCCCTCCCCTCGGAGCGATCCAATTTTTCGGCCTCTTCCTCCCTCCCCGTGAGATTAGATTTGCGAAACTCGAAGAATCGCGCGCGCGAGCGAGCGAGCGGGCGATATAACAAAGTTATAATGTACTTGCTCGCTGCGCCGCTGAACTTTGTCAAATCGGACTTTGCGGCGGTGGGGAGGATGAGGAGGAGGAAGTTGGAGGGATAATCGGGCCGACGCGACGCTGACTAATACCACTTAGGACTTATGGCCAGCCGTTTGTCTTGCGACGCGCTGTGCTGGTGTGGTAAAGGAAGTATAAGCAGCAGCAGGAGCTGCGGTTTTTTTTAAGGTGGTAGTAGTAGCGCAGGTGAGTGAAAAAGTGGTCACTTAGGTATCACAACTTTGTTAGCTTTATTTAAAAAGTGTGCCATTTACCGACAACATTATGTCTACTATAAACGTTTACCTTCAACGATTACACTAACCCCAACGATTTGTATAATAAACGCCACGCCTCCGAGCACAGCCATTATCTTTTCCTCCTAGAGCTATCTCGACGGCGTTACGCTTACTCAACGATCGGGGCGCGATTAGCGCGACAGCGCAGAAAGCGTCAAAGGACACGTCGTCGTCGTCGTCCTACTTCGCCGGGAGCTTTTTCAAAGTGCAACCTAATACTCGCGCGCCGCGAAGGGTTAGACGATAGAGCCAGCGTTGTCGCCCGATTGAAATATGGGGATTACAATTAATCCGCGAAAGGTGTTGTATACATATACAGGTTTTTTTGTATCTCCGTGTAAAGTGTGTGTTATGTTCTTTTGGAGAATGGCGTCGCTCGCGATGACTTTTAACGATGTAGCCGCGCGCTGAATAGTCTAACTAGATCCAGTTCCAGAGGCGCAGTCTAAGTTCTGAGGAGGTGAAGGAACAGTGTCCATAATTAGTTTCGCAATTTGGCCCCGGCTTACATAAATTTTGACCTAGTAACGTTACGTAAAACTTCGCCAACCCCCCCCCCCCCCCCACCCCCGCCAGCTAAACTATTTCGCTAAACAAGTATAAAGCGAGAATACTTCTATTAATTAATTTTCTCGAATTAAAGTTCAAAAATTCTGCATGTAGTAAATTAAATTTTATACTAAGAGCCGAGCGAGAGAGAGAGAGAGATCATCTCTCTCCTGTCCTTTTATTTTTATTTTAGAAAACAAGCGTGCGCGCATACCAACGACTAGAGAGAAAAAAACAGGAATCAGGACGACGACAAGGAAGAAGAAGAGAAGACGTACTGACCCGCGTCTCTCTCGCACTCGTTATACGCGCGTCAGCGCGAAAAAAATTCAACGCGCGCGGCGAGCTTTACGTAACTGCCGAGATGAATTTGAAATGTTTAAGGCGCGCGTTGCTCGCTTGTTCGCCGGCTCACGGACTGAGTAACTCGTGTTTTTAAATATAAACGCCGGCTGGATTTTCAAAACTTGCCAAGCGCATATATAGCGGTTATGTTGCAGCCGTACGTATATATATTGTTGTTAGCGAAGGAGCTGGAAGAGGTCGGGGAGAGTGGTTACTTTGTTTATTTAGCAGTGTAATCTTTTCTGATAAATACACGGCATTTACGGTAATTAGGATGGGTGGGATATTATCTGAGGAAAAAGGGCCAGGGAATACTATTAACGCGGTAATGCCGCGTTTTAAGGAACGGCGCTTTGCCGTGAAAGGTATAGCGTTTTGTAAGCGGATTAAATTCCGTACGGCTTTTTGTCGAGTCGGTTTCGTCCTTATTTCGAAAAATAAGTATAATAGGGTTACACCATTAGTGGCATTACATTCTCTGCGATAAGTCCATAAATGTTGTATTTTTCTCCGGGAATTTTCTTGACTTTGTTAAAGGATCGCTGGTTTCATTTGGGATTCTTTTTTTTACTTATTTCAGAATTTTGACGTTTTCCATTCTATTTTGATTTTTAGAGTTTGAAATATTCAATATTAGTAATTGAATGATACTTTCTAAATATTGGGAAACTATTTGGAGTCTAGAGCAACAGTTAAACGGTGGAATTTCATATAATAACTTTCTAAAATATTGATGGTTAAAATTGAAAATAAATATTGATTGTAAGAATTAAATTCTTTTAAAAGATTGTTCTAAATATTTATAAGGTTTACTATATGTATGACTGCAGGGATACAGAGGGAATCATTTTTGAATAATAAAATTTAGGTGCACTTTATTATTAGGTTACTATATTAATTGAATTTATTCTCGTTAGCTGGTGCATCTCTATTCTGGAGATATTTTACCAATTAAATATCCGAAGAAAAATTAGCTAGCAGTCGAATCAAAATATAAAATTTTCATTATTTTAAAAATAATCTGTATTAGAAAAGAAGACGATGTCAGCAAAAGCAGTCTATTGTAAATCTGAGCTATATTATTAAAAGAACAAAATTGTCAAAATAAATCATTACACTCCAACGTTATTAAAATGATAAACTAAAAATGTTCAGTCCACAACACACTGAGTGTAGTCAGCCGCTCATTTTGAATCGACCCGTTTATTCAATTTTTTCCATCATAGACAACAAAATTTTGTTTCCTTACAATCTTTGCAATGGTGAAATGAAAAGCTTTCGTTAGAACTGTATTTTTAGTCGTTTGCAGTCAAAATAACATACCACTTTAACGTTGTATTGACTGTACGATCCTAGTTGCGAGTCAGTATTACTAAAGATTATCAATAATTAATTATCAAACCGTATTTATCACTTTTTACTTAATACGTTTATAAAAATACACTTGATAAATAGTTTAAGTGCTCAGAACCGAAAATCGGACGAAAAATTTTGAAGTATTTCGACTTTTAAAAATCATATGTCTTAATATACATTTTTAATTTCATTGAAAATAGTGCCGCATCTTCAAATTTTATTCAATTCATATTTTATTTGCCTTACATTGCTCGGAGAAGAATTTCTAACAGATAGCGGAACTCAAAAATAAAAAATATGTCTTTATACTAATTACTAAACTTAGGTTTTCCAAAAAAGAGCTCACTTTTTAAGTTGACTGTACTTTTGAAAATGTTTAACCCTTTCGTACCGTATGGGTCCTGTAGGACCCACTTTGTTCAACATGCTGTAGAAATTTGAAATTATATAATTTTTTAAATCTACTTATTTAGTCGTGTTCTTTTATTCAAGGAGAAGCTCCTCTGGCCATTAAAATTAATTTTTTTTGTTTTTTTTTCTTTTTTTTCCGTTTCGTTTAGTACATTAAAAAAGGGCTCGGCGATGAAAATTGGGATTTGACAAAAATTCGAATCTTGAATGGTTTATTTTAGAATAAAAAAAGTGATTAATGGTTATTTTTTTTTTTTATTCTGAGTGATGGATCTTGTTAAGGGGGTGTGGTACTCATGCAGTCTGTTTTACCGGCAGAACTCGGTAAATTCTATATTATTAAAATAAATATATCGAATTACGTCTTATAAAGAGATAGTTGCCCTGCGCAATGTAATAATCTACCAGCCTACGCAGTTTTGAGCTCAAATATCAACGGCATCCTAAAAAATTTTGCGAACAAAAATAACCGAAATTTCGTTCGCAAAATTTTTTAGGGTGCCGTTGATATTTGGGCTCAAAACTGCGCAAGCTGGTAGATTATTACATTGCACAGGGCAACTATCTCTTTATAAGACGTAATTCGATATATTTATTTTAATAATATAGAATTTACCGTGTTCTGCCGGTAAAACAGAGTACATGAGTACCACACCCTCTTAATGAGACAACGTACTCAGGATTTATCACTATCCGAGTTCAATAAAATAATTTTATTGGTGGGTATGGGTTGCATGGTTCCTCCAGGACCCACTTGGAAAATAGTACTTATCGACACTTTTGGAGAAAAAAAACTATCGATTGATCTTAGTTAAAGCTTCCACAATTATAGTATACAAAAAAAAGTCACTTTTTCCTCGGAAAAGGTTATTTGAAACAGAAAAAGTATTTTATATCTCTGAGTTTCGCGATCTGTTAGAATTGAATAAAATTTGAAAATGCGGCACTATATTTTGACTGAAATAAACAATGTATTAATGCTTTCACATTAATGTACTTCTGGCTTTTAATAAAGAAATAAATAAATATGATTTTTAAAGTCGAAATACTTCAAAAATTTTCGTCCGATTTTCAGTTTTGGGGGCTTAAACCCTTTGTCTGGTGTATCTTGATAAAGCTGTCAACTCTAAAATAAGTAAAAAAAAAACGTTCATAGTAAATTATTGATATTTTAAGTAATGGACTAACTTTTGACGTGGATTATATAGCCACTACAACCTTAAAAAAACGTCCACACCCATATTTTGTAATCTCCCTCTTTTTCATCCTTAACCCACCATCACAAAATTTACAATCCCAAACCCACCCCTCAAAAAAAAAAGAAAAGAAACGTCTTCAACTATCATCGACAGTAAGGGTCGGCGCACGCCTACCCCCGAACGAGGTCAGGAACTGCCGTACTGCAAGATCGAAGGATATACACCTGCGCTGCGAGCGAGCGAGCGAGAGAGTTCCGGGGGCAGTTGGTAGGGGGCGAACTACCTCCCTCTTGCTTCCTCGCGCGCGCGCGCGCATAGGTGACACACAGTAGGGAGAGAGAGAGAGAGCGAGCGGTAGTAGAGGTGGGAGTAGAGGTGCGCGCGCGCTCTCGGCGGGAGATAGAGAGCAGCGCGAAAGGTGAACACCGCGCGCGCGGCGTACGTACGGCAGTCGGCCGTCGACGGCGACGACGTGGCCTGGAAGACAGAGCGAGCGAGAGCGGCCGTGGGATATAAGCGCCGGTGCGCCGCCGCGACGCACACGTGTGTCGTTCTAAGATACCGTAACGGTTAAATTCAATTCGTTCGTTTACTCACATATATATCCCATTGTTTGTTTTCGTTTAAAATTACCGCGGTAACGATGTGAGGGCGATAACACGAGTGCGCGGGGAATAAAGTGTATTTAAAACAGGAGAGAGAGAGAGAGAGTGGGGGGAGGGCGAGTGCAAAAGAAAAAGAAAAAAAGTGCGACGTCGAGGGGTACACACGCGGGCTAACAATAATGCGGCGACGATGGCGGCGATGTAGTTAGCTATACTTTGTGTATTATTGCACTATACGCGCGTACACACTTGGCGCAAACATGTGGCGCTGGCGGTGGCGACGCTCGCCCACTACCACCACGTGGCTCCTGCTGCTACTCCTGATGATGACGATGACAATGACGACGGTGCGCGTCAGGGGCAGCGAGTTCCCGGAACGCGAGTGCTGCGACCCGATTTACCCGCTGCCAGAGCCGACCAGCCGCATGCCGACCCTGCCCACACCGACAGGCAAGAGCGGTGAGTTCGCATACGCGTGTATGTGGGTGGGTGACGAAGGAGGACGAGGAGGAGAGTTCGATGCGAGCGAGCGAGGATGCGTATGTGCGTGTGATCGGTCATGTGGTGTGGGAAATGTCTGAGTGGGACGAAGAATCGGGTGGGAAATGTGGGTTTCTTTTTAATAACGAAGATAATTGTGGTGCTTTATTGTTGTTGTTGTACTGTGGGGTTTCGTTGGTTTTACGGAAATTAATTCTGAGAAATGTAAATGTTTAACTTTTAATTTTCGTGATGCATGCACTTGCGGAAATGTAATTTGCAATGTTACGAGCATTGAAAAATTAATTTTTTGCGATTTCACGAGAAAACGTAATTCAGTGTATTGCCGCGAAGAATTTCGTGAAAGCAGGCTCGTAAAATTTTAACGACGCGTCGCTGTGAATTCGCCAAAACAAAAACTCTGGATTTTCATTCATTTCGCGTGCGATTATTTATCGCAGTTTTATCGCGTCGAGAGCTACTTAACTCTCGGCAGGGACGCGTGCAACTTTTAACGCGATTCGAAACTGTCTCACGAGGTGCGAGAAAGTTGGCCGAAGTAAAGATAATAAGGTTCGATGTGGGGTGATGGGAAAATCTAGTCGAACGATACTTATCGATTGGCTATATACGTGTACGGCCATTCTCGTGATGGAGAGATAGATTCCGTGAATGAGTCGTGTGGTAGTAAGTGAGATGTGTACTATAGATGCGCATGCAAGTTTCATTCGATAAGGTGATGTCTGTAACGAGGCGATGAGAAATTAATCAACGCACCCGGTGGTTAGCTGAATGATAGGTCTGAAGTTTGCAACGTTGTAGCGAAACGAAATAAAAAAATTTTGATTTTACTTCAAGTTTGTAATAATTAATATTAATTTTGCGTGTAGATTTATTATTTTATAGTATCAAATAAGTTTATAACAAAGATTTAGATAAAATTTCCGTTGTTTAATAACTTTAATTAATTGTAAAAAATTATTTCGTTGCATTCCGACGATGCAAACTTCAGACCTATGCTGAATCGTGAGCTTTTCGCGAGTGTTTTGCAATGGGTTATGTTTATGTTCGAGTGACCTCTACTACTAGAATCGAGGTAGTAGAATCATTTCTTACGAATTCGTAGTACATAGGTATTTATTTTTTTGAACAAATAACTATACTTTTTTTTAAGCTTTTCAACCCTGATGGAAATCCAAAACATTTTATAACTAATAACTGACCATTTATATTAGAAACTTGCTATAAAATGGGAATTTTTCTTGTCCAGTTTCTAGCTCCCGATGAAACGCTTTTTCTCCTATTATTCGGCCATTTAATGGATTGAAAAATAGATTGAGTTTTTCGAAGACAAGCACAAGCTTGTTCTTGAGTATTTTAAAGGTATTAAAACTGATCAGTTTCCTTAGTCTGGAAATGGCTAGCAGAAGGCTTGCTGTTATGACAAGGAGTGAGAGAGACAGAATGCGATGGAGAAATAAAAGTTTTGCTGAATTATTCATAGAAAGAGTACAACAAATGATTTATTACTTAATGTTATTTATTTATATTTTGGTAAGCCATTCAATGCACTTTAATGCTCTTTCATCAAAGATTAAATTAGTACGTAAATCAAATATGAATATTTTGTTGTTACGTCAATCTATAAAATAGGCAAATAATGTTCGAAAAATCGTTTCATCGTAGCGATTAATTAACCAGTTTAACTAGCTATTTTCTAACTACTTGGCCATTTCCTATAGATGAATTTCTAGCAGGGAAAGAGCGACGAAAAAATCCATTATCGCTTTTTCTATTAATAATTTGAGGCCGTTCTCTTGCTGAAAGGGGGAGTGCACCGAGTCATGTCACGCTCGTAGACATTACAATGAACGTAATTAGGTAGTTAAGTCATTACCCCACTCAATTAGATCCGAATGCCTCTACTTAAAAACAAACGACTGTACGTGCGGTAACTATCGAACGGAAATTTTTCATTTCTTCAGAACACAAAAACTTTCTCGACCATAAAACGTTTACAAATTCCGGAACCATTTTAATCCTCGCACCGAAAAAAAAGAATCCTATATACACGATCTCGCCGACTGCGCTCAAGATTCGTCAAACGAAAAGCTGCACAAAACCCAGAACAAGCTCGAAATCTCGCGCACCGAGAGAGAGGAAGAAGAAAGTAGTGGCGTGATGGCGAGAGCAAAAAAGCACGCGCACCTGAAGAAAACCAGCTCTCCTCTCTCTCTCTCTCTCTCTCTCTCTTGGACTCGAGTGATTTTTCATTGCCAGGTCTAGCGGGCGAGAGAGAGAGAAAGGAAAATTTATGAAAAGCTGGTGAGCTGCAGTGTACACGTACATCGGACGAGGAAGGGAAAAAGTCGCGTCTTTTCTTGCGCCTATCTGAATGGATCAGTGTCGAGTTTTGCTTTTTTCATATTACCTTTGAACGGATCCCGAAAGGGAAGTTATTGAATACCTTCCCTGTAAATAAAGAAGCTCTCCGATCGAGAGATTTTTAATTTTTAATAATATACCCGGAATTTTCGATTCACTGCGAATAGAATAAGGAATAAACATCGAATACAAACTTCTATTAAAAATCTCATCCATTACGCAGCTGTATCTTAACACTTAAGGATGTTCAATGGTGTCATGCTGCGGGGCGAAGCGAGGGACGCCCCTCTCTCCCTGCGGGTGCTCCCCGCTCACCGCGCACCTCCTCGCGCAGCCGACGAACTCGGTGTTTTGTTTACGTTTTCACCTACTTCTTTCCCAAATGCCCTGTAAGCGGTCAAGATCCCTCGAAGTTTTTATTCTTCGATTATTTTTCTATTCAAATACAGGTCTTTTAACCTAATCTCTTAACTTTTTATAAGAGATTTTTATGTTCAAAGGTCACATAACCTCACTCTCCCATAAGAGCCTATGTTAAAAACTCGATTTTCAAGATTTTTTTTCTCGAAAAAATGCTCAGTATAAAATATTGAAAAAATTCAAGCTGCTTTTATTTTATCTAAGTAATGATATATTAAAATTTCAAAGACTTCTGTTAACTTTGCTGTAACCATTGAACATCCTTAACTCAAACAATCTCAACCACTCGCTCATCAAATATGAATATTTTGGCCCGCGAGTCCCGCTAAACCATAATAAAAACAGTCCTAGTACATCTCGAGATAAACTGCCAAATATCGCGAACCATTGATGGTGAATCGCGGGGGGTCCACACATACACACAGGGCACCGCCGACGCTTTAAATAACGCCGCTATTTTCAAGCGACCTACTTCGCCAGCAAAAGAGAGAGAGAGAGAGAGAGAGGAAGGTCGTACGTACATACATACGTACGTACATGTACGTATATACTACCGTATACGTGTAGCGGCTCCTAACGAGGAGCGCCGCCGTCGACGCTTCAGGACAAATTCCACGAGTGGCTCGCGAAAAGAAAGCGAGCGAGTTGAGAGCGCAACTCGCTCTCGTCGATGCGTCTAAGCGCCCGCGCGTTTCTCATGCAAATCGAAATGTTGTTTGTTGATTTTGCTGAGTGGGGTGTAATAATGGTTCTATGCGCGCGCGCTCGCTTTGAGATAGAGAAAAGGGGATGGTTTGATAAATAATTCATACAGTCTTTATGCTTTGCTCTTGTGTATCTGCGTATGTATGTGTATAAGGATGTTTATACAATGTTATCTCGGCGTGACGCGCGGGGTTTACGATCAAATTAGCAGCGGCGGTAATTGAAAGGCGGAAATTTCGGAATTGCCGCGTGAATTTGTATGTGTGTTTGTATGTGAAGCATATTCGTTTCGCGATTTGTTAAGTTATATATGTAGGTATGAGCACGTGTGTGTGTGTGTGTGTGTGTGTGTGTGTGTGTGTGTGTGTGTGTGTGTGTGTTTTGGCCGCTAATTGATTATTAATATCAAAAGTTATTAATAAACTCGAAGGAATTTAATTAAACGGTTCATCGACTCGAATTTTCTCGAATATAAATAGCTCGATTATGAATAAATTTATGTTTATAAAATTGGCAATTTAATTTATAAAAGCCCGAGCGCGCCCCGCTGTTCGCGCCCGCCTTCACTTTGTTCCAATTATATTAATATCCCGCGATGAATATGAAAAAGAAGCCCTTAATTGATGAAATTTTTAATCAAAATTTTCTCCCCTCCGATTATTTATTTATTTATTTATTCATCGTTCGTCGCATATAACAATGCCGCGTGTAATTCCTATTTGACGCGTATTGGCTGCGTTTCGCCCGGCACATGAATGCGTAATATTCACACGTAAAATCACGGGCATAAGAGACGATAAAAAGTAAAAGAAAAAAAAAAGTAAAAGTTTCTTTTTCGAAAATAATCAGCGCCTCGGTACTCGGCTTAACGAGACGCTAAAATTCTCGGCGCTCTTTCCACTTCGAGTGATCCTCCTCATTAAAACAATCGCCGAGTCTCTCTCGGAGAAAAAGTGCCGCCGCCGCTCGAAGCAAAAAAAAAACGAGCATAGCACCGGCGATTTTTCAATCACCCATCCGTGACAAATATGAATAAAGAGAGAGAGCGAGAGGCAGACTTGCCTTCTCTCTCTTTCTCTCCCTCCCACCCTTATCCTCGTCTCGCTCTCTCGCTCGTGCGAAGCGTCGCGGACCTAATGAAAGGGTCGACGCCAGCGCGGTATATCGATTTTAATCGCTGCAAACAAACATTATCGGACGCGCTCTAAATTTAATCTCCGATAATCGTGAACGCGCGCGCGCGCACACACACACACACACGACGTGTCAGCCACACTACCTATACGCGGGGTTTTTTCGAATTCGCGATGCGGGATGAAAAGCGCCATTAAAAGTCAATCAGCTGGATAAATATTTGTCGCGAGCTGCGTGCGCGAGGCGCTCGATCTCTTTTTTCGTGCAAATATATGTGTAGAAGTGTACAGTCGACTGGAGATGTTTTTTTTTTTTTTTTGTTGCGCGTGCGTATTTTTTTGTATTATGTAGTTGTTGCGTGCGCATAGCGGTATATGGTCGAGAGAAAAAAAACACGCAGTGTTTTTACATCGTACATATGACTAATATGAAAGAAAAACAGAGCGAGCGAAGTTTGATATGTACTATTCGCTCGCCGCCGATTGAATTTGGTTTTGTTCCGATTCGCTCGTTTCTTTCGTTACATTCAATTTTCGATTATTAAAAAAACTTATCATCACTTTACCCAGTACCAGTAAAAAAGATGTTCCTGCTCCTCAAGATTAATTTTTCGCGCTCAAGCAACCCCAGTCCACAGCCCTCGAAAATAGATGGGAATCGATTCCGGGATATTTTAGCCGAAAAGCTCGCGCGGGGGGCAAATCGCTCCATGAAATTCAGTAGAACAATCCTCCTTTTCTTCTTCTTTCTTTCTTTTTTTTTTATTAAAAGACGCCACGTGCGCCGCCGCGGCGGCGAATGGAAAATTGAGCGGTCGCCGGATAAATAAGCAGGAGGAGAGGAGGAGGAGGAGGAGGGAGGTAATGTCGCGCATAAGGCGCGCGGAGCGATATTGAGGCGGCGGTCTGGCCTCTCTGTGTATATGCACTGTGCTGCGCGCGGTTTATTATTCCCGTGATGCGCGCGCGCTGATGCGAGCGTGGGTTAGCGGCTGGAATTTGTCTCTGGGTAAGTAGAGAGGCGAAGGGTTATTTTTGGAGGTGGGTACGGGAACGTCCTTAGGAAGTCCTAAATTGGGTTGGAGGTTGGAATCTTCCTTTTTTGTAAACGAATTGCGGAGAAATTCGGTAGAGGTGGTTGGGGAAAAGTACAGGTATACGCTTTGGGAATGGATGATCAAATGAGGCGTCTGATCGTAATCGTCTATTTCTACTGAGGTGTAAGAGAGGTGAACTAAGTAGAAGTAGTAGTTTTTAATACTCTACACAAGAGAGTATTAAAAACTTCCGAAACGTCCGTCTCTCTTACATCTCAATAAGTGGGATGATCACATCTCCCCCTACAGAGAAGAGCTCGGATGGCTAAAAACTGAAACGCGGCAGGATTATTTTGCGCTACTAATCATGTACAAAATTATTCGGATGCGAGCGCCTATCTATCTCACGACACGCTTCAAACCACACGCCTCTCGAAATCCATGTAGGGGGGAGACGAAAGAATTGGCCATTCCACATGCGCGTACTGAAAAATGCCGGCGATCGTTCTACATCTATGGTGCGCGCCTGTGTAACTCGCTCCCAACTATGATAAGAAATTTACCGAGCTTTAGTAGATTTAAATTAGCATTGCGGCGACATTTAAGTGAGCTAGACTAATCCACTCACGGAAAGCACTACGCTGCACATCCACTCCTCGGGACAGATAGTATTACTTAAACCTTATGTATTTTACTGTATTTTATTGCCTGTACTGTCCCATGTACCAGCTGTTAATGGAGTGACTGTAATTTATTATATGAATGACAGCATGAATGTGTTACAATGTAGTGTGAATGTGGATTTGATTTGATTTTATTTTGATTTGCAATACTGTGATATTTTTACTTTTAATCTCAAGCTCTCTGTGATATTTATGATATTATACGACTTATTCTTAGGAATATTTAATACGATATGTGACTGTGATAATTATTTCACTTTTTAGTATTTTAGATTAAAACATGTATCTGAACCCGATTATGCAGAGATGTATTATAAGATGTACACATGTATTGGTGCTTTTTGTAACTAATTTGCAAGTAAATTTATTTCTATTCTATTCTATATTCTATTCTATTCTACTTGAACGCATTAAGAATCTATTTTTACCGATATAACTTATCTAAAGCGCGTAGATTAAATTATAATAAAATACGGTTAATTTGCATTAGAAAGACAACAACGTTAATTGGATATCTATAATTCAAATACTGAAATTACTTGTATATGATTATCGAGACTTTCATGTACATCGTCAGATCCACTTTCTAAATCGCTTCTCATCTTTAGATGACATTATTATTAAAACAAACAGCTCGAATTCATTCTCTTTGAAAACCGTAATCTTTGTTCCAAAATCCTCGACAACCTTCCAACCCCCAGACCCATCGACGCGAAAATACGTCTTCCAAACATCCCAGAGCCTACACACAAACACGTATACAAACGCGCGCCCTGCAATGACAATTCTCGCGAGACACACTACGGCATTGCGCTCGCTCGTCGCGACAAAGCCGTGCATGCATGCACGCGGCGTAAAATTGATACCTACCCGAGCCCCCAGCGCGCGCGCGCGCCACGTCGCGAGAGAGAAGTGTAATTCTATTTGAGCGGGCTAATTACGATGCCTATTTTATGCTCCTGCGATTCGGAAGATACAGACAGACATTCATTATACGTGCGCTCGTTTTATTCCGCGCGGTAAACAGTGTTGCGCTCGGTCGTGTGATTGATTCCGTCTCGTTAACAATGACGAGTATAAAGTATAATAATAAGCTTTTTATACTTTTACCGTCTTCTTTATTATTCCCGGGCGTCCTACGATCGCGTGTCGAATCTATCTCCCTCGTTGTCGTTGACGCGCATAATTTATGAAATTCCAGTCGAGATTTCGTCGCGCGCGAGGAGCGCGCTTGTTTATCTACGCGCCGACGACGGCGTAAGGCGCTTTATAAATAAAGCTCGGGGGGAGAGAGAGGGAGGGACTTTATTACCTGCGAGGGTACGGGCTGTGTGCGTGAGTTTGGATTGAAAATTTTATTTTGAGGATGTACTGTGGCTTGTTGGATAAACACTGTAGTGTCTTGATTTTTATTAGCATTGATCTACCAATCATCGGGGGGATGATGGCGCGGGTCTGAAGTGTGTCTTTGAAAATTTAATAAAAACAGGACTTTGCGTTGGGTTTTTGTTAATCTTGATTTTTAACGAGATTTTCCTAGGTAGTTTTATACAAAAGAATACAAGGTTTACAAAATGGAAATATTGTTATAAACGTCAATTGTTGTTTAGAATCTTTAAAATTGTATTATAACAAAGAATAAGATGTTTTTGACATTTTTGCAACGTTCACGCCAACTTTGAACTTTATTTACTATTAAATCGTTTCTCCGAGACGCTCGCACAACAAACCTCTCTAAAAAAATCAAAAACAACTGAATAGCCTTAAGACATTCTTATCTCAAAATACACCTACATACACACACCCAAACAAACTGACAATCGTCAATTCACTTCAGCCACTCGCGCGCGTCGATCGATCGACGGAATAAAGGCGGCCGGTAATTTCTCCTCTCTCCTTCTCCGATCAAATACGTTTCTGCCGCTGACGCTTGCACGCGTCGCCGAAAATTCCGGTGCACTTTCCTCTCTTTCGTCGTGGCGATTGGCAGGATTTTCACCTCTCCCTATACGCGTCTCGTGTTTTGTTATAAAAATGGCGAAAGAAGAAGAAGAAGAAGCGAGAGGTGCGCTCAGTTTGTTTGGAATTCTGAGTCGTTAATTAAGAAAAAACACCGTTAGAATGGAGCGAGCGAAAGAGAGGAAACGGATACTCGAGGATTTGGCGGCGCGCAGCTTTCATTAAAGCGGCGGGCGCTCTGATCTTTGACACGGTCTTATACTCAACTCGGCGCCCGGCTAAAAATGCATAATACCTTGAGCCGTATTAAATGGGGAAAGGAAAATATAGCCGGCCACTCAGCTGCAGTTGATCTCCCGCGTAGAGGTTTTTTCGGTGAGCTGCGCCGAACTAACGACTATAACTAAGGCGATTAGATTATTAGAAAAACACATTTGTTATACCCACGTACACTGTATTATAATGAGTATTTGGTTACCCGATACTTCGTTCATTAAATTACAGCGCTATCCTCATTTTTCGACGTACAGTATACCGCGCCTGCGCGAAATCAAAACCTAATACACTGCGGCTAAAGATTTTAAATACGCATCGCGTGCGCGTGGAAAAATAGCGGCGCAGGCTAAAATTCAAATTCTCGGATCCCCTCGAGCTGACTGACTGACTGGCGTAATCGATTGCGCGCGAGGAAAGTTGGGGCGTTTCGTGTTTTTCTTCAGGAAGGGAGAGAGAGAGAGCGCGAGAGTTGGCCTATTTTGGGTCAGAAATTGATATTGCGTATATAAGTGGAGTACATTTTGTGTTTGATTGCCCGGCGAACGGTATTTGATGAGTGGTTTACCCAGTTGATTAGGTCGCCTGTTTCTTTTATTTCGGGGTAAGTAAATGTGCCTGAGACGCTGGACTGTGGGGAGCTTTCGACGTGTAATAAATGATCGATCGGCTAGATTAGCTTAAAAGTTTTCGTGTTCTTATAGACATAATTTATGAAAACTATATACACACAATTGTATAGCATAAATAAATAAAAGCTTTGAACTCAGACCACACCTTAGTACACTGTCTTTTGAGAATAATTAGGAAGCCAATGTCGCATAATTATTTACTTCAAGTCGCTCGAAACAACTCAATCCCCACCACACCCACACACTTTCCCTCTGCCCTCCTCAGCGGCAGCTTTTTCGCGTGTTTATGCGCAATTCAAGAATAAATCATGCTCGTGTTCGCGCGTATCAAGCGGGGCCAAATTGCGCTCTCGTGACGTTAAACAAAATTAAAAACCGAGAATAAATTGGTGTGGCGCCCATTTTTCCGCAATTCGCCGCCGACTCTGACGCCGCGGCGCGAAGTTCGCGGGCGCGAAAACAATTCTCGAAAGTAATAAAAGCAAAATTCGCCGCTGCCGCCGCCGCAGTGCTACTACTACACCGCATACTACTGCGTACATAAGCGCGGAAAATTTTCTCAGCCGCAGTAGTAGCCGCCGCGGAAAATTCGCCCCCACAGTCGGTTAATGAGAAACAAAAAAAAAATGCGCGAAGATGAAGGAAAGTTTTCGTCCGCTCTCTCGGTCGCTGAATATATATTCTTACACGGCTAAATGAACTATTTTGTGTTGAGTAAAGTTGCTAGCTGCGCGTTGTAATTTTACAGATTGTTTGTACGGCAGCGACTGCGCGGACGAGTTGTAACGAAAGTTCGTCACGCTGTGATGGAATAAATTGACTGAATGTACACTGAAAGTTTATTTTTTTTTTTTTGTAACGACGCGTAATGAAACGTACGTGTGTGTATTGTATACAAGCTCGACGTAATTAGAAGTTTTCATTGTGAGACGGTAATTGGGTCGTCCGCCCGAGCTAATAATTCTCGCGTTTAATCCATTTTAAAATATTCGCCATGTAATAATTGCATTTTCTACGGGGTAATTTGTACTCATCAGGATATATGGAACGATTGCTCATATATATACTCAAAGTTCATCTGGACATTTCCACTAATTACCTTTTCTAGCTTGTCCAGAAATAAGTTTAATAAATATAAATATAAATATAATTGAAAAATTCCGAACATGACTTCGTCGGACCGGGCGGAGCCGCCTGACGGGTGCGCCAACGAATCGTATAAGTGTTGTCAAAGAACTAAAGTAAAAACATTATTTTGTATAATTTGTGAAGCAGCTTATCATGTGAGATATTTTAAATCTATAAATGGTGCAAAACGAATCAGTGATATGTTCATAATTTGTCAAGGTCATGCGGACTTGGGCTTAACCTCAAAAGTGGACCACGTGTTTGCGAGTATAGAATTTAGAACTTTCATCGCGCAAATAAAATTGGAAGCTAAGAATGCATTAAGACAAGAATTTCTTCAAGAAATACATGAAGAAACTCAAAAATCACTCAATGAAACAATACTTAATGATAATGATGGTATGGAAAACTTTCAAATCGAAACAATACTACTTAAAAAATTGAACTCGGAATTGGCTGATAAAAATACCATTCTCAAGCAGCTAAATGGAGAATTAACAGATATAACCGACTTGCTGAAAGAGAAACTAAACACCAGAGGTAAAAATCAAAGAACTAATACTTACTTACGCAGAAATAGTGACAAATGCCAAACCTAAAACAAAACGTGTACCGAAAATAGTTATAAAAAAAAAACAAAGAAATAAGAAACAATGAAAAATATGGAGCTTTCTGTAACTTGTTGTTTAATTAATGGAGAAACAATTCAGGCTAAAAATATTTACAAAAAGAACAACGATGAACTAATTATAACTTGCCTAAAGGAAGAAAGCGTAGATACAGCAATTAGTCTATTAAAAAATAGTAAATTAAAAAATATTTGTGAAGTGTAAAAGGAGCAAATCTTAAATCCCACAGTTAGAGTGACAGCCATAAATAACATCGAACCGTTGGATAATAAAGCACTTACAAAAGATATCAACTTGGGAAATTTTGTAAATTTCGATAAGAAATGTCACATTCTACATGTATACCACCAACGAAAAAACTAATTTGCAATCAATAATCCTGGAAGTAACAGCTGAAATGCACAAATATATAAAGGAAAATAACAACAGAATTTTTGTAGGCTATCAAAACTGTAAAGTATTTGATATAATAAACGTTGCTCCGTGTCGAAAAGGTGATGTCACGGTCATAGTACATTAAAGTGCAGAAATGAGTCTGCGTGTTTAAAATGCGCAGGAAATCATGACAGTAAATTGTAGTGATGAAATAGAAAATAAATGCATAAACTGCTGCTATACGAATACAAAGTATGGCACACATTATGATACCAAACACCTTGCTATGGATAGCCACGCGTACAAAATTTTGCAATGTAAGATTCAGAAGTTAGTCGACGTTACTGACTACATCATCAAACCCACTATTCAGACACATGTTGCTAAAGTAGAATATCAACCTATGGTAAAGAGGACGTCTAACTTAACAACGCCAAAGTTGAGGTCAATCAACGAGAACATTGTAGCTAAGCAGACTGGACAAATGATGAGTTCGCCGCTTGGAGTCAACGTCTCATCCCTACTACTTACACCAAGGAAACAACAAGCAGCATAATGAGCAACATATCGATATCATTGAAGATTTGCAAAAAGAAGTAATACAAGCAGAAACGGAATTTCCTGATCTTAAAACTCTTAATAAGAATATAAATAAAAATGATACTTTGATACTGCATGTCAATATTAGAAGTCTAAATGTCAATTATACAAAACTGAATATTCTTACTAAGAGATTGAAGATCAAACCATATATAATTGTATGCACAGAAACATGGGTTGTACCCAATTTTCAATTTTTGCAATACAGGAATATAAATTGTATTATAATAACAGTAATTTAAACCAAAATGATGGTGTAGTTGTGTATATAAAAGATTGTGTATCAGAAATTACTGAAATAATTGAAATTGGTAGACTCAAAATACTAAACTCACAAATAAATCTAAATAACAGTAGTAATCTTGAAATTTCTGTATTATATCGATGCCATGATTTACCGTGCCTTGAATTTATTTCTAACTTAAAATCATATATCAATAGTAAAAGACACATGCATTGACAACATGTATATAAAAGCCAAATCTATAGACACTAAAACTTCTAAACTCTTGATTCCCTTTATTGATCATTACCCACTTTTCTTGAAACTAAATAAGTCACCAATATTAAAAAAAGAAAACATTCACTATCACTATAATTACTATAAACTTCAAAGTATAGCTATATTACGAAAAATTGGAATGTTATAGAGACAATGCATGATCCCGATGAAGCTAACTCTTTCTTAATAACTCAAGTAGAAGATTACTTAGAAAAATCTAAAAAAGTGCTTAAAGCAAAAAATAACAAGAGAGAAATACTACAAATAATTGATAGCATGAAAATAAAAAATGGTGGGGTAGATAACATTACTACCAAAGCACTTAAAATACTATCATATCCTATTGTTAATGCTCTAACACATATCTTTAATCTTTGTATTGAAAAATCAATATGGCCTCAAGCTCTTAAAATAGCTGAGGTAGTTCCTATTTTTAAATCAGGTAGCAAAATGGAAATATCAAATGGATCTGAAGTTTGCAACGTTGGAGTGCAACGAAATAAAAAAATAATTCATTTACTTCACGTTTATACTACAATAAATAATATTAATTTTGCATGTAGATTTTGTGTCATATAATATAAAATTACTTTATAACAAAGGTTTAGATAAAATCTCCATTATTTAATAATTTTAATCAATCGTAAAAAATTATTTCGTTGCATTCCAACGATACAAACTTCAGACCCATAATATCAAACTATAGAACGATATCTCTAATTTCTAACGTAGCAAAGATACTAGAAACAATTGTCTATGTTCGTATACAATCGTTTTTGAACAGTAATAATTTGTTAGCTCAGAATGAATTTGGATTTATAAAAAAGAAAGGTTCCAAAGATGCTCTTAGTTACTTAATGAACATAATTTATAATAAATTAGACAAAAGTAAACCGATATTTATTGCACTCTTAGATCTAGTTAAGGCATTTGATACTGTCAACCATGTTATTCTATTAGACAAATTATATAATTATGGAATAAAAGGTAAAGTGCACGCACTTACATCTAACTATCTAAGTAACAGAAGACTAAGTAAGACTAGGAATCACTGAAAGTTACTATGAGACAATAACCACGGGTGTGCCGCAAGGTACTATACTAGGACCACTCTTATTCATAATTTACGTCAACAATTTGCTGACTAACAGAACAGACAGTACCCTCTCATATGCGGACGATACAGCAATTATTTCAACAGACAATAACTGGGAGAAGGTTGAAAATAAAGTTTAAGGACACCGGACCTATGTACAGCTAGCTATATCTACCTCTATAGGATGTTTGTTGCTTCAGACATATAACTATGTCTTGAAGTTAGCAATAACATGTATTACAACATGTACTACTCTGGTTAAATAAATAAATAAATAAATAAATAAATAAATCAATTTTTTTTTTCGAATTCTATTGGGTGCAAGGACGTTAGCGTGTAAAATGAAGGCCTCGCTGATAATAAAAATTACTAACATTATAAATACAATTCTTTTAAGACGCGTTAATAGTAACAACAAACTTTTAAATTATTAAATCTTAAAAAACCACTTCTCGCTCACTTCCACTCTTATAATACCCGCAGCACTTCGACCCCCATCTCCTTAAAAATCAAACCGCCCTTAACAGAAACGTGACTAAACCACCAACACTCCCCCATCTAGTGAATAAGCCTTAACTTAACTCAGGGGGGTCCATCGTACATACTGGCATTTTTACCAGAGACAATATCTCGTGCGCCAGCGTTTATTCTCCGTAAAAGAAGAATTAAGACAAAAATCATACGTCAATGTATAAAACTCTTTAAATCTTGCATCACTCCCAAACGAAAGAAACCGCGTTGTGGATAAATACGCGAAAAAAGGGGCAAGCGGAGGGACGATTCGTATCTCTCTCTCTCGTTTTATTATACGCCGTCACGACAGCTCCACGCGCTCGTTTTTCCTTTTCCGCGCGGATTATAAAGCGCTGGCGCGCGCGCGGACACCTTTAGGATCGATTCCGTTTTGTTCCTGTTTCTTGTTGCTTTTTTCTTTGACTTTCGAAGGGATTGGATGAGCGCGCTATATGCGTAGTGATTGAGTGACAGCGTTTTTCCGGGGCTCGATTGTTTCGAGCCCGGTATATAGGTATTGCCGTTCATCTTTTTCTATCCGCGCGCGTGAATTTCCGGAACAGCAGCTCCCTGTATTTTCGTCCAACACGTTAGTTGATCAATTTTCGCGTATAAATAGGTAACAGTTATAGCTGCCGGAAACGCGGACTTCCCGTCTTAGCCCTTTACGGTACATTACCATCGATTCGGCGTGTAATTATCGGATTTAACGAATCGCATCCCGCGGCGTGAATTAAATAGACCGCGGCCGCGATGTAACCTTTATAAATACAATGCAGCGCGCGCGCCCGATGTTGCGGAGATTAAATTTGATAATTTAAATTAATTAAATGTTCCGAGTTTAAATAACACGCGTGTATGTACTTGTTTTGCCTCGCTCCCCTCACGCTGTTTCAAAGAATATCCGCGTGGTATTAAAATTTTAATGAGATGTGGCTGGCATTTGTGCATGCATTTTTTGTGTCTGAACCGCTCGCGCGCGTGTGTTTGCCGTGCAAAAACGCTTTAAAGTTTACCTTTCAGGTGTACACCGGCAAGTGCGTTATAATGATTTGCAAACACGCGGACGTTAAAACTTTCTGATTACAGCGCGCGCTGTAACGAAAGTCTTAAATAAGTATTATGAATTTATTAAAAGTGCGCGCGATGACGGGCACGTTATATTACATGGAAAAAGCGCGATTTTGTTATGTTTACAACGTTAAGTTGTGGCGGGATTAATTAACAAGCTTAACAATGGTGGGGTTGTAAAAAGAATCTTCGGTGTCCGTCCGGTTAATTAATATTTACCTACACCGTGTTACTTACGAAGTTTGCTTACGGGCACGTAGTCGTATCAAATTACAGATTCCTGTATCGAACTTTTTTCGTTATTCCATTACAATATATTTGTGTTCAAGTTTTTCAAAAATTACCGGATCCGAAAACACAAAGAGTAAATAAACCCCCCTTGAAACAACTTCAAAAGAGCCAAAGAGCAAAGTTCAACTCAAAAACTCCCCGCGAAAGTCACAAAAACAGGCTTTTGCACCGGCCAGGGTTTTTCCAATGCCTCGCTAAATTTTAGTTGAATTATTCTCTCTTCCTCTATTTATTCGCTTTTCAACCGCCGTCGTCGTCGTCGCTTAGACCTGAAACTTTTCCTCAAAAATTAATTAAAACTCACGTCACGTGCGCGCGCTCTGCAAAATAAATTTCATAAACACACTCTGTGTATATGAAAAATGCGAGAGCTGCGCAATCAGGGCCAATTTAGCGACAGACGCGCGCGCGCGCGGGCGCGAAACAAAACTACGGAATAATCGCGGAGTTTAATGAACTCGGCCGGTGTGGCCTTGATAATAAACGCGCAGCGTTTCTCTCGCAACTTCAGACGCCTCGCGGTGTAAAAATCAAGTTAGGAAGGTAGCGCGAAACTTTCTCCTAACGCAACCTATCCTCCCCCTCCAAAAAAAAGACAACCGCAACCGTGTCACCAGCGTTAACCAGGATTACCCCTTCCCCCCCGCGCGCGCAAAAAAAAACGCACCCACGCGAGGGGCGAGGGACAAATCGGCGTACAAACAGCGCTCTCCCGCGCGCGTCATTGTTTGCAAATTGAAAGCGCCGGGACAATCACTCGCTCGCGCGCGATACATACACACGCGCGCGCGCGCGTACACCGTCGTTGTTTCGTGTCGCAGGGAGCAGCAGCAGCAGCAAACAGTCGAGAGTGGGTAACTGGATTTCGGGCCGCACGCGCGCGCGCGCGTTCGCTGATCGAATTCCGAAAGCGTCGGATCTCGCCCAAGTATTGTGCTCGCGTAGTCGTGCGTCCGATTCTGTTTGTACGGCCGCTCGTGCGCGCGTACGTATGCGTATGCGTGCGTGTGTGTGTGTGTGTGTGTGTGTGTGTGTGTGTGTGTGTGTGTGTGTGTGTGTGTGTGTGTGTGTATGCTTCTTTGTGCGTGTTGCTGCTGGCTCTGTGTTCTCTCGGCACTCAATGGGAGGAGGAGGGAGAGAGAGGCTGGACTTTAAGCACATTTACAATGGATAGGCCGGCGAACCGCGATCGAGGTGCGCGCACATTGACCAGGTAGAGGTGTGTAGGTGGTGTGCTTGTGAGCAATCGATACCGAGGCGAGCGTGAGGTAGTGGGTGGGAGCGACCGCCGACACAGCGGCGCACCAGCGTCTTGCGATTCATTCATTCATGCGAGCGCGGACCGCGAGTGTCGATATGGCTTTTGGAGATGGGGGATTTCGATTTGTTGGGGTTTTGAATGGCCCGCGGGCGAGAGAGAGCCAGTAGTAAAAGTCAAGGACTCGAGTGGATTGGAATAGTAAAAGGGGTGGTTAAGGGTAAGGGTGGGGAGTGGTATTGTTTAGGGCCTGGGGAACAAGGGATATTTGAAAAGTAAATTTCAAGGGAGAAGTTGGGAATAAGGGTGGAGAGTGCAGTAAGTAGAAAAGTTGGTGTGTGGTCGGCCGATGAATAAGGTTGAAGGGAGAAATTAATTTTTTGGTTCAATTCTTATATTTTTATGCATTGTATTAGTATTAGTATTTCATTTATTGAAAAGTAGTTTACAAACTTAAACGTTAGTTATAAAACATATATAATTTAAGAATCTTATAGTTTTTTTAAATTACCTTAATACATCTTAATATAAACCGGTTTTATTTGAAATTCAATAGCATACTGATGTATTGTTGATGTCTGTGTGAATTTTTTTCGAGCTTGCCAGTTCTTATATATAGGAAATACGAAGGCAATGCAAGCAGTTGTTAATTATACAAGTCTTGTTGTCGCTTCGAGTAATTAGTTGAAGCTTGTTTATCCGTTGGAGAAAAATACATTACAATAAGTAAACACGGAAAAAGTAATTGCTTCGCAGTGTATTTTATGTACATTGTACTTTAAAGCATTTTAATAATACAATCGTCCAAAGCGACTCAAAAAATTCCCTGATTAATCAGCCACCACTTCATCTACAACATCTCCATTCTCACAAACATGTATAGTCTCCTCCTTCCTTAAAAGACAAGCTTGCACACTCTGCACCTTGTACCAAGAAAAAAGAGACCCAGCCGACACCACACCGTGCAAACACACCACGAAGGAGAGAAAATCGACCCTTGCCGATGATTTACTTTTTGTTTGCCCTGCGAGCATCGGGGTCACTTACATCTCCCCCTTGCGCGATTACTGTGCGTGTGTGTGTGTGCGCGCAATGCGGTAGCCGCAGTCCGCGCGACGCCGCCGGCGATTTTTGTGCCGCGTAGGTACACACACGTGCGCGATTAGTCCGACTCGTATATTATTCTCCCCCCTTTCCACTTGTTCCACTGGGATGATGTAGAGGCAGACGCCAGGTTTCTGCCAGGGTGTAAAGTGCGTGTGTGGATTAGCCAACCGCCTTGATCTAGAAGCGATGGGTCGCTTTATACGACTATTCATTACGCTGAGTTCATAATATAATATATAACCGCGCTGTAAAGAATTGACGTAATCCGGGTTCGACGAGCGCCGCTTTTCAATTATTATCCTGGCGAATCATCGATCGATCGGCACCGGCGATGATCATTGTATAAATTAACGATACAGCCACTCGTGCGCCATGGTGTAAGTTAAATTTAGCCTGGTCGCAGCGTAAATTTAGTTTCCGGCACGCGCACGGCAAATGACGATGATCGACGGTGATATAAGTAATTTACCACTACGCGTCTATATACGTATATATACACACCTACAAACTTACACACACACACATAGGTACGCGATTGCGCGCCTCATTATTTATACCTTATCGCCGACTGCAATTCCATCTTAATGGTGTGTATTTAGGTTGAACAACGGGCGTTTTACATCGACCGCTGCCACTCGAACGTAAAGATAAACGCTAAATTTAAGCCCTTCTGACAAATGTCCCCCGCCCGCGTACAATAATTCGGATTGTGTGTGTATTATAGTACTTATCGTCCTGCGTGTATTTTTCCCTGTGAAATCCCAGAAGGAGGAGGGGAGCAAAGGTCAATCGGCAACGCTCTACATATATATACACGCGATTGTTTGCCAACCCTAAGAGGAGGAGAGAATCAGCGCAGTTCACTCGTTTAACACTCGGATGAGCGAGTATTCTACGAGGAGGAGGTTCCGGTTCCTTAAATATACACTGCAGTGGGAGAGCGAGTGCTGAGGAGAAGAAAAGGCTCTCCTCTCTCGAGGAAGTGGAGGGAAAAAAGGAACTCGGTACAAGTACGGCGGGCGGCTTACCGCCTAATTAGCCGGGGCGCGGCTGCGGCGGTGGCGCTGCATATTTCATGGGGATGACTGCGGATTAGGAACTTGCGTTTTGACGTCTTAGCCGCGCAGTAGCGCACGGGAATTATCGCGACTGTTGTTCTTATGCAGAAACTGCCGGCGCGCAGGGTTATGTTGATTTTTGCGCCTTTGCGCGTTAATGGCGACGACTGTGTTTTCCCGGAGAGTTGAGAGAGAGAAGAGAGTTGCTTAGGAGGCGTTCGCGCGACGACGCGGCAAACGAAGTATTCAGAGTGCTGTTGTTGTTGTTGTTTTTGGTAGTGCGCGGTAAAGGGGCAAAGGAGTGGGGGAGAATGTTTATACGAGATAGACGGAGGAAGCGTTATTATTTTTCTCTTATATATATGTATGTATAGACTCGTGAATAATGGGGAGCGAAATACGGGCGCAATAAAGAAATCGCCCGGAAGCCGATCGATAGAGAGAGGGAGACTTCAGGAAACAATATCTGAGAGCTCATAAAATATTGCTCGACGTATACAAAGAGAAGTTATTCAAGCCGCGCGCGCTCGCTCGCAGCGATAATTTAGATTTAGATACAGTCGCCCGCGAGAGAGTCCGACAATGATTCTTTTTTTATCTTTCGCTCTATCGTATGGCGGTATGTCTATTCACGGCGCGCGACGTCTGTATACAAGTGGTTTACGCGTGTATCGATTCGGACACTCGAATTCTCCCCATTACCGAGACGAAGTTTATGAAAAAGATGACGGAATCTATATTATTGACCGCCGTGTGAGAATGTGATAAGCAGTTTATCACGCGTGTGATGGTCATTCGTAACCAAACGGCTCCCCATGTGTATAACCTTATCAATCTGTATAATGCGCATAGCTGCACGTATAAACTTTTATCTATGCGCGCTGTGTGAGAGTTTGGGTGATATATCCAAGAGACACGCTGAAATTTCAAACTCGTATAATTTTCCTTAAAGGCAGGACCTTCGGAAGTGACCTCGAACTCTCTTCTCACTCGGCAGTCGAGGCACGAGCCTCGTTTTCAATTGCGAAACTTCAATCTCGCGAATGGCTAATTTCGAAAACTTTTTTCTTCCCGTATATATACGTACGTACGTCTTTGGGTATGCGCGAGGTATGTGTGGTGTACGTCGAGATGCGCCAGATTGCGAGATGGAGGGATTTAGGGATGCAAGGTGCGAGAATTTTCGAACGATCGATTGGTTATGGATGTGGGAGGCGTGACTTTTGGAAAATTTTCAAGTGGGGTGTGGAAAATGTTATAAAAGCATTTTTTTTTTATAATTTTGTTGCGAAAGTGTGCATTGTTAATGCATGCTGCGAACGTGCTTCGTTAAGAAAGTTTTCAGTACTATCGTGTGAAACGGTTGTGCGGTTAAAAAAACTTGGAAACTTTAAGAAATTAGCACGGTGAATGCAATATTCTTGTTTTCTTATACGGCTGTTTAAACATTTTCAAAATTACCTTCTACATTAAATAACAAAAATTACCTCGTAACGAGGCCTTGCTTATGGAAACCATAACATTAAATGAATTAAAATAAAAAGCTATTTAAACGAAAGTATTTCTCTCCGACAATACGCTTAAACAAAATAATATATAACAAAAAGGCGGACACTAAATGAACGCGCAATATTTCTCTTCCGCGCCGCATAACTACACTGTATCCCCGCGGAAATATCCTCAAACAAAAGGGGAGCAATCCGAAAAATTCCATTCTCTTTGTATATTTTTCCACTGCAAAAAGCCGTTCTTCTGATATTTCATAAATTAAACCGCCCATTCAGCGTCATATTTCAATTCACATGCAAATGCATACGTCATCTTATTCAAGACTCCACTCCCTCTCTCTCTCTCTTTCCGTGAACGGAAAAATCCACCTGTCTCCCAGCGGGGACACGAAATCGAACAAATGCAAAGCAGCTTTCGTCCTTTACATTCGTTACTTTTTAGGAGGACACGAGAGCGAGGGAGTATATATAGTATACTTTTTCGGAAAACGGGAAACGGGGGAAATTTCGAATAGAACTCACCTCGGACCGAATCGAATTCAACCTCCCCCCCCCACCATTCGTTGTTAACCAAAATACATATATATATATATATACACACATACTCCTCCTCCTTTCTCGTTTCGTCATACTTATCTATACACTCCGGATGAAAGGAGGAAGAGATCTTATTCCGCGCGGCGAGGCGCGAGGAAAGAATCATCCGACTAATTTGCTCGTAAATATCCGCGCGGCGATATCGGAGCGGTGGGAACTTGAAACGGCCCGGCGGCCGCCAGCCTAATGCCTTCTTTAATGCGAGCGATAGACCGAGATTTGCAAGATTTATTTCGCCGGCTTGCGCGTGGGGATATCCTTGAAAGTTCGGGGTCGAGCGCGGGGCTTTGTTTTGAAGATGGCGAGAGGCCTTTTTTTTATACGTATAGACACGCGGGGTGCAATGAACTCTTTTCGTTGCCCTGGTAGAAAATTAACCATAAGTTGACTAGAATATGGTTAACCAGAATATAATTAAACATATTCTGGTCAACTTATGGTTAATTTTTTACCAAGGTGGTTCTGGTTGTAAGTGAATAAAAATCCATTAGCTAGGCGTTATTGTAGGAAGGGATAATGTTAATATTAATACTGCATTTCGTTAAAAATACATTCTGTCAGGATCGTTGATTAATTATTAACAACAACGTTAATATAATATCCCTCTTCTTTGTAATTAAAAAGTTCGAGCATGAATGTTTTATCATCGCGGTGATTAATACTTTAACGCGCGACTGGCGCGGCGATGAAATATAAAATAATGCTTTTAATATGTTGCAATCATTTATCTGACATATTAATCATTGTATATATTATTAAAGTAATGTTATTTCTATGAATTATTTTTCTGCTAAGCATTATGAAATATAATATGCATGCTTTGAACTTAACGAAATAAACGTTAAACTAGGTCAATCTTGAATATTTCATAATTTTATGGATTAAACTCTCTGTAATCTGTACACATAAAAGAATAAAAATCGCTCAAAAATGAAACATGATAAATTTTTCAATCAACCACTGCGTTTAAACTCAAGTAGTCTCAATCTCGTTAATAGAGACGCATCATTTTCATCGGAAAAATTCATTCACAACAACCCTCCTCCTCTCTCCCCCTCTTCGCCATAAATTCACGAAAAAAGAGATCCAAAAGCGAGAGCGATATTAATAGCCATAACACATTTTCAAACGCTTAACCTACCTTCTCTCTCCCCAATATCTCACGGGTCGTTATATAGGTCGAGCGTCGTTTCTCACGCTTGCGGGGGTTGGCTACGGAACGCGCGCGCGCTTTCACGCGGCCCGTCTGGCCCGAATGATCCTAATTTTTCTAGCCTTATCCGCGCCTCTCTTATCCCTCTCTCACCCCTCCCTCCGAATTTATCGCTATTATGACGTTTATTGCGACTACGTTGTGCGAGGGGATGACGCTTTGAATAAAACACACGTGAGGGTGGGGGATGCGATCTGACGAGGTGAAAGATGAAGCTGTGATGAATGCCGAACGCGGCTACGTAAGTGTATATATAGAGCGCGCCTATGGCGAATTTATCGGGGGCGTTTGGAAAATCAGATGTAAACGCGTGAGGTGAAAAATGCCGCGGAAAATCGCGCTGGGAGGGGTAGGGTTTGGAATGATTAATGTCACGTAGTGGAGGGAGTGGGAAGGGATCGCGCTAATTAAGAGGAAGCGCTTCAATCAGCGAGCGACGGCGGCATATGAAAAAGGGGACTGCCGGAGCCGATCTTTGTGGTTGCATAATGGGCCGAGACGGTAGGTTTTTGAATGGAGAGTTTTCTTTTTGTGCGTAAAACTGTGGGTTTTTGTGAAAGGTTGAAATAAGGGATATGGAGGTTCGTGTGGTGGTAACTTTTTTTTTTTTTTTTTTTTAAGTAATATGCATTTGAATGAAATTGTAGTGTCTTTTAATTAAAACTGTATATGATATAAGCTTATTAGAAATTTCAGTATCCTGCTGGAAATCGTCCATTTTTTCCCATTTGTAAACGATTTTTTTCTCATTTTCTAGCCATTTAATGGCGAGTTGACCGAAATCGCTAGAAAATGAATAAAAAATGGAAGAAAAATGAACGATTTCTACCACGGTAGTTCATATATTCAGATAATCCACTTTAGATGTGGATATTAACAAACATGGCTGACCATACTCCTCTATTTCTACTGACCCATACCCTGCTGGAAATCGTCTATTTTTCTCCCATTTGTGAAATGATTTTTCGAACATTTCCTAGCGATTTTAGTCAATTCACCATACAATGGCTAGGAAATGTTCGAAAAATCGTTTCGCAGATGGGGAAAAAATGGACGATTTCCAGCAGGGTAACTTTCTTTAATAATTACAATACGATTTAACATCGAACTACTGAACCCACCAAACAATCGAATCTGAACCCCAGCCTTTCTCCTCACCATTTCCATAGCCCACCTACGCCACCTCCCCGTCTATTAACGAGCACCGAGACGAGAGGCGCGCCGCCGCGACGGCAATGGTGTGCCCGTTATACCGCCGCCGTCGTCGTCGTTGTGACTATATATTCCGCCGGCCGCGTCGCGAATCGATAGCACTGAAAAATCCATGAAGTTCAGGCGGCCGCGGCGTGCATAACCTTCCCTTCCCATGTGTGCGTGTGTGGCGCCGTGTGAGGCGGCTTACATGACGACGCGCATTGATCTGTCGCGGGTGTGGGTGGGAGTAGGAGGAAGACGACGCCGCGGCAATAAAAACGTAGTTAGCGTCGATGATGAGGCCGCAGGAATTTTCACGCGCCCCGCGTCACTGTTTCTTTTTCGTGTATATCAGTGGGATATATGTATAACGTTGGTAATTATCGGGAATTTGATTAGGTCGGTGAATAGATTGGGAGGGATATTTAAGGTTGTAGTAGTTGCCGTTGTCCGACGCTAATTTACAATCGGTGGTTTCATAATCTGACCCAATTCTATCTAGTTTCGTTAAAATTTAATATGCGATAGCGCGAATTAATTGGATAATGTACAACACGGGTATATTTCCTGTCGATTTAAAACGAACCATACCCTGGTAAAAATTCATCTATATGAAATGGCCAAGAAGTTAGATAATAGCTAGTAAATCTGGCTAATTAATGGCTATGATGAAACGATTTTTCTACCATTATTTGCCTATTTCTTAGATTGACGTCACAACAAAATATTTGTATTTGGTTTCTTACTAATTCTACCATTTATGAAAGAGCATTAAAGTACATTGGATGGCTTACCAAAACATAAATAAATAACATTAACTAATAAATCATTTGTTGTACTTCTTCTATGAATAATTCAGCAAAAATTTTATTTCTCCATCTGATTCTGTCTCTCTCACTCGTTGCCATAAAACAGCAAGCCCTTTCCAGACTATAGAAACTGATCAGTTTTAATACCTTTAAAATACTCAAGAACAAGCTTGCGCTTGTCTTCGAAAAACTCATTCTATTTTTCAATCTATTAAATGGACATATAATAGGGGAAAAGCGTTTCACCAGGAGTTAGAAACTGGACAAGATAAATTCCCATTTTATAGCAAGTTTCTAAAAAATAAATTGTCAGTTATTAGTTATAAAATGTTTTGTATTCCCACCAGGGTATTCGACGTCTTAAATAGAGCGAACACTGCAGGCACACTGCAATTTCAGGGCGCAAAGTGAAAATGTTAATTCGAATGTAACTCGGGAAGCGCATATTTTTTCTCTCTCGCGCGCGCGCGAAGTAATTTCGTTTTGCTCGCCATTAGCCTAATAGGTGCACTTATTCTGCAAATAGATATATTTATATATATTCGCGACCGGACAATTTTCGAATTTAATGAGGATCCAATAACTCTTAATGGAGAACGCATTATGAACTCGCGGCCTGCGCTACGATTGTATTTGTGTGTATCGGTGAAAAACCAATAATCACGCCGCCCGCGGACAATAAACCCAATAAAAACCAATCAGACGTGCGATAATTCCTTTAATAACAGCCACACACAGGGATAGCGCACACAGGTCATCCGAAATCTGTGAACCGAGCGCAATTTGCCGGCACTTATCGTCCGCGCGCACGCCTGAATAATTCACTCCACTCAATTCCCGACACACGTCTGTTTGTGGATGTGTGTGGACAAAAATGGCGATGTCGCGCCATGCGCTAAAATTGCAGCAGCGGCGATAGTCCAAAAGTTCGCGTGCGTTGTTGTTGTTACGCTTGTGGTTACGAGTGGCAAGGATCGTCAGGGTAATTAGGGGGTACGTACGGTTGCAAAAGACATTTAGAAGTCGTTGATTTTGTGATATAAAATAATAAAGCGTGCTTGTATGATTATTAGAGTTTTTTCAAGCTACAATCATTGTTACAGTTTGTTAAATGAAAAGAATCTTTTTTCGAGAGAGAGAGCTTCGTATGCCTCTACCACAAACGCGTTACCTTCTTATTTAATTTTCCCCAAAGTGCAAGTCAAACTTGTTTAATTACACCTCTTCGAATCCACGGGTATCAACGTTCAAAGGGATCCTTCTCCTCTATCTCGAGCTTCTTCGCAAGAGCTTCGAGAAACTAATTAAAAATTTCGTCGGTGTCAAAGCGCGTCGAATGAAATTATTCCCGGTCGAATCGTTGTCTCCTCTCTCTGTGCTCTTGCGATTGCTCCAATGTTTTGACAGTGTCTGTCGTTAAATAATAGTCTTGTAACGTTTCAATGATTGCATGTCATTTAAAAGAAACTTGAATTAAAGATACTGTAAAATTTTACTCATACATTAATTTCCATTTCTCTCACTTCTTTTCAGGTGAGTAACCTGTGTACAAAAACCCTATAAACTGTTCACCGCCTAATCTCGCCGCACCACGGTAACTCACCACAATTCTAACTCGGTTTCCCCAACAGCCTTATCCAATCCAACAAACAATCCCCGCGCCGCTCTCCCACGGCTGCAATAATCAGCGATAAACGTCACCTCCCCCACCCCTCCTGCGTCTGCTTATCAACTTTAATTGTCGCACGGACGGGCCGGCGGCGGCGGGCTCCATTAAAAAGCGTTGACAGACCCACCTGACCTCCTTTCTTCTTCTTCTTCTTCTGCCGCTGCTGCACTCGGTATTCGCGAAAAAGCGAGTTCGCTCGTTAAAAGGAGCGCTCGCTCGGCCCTCGACTCACGGCTTGATAAGTTTCGTTTTTACCTTCAAAAACCCTTATAGACTCGCAGTCCGAGCAATTATATGCGCGCCGGCGAGAAGTAATTGCGAGGTGAGGTGTCGTCCGAAAGGGTTATTGACCCGATTGCTTTTTTCGGGAGTGTAGATGTGTTTGGAACGGGATCGGTGTATGAGTGTGTTTATCGAAGGATTATTATTTTACAATGTATGTGAGTGTTAAATATTGTATTAATGCGATCGCGGTGTCGAGACTCATTAGTCAAACGGATGTAGTTGATTAATATATAATAAAGGGTTAAATTATAGTTAATTAAGAAAGGTTGTTCAGAAAATTAATAACCATCTCGGTTTCATCGTATTACAAAATATCTTTCATATATTTGTTTGTTTGTTTGTTTGTTTGTTTATTATTAAACGGGCATAGAACCCTTTACAAAATGAAAGACATACAGTTATGGAGATAGCGATTGATACATAATAATAATAAAAATAAAATAATAATAACAATAATAAAGTAATGGTAGACCAATTATACAGATTATACAATGAAACTAAAACTAATAGAGAAGGTTACAATAGTAGTTGAATGCTAAAAGTTTATTGTCAAGGATCTTAGAGCCGGTTTGAATCTAGCAAGATTCAGCACACTGGTTAAACTAGTAGGTAGAAGATTCCACAGACGTTTCATACGGTTGATTGATGAGTAAAAACCGAAATTAGAATATGAAAGCGACTCTAACAAAATTCTATGGTTGCGTAGTGAATAGGAGAGAATACAATTATTGAAAACACTATTTAATTCAGGACAAAGAATAACATTATGGATAATTTTGAACGTAAACAAGCAGTCGTGGTAGTGGTGAAGTGAGCTTATGGATTGTATATTACAAAAAGATGCTATTTCAGTGTAGTTATGATCTAACGGGCTAATGGGTCTATTTGCTTTGAACGCAGCGTATCGAAGGAATTTATGGTTAATCGACTCAAGTTTGCTTTTAAGAGTAACCGTAAATGGTGACCTGATTTGAGAGCAGTAGATTAAGTTAGGAATTATCAAGGATTTGTAAAGGTGAATTATGACAGCAATGTTACGAAAGTCTTTAGTTGTACGTTTAATGAAGCCTAGCATTTTGAAAGATTTAGATACTATGAAATTGATATGGGGGGTGAAAGTAACTGCGGAGTCAAACTAGACTCCAAGATCCTTAACAATTTCAACCCTATTCAATTTTGAATTATTAAACGAATAATCGTACGTAATACGAGACTTTCCTTTTAAAAAGAAGATCGCATTACATTTTTTTATATTAAGATCTAGACCGTTAACATTGCACCAAACAGCTAACGAGTTGAAATCCGCTTGTAGTGAAGAACAATCGTAAATGAAGCGTACAATAGAAAATATTTTCACATCGTCTGCGTACAGGAGTACATGCGCATGCTGCAAAGTACAAATAATATCGTTAATATATATACAAAAAAGTAATGGTCCAAGATGTGAGCCCTGAGGTACTCCCGAGGTAACTAAAATAGGCTCAGAAACGTAATTGTTTATACGCACTGCCTGCGTGCGGTTGCTCAAGTAGGAGCCCAAAAGCTTGAAAAGATTGGCATGCACGCCTATATTCCATACTTTACTAAGTAATCTTTTATGATTAACCCTATCGAAGGCCTTAGACATGTCAGTAAATATAGCATCAACTTGTAAAGAGTTATCCAATGCTTCCGACAGAAAATCATTAAAAATCAAAAGATTAGTTAAAGTAGATTTACCCCTGATAAAGCCGTAATGCTGACAGGCTAATTTTACCAAAATCTTAGAAGATAAAAAATCAGAAATAAGGGCATCTAATAGTTTGGGTAAACAACTTAAGATAGATATAGGTCTATAGTTGGATATATCGTGTTTATTGCCGTTTTTAAAAATGGGATGAATGTAAGAATACTTCCAAGATTCGGGAAAATAGCCAGTTTTCAATATTTTATTAAAAATTTGCGACACAGGAACTTCGAGCACTGACCAACACTGTTTAAGAAAATAAGCCGGTATATTATCCGGGCCGCAACTTAAGCTGTCTTTTAACGCATATACCGATATACGCAGTGACACAATAGATATATCTAATTCGGAGACGATCTCTTCACTAAAAGGATCAATGTTTACATCGTTCAGAATCCTATTACAATAATTTGAGCCGAAATGTGACGAGAAGAGATAAGTTGTTTCTCTCTCGTTACTGGCCTGCGCTGTACCGAGAAACGTCTGAGATGGGATGTTCGAGTTATTATTCAACTTGTTGACAAATGACCAAAAAGTACGAATATCACGTCTCAGATTAGTTTCAACCAAGTTAATATAATCTTTATATTTACAACGCGACAAACGCAAACACTGAGTTCTTAATCGCTTAAATTCAATAAAATTAGAAATCGAAGGAGAAGATTTCCATTTACAGTGCGTACGTTTTTTGTCTTGAATAGCCCTTTTCAATTCTAAATCGTACCATTTTGGGTATGAACTGGTGGACTCTCTTGTTAAAGGAACATGAATTTCAATGACGTTATCAAGAACCTTATAAAATTTAATTAGATTTTCATCTAAGTCAACATGAGATAAAACAGAGTCCCAGTTCGTACTCAAAAGTGTACTAATAATACTATCATAATCAGCATTACGAAAGTTGCGCTTAAATATTGTGGGCGAGAAATTTACAGAGTTCACGTCTTGAATTTCACAGAAAGTTGGGAGATGGTGAATATCGGTGGGCAGCAGTTGTTCTTGGAGATTCAAAGGTGTCGTAAGTCCATAAGGTGCAAACAGCAAATCAAGTGTGCAGCCTTTATTGGGATGTGGTGCCAGATTTTGAACTAGGTTCAAAGCGGAACACGCATCGCAAATAACGTCAGCATTTTCACGTTGTGATGGATCAACATAAGCTGTGAGATTAAACTGAAGAGGGGATTTCGAGCTCCATAATACTCTTCGAAGGTTGTAATCACCCACGAGGATAAATTTGTGATCACTGAACCTAATGGATAACGCTTCAACACAATTTACATGTTCCAAATATGCTTGTATAGGATATTTTGGTGGAAAATAGACAACGCCTAGTATTATTTTGGTGTGAGCCAAAGTAATTTTAATAAAAAGTTGATCCACCGAAGCATCTGGTGAAATATCCATAGCTCCAAGCGACGATTTCGTTGCTATAAGAACTCCACCACCACAGGATACATCAAGTTCTAATAGGTTACGATCCTTCCTAAAGATACTGTAGTCAGCGATTCCCAGTTCACTCGAGAGTATTTCAGGCTTCAGCCAAGATTCAGTTATAATAATTATGTCCGGAATTCTGCTAAGTTAATAAAGATTTGTTTTTAAATTGGATATCTTACGTATGATGGAGTGCGCATTTTGATAATATAATAAAATCTTCTGGCTTTGAACAGAACGACGATTATTTAGTTTTTTGAGTTACGTGCAACCGCAGATTTCTTGTCATCAACGATGGTGGGAGTGCCTTTAATGTATTTAACGTATTTTAAATTATTTGGATTCTTTTTGTTGTGACTATCTGCTGCGGCCTTGAGGCGATTAAATTGTTCCCTTTGAAGAGTGGTCCGATCCAGTGAGATTTCAATATTTTTTGGTAGTAACTTTTTGTTTTTTAATAATCTTGAAACTTCTGAATATGAAGAGAGCCTCACTAAAATAGGTGGAACGTTATGACGTACGGTAGGCTTAGAGAATCTCTTCACAGTAATTGCATCAAAATTAATGTTCGATATGGATTTTAAGCATTCTTTGACCATATCAATATCTGATGAAACATTGGAGGCCGGCAAATTATAAAATAACACATTAAGCGATCGATATAAGCGATCTTGGAGTTCAGAACTGAGATTATCGATTGAGAGAGTCGAAGCCTGGGTTGAGTTCACTACGGAAGAGGTAATATCAGTAGATTTCACAGCAGCACATTTCTTTTCAACTTCAGCAAGTCTGGTGTCAAATTGAGTAAAATCAGCGCGAAGGTCTTCAATCTCCTTCTTGTTGTTATTAATTTTATCATTGAAGTCACTTAGTGTATTGTTTATTGACGTAAGACTGTGGTGAATCTTTGCGGTCTCTTTTTTTAAAAATAACATTAAATTTTGCTGAAGTAAAAGCAAGTCATTGGATAAAATTGGCTGTGAATTCCGAATATTGGATGCGGGTGAGGCTAAGGTATTGTTCGAGGAAGAATCCTCTCTATTCGGAAATGACAAGACTGTTCTCAATGACAATTCCTTAGTAGAATCTAATTCTGCTGGAAGATTTCTAAGACAGCAAGAGAAAATTCCTTCGACATTCGTTTTGCATCGATTAGCACAAGAAGTATGATACTTTATAAAGCATCCAGAACAACTAATCCCAGAGGCTACACTTACTTTGCAGTAAGGACAGTTAGAATCGCTCATGATTGCTACTACAAAAATTACCAGTGAGCAAATCGAAAAGTATAATCGTATAAATACAAACACAAGTAGCTGTTAAGTACACAGGCGTTGACAGTTTGTATACAAAATAGATATCAATATAAACACAGCAATTGCATCAATATACTGTGAGTGTATTAGTCAGACAAAAAATACACATATATATATATATCTATATATATATATATAAACTTATGAGCAATATACAACAACCAAAGCACCTTGCAATAGCCCCATGCCAAAGTAAGGCACGTTCACTGAAAATAACGATGATCAAAACTCCATAGCGTTCCGTACGTTTGTAGATAACTATTGTACTGACGAAATTTGCTTGGCCGTTACAACACCGCGCAATACACACTATTAATTTGGGCTTATGAAACCAAAACAGAATGATAACTATTGCAGAACAATTAGAAAACGGCAATAGCAAACAACTCGTATAGGGATTACTCCCTGTTTCACTGTATAACTGGTAAAAAATAAGTAAAATACAGAGCCGATATAAGAAGCGCGACTACTCAATGCGCCACCTCGCGGAAAGATCTATTAATATTAAAAAAATAAAAATCCGACTTTTTTTTTGACGACCGCTTCAGAAGGTTAACTTCCCCTCCTAATAAGTAACTTCCGACCACGCACTTATATCCACGCACTTACGCCCACTTACTCTGCGTTTTACAGGGTTGAGACTGTCATTTGTACTTTGAATGTATAATATAATACGTTAACTAAAATAATTTCAATAAAATAAAATATAAACATAACATTTTATTGATATAATTTAACAGTACACATTTCATATACAAAGACCGCATAACGGCGTTTGTTAGTGACATGAACGTTTATTTGTATATTTCCGTATATTGCCGTATCAGTGCTTAATTTTTTTACTTGATTTTTTTTTTATAATTATGAGTTAAACAAAGTTCAATTTTTTTATTTTTCTTATTTTTTTCCAGCTCATTTATGAGAATATTGCTGCAGATTAATTTGTAACGGTGATATGTCACCGTTCATACGCGACCACACAAACACAAAAATACATATAAACACGCACTCACGCACATATGCAAACATAATGCGAGCAGCCGAAGCGAGAGGCGAGGCGGTAGGAGCCGCGTATGAGCACCACGTGTCCGAATATATAATTGGGAGTAAAGGTAAGTGAGAGAGAAAGTGAAACAACAGGAGCGAGAGAGAAAGAGAAAAGATGACACTACCGAGAGGAGAGAAAAAGCTCGGGAGAGCAGTCGTCATAGAGCCTTCGGGCTAATCACAAGGATCACTGACGCCTCGAAGCTAGACACGAGGAGCGAGGGAGAGCGGCGAAGGAACCGGGGAACTCTACAGGAGAGTCCGGGCCACGTCATCAAGGCCACGGACTCGAAGAACCGCGTCTAGGCGAGCGCTCTGGACTTCGCCACCGCAGCCTCCATTGCACCAGAGCAACACCGTTAAATAATTAATTTTATTAAATTTTAAATAGCTAATTAAATTATTAAGTAAATAACTTTTACCACTTCCTCCTGTCCCATCTACAAAGATGGGAATAGGAGCGAGGTACACTAAGCTAGTAGATTATTAAAACATCCTGTGTTTTACATTCAGAACTTTGATATTATATTAAAACATTTTTATTCTGCTGGAAAAGAAAATTATTATTATTATTTATTATACACCTACAATAAGAATCAATAAAATAATTCACGTCTGACTGCTCGGCAGAGGCTGCAACAACCATTCCAGCTCTAAAGCGAAAACAATAGCGAAAGAAACAAAATCCCCGAAGCCACACACAGCCGAACTCGGCACAAACTGCACTACCTCTGCGCAGTACACTATATACATGTGCGCGCGGCAGCCCTCGGCTCCTCTCTCTCTCCCTCTCTCTCCGGGCGGCAAATTTGAATTTCAAAAGCTTCTTCCATTCCCTCGCGACGATACTACTACCACTGCCGTCGTCGTCGTAAAATAAAGACAGAGACAGAGCGCGAGTCGACTGTAGAAGAGAGGAGAGGAGGCTTCGGTTCGCGCTTCCCGTTATAATTATATCGTTGCGTTTGTTCCTCTCCCTCTCTCTCTCTCTCGCTCTCTCGCTCTTGACGCGAGAGCGGACAGCAACAGGTGGCTGAGAAGAACAAATCGCGCAGGATAACGCGCGCGCGCGCGCCCGCAAGAGCGAGCAAGAGAGTAGCTCGACCCCCTCTCCTCTCGTTGGAGTAGGGGATTCGATTTTATCCCGCAGGACGGAATGTCTTCGCGAGAGGGTGGAAGTCCCCTGCGGACTGTTACGCGGTAGGCAAATTAGGAGGGGGGAGGAGGGATTTTTTGACGGCTTTTTAATTGTGCGAGAGCGGAGGAAGGGAATGTTACCGCGGATAAATTGTCTTTTGATGACGGAGCGGGGGGGGGCCTTCGTACATTAATTAACATACTTAACGGGATTATTTTTCTTTTTTGGACTTTTGACGAAGTGCGTGTGTGTTTTTTTTATGCGCATGCATTATTGAAAATGATAATTTTAAAATTGAAGGGAATTTTTGGAGGTTGTTATAAAGTTTTATTCTGTACGAGAGAGTACTTTTAGTATATTGGCAATGTTGTAAGTCTTGTATATTTTTATGATTTAATGGCGCCTAGCGGATGGAACATCATTAATCCAATAGCGCTTGTTTCGGTAAAAAAAAAGATTTTTTTTTATTTCTAAAGAAGAATAACGAGAGAAGCGGTAAACCAATAACGAGAAATTAAAGAACAGTAATAGTGCGCATGCGTGAAGGGGGAAAAATTTTTTTTCGAAAATGCTCGAAAGTGCTTGAGTATGTGTTTCGATTGATGCGCATTTTCTCTATTTATCCACATGCAGATTTCAATTAAGTTTACATCGAACTTTGAATTTTTTTTCGACATCCGATTCTCTTTGCCCCTCCAAAGCGCGCCATATTTCATCCTGTGTAAATAGTGCTCTGGAATATTCAACGTTATACTTGGCATGGTTCTATTTTATATTTCTCGAAAAGAGCAATGACGAAGCAATGTAACATGTTATACACGTGCAATATGTCTCTTATTCAAATAAAGAAAAATAGACCCTTAACTGGCAGCGCTTCGCTGCTGAATGAAAGCCGGTCTGCTATGCGTGTAGCAACAGCAGCGCCGCGGCGATCTCGCATTAATTAAAGTACCGAGGTGAATTCAAAACGCGCGGATGGAACTTTATCTATATATACATGATACATATACGCCGCTCTAATTGAGTGTCGGCGCGCGTTAAAGCAGCAGCATTAGCCCACGAAATTTTCACTTTTTATCCGCTCTTGGGAGAGGAAAAATGAACGTCTGGTATACATATATACCTATATCCTATCTATCCAGGGTAGGAGGAGTGGCAGCTAACGAACCGGCTAATCCGGCCGTAGTTTCCTCCAATTTTCCGGATTTTCCAAAGCGCAGATATAGAGAGAGTGCTCGAGTCTCTTTTTGGCTTTCGCGCTCGCGAGCCTCTCGACTGTTTATTTACTCTAGCAGTTGATTCTTCGCTTTTTCTCTTCTTTTTTTTTGCCAACGAGCGAGCGAGCCCCGCTGAATGCCCGCCGCGAATATGCGCGCGAGCGCGAATTCATAGGAAATTTTCTGTTAATTGGATTGGCGGTTGCTTCCTCTCCCCCGTTGGGGTAATTGAGAGGAACGAGTTGGGCTGTTTAGCCCGGATTTTATGGTTGTGTTTAAAAATTTCATTGGCCACTGTATGTGCGAGCGCGCGTATAATTTCGCGGACGTATGAAATTGAAGAGCCAATGGTTTATGTTTCGCTTTTTCAAATTAGAAAATCATCGTGGCGAGTTTTGTCGGATTTCATTACTGAAATTCCATAGTGTATAATATATATATATATATGTACACATTTCGACGAAGACTTTTATTATGAATGTATACGCGCCGCATTCGGCAGTAAACGGGGAGAACAAGGTTTTACACTCTTTTAAACACAGTAATAAACGGAGTAATAGGCAATTTGCGAAATGGCGGCTCTTTCGAATATACGTGCCCTGCGTATTATATATACTGCTGTTTCGAAAATTGATACATTGGCCGTGCTCTAAAAATACCTCTGAAAAACCCCGTTAACTTATAAAAAGAAAGTTCTCCCTATTCCCGATAAATTTACGAAAATCCTGCGTGTGCCTAAAAATCAAGACGCCGCTGGGAATAGAGATTATACTCCTCCACTAACAAAGAAGTTTAGTAAAAATGATTAATAATATTGTAAAAATTACTATACTTTCTGGGAAAGCCACCACAAACTGTAAAAACTCAAAATATTACAATACTTTATAAGAAATTTTGCTAGAAAGATAGAAAAATTACTATAAGTACTGTAAAATTGACTGTAAAGTATGGCAATTTTTTGGATTTTTACAGTTTGTGCACTGAGAGAAGAATACTGTTACTGTTAACATATTTATCTATTTGAAATACAACTATTTGGCATGTTTAAGGATAAAATGTGATATTGTAATAGTTACAAATATCTATATTAATTAATAGACGTATTCAGATTTGAAAGTAGCTGATGGTAGAAGTTCTTGTAAATTGTAGTTTTTGAATCTAATAGCCAATTTTCTACCAGGATGATGTTGTTATATAACAAAAAGGTTTAAAATAAAAACTTTATTTAGTTTTTTACTACAACGTTTTGGACATTTTTATTGTTTATGTCCCTCATCAGGATAAACATAAAAATATCCGAAACGTTGGAGTAAAAAAATAAATGATGTTTTTATTTCAAACGTTTTTGTTATAAAACAACATCATTCTGGTAAAAAATTGGCCATTAGATTAAAAAACTACTATAATAAGCATATTGTAACTATTACAATATCAATGTTCTCAGGTAACATATTGAAATTGTTTATGAGAACATGGTAACTTAACATGAGTCTGAAGTTTGCAACGTTGGAGTCCAACGAAATAAAAAAATAATTCATTTTGCTTCACGTTTGTATTAAATAATACTAATTTTTCGTGTAGATTTAGCGTTTTATAGTATAAATTAACTTTAAAACATAGGTTTAGATAAAATTTCCCCATTGTTTAATAACTTTAATCAGTCGTAAAAAATGATTTCGTTGCATTCCAACAATGCAAACTTCAAACCCATAACTTAATTGTTAATGTGGCAGTATAACTGTTACAATGGCTATATTTGGTCATATTTAAACATACGCATATTAACACAGGGAGAAAAAGGTTTGTTGAAAAATTACTATGTTCGCTAGTAATGGGGCGACAGACTTGCATTCTAAGTCTATTTAGTAATTTTATTTATCAATATAACATTGATGAAAAATTAATAGAAATGGCTATAACATTTACTAAGTAACATAGTAAAAAATCTGAGAGTGAAAGATTAATATGATATGAAATAATTTTTAGTACATATTTTGTATAATTTTTGCCAAAAATTTGTCACAAATTTTACTATACTACATCGTAAATTTCAGACATTTTAATAATTGACAGAAGGTATAAGAATTTTTACAAGCCAACATAGTAAAAATTGAGTTATCTGCTAATGTCTGTAGTCGGAGGATCAACATAACCTCAAGCTGTAGCAAATATAGATGGGTCTGAAGTTTACATCGTTGGAGTGCAACGAAATAATTTTTTACAATTAATTAAAGTTATTAGCAATGGCAATTTTATCTTAATCTTTGTTATAAAGTTATTTGATGCGATAAAATAATAAATCTACACTCAAAATTCATATTAATTATTATAAATATGAAGTAAAATCAAATATTTTTTTTATTTCGTTGCGTTACAACGATGCAAACTTCAGACCCATAAATATAGACGAGTCGAAACACCATACCCGTAAGAACATGTTGGGTCAGCGAGTAAGAGCGTGGTTTCTGGCCCAAGGGGCTAGGGGTCGATTCCCGATCACTGGAGATTTTTTTTTTCTTAATGGATTTTCACGTTACTTTCCAATATTGTAAAATTTGATAGAAAACATTGTAAAATTTAAAACAATTCAAGTCTGTTGCTCTGTTCCCATACAACATAGTAAATTTTCCTAGATAATTTAATAATTTTTCATAGACTATTTTGCTTCCTCCTAGAGGAAGCTTTGTGATAGTAAATTTTTGAGTTGTTGTAAAAACATGTTATAATTGTGTTCCGAGGTGTTAGGAATCAAAATACATGGTTTTTGAAAAATGTCTGTATGGATGTATGTGTGTGTGTGTGTGTGTGTGTGTGTGTGTGTGTATACGCCTGGACCTCAGTTTCTACTCGGTCGATTTTGACCGGACAGGTCTCATTTTTTTTGTTTTTTTTTTGGGTAATGGCGGGTCAAAAATCCGTTTTTTGATTGGGGCGATGCGTTTTTTTTTTTTTTTTTTTTCAAATTTTCGACTTTCTCAAAACTGTTTTTTGATTTTTTTAATGATAGGATCGAGTTATTCGAATTTGATGAGTAGCGTTCGAAAGAGAATTAAAATACCTATATTTTCTAAAAAAAAAAGTTTCTAGCTATCACGGTTCTTTTGTTATTAACAAAAACGTGTTTTTTTTTAGAAGCTTATAACTCCTAAACTTAACGGTCAATTTTTTTGAGAAAAATCATGATAATACAGAATATAAATAGCTATAATCTGTTAAAATTTGAATACATTTTGTAGGCTAGATTTTGAGTAAAAAATTGAAAAATGAAAAAATCAGTTTTGTATGTCCAACGATTACAAGAGTAAAATTGACTTAATGGCTTGAAAATTCCTTTTAGAGGTAGATTTTTTATAGTTCTCGGTCGAGTTCTTTGGGCAAAATGATTGGTCCATAAATTTCAGAGATATTTGAGGTTAAACATTTTTTGACATTTTTTAACAATCGTAATTTCTCGAGAACGGCTTTATGTATCTGAATGGGGTGGGTGGCATTCGAAAGAGAATTAAAATACCTATATTTTCTAAAAAAATTAATTTTCTATCTATCACGGTTCTTTAGTTATTATCAAAAACAAAAACTTGTTTTTTTTTTTTAAACTCGTAACTCCAATGATGTTATCATCAGTATATTATAAAAGTATATAGTATTGGTGTCCAAATGTAATATGTTTGAATTTTCAAGATTGAATTCTTGAGTTTAAGTATTCAAAACTGATGAATAATTAAAATAGTATAAGAGTAGGTGGCGCTCCGTCGGGGTAGCGTGTAGTGCAGTATATATTCCGGCCGAGTCCAACAAGCTGTGGGTTAGTCACGAATCCCGCAGTACTGCATACACGCCTACACGGTGCAGTGCGTCGTGCGTTGTGCGTACATATAAGGAATTTTCTAGTGCTTTGATAATTTGTCGCCATATTGGAAATTATAGGAAATTATAGATTAGTTTGTCAACATATTGGGAAATATAGCATTTATCTTTTCTTCATGACATCGATATAAATTTGATATAAATAAATAATAAATAAATAAATAAATTAAAAAATTAACAATTTTTAATATTCATAAATGAATTTAATTATAATTATGCAATAAATTTTTTAAAAATTATAAATTTTGTTATTAAAAATTAATTAAAGGAATCAACAAATTACGGTTGAGGAAGCTACGGGCCAATGAATTGGCAGCGGTTTTTTCTCAGTGTCTCTACAGTGACGCGCACCTACGCAGTTCCTCCGCTACATATACATTGTGCTCTTACTACCTGGCTTTCTAATTAACGTCAAAAAGAGTAATTTCTCTCCAAGTGAAAAGGGAAATTGTCTCGCCGAAAATTGGAAACTCCACGCGTATACGCGCGCGCTAGCTTCTTTCCATCTCAACTCTTCCTCTCGCACATCTCGAAAATTAATTGAGCTACTTCCTCTCTCTGTGTTTGCACGGCGAAATTAACTCGTCCCGCTTCGTACACCGCGAAATTGGGAATGCGCGCGCGGGTGGATGAGTAGCTAGCTCGTTACACACTTATTACGCGGCAAGTGCGAGTGGCGTAATTAAGAGCCCCGTGAACGACTCTGTCGCGGTCAGTCGCGAAATAAAACGCGCAACCGCAGCGCGTGTGTGAGGGAGAAGGGAAGGAATTAAGACTTATACTTTTTATCGCCGGGCAACGCGAGGCTTTGCTTTACGGCGCGTGTAAAAAAATTTTCCGCTCAAGCGCAGCGCACCAAACAACTGTCATTCGCCGTGCCGGATGACCGTAAAATCCCCGCGCACGTGTGTGTGGTGTGTGTATATAGCTCTAAAACGTAGCGCGGGTCGCGATACAGCTATTCAATTGCCGATCTCTGCTGCAGTGCGTAAACTTTCCTTCCTCTTATTCGTGTCTAATTAAATCGCCGTGGTGACCGACTTGACGAGACCAAACTCCGCGATTACGCGTAGGTAATACGTACGATTAAACTGTATACGCGTACATCTGTAGATTTATAAAATTAATTCGCAAGAGAGAAAGAGAGAGAGAGAGGCCTTTTTAACGTTCTCGAGAGCCTCGCGCGGGCCCTAAACTTTTACACTCTCTCCCGGCGGCGGCGGTGCATGCAGCAGAGTTACGTATATATATATATATGTATAACGTACGATACAATAGCTTTGAAATACGAGGCACTAAGCCCAATTCGCGCGAATGTAAAAAAAGTTACGAGCGCCAGCCAGCCAGCTCTGCTGGCGCGTAAAACAGTTCCACATTTTCCCCACTCTCTCTCTCTCCCTCTGCGCTATCGCATGCGCGAATCGAACACCACGCGTGTGTGTGTGTGTGTGTGTGTGTGTGTGTGTGTGTATATAGTTAGCCGCCAAAAACGCACAACGGATTTCGTTTCGCTACTCTTTTATATACATACATGCGTATGTGTGTATATACATATACGTGGGAGAGGCAGCAGCGCGTCGTAAAAAGCGGCGCGGCAGCCGTAAACCCGCGTCTCTTAATTCCCAGAGAGAAGCTCACCCCGCGAGAGAGAGTAAGAAAAGGGGTTAATACCCGGGAGGACCACGAGCGAGCTAGCACTGTCCGGAAGTTTCAACCCGCGCCGCGGCTTATGACACACTTGCCCTTCTATATACCTCCGGACTGAATTAAATAACGAGAGAGAGAGAGAGAGTAGATCTCTCGCATCAATCTTTCCTACGCAGGCGCGCGCTTCAATTTTTTTTCTGCTCTATCTGGAAGTTATTTAGGCGTGGGGTGAAATATTGATTCGGCGCGCGCGATCACGAAGGGCCCGCCGATGGCCTTTGAAAATTTTATCGCTCGCTCATCGCCGAGTTGACACGTGTGGACTCGCGCGCACGAGCGCTTATAATACAACTGCGTTGTACGCTACAGTACTCGCGCTCTATAAATAATCAAGCGATGAGCCCGTCGAGATATAAGCTAGCGCCGTGGCTGATGAATTACGCACGTAGTTTATTATATTACACCGATTTCAATTTTTCTTACGTATAATAATCGCGAAATCCGCGCACTGTGCCTATTATTATTCGTCAGGCTCTGTACATTATACACAGGAAAAACAAGCAGACGCGGCAACTCCTCATAAATGTCACACCTCAACCTTAGCTCGTCGCATCTATCTATCCCGAGGGCACGAGCGGAAATGAAATCGAGACTCAACCCCTTCGCCAGCAGCAGCGTCGTCGTCGTAAGCGATTATTTTATCGCGCCCCGGCGATCTGCCAGCGGCACGGTGCGGTATTTATCGATGGACTCTCTACGATGCTCTCGTATAGTCTCTATACGCCTCTTCTGCTTCTTTTACCCCCTCGGAGCTTTTCCCCTATAGCCGCGCGCGAGGGCCAGGGAATTTTTGGCTCGTGGTTGTAGCTGCAGGAGAGAGATGCCTATCGCCGAGGTGCGGTTGAGGTGAGACACTGGGGGGATATTCATGGTGTATCGCGCGGCGGTGGTGCTGCTGCTGTCGCTGCTGGGTGATGTATTTTTGAAGATACGCGAGCGCGCCGGTGAGTTGCATTATTTTGTAGAGGAGGGTTTGTGAAATGTGGGTGTGTGTATGTGGGGAGCGAAAATGTTTATTTTTAATTATTAAGTGAAAAATTAGTGAGAGAAACTGAACGTCGTGTAGCTGATTAATGCAAGTAGTGTAAATCAATTTAATTTGATTTCCGATCGTGATTTTTCCTCACTCTTTTATGTTTTTTAAATGTACTATTCAGTATCATTAGTTTTAAGAAAAGACTGTGATATCACTGCATTGATTTAGTTTTTCTTAAATTAAAAAGCACTAATTGACTATTCATGTATATAAAAATTTATATTAGAATCTGAATTTTTGTTTTGAAACGCGTTTTATTACTTATTGTTATATTACTATTTGTAAATCTATAATAATTAAAATAAATGACTGTTACTATTACTATTTAATATATTTCTGTTTTTAAATAACCAATTGAAAAAATAAAAAATTCAATGCATAAAAGATGACTCCAGTAATAAAATAAGGGATAAACGCTGTAAATAAATCGTATGTACGTCGTATGACATAACCAAAAAGATTGCCGAGTTATTTCCTAACATTTCCTGAACCAACCATGTTTTTACAAAATTCCCTCAAATCACTTCCAACTACTATACACAACAACACAACAACACAACACGAGAACCCCTGCGAAAAATCATCAACCGCACCGAAACCCTCTCACCCCAGTCTCTCCGCCTACGCCGCAAACGAACCCACACACATCCGCATCGCCGAAAACACCTTGACGCTCCGTACACCTCCGTACGAATTCCCAGCGGATAAAACGCTCCCCCTTCCACTCGCACACGTGAATTTTTCAGCAGCAGCAGCCGCCGCGTCTACTCGCACATAACGAGGAGAAAACGAACGAGCGCGTATAACGAGACCCAGCCAAACTTGCCCGAATCTCTCTCTCTCTCTCTCTCTCCCCGGGCTTCGATCGAAAGCAATTAAAAGTTGCCCCACGCGAGAGAGAGCCAAGTCAGAATGCACTTTCTTGTTCTCTCGCTCTCGCGGTCGTTTCGAATCAACCGAGCGCGCGCAGTTTGTCTTTGGCGGGTGAGAGGAGGGATGGAGTAGTTGGGGAAAGAGAGAGGATTTTTCGAAGCCGCCGGCCGGAAAATATCCCGCGCGAGATGATTTATTGTATCGACGCGCGGGGTAGAGAGCGAGATATGGTTTATTACGAGGTTTTGTGTCTGTTTATAGCGCGATTTTCGAGGCACCGAGGTGGTGTACACTGACAGAAAAACCCGGGCAAAAATTCCTATGTAGCTCTTGGAAATTTTTATGTGAAAAAGTCCAATGTCACAGATAAAAATTCCTATGCCAGCATAGTAAAAACCGCTGCCAATTCTTTGACACTTAGCTTCCTCAAAACAATTTTCGATTCCTTTCATTAAATTGAAATTATAATAATAAATTTTTCACAAAAAAAAATAAAAAATTTTCTAAATTAAATTATCTCAAATTTATGACTTTTAAAAAATACATTTTCATATTAATAGAATATTTTTGTAAGATTATATTAATATAATTTTTTAATTTTATCTTATTGAAGAAGAAACTATTTGTTATTAATAATTGATGATTTCCAAATTGACTTTTTTACAATTGCCCAGCACTTAGTTTATCTGAATATAGTGTACAGCATTTATGATTAATACTATTTTACGCAAATTTTACGTGCAAAAATAATGTTATTACAGTTACAATAAATTAAGCTCAAGTTATTTTGATCTAATTTTATTCTAATATTAATACATTTATATATAATAGAATTGATTTAAATAAAATGTAATAAAACTTTAAGTTAATTTCTTTTAAATATCGATAGAGTAATTAAATACACGTCAATCGAACGTAATGTTTTCATCTGACATGATCATTATATGTTCATCTTCTATAGTTGCTAGGATACCTTAGTTTTAATAAACAACAGATAAACAGCTGATGTTTTTATTAGTTCTGATCATAACATTGACTAGTGAACACGTACGTAAATAATATATCTGACCTTCTCATTCAAACTTAATTGAAGAAGTGATAAGAATAAGAGAAAGATACCCAGAGATTTATTTATCGCTTATTGACGCCCTTGGGTTTAACCCCGTCTATCCGTCAAAGAGAGAGAGAGAGGAAAGAGGAGAGGAGAGAGAGAGAGAGAAGAGGAGAAAAGGAGAAAGAGAGTGGAGAGAGGAGAGGAGAGAGGAGAAAGAGTGGAGAGAGGAGAGGAGAGACGAAAAAGAGAGAGTGCCAAATTTCAAGACGATTTTTTGACTTTTACTCCTTTTATCGTGTCCGAAAGAAAAAAAAATTCACTTCTATTCAAAAATATTTTTTCTATGAATAAAATGAAGATAATCATTCTAAATTTTAACAAAATATAGTCTTCAATGAGGGGGTTATAAGTGATTAAAATTTTAGGTCGATAAATCAACAATTCTCTGAAAAAACGCAATTCGGAAATTAAAAAAATTTTTAGCCTCAAATATCTTTAATCATAATTGATCGATTTTTTTTGGCAACAAACTCGGTTCGAAGATATAAAAAAAAAAATCAGTCTCTGTGCCAAATTTCAAGACGATTGGTTGACTTTTACTCCCGTTAACGTATCCGAAAGAAAATTCCCTTGTTTTCAAAAATATTTTATTTCTCTGAAACAAATGAAGATAATCACTTGGAATTTTTACCAAATATAGTCTTCAATGAGTGTTATAAGTGGTTAAAATTTTAGGTCGATAAATCAACAATCCTCTGAAAAAACGCAATTCGAAAATTAAAAAGAAAAATTTTTAACCTCAAATATCTTTAATCGTAATTGACCGATTTTTTTGGGCAACGAACTCGGTTCGAAGATATAAAAAAGCTATCTCTGTGCCAAATTTCAAGACGATTGGTTGATTTTTACTCCTGTTATCGCGTCCGAAAAAAATGCAATTTTTTTCAAAAATATTTTTTTTCTAGAAAAGAAATGAAGATAATCACTTGAAATTTTAACCAAATATAGTCTTCAATGATTGTTATAAGTGGTTAAAATTTCAAGTCGATAAATAAAATATTTTTTGAGAAATTAATTTATGAAATATAAAAATGTTTTCCTTAATAACAAATGACAGAGTAAAGATAATTCAACTTTTAAAAAAAGAAATTGTAGGTAATTTGAAGACCTTTCAAAAACAGTTTACTATATTATGTAATAATGGCTGTATGATATGAAAAAATCAAAAAAACTGAAAATTCAAAATCATTTTTTGGTTATAAAACAAAAGAAAAACGATAAAATGAAAAAATAGGTTAAGCTATCTCTATTCTATGTCCAAACGAAGAGAATAAGCCCTCATAGATGAAAATCGGTCAATTCGTTCAAAAGTTATAGCCGGTACACACACATACACACACACACACACACATACATACAGACACGAAAATTTTTGTTCTCAAGAACATCGGATATTGGTGCCAAAAGTCTTAAAAAATGTTTTTAAACATTTTTTGTTCCAAAAATTTTTTTCACCATTACAAAGCTTCCTCTTTGAGGAAGCAAAATTAACACGTGGCTAATGGAACTTTGCGTTTTGTACATTTTTCCAGGCTAGCATGGTAAAAATTGAGAAAGTTTTAGAGTAAGAATTCACATGTTCAATTGTAAAAAGTTCGCGAATGCACGAAAAGTCGATTCCTTCAATGTCAAAATAGGAAAAATTCAGACAGATACATATCAACAAACTCAATCCACCTTGGCAATGTCGAGACAAAACACAAGCGCTACGCGAACAACTGAATGTGCATTCTAATACAATATATTTTTTATTTATTTTTTTTTATTTTTTATGAGACAATTTATAAAATTAACGTTTGTTTGTAATATTTTTAAGGAAGGTTGTGAAAAACAATTATATCGTAAATACAAATACATAAATAAATAAATGAGCTTGTTTAATTTAAGGTATTGATAATATTCATAAAATGTTAAATAATATTCTATAACATTTTTAATAAATTACGTTACAATAGAGTCTAATATTGTTAATTTAATAAACGGAATGGTCCAGCTGTCCACACAGTGGACAGCTGGACCATTCCGTTCATTAAATTACCAAATTACACTTTCGCTGTCATTCATCTCCTCATCAGTCAGAGTATAATATTATTGGAGTTAAAACGTAATTTGTTATAAAACTAGCACGTATAACTTACGATTGGGGATATACAAGTTCCAAAATTGTGCAGTATATGTGTCTTTATAGGTAAGTGGTTAGCGCTCACGGCTACCGTGTCAAGGGTCCCAGGTTCGAATCTCGATGTCAAAAATTTTTAGTTTATTTATTAAATTTTCTTTAATCATGTTTAATTCAAAAATAATTTCTACATTGTTTAAATATAAAAATTATATGTCTGA